>JAQQZR010000009.1:2665561-2685137 GCA_030068235.1 Notoglanidium macrostoma | reverse complement strand
ACACACACACACACACACACACACACACACACACACACACACACACACACACACACACACACACACACACACTGTTATTCCCTTGCTATTTTGTCTATAAGGAATAAAACACACACATGGGGGTGTGCCATCATAGGAAAACAAGCAACAACAGTGCTGAAGAGTTTTATTGCTCTTCTACCGCAACAATTTACTTTTTATCCGTTTATAGTTACTTTGAACATTGTGGAACGTCCTAGAGCCCGTCATCATCATCATCCTGTCAGGTTATAGCAGTAGAGGGGGAAAAAAAAACAAAAAACAAAAACAAAGTTGGCGCTTCACTTCTGAGCAATTCTGGAGACTCCGTCCATAAATGTTCAGCACATAAATGATTAGTGTTGGTGTTGGGTTATCTACTCGCAGAACGTCTACGGTACGAATCCGTATGCAAAATCAAGACTCACAGCAGAAAATAAAGTGTCTGAAAATCGCAGATGTCGCAGAGGGCATAACGCCGTGCTCTCAGGGTGGGAGGGACACCATGCGTTCTCCCCCGTCAGTCACGGCGACACCAGCCAAGCGAGTATGAGGAAGACGGCAGATCGGGGGTGTTTTTTTTTCCCGTCTCCAGGTGCGCTACGTTAAATATTCAAGAGACGTGTGCGTTTGAAGGATCAAAAAATAAGCTTAGACGGGCAGTGTATCTGACAAAACTCAACTCTGACTGGGGAACCGCGAAAGAACAAGACTGAAACAGAAAGCTCTTCAGAGTCCGACTGTGTTACAGGAGCAGTGAAGACACCCAGAAAGAAAAAAAACACCATCGCATGATTGACATCGCGTCTTTCTCGCTCACAAAACTACAAAGCCTGCGAGTCGTGTGCTCTACCCCAGGATCGGTTTTCGATGCATCGTGTCTTTTCAGCCAGGCCCGCGTTCGATGCCACACAACACAACAGCAGCAGCAGCAGTGACATTATTAAATAATTCAATAACGACAGCTATAGCGACACCACAGAACTATAGATTTAACCACTCAACACGTCCTTTTCTCCTTATCCCTACACCGCCGTGTCGTTACCCGCCTTCATAAATCAGCGCAGTCGTTATTCATCCTCCGTTAACCGCCCCGGAGGACCTCGAGTGCTTCTCCACATCTGGCATTTCAGAGCTTTTAAACTGACGCCGATAATGCGGCGTGCAGGAAGCGTGGCGAAAGCGCGCAGCTTGGACACCCCGCTGTCCGTTAACATTTTTTTAATCTCCGATTTTTAGCACGAGTTCAAAAGAATTGGTGCCCCCACGAAACGCGCTGGCACAGCGGCGGCATCAGCTGGATGCTCATTATGTGAATGTCAGCTGTTAAAAATAATAAAAATGCAATGAAACGCTCTCCATCCACTTGCGTCCAGGCTTGTTTTCGGCTGCGGTATAAATCTTCCGTGCTCATCATCCAAAAGTTGTTTTCTTGGAAAAGTCGTTCTGAATTGGTACGGGAATTTCAGGACTGTATACCGTGCACTTCTGTCTGGCAAACAGGCTCTCCGGCGATTACCAGTGGACGAGCACTTTTCTCACGATACACGATAAAAACTGCGGGATTTAATTTTGGTGAAGGTAGCGCCGCATTTGTACAAACTCGATCTTTCGCTCACATTTGTAGTGCACCGCTAATCACGTTAAATATATTATCTTTGCTCGTTGGTAGAGAAATACACACACTGTCTATTAAAGACTCAAAAGTATACTTTGATCATCCACCTATGACAACAAGGCACTATTTATTTACACGTAGCGACGCTACGCGCTTGAATAATTACCACAAACAAAAATACTAAACTAACTAAAGCGCTAAACGTGCGCGCGCGCATCTTAAGTGGATTTTTGAACTCACTAAAGAACATTATTTTTATTGGACTGATCAGGTTGAAGACTACTTTAATGCAATCTTTAATAAATACTAGGGGAAAAACAAGCCAGGTGAAGCCAAGCGAAAAGCCACAAGCACTTCTTACACACCAAAACGACGACAATAAACAATCCCAAACACAACCGCAAATAAACTTCTTCGTGTGAAAGCGTCAAACGAATGAAGCGCGATGAAAGACGCATTTCTAACTCGGCGCCACAGAGGCACGGATCATCCCTTGAACGAACGCCTGCGTGAGTCTACACGCCGCGAGAAATGCAAAGTTCCGACAGACAAGGCTGTCCACACGCAGCGTCTCTAACTAGCCAACCAGGACCCGGCGCTTCTCATTTCATTAATTGCGCCTCCTCGTTTACCTTCCGTGCTCCCAAGCCCCTCCCTCGGAGGAAGAAGAACGAGAAGGATGGAGAAAAAAATGACAGGAGGAATCACGACCATCTGTACCGAGACATTCTCGCTCACTGAAGCGTCACTTTGAGCGACTTTAGTGAATTCACGTATGGATGATCTATTTCGTAGCTGTACTGACTATAGAACGGAGCCGCCTGCATACGCGGAACAGCTATTAACCGTAAAATCATTCTTCAATAAACATTCGGTTCATTTCGTGATCATGAGTCCAAACAATGGCAAAGTGCACGCATGCATGCGAGAGAGATATAAACAGAGGAAATGACTGTGAGTGTGTGTGTGTGAGGAAACATCTCACAAGTGAAAAGTGTTTAGAAAACAAACAAAACAAAAGCCAACCTACCGTCTTTGAGTCTAGTTCGTGGTGTGGCTGAGCTAGGACTTTATCTACACTGGCCGCGTCAGCGAACGTGACGAACCCGAAGCCTCTGTGGGACAAAAACAGACACACAGCATATAATGAGACCATGAGGACGGGGAGAAGAAAAGACACACATTGCATCATTACATCATTTATCCCGTTGAGAAGGAGCAATATATTTGCCTTAAGGAATATTTCCTGGTGTGTTTTACATGTGAGGAAAGAACAGCGGGGATGTTACGGTTCAACATTTCCACAGTAAGGTAACCTAGCCTGAAAATTTATTATTATTTTTTTTTTTTAAATCACAGTTTCAGAGTATTAATGTACAGTTTAAAAAGTACACAAGCCGGTAATAATAATTAAAGAAAGCATTCAGAACAAACAAAAAAAAAAAACAACCCTTTGCTGTGCAGATTTTTCTGTAAAATCTCTTGCCCTGTCAGTATTTATCACGTTGTTGTTAAAAGCTGGAAATGAGAACGGTTGTGAGGAAAAGCAAAATAAATCTCTTACTGTCATAGCAGTGTGCAGCGCTGCTCAGCCAAAAATAGATAAATAGATAGGCAGTGTCGTGATTTGTGTAGCTGTGGTCATCAACGGCATGCTCTTCTGCGCGTTCGGTTTGACAAACGCCGCGTGCGATGAAGTTACAAACATGGTAGTGACGAAACGTTTTTAAAAGAGCGGTTTTCAGAGACCACTGTGCGAAGAAACGGAGGCTGCTTTGGTAAGATTTGGGAGACAAATCCAGGTGAGTGGGTTGTGAATTTTTGGGAAAGTGAAGCTGGATACAAAAAGCAAAAAGGGACGAGAACCAAGCGAGTAAGGACTAAGCTTTTTAGATAAAGTAGATGGTTATAGAGAAAGATGCATTTTAATCAGAATCTGGAAGTCAGCAGTGAACTAAGTGTCCGATCATACACGGTGTCTAACTGTGAAACTGTGACAACATAACAACCCTAGAGTAAACACACACACACACACCAGCCTGCATTAGACAGTGGCTTATGCATGGCCGCTTTTTTCTCTCCCATTGATGTGACTGTCAGTGTAACACAGAGCAGGTCAGGATGCTTTAAATATAGCAGCTATCAATGCTCGGCTCTGAGGAAGCTGCTCGGTGTGTGTTGCGTTTGCAGAAAGGAGGACAGACACACACACACACACACTACAGTCGCTGTACAGTCCCCAAGTCAATGTCAGACTGCATTAGAGCAGCAGCTTTTGCATGGCCGGCTCTCCGGCTGCCAGAGAAACACGAGGCAGGACTCCAGGGTTGCCAGATTTGAGATAATTCCCACTTAATCTGCCACACCGTTGTTGTTCACCTGCTCAGACAGACCCGTTCCGGCTTGTCGCTTCATGATCAGGTGCGTTAGCGAAATCATCATGCCAAATTAAAGGTGCCAGACTCCAGATGTAAAGAACGCTAAACAAAGACGACGGAAAATTTTTTCAAGAGACGCTTCGGTTGTGTAAAGAAGCACTGGAAAGATTTAGAGAACCATTATTCCAAATCACAGATTTTATATTAGCTTTTGAAGGCAGTGTGAACGAAAAATAATCAATCATCATTGTTCTTCTTCCCATAAAGTGAAATTTACAACAACATTTGTACTTGACTTTGGGTCACAGCATTATGGTTGGAGGATTACAAGAAAATTTCTTTTTAAATATATATACATTTTGTACTAATTAACCCTGCACAGTATATAAAGTGTCCGTGATCAAGCCACAGCTTTCGATTTCAGCTCGTTTCGGAAGTTCATTTTGGAACCAGAAAAAATATCGCAACCTTCTAAAGAATCATGGCACATTTTTCTTTTCTTTTTAAAACACACCAGGTGTGCAACGTTCCATTTCACCTGGGAAAAGTTGGAGTTTTTGGTGCATCGTGCACCAAAAAAAACTGGCAACCCTTGCAAGACAGTGTAAATATACTGTTTTGGAGCTCAATTGTGGTGTGTTGCGTGTTGGATGTGCAGAAAAGAGGACGGCACACATGCACCACACACACACACACACACACACACACACACCCCTCTACAACGTAAGGTTGCAAGTCAATGTCAGTCTGCATTAAAGCAGCAGCAGCAGCAGCAGGGTTTGCACCGAGCATTTCTCTTGAGCAGCATGGGACTTAAATGAAAGCTCCAACACGGGGTCAAGTCTTACCTCGTGCTAATGAAGAAGCAGCTTTATTTTTAATAATGATTATGATGATGATCAGGACTCCTGGGTTTACCTTGAGCGTTTGGTTGTGGGGTCTCGCATCACCATGCATTCTCTGATCTCTCCAAATTTGCTGAAATAGTCTCTAAGGCTGTCTGCGGACGAGCAAAGAGAGAGAAGGAGAGAGAGAGATAGAGGAGAAGAGAGAGAGAGAGGAGAAGCGGGTCAGTCCTTCTAGCTCTGCGCGTAAAAAATGCGCCCCTCCGTGCGGTGCGCGCGCGCGCAGGGGTCGAATAGAGGACTCCGGGACATAAACAGAAAAATATATATGTATACATAGTGTCTGTCTCTCCATTTAGAATTCCCTGTCATGAACACCATGCTTTATACTGATAAAGATAAAGGTTATGCTTTACCTGGTGAGGTCTGCCAGCTCAGGCCACCGATAAACATTTTGCTGCAAGAATACACAGAAGAAGAAGAAAAGAGAGAAAGAGAAAGAAGTGAGTTCCAGTTCCAGGTGCGAGATCGGCCATGTTTCTGGAGGTGTAACGATTAGTTACAATAATTACAAGATAAAAAGAAAGGGAGAGATACAAGTTGCATTGTCGTGCCCAAAAAATATATAGATCCCGGAATTGTAAGAAAAACAAGTAAGGAAACAAAGCCGCCGTGTGTGTGTGTGTGTGTGTGTGTGTGTGTATCCGGAAGGACTAACGGGGACGCTGTCGGCGCTCTGAAGCTCGTCTCTTCGCTTTCATTTCACCCCGACAAAAAATGTACCAAAAAAAAAAGAAGAAGAAAAAAAAAAAAAAGAACGCGCGAGCCCAAGAAAGAAGAAAGGAGAGAAGTGTCCCAGTGAGCCGCTGCGAGCTGCAAGCTTACCCCGGGTCATGCTGTGTGTCGCTCGGGCTTCCGGACGTGGCTTGGCTCCCGTCTCCATCCATAGCGCTGTCTCACAAAAAAACTACAGGGCAGTAAAACTACCAGACACACACACGCACTCTCTCACACACACACACACATGCACACGCGCGCGCGCACGCACTCACACTCACTCACTCACTCTCTCTCTCTCGCACACACTCACACACATACAGACCGGAGAGAGAGGGAGGGAGAGAGAGAGAGAGAGAGAGAAAGAGAGAAAGAGAGAGAGGGACGAGGCGCAAACAGAAGCGCAGGAGGAATATTACCGAAGCGGGAAGGCAAAATCGTCACACGTGGGGATCAGGCACAGCCTCCTGCTCCAGCCCCGCCCTCTAACGGCCAGCGGGAGGGGGCGTGGCCTCTGCGCTTGACGTCAAAATGAAAACTCTCCGCCTTCTGAAGAGGAGGACTCGGGAAACCACGCCCCCTGTCGGTCAAAACACAAACGCGCGCACACACACACACAGTTTAGTTTTTCTATCTTTGTGAGAATCGTCCATTGACAAAGGTTACTGCAGCTAATTAATGCTACACCTGCACCTAAACCTAACCCCAACCTTAACCTCAATAATGAAAAAGAAACCTTTTTGGCTCTTTTACTTTTTCTTTTTTTTTTTTTACAAATCCATTAAAACCGCTGTGAGGAGCATCCCCTTTCTGAGGACCTTCCAAAAGTGTCCTCACAAGAATAGTAAAATCTCACATTTGGAAACTTTTTGGCTCGCGCTTTTGTTTTTTTCTGATTTTTGTTTAACACAAAAAAAAAAAAAAAAAGACTGTAAGGACCATGTGCTTGTGAGAAAATTGTCCTGACAAGCTCAGTAAGCTCTAACATTTAGTTATCATAAGGGCATAAAACCCATATACACACACAAACCAAAACAATTTTCCTTTCTTTATTCCAGTCTAACATGAGTTATTGGCCTTTGTTATTGTTTATATCTCACACACACATTTGTCATACAATCCTTGTGAAGACCTTCTGTTTATTTATATAATTATTAATGCAGCTAATTAAGGGTCCTCTATGTAGGACTTTGAGGGCATCTATTACCAGAAATGGAGTATATAGTCCATAATATACTTATAGGGTTAATAAGTATGTTTTCATCACTGTATGATTACCTGTAAGTACGAATCGTTGTGCCTTTATATCCACACATGGAGCGGGTCCACCACTACAGAGCCGCCATGTTGCACCGCTACAGGTGCCCAGAATGGACAAACCTCTAGAGAGCGTCTTCCGCGTTTCCCGTTTTTATAAGTGGCAGCAGGAATCCGGAAACAAACAAACACTGGAAGGACGACAAAGAAGAAGAAAGAAGAGTGTTTTGCTGGTGCTGGCTAACAAGTCCGAGAACCCAAATTTAGAAAAATGGAAGATCATATTGATCACTTAGCACGGCCAAAGCAAGAGGGCGTGAACGCAAGTGCTTGTAAGTACACTAGAAAGGGTTAAACGGTTTTCCTCGTGAAGACCAGCCTAACATCCCCACAAGGGTCACTGTGAGTCACTTTCCTGGATCAGGTCACAAATCATGACAGAACACCACATTTAATATTCAGTCCATTGAATTCAAATCCACCATGGGAATGAAGTAGAAAAACATCCATCCATCCATCCATCATTTATTCCGCTTATCTGTCAGGGTCACATGGAAGCTGGAGCCAATCCCAGCGAGAGGCGGGGTACGCCCTGGGCAGGTCGGTAAAATATCGCAGGGCTAACACAGACATGAACAACCGTTTACACTCTCACTCACACCTATAGGCAGTTCAGAGTAGCCAGCTGACCTAATCCGCATGTCTTTAAACTGTGGAAGGAAACCCACACAGACACGGGGAGAACACGCAAACTCCACAGAGAAAGGCCCCAGTCGGCCTCCGGGTTCGAACCCAGAACCTAATCAGAAGCATTCACCAAATGGACTGCTTTTTCAGAAGTGCTAAGGTGTATGGGGCAAATAGTATGTCCGAGAAGTCGGGGACCAGTAGAGCGATGAATTTGAATAAATCCGAGTTACTCTCTATTTTGGAAATGTATATCGAATTTTGCATGGATTGCTTTTGATTATTTGATTTAATATGATTAAATATATGATTCATTCTTTAGTAGATGCTTAATCCTGGTCAGGGTCAGCATGGATCCGGAGTCTTTCCCAGGAACCCCGTGCACAGCGTGGGAACGCACCCTGGACGGGATGCTGGTCCATAGCAGGCCACAGAGTATGTTGTTTTTTTTGGAGAAAAACTCTACACAGGCAGGAACCTGAGCTCAGGATTGGACCTGTTAGCGTGAGGCTGTGATGCTACCTGCTACGAATCACAGGCTTATTTTAATGTGCTTGTTATGGTTTCCATAGTAACAGCTCATTCACAGGGATCCGCATCGATCTAAGGTAAATAATCATCAAAGTAATAAAAAGTGTTTGTTACCTAACAAAGATGGTGGCATTTCCTGGAAGGAGATTTTAAAAGACAGGGGATTTTGCGATTTCTAGTTTCTTGGTTACCTGACAAGCCGTGTGGGGTTTTTTGCGTTTGAATTAATTTCAAGAGCGAGGAAATAAAACGAGTCTGGTTGACGGAGTTGTTTTGAGGACATTCCACTATATTAAACTATAACTATGCGAGTATAAATTGGATAAAAAGTTGACGCGCGAAGAATAAAACACTCCAGGTTGTGCCGCTGTAGGAAAATAATCAACTTTGAGGTGGTATCATTTCACACCGCCTCATTGTGTTTTATGTCTTACTTCTTTTACATTTCGTTTTTGGGCTGTTAACCGCAGTTGTTTAATTTGCTCTGTATAATAGGTTTCTTTTCTCAATAACAGCTCTTATAAACATAAATGCAGTGCCAATCTCTTGAAGAAGTACGGTGTCAGAGGAAAGAGGATTTTTTTTGGGCCGTCGCCTGTGAATAGACCTGCTCAGCAGCTGTGGGCGACGCACGCCTAGTTTTCCATCACATCGGCTTGCAAGTGAGAGCTCAATTAAAGCGGGATGCTCGGCGGATTTTAAGTCATGCTACAGTGATTGCTGTTTATTTCCTCACTACAGTACAGCCGGGAGACGAGCGTGAGGAGGAGGACGAGCTTCCAGCCAGAAAGAGAGATGTGTGCATTGAAAATATACCTCCTAGTTGTTCTCCCAACACACGCACCTCATTAACAAGTCCTTTAAGAGGTCCAGAGCCATGTTTCACACTGAAGTGTGCGCTACCGAGGCACTGAAGCAGCGAGACGGAAGCAGAAAGACTCCTCTGAGTAAACATGCAGTTTTATCAGTGCTTTGCTCGCTAGTCACCAGCAGGTTGTGAGCTCAAATCCCATGACAGCCACAGAGACTTTGTTGTGCTCTTGAGCGAGACCCTTAACCCCCCACCGCACTGCTTTATCCACGGATTTTGTCCCATTTCCAGGTTGCACCTCAAAATATACATTGAATCTAATATATTATACATTATTATAGAGATAATAATGCAGCTCATTTCCTCCCCAAACAGGCACAAATTGAACACATTTACGCTAATCAAGTTTACCGACAACATTCACAAATGCTTCTTTAATATAAATCCTTTTCTTTATCTACACGTTTGCTTATTGTTTTTCTCATACTTTACTGCTGCATTGCAACATTCCTGCCGTCAGAAATCGGTTTCCTCCTATCGTACTTGACCTTCTCATCTTATCTTAGCACAGGACGCTTTATAAACGGAAAATCTGAGATTAGCCCTCAAAGTAATGACAAGAGCTTCATTTCTGACGGACCACATGCCTTTCAATTCCTTAATAAACATCAGTTCCCACAGCCATGACACTTTGCCAACGGTCGCTCAATTCCTCCATGACTGAAGCTTAAGATCCTGCAAACATTTCTGCCTGGTCCAAAAATGTCACTACCTGCATTCATTGACCCCATCTGACACGCTCGATGCTAATCTGCAGATCCGGCACCAGGAGGCCAGGAGCGTCAGGATGTAATCTTAATTACCAAGTATTCCAAATCTGACCATTTCAAAAATAATACAACGTGCGTCTTTAGGCGTCTTTTAAGGGCGCGTCGCCACCTATTAACTCCACGAGGCAGAATTGAATCTCTGTAACCTGGTGTTTTTCCATAAAAATACTCAAGTACAATAACAAAGGCCAATTATTGCTGCCAGCGTTCGCTCCGCAAATCAGACGAAGATCACAGAGCAGTAGATCACGGTGCTTGTGACAGGTGACGGCTTGTGTGCTCAGTGGTTTGGAAAGGGGGGAAAAAAGAAACCATGAAGATGTTGTTTACGGATTGTCCGTGTCTGTAGCACTCGGCGTTTACGGCTGTTTGGAATGCAGCTTGCTCTCTGCACAACAGCCTCGCGGTCACCGACTGAGATCTCGTCCAGGAGTAAGATCATAACACATCAGCTCGCTCTTCACTGAATATTAATGCAATCAGCTCGTGCTCGGCCATTAAACAGATTACATACGCCATTCGGAGACCAGCGCCGGGCTGGATTTGTTTTCATGAAGCAGAATCCAATCCATGCACAGAGCTCAGTAGTGATTCCCTAGAAGTCCTGGGATTCAAACTCACAAACTTCTGCTCGGCCCAAACTCTTAAGGGAATACTCCTCTGTCCGTATTTGTAGTCGAACGCTCTATTGGTAACACTAAGAACCGAGATCTGCCCGAGCGACGGTGTTCCGATTTCGGTGCCGCTGCAGCCTCGGATTCATCTTCTGCTCTTGTAGTACATCCACATCGAGGTTTGATACGCCGTGCATTCTGGGATGCTTTTCTGCTCACCGTGGATGTAACGAGTGTTTATTTGAGCTTCCTTTCAAGCTCTGGCCTTTCTTCTCTTTCCGACCTCTCTCATCTACAACATGCGATACTTTTTATCCATTTATAGTTACATACATTTTAAGTAAATCTTTACAATGTCCTTAATGTCTTGCTGGTTGATGCTAATCAATTATTTACTGTATAAAAGTCAACTCGGACACATTTAAGAGCAAAATGCAGCGTAATATCTGACAGTGTTGACCTGGCATGGACATCGACTACGCCTCAAGAGGAAAACCGCTTCTTAAAAGAAAAAATAAAAATAAAAACGTACTAAAGGAGCCAAAAATTTCCTGTTGTTTACTGAAGCTAAGGTTGGCTTTAGGTGTAGCACAGAACTAATTAGCTGCGTTAATAACGACGACAATGACAAGTCCTCGTAAGGATAGGAAAACAAACACGCCGCATGCCTATAGCTTAACACAGCCTACTTAATTTTTTTATAAAGTGCTTCTAGACAGCATTCTGTAACACCAGGGGCAATATTTCAATGCATGACTCACAGCCAGTACAGAAAATAGGATTCTTTTCTAAGATTCATAGTAAATATGGCAGCTGGTGAGTATAAACAGCGTGGCAGGACGGTTTATCACGACTGACTGCAAGACAGAATCCCTTCTTGTTAAATACAAAGAGGAGACGCTCTATTATTGTGTGGCAGGCGCACATTTCCGAAATGTGCCTCGCAGTCGCAGCGGCATCTGTGTTTGATTAATGAACGGATAAAGTATTTAAAGGAGGGTTTAATTTTTAATACCCTACATCTGTTAGACGCCCTGAACAGATCAATAACGAGGCGTGTGCAAACCTAAACCCATGAGCGGATTCCTCCTGCAAATGTTTCTTTATTTTTATTTTTTATTTTTTTTTTTATACACACCCGATATTGAAACAGAAAAAAATAAATAAATAAATAAAAAACATGCAGCATAATAGCAACGACAAAAACGACAAAACTGTCTGGATGATGCTTTAATGTATTTTCTATTACAGGCCTCGCGTGGAAGATGTGCCCGTCGCCTCCATTAAAGGGTCAAGCTGATATGGTGAGGCGCCCCGGATGCTCGCGCGCTCTGCCAGCTTCAGCGAGACTCAAATTGGCCTCTCGCGCAGCACTCTGATGTCAAAGTAGCTCGAGACAGAGAAAAGCGGTAATATGCGGATGTCAAAGCACAATGAATAACTCAATGTCAAGAAGCATGTGTACGTGTGTGTGTGTGTGTGTGAGGTGGGCAGAGAAGTGTGTAGGCATGTGAAGGAACATCATAATAGCACGGCTGTCATGTGGAAGTAAAGTTTTATTATCTCTCCATAGAGTAGTATACACATATAGAGCAGGACACTATCTGAGTGGAGTTATCTGTATGGGTTTCCTCCTGATTCTCAGGGTTTTTTTTTTTTTCCCCCCTCCACCTCCCAAATACCTGCATAAGGTGTACTGGTGATGGTAAATAGATGTTACAGTGTGTGTGCACGGTGCCACAGCCACGGTGTCCCATGGTAGGTCTAGTTCCGCATCGTTCCCGGTTTTCCCAGAGATCCACCGCAACCCAGAGCTTAGCTCGAGTTCATTAAAACATAGTTAAATAACGCACGAGTGATTGACTTGAGATGTTTAAGTTTAAGAGAACACCTACTTGTGTGACCGTGTCATTCTCAATGGAAAATGACTGGAAAAATGTCAGTAGTTATCGTACCTGCACAAGCATGTGCAAGGAAGGGCGTGCCGATGGTGCAGCCTAACTGCTCGTTTTCCCTTACCGGTGTGGAAGTCGTCGGCCATTCTACATGCTTTTCTTGACCGGCGTCTAGTCACCTCAATGACTAGATAATTGGACAATCTCTTAGGACTCGGCTATGAAGAGGTCCTGTGGAGATTCGTGGCCGCCTTTTGATGTCTCCAAATTTAGTCACTGCTATTTTTCCTCTAGCGCTACATGCAGGAACAGTGTTTAGCACTAACAGGTGCCTCTGACTGGCGCCGTTCTGATTGAGAGGCGAGAGAGGAACGCCATCTTTCTCATCCAGAGAGCAAGGCCACTTATAATCTCTTGGACTGTCAGACTACCAGACACAGACGGCTGTGGCGTCATCTGGATTCAAACTTGTTATCTCTTGACAACAGGGCAAATGCCTGGGAGGGTCACACTATCAAATGCAACTACAACTACCAGTCTGGTATCAAATAATGAAATGTTTTAACTAAACATTATCACCAGACACCAGTGCTGTGCAATAGTGTGTTATAGCTTGTAAACCAGGCAGCAGTAGCAGCATGTGTGGAATGAACGTCCCCTAGAAGTCTTCAAACGCCGTCTAAAGCCCTACCTCTTCCTGAAGCACTTAAAGTAGCACTTTAATTTAAAAGCCGTGTTGTCAGTGCGCCTTTTTTTTTTTTTTACACACTATATTAACTCCTCAACAGAGTTTTTAGACTGATCGTATTCTTAAGCCGTGACCTAATGAACCAGCGTCAGGATGTATTTATCGATAGAGACTTCAAAGCACTTCTATAAGTCGCTCCGGATAAGAGAGTCTGCCAAATGTCATAAATGTTAAGTTGCATCCGATAGAGCCCTAGTTGGTGAAGCTTAGCTGGGGGAAAGGCCAGAAAAAAAAACAAAAAAGCTCGGTATGGTTCCAACAAACAGTCATTACGCTATTGTACATGTTTAAATAATGAGTCTAATACTTCAAAAAAGGTAGATCATGTCTAAAACGGGCGTTTGTGGATTTTTAAGCCCCTATTTTAATGGTCCCTGAGAACTCCGATATAGATTACGTATAGAGTAAGTTATTGACTATCCGGCTTTGGCCTACTTCCTCTAAACAAACTGCATAAACAGATTCACAGCATTACAAAAGACCAAGTGTGGTCTCACACCAGCAGTAAAATCTGACTTAATGATGACAAACGATGACTCTTACTCGCAGGCTTGCTGTTACGCAGTGAAAACTATTGGTGAAAGGACAGATATAATCTATTAAAGGACTTATAGCAAAACCACAATCCCAACCAAGCAGCTTGGCTCTATTTAAATCTCATTCACAGTCCAGCAGCATCGGAAAGGAAGCGTCGCTGGCAAAAACAGTGGCGTCTCTTAGGAGCGTGGGGTTGTTGCCATGTGTAAAAATGGCAACCGTTTGAAATAAAATAGTGCATGGAAGTGGGCCAGGTCATATTTTTTGGCAAGGTTTCTCCTCGCGAAATCCAGAAACCAGAATACACTCTCAGGAAGAAACGGGTTCCTTCAGTGTTCTCCCTTCCTAAATGTGAAACCTTTTATGAAACTTTGATGTACAGGACAAAATTTAACTTTTTTTTTTTTTTTTTTTAAACCTACATATGTTCACTAAAACCTGCGTCATGGTCACGGTAGTGGTGGATTTGAAGCCCATGTCAGGTACACTGGGGAAAACACCCTGGATGCGACACCAGTCAGGGCACCCCACACACTCTTACACCAAGGGGCAATTTAGAGAAAGCATGGGTTTGGGAGGAAACTGGAGGACTCCGAAGAAACTCACCGAGAGTCAGACAAAGTAAACCAGACTTAAAATCTAGCCCTAGACCCAGGAGCTGGCAGTCATTCCATGATAAATTTTGTACACTACGATAAAAAGGCAAACGATATGCAAATGTAAGGTTCTAGGCCATCTGTGGCTGGGAGCCCAAGAGAACATCTGGGAGTTCGTGTATGCAGAAGAGGGCTGCTGGAGTGCGTTACGTTGCCCTGTGACCCAGCATGAGCAGGAGTTGTAATAGAGGAGGAGGCTGGCTTCACATGTGTCAGAGGAAGCATGTGCTAGCCTTCACCCTCCCTAGTTGGTAGCAGAAAGCTGGCTGATGGGTAGGAATTGGCTGGCGACCAAATTAGGGGGGAAAACAGGGATACAAAAGCTCTAGGCCACAGATACCCAACCCTGGCCCTGGAGAACCCCCTGTCCTGCATGCTTTAGTGTTTTTCTTGCTGTAATACATTCTCATGAACTCAGTTCAAAGGTTGTGAGGCAGAGAGCTCTTTTTGAACCCTAAACCCTCTTTCAGATCAGTTCTGCCACGTTCATAATTCACTTTAAAAAAAAAAAACAAACATCTCTTCCCTCTCTTGGTCAAAGCCACGGCAGAGCCGAAATTTATCACGGGAACACTGGAGTACATCCTTGATGGGCGGGCACACCGATACGCCACACTCTTGTGCACCTAGAGGCAATTCGGAGTCACCAAAGGTCACTTAGCAGCATGTTTTTGGGAGAAAACTGGTGGAAAACCTGCACAGACACAAGGAGAAGCGGAGACCGAGGAGCCGTAGCTGTGAGGCAGCAACGCTATACACTACTCGACCATGTCACGATAAAAGCATCTGCCAAATATAAATGTAAATGTGCATTATGTGGCCTAAGTAGCTTAGCGTGAAGGGTCCTGTGAGAGTTCCTCTGCAGTTATTCCGGCAGTGACGGTGCTTTTCTTACAGATAATGGGGCTGAGTGGGACTTCATTAATCAACAGCGCTCTTTGACGAGGCTCTTCATCGTCCTGAGCTCCGAATTGTTTTTCATGCTGCATGCCATTAATTAAAGTCATCAAAGCCAACAGCGAGCGCACGCGGATGCTTCATCAGGACCACTTTGCAGATACACTACAGTACATGTTTAAATCTTGTTTATTAGGGACGGCATTTCAAATTGGCCTTTTCATCCAAAGACGTATCCAGGCTCATTGCTAAACATAACAATTATGTTCTTTACGGAGAACTCACGTCTGCAGGCTAATATACCGTTTGACGGGATTATCCTTCAGTTAAAACGTGTTTAAAACGTGGATAACGTTACAAAGACGATTCAGACGATATGATGCAGGTGCCGTTTTCTAAGCTTTACCTTGAGTGGCACCTAATGCTCAGAAGCAGCTAGTGCACTCGATAAAAGAGGACCGAGTCTAAGCGATCAATATTGCTGTACCGCCTACAGTCTGTAGCGGGTCAATAAAAGTAATAAAACGCTAGCAGAGGTACCAGAACTACATCGAAATAACACCCAATAAATGGTATTTAAAAGTGTGACGACACTAAAGCAACATTATAGTCTTGTATGCTCAAGTTTTATCTTAAATTAGCCACTCGAGTGTCTGATTCGTTTGCTATGACAGCAGCAGCAGCAAATCCCAGGTTTATAATAACGCACTCGATCTAATACGTTATTGTTTCTATAGCAACAGCTCATTCACAGGGACTTGTACAGCAGCCTCTTGACAAAATGGACACATGAGGTTTTCTGTAAGGAAACTTCTTTGCGATATTTATGGAAGGAGTCTCCAGTGTCAGCGCTGTAACCAAGTTTTCTGAAACTTAATCTTCAGTACTTTATACCTTGCGGCTTCTCGGTAGCACGACAAGCTGCGTTCTCGTTCAAACGTGAACATTTTTGCTCATTGGTTATATGTTCAGATGTTCTGCTGTAACGAAATGATTCAGTTCAGTTGTATCTTGTAGCGATTTTAACAGTGGACATTGTCACAAAGCAGCTTCGCAGAAATCCAGATGAAAACTTTTAGTTAAAATGTGTCCCTGGCGCGCGAGCCAGAGTCGGCAGTGGCGAGGAAACCTCCCTGAGACGACATGAGGATTCTTATCGTCATGCTTAGTTTATGTGGAGCGTCCATGTTACAAGTCCCTGTGTAAGTTACTATAGAAACAGTGTTGGAACAAGCTTGTTAATATAATTTGCAGCGCTCAGAATACTGTCGTCAATAGTGTTAAAGAAAATTAATCGACACCTTCTGACCAATCAGATTAGAGAATTCGGTGGTGGAAACGTCATTGAATTCTGTCTACTAAGCAGACCGCGTGATTGTCGTATGGTTATTATGCTGTGAAATTATTACGTCGGTTACCGGAGAAACGGAAAAACAGCTGATTTATAAAAAAATAGAGGCGATCAGGAGGGGCGCACACACACACACACACACAAGCACACTTACAGCCATCCATCAGCGGTGTGAGTGTGTTGCATCAGCATCTAAAAATAGGGTAAGCAGAGCCCATCTGTTCCTCCTATTTCAGACTGTTACGTATGAAAGAATGTTCCAGTGAGCTGAGCAATTCAGGAATCTCAAAACTGCAGTCAGCGGTGGAGGGGAAACATCCATAACACACACACACACACACACACATTCCTGTTGTGATGGATGATGTTCTAAAAATTTTGCATTAACTTCAAGGTGTACTACAGCAGTACAAAAGTTTGTACACCCTTGGGAAACCACAAACCTGATTCACAGCAACAAGACAGTCGGTGTGTTTATACCTCCTGGATTATCACACACCAAGGGTTTTAGCGATGATCATTATTTAGTAATTATTTGTAAGCTGTAAGCCGAACAGACTGCTCAATTGAACGGAAAGGGATTCATCTAAAAGAAAAAAAAAAAAAAAAGTAGAAATACAGTTAACTATAATCTAACTGCAAACAGCAACATCTGGGTGAGTGGAAAGTTCAGGAATAATGGCACAAATGGATAAAAATAGCGGTACATGGCAGCCTATAATATTGTTCTGAAGACTAAATCCGTGATCTCATTACAGGGTGCTTGGAAATTCTCATACTTCTGCTCTAGGATAATATATGATCCCCTGTGTAGCACATACACTCGCTAAACTTTTGCCCTCTACCGTACAATTTCCAATTTGTGCACTGTATGCAGTCTTTTGCTGCGTGTCATGTTGTATTTTCAACACTTTTATTTCATTTCATTCATTTTGTCCTTGTCGTACTCTCCGAAATCTTTTTTTTTTTTTTTTGGACTTGGTTTGAATTTATTCGGCATCTTTGTACACCACTTTGGACGACGTGTGCGCCGCGTTCCTACTCCGTATGACCAAGTCACGTGTAGCGAAAAGGGAGACGTGTATAACCAGAGATGATACAGAACAATAAACAAGAACAGGTGTTTAGCCAGAACCTCCAAACTGAATAATCCGTCAGGATATTACATGGAACGTCTCTACCATGAGCATGGTAACTAGTGCACCAGCTGAATGTGTTAATATTTATATCAGTCTCATTTAATTTCAGTCGGTCATCGGTATCGACAGCCTTCACCGGGGCTTATAGAGGAACAGAGCGGCGCCGAGAGAGCGACGACCCCCGCTCTGAGAAATGGCAAGGGGCAGTCGTGATGGTAAAAACAGTATTGGAACACAACGCTGTTTTTAAATGAGCCTTATAAATAAACTTGACATTAAGACTGCAAAGGAATGCGTCGGTCTCATCCAGTAAAAAGTAAACAGCGCCCCCTGCTGCACATAGACACCGACACACAGGGGACTCATTTTACACCCCTACTGGTTTTTCAGTATCATACAAAATCAACAAGGCTGAACATAACGAGCTCGTGCCAAGGATCAGTTCACATGCGCCATAAAGCATCATATTATAACCGAATCGAGTAGCAGCTCAGGTTTATATCCTGCTGCATGTTCTAATAAACTTACACACAAATATAAAGGAATAAAATGCATGGAATGCTCTTTAACTGATAAATCAAATTGCTTAGGAGGAATAGAACACTCAGGGACGCGCTTTTATAGGAAAATAATCAACATAGTGGTACTATCAGAGGTACTTTACAACCGCAAAATTGATTTTTTCCCCCCGCAAAACAGCGAGTCCCAAAATCTTTTATTCCTCTTATGTCTCAGCAGTTGTGCTCGTCATTTCTAATTTCCCCAGATTAAAGAACACCACCTGGGTGTTTACTTTACAGTTATTAATTATGCTTTGAAATGTTTGAGACGCGTTGGTTCCTGTCATCACTTACGTTGAAGTGTAAACATCTCGGTCCCGAAGACTTTACTGCGGTGGAAAACTTCCTGTATGTTACAGATCGCCTTACAGAAAACCTAGTCATGGTCAAAACAATTAAGTGGTTACTATAGAAACAATTATAATGACTAATACCTGTGCCGGAACCCTTAAATTGTCTTATACAGTACAGAACTCGGAACCAGTGTCAGAGACAGTTCCGGGAACCATTTTTCGATGCTGCAAACTGTAATAAAAGGTTTCGTAATCATGAAGCACATCTAGAGCACAAGCGCGTTTCGTAACGGCGCACAGACACAAACGGCACACGGTGTTCAAATCAAGTCAACATTTTAATGGGACAGGAAAAGTTGTGAAAACACTTCTGAACGTTTTACATGGCAGTGGAAGCTGAAAAGGACGTTCTCATGCTGGTCTGCAATAGCCACGTCCAGACAGCTCCACGATTCCGATTACAGGAGATGAGATTTCTCTTTATTTAAAAATAATAATAATAATAATAAAACAAAATCGATTGAATCAAGAACTCCAGCGGCGTCGGTGTGCAAACGGATGAAACGAGACGACACGGAGAGGACATGATCAGTCAGACTTGGCAGCTGGAGTGACGTGGCACCGTGATATTTACCTGATATGACACTGGCACAGTGAGTATCCCCTTTACACGCACACTCACACGATGGATGGCTCAAGCATACTTAACGAATCAAGGAACAGGACAGAAATCCAGCACTTTCATGCCGCACGTAATCCAAGAAAGCAGCACTTTGGGAATCCGCTTTGCATATTCCGTCTACACGAAGCGTTTTCTAAAATTATTTATTTCTTTTTTAAATAACAGGGACACAAGCGAATACGGAACGCGTACACCATGCTGACAAAGATCCAGGGACATGGTGGGAGGGTTTGTAATTTATTAAAAAACAAAAACAAACAAAAAAAAAAACCATTTAGCTGTACTGCCTTACACAGCTACGATACAGATGAAGGATTCTGATCTGATCTGCTGGAAGCGCATCAACCCAAAACCCTTTCAGAATCCAATCCTCCGACACATTCTCACACACACACACACACACACACACACACACACACACACACACACACACACACACACACACACACACA
>JAQQZR010000009.1:2642331-2665077 GCA_030068235.1 Notoglanidium macrostoma | reverse complement strand
ACACACACACACACACACACACACACACACACACACACACACACACACACACACACACACACACACACACAGCTAGCCGAGAGTCGTTTCAGTCGGTCACAGTGACGATGGCGCTCGTTTGTCAATGAGCTCAGTATCGTTATTTTGTAAGCGTGCAATTAAGTTAACACCAGCACTGTCAGGTAACTCCAGTTTCACAGAAAGGGATCGCGGCGTCCCTTCTCAGACTATTCACCATCACGTAACGTCCTCGTTGCAAAATAAGCCTCAAATATTCCAACAGTACTGTGTTATAATGCCCACGGAGGCATTTCGCATGCATTCCTTTAACAGACGAGAGGCAGAATCCAATCCAAGCACAGAACAGACGGATCGGCGGCGGCTCGAGCGCCTGACGGCCGCAGGGGTGGACGAATCTTCTAATCCTGGAACAAGCAGATGTCCTGCCCAAGCGATTTGTTATTTTATTTTATTTGTAGTTGCCCAGAGGACAACGCAACTTCAACAACCAGAAAGAAACAAAAAACAACCCTTCTTAATGCCTTTACCAAAAGGTTTAATTTGGTACGCACCTCCGGTGAATAGCACTACATTACAGGCAACCAAAACATGACCAGGCAGAAGACCGCAGCTTTAACGTGCTCTGTGGGACAGCTAATAAAATCATCATCATTTATCCACCCGTGAGCCACATCTAAATCCACTACTCCCGAACACAGCTCACCCAAAAGCAAACACACGCCGACTCGGCCGGCCGTTACGGAGCAAGCTCGGCCGACCGCAACCTGCTCGACTCGACCCGCCTTAAAATAATCTTACACAAAACCAGCTACATAAAACATTTTCTAAAACGCGCGTTCTCCCAAAACACGCTGTTAAAAGTTAAAGTCTACTCTGCGTGCATGGGGAATAAATAAAAGAGCTTATTTAGCATACTGTTGAAAGTTAATTATCTGACACGGATAAAGGAAATCGATTCGGTAAGTAAAAAGGTCTGTGCCAGAGGCTCGAGGATGGATTTAGTGATTTAGCAATTTAGTGTTTAGACTGTTAATCAAACACGAGCCTGAAATGATCAGACGTCATCTCGGAGACGGCGACGATGTGTAAAAGCAGCTCGGTGAGAAAAATCTATCAGAAGAATCACAGCCTCGTACATTACACAGATTACAAGAAAAACAAACAAACAAACAAAACAAGAAATCATCATGGCACTGATCGCTTCTCAAATACGACGCTAAAAGCAAAAGCAGAGATTAAAATCTTATAATCGAAATAATAAGATGCTTAGTTCAGGCACCTGTATGAGGGTTCAACAGGAGGCGAGAGCAACGAGGGACACTTGCATATCTTAAGCTCTGAAGTCGAAATGCCTTTGCACATCTTCAGGCCCACACACACACACACGGCTTCGACTCAGCACACACACTCTAGACTAGCTTTCACGTCCATGCTAATCCTCCGCCTCATTCGTTCCGAAAACTGTGATGCGTCTAGACATGTGCCGATGCAACCACAATAAATATCGCCTTTTTTAAATAATGCTACATTATGAAGAAGTTATCCGATTCACAGGAAACGCTCCGCCCACGAGCGTGCACAAACTTTTGAACAGACCATGACTGCGATATTACGCGTTTCTGTATCGTTTTATAGGATACTGTATAAAAGATAACCGGCACATGCCTAGATGCAGCCATGCAAAGACAAACTTAAACACGTATATAGTGTATTTATTTATATATATATAGCATAATTTCTGTATCTTTGTATAAAATAGAGCCATAAAACTGAAACAAGTGCTCTGCAAGTATCACGTAACGGAATTTCAACTGTTATTGGAAATTTGTTATTTATTTATTTATTTTAAATCCACCTTGAACAGGATTATCGGAGTGAATAAAACGTTAAACCTGTTTTTTTTTTTAAACACACAGTAGAATTAAGTGATTCCCCCCCCCCGTCAAAAACGTCTCTACTGCAGGAGTTTAAATGAAGCGGCACGATTTTTTAAGACGTTTCACTGAAAATATTGACGTGCTTATTTGTAACATGATCATGAGCAGGACGAGCGTCACCGCGTCTCCTGACCCGAATAAAAACGCACACAATGTAAATGAGGCGACACGTTTGCATGAACATAAAAAAAAAAATTTCTAAAATAAAACTAAAAAAATGCCTCCTGGCAGAAACCGTTTTAACGAATTAATAAGTATTCAAGATAAAGACGAGCTACATTTTCTTTTTGAAAAAGCACAAAAAGTCAAACAACGCATCTCAACGGCGAAGCATGCGGACGCTCACACACCACACCGGCATCGCGACGAGCGTCCTGAACCTCCTGCGTCTCTCGGCGAGTCGTCAGCCCTTGTGCAAGAGGAAAAAAAAACAACAAAAAACTGAGCCTCAAATACACACAAGGCGATAAAGGAACCGCAGAGAACTCCTGCAATTGCATACAACGGGGTGCACAAGAGAACCCGACGGTCCACGGCGGGCTCGGGTTAAAGCGGCGACGTGTTACCTTTTAAAGGAGCAGTTTGTCATTTTTAGACAATTCTTTCAATCCCACCCAAAAAACCCCGGACCACGCCCACACCGCCGGAAGCCACATTAGAGCTGGGACGGCTAATTTCCGGGCCAGAAAAGCGCAAACGGAAGCTTAAAATGAACCGACGACTCGAATTCATTGCGTAGTAATACTGTTGCTTCGTGTCTTGCCTTTCACTTGTATAGCGTTTCGATCCGTGCCCCTGCTCGGTGCGCTTCTATCGGCAGGACAGGATCATAACATGGCACTCGACTTCACACCAAAAAGCAGCTCGTAAATGAACTTCAGCGCGATTCGATTACGCCGAGACAAAAATGAATCGACTCGGGAAGTGAACCGAACACGTTTTTTTTTTTTTTTTTTTTTTAATAAATTGAGCCAGACTGTAAACTGTAGTGCTGCAGAAACGCCCCGTATCCTGGACCAACAATCAGAAAGAGGAAAACACAAATAACGTTTTAAAATAAGCATTTATAAGCGATTCCATTTAGCAGCAGATGCAAGGTCTCCGAGCTCGGCTGATTTTCATGGGTCTTTTTTTTTTTTTTTTTTTTTTTTTACGCGGCTGTTTTTCCTGACAAACGAATGAAAGGGTACGTTTTCAGTCCTACATCCAAGTGGGGGGTTTTTTGTGTGTGAAAGCGCTCTTGAACGGTTTAAAATTTACAAACTGCACCTTTAAAAGAAAACCAACACACGGAGGCTACATCTTGATCACCGCTACCCGACATTTTGCTTCCTGGTGGAATCGAGCGGATGTCGGACAGCGAGCGTAGAGAAGAGTGACGTGCGCCGCTGCCGGCCAGGATCGTCCTGCACCGTGTGGAAAAAGAAAAAGGGAAGAGTATTCCGCTTTGTAATGGCTTTCCCGATTCTACCTGAGTAAAGAGTTAATTATTCTCGTAATCACAACAGCCCACAGCCATTCGGAGCAGGAGCTAGTAGCTCGTGTTTCAGACAGGTGTAGTCATCTTTAAACCAGTACGTGTACATAAAGTGCTATTACTCGTGATGAGCCAAACACCTTTGCTTGGTTAGGGGGGAAAAAACAAAACAAAACAAAACAAGGAAGAAACAAAGAGAGGACAATAACGGTCACGTCTCTGAACCAAGCCTAAGAGATTACGGTTCTATACTCCGGCCCGATCTTTGGTCTTCGTGGCCAAGACGGCCTCATCGGCACAGTGTACCACAGAGTTCTGAAGAAAGGCCTTGCTCATGAAACGTCACAGTAGGTGGTGAGGCTTTAACACAATCCATGGGTACGGTTACAGCCTTAACGTTAGCTCTCACGACAGAAATGTGCAAAGAAATCTTAAGGTTCGGGTTACGGCCTTACACGGGGAACAACGGGAAAGACCGAGTACCGCTCGTCCAGCTTCCCGGCAACGTGCGAAACCAAGTCTTTTATATTTACTTGCTGTAAAATGTTCAGCTTGGTCGGCGTAGGATGCCACCGAGTGTTCCTGATCCAAACTCTTTCGACTCGTTCGTTAGAGGATTTAAATCCCCCCCCGCTCAGTCGGCCGCCCCTTTTCCGTGTTCTCAGCGCTGACGTGTGTTTCAAGTATCGCGGAGAAACCCGACGCGAAGGGACAGCAGCCTTCTTCCCGGCGGCGAATTAATAATACTGAGATCTAAAGAACTTTCTGCAGACATCTAATAAACATCAAGCCTGCTAGAGCAAAAAGCTTGGCTTTCTTTTTTTTTTTTTTTTTTTTGCAATGCTGGATCAAGACGAGGAAAAAAAAAACAAAAAAAAAACAAAGCGAACACGTCTCTGTTCAGCGCATTTTCAAGCGGATACAGTTAAGACTAGTCCATTTCTCTTCTTCTTCCTTAGCGAGAAGGCCAGGAAGCGTTCGGAGTTATGGACCATTTACGTGCAAAAAAAAAAAAGCGCACTCAAATAAGCATGACCGATATCGACGTGGGATGAACGCAAACGATGACGAAGCTCGTAGTCGCATCACTTCGCCGCAGCCGATCCGCGCGGGACGCCGCCCTCCTCGTCTGTGCGTGGTCCGACGCCTCTGTACAGCTCACAGCGGTGTCGCGTGCAGCGCGAACTCGTTCATCATCCCACACCTCTGTCTCTTTAGCAGTTCTGTCCGGCTGTTTGGGCCAGACGATTCACATCCAGGATCAGATCCGACCGCAGCACCCGAGGCGGAGCAGACGTAGTACTGGTACTCGGCGCCTCAATGATCAGGTCCGTCCGTGACCCCCTCGTAATACGACACCCTTTTTGGATCTACGAGGGAAGAAAAAGAAAAGCGAGAGATTGTTATAAGACGTTCATTCGCTCGTTCCGTCGTCTCGGGTAAGCGCTTTATCCAGGTCAGGGATCCGGTCGGATCCGGAGTCTTTCCCGGGAACACTGGCCTTGGAGTAATTTAGACTATTATACAGAGTCAGACAAAAAAGACGTACCCACTTCAGGAACACTTCTACACACACACACACACATCTGGAAGCTCACGGCCACCACTTTGAGCACCTCTTGTAATTGTAGAGGCCAAAGGTGACTCGTGATGTCCGAGCAAATTTACTATTAAAATATCTACACAAATTGTTCTTTTCCTGAAGTGTGTACACATTTTTTTTGTTTGACTCTCGACATAAACGCTTGGTCACTTGATGCACTTTTCTAAAGATCTTCCCCCTTTTAAACGCTTTGGAGGCGCTGCACTGCAGTGGAAAAAACACCGGTGGCAGCACTTTTTGCACGTGGCCAGTCGTACGTTTAAGCCCAAGATGCCTAACGTGAAACAGCTTTACAGTGATGCGTACCGCATGAGAAGGCCTACAGCGCAACTACGGTGAAATACAGCATTTACGGAAGATGAATAAATACGTACCTTGCTTGTGAAGCGCGAGAAGATATTCAAATTCTGCAAGACAAAAAAAAAGGGGGAAAAAAAAAGTGCAAATTCAGTCAATAAACAAAGCTTATCTTTGACGTAAATCCTGTAGAATTTAAACAATATTAAGTGCATGACGCGTTTCAGTATCAGAAATCAAATTCAGGCGATTCTAACCGTGCTGTACTTCTGATTTACAGGTAAACGCTACCTTTAGTGTGGTAAAAGACGGCAGCTTGCAGATCAGTCCGTCCCCATCCGTGAGCTCCGTCTTGCTCTTTAACAGCGCGCGCCTTGGACAGACCCTCGCAGTTCCTCGTAGGCTCGGCATCCAAATCCTCACAAGAGGCATCTGAACTCCTGCACGCCTGCACTTTACACGCTTCCCGATGGGCGGGCCGGGCGCGATGACGGTCCTGACCGGCAGTGCGGGAAGCGGGACGCGGTTTCACGGCCCCGTCGGTCCCGTTAGTCCTCCTCTGCGCGTACTGAGGCGGCAGGAGAGAAACGGCATTCGGGGATGGCCGGATGAGGAACGGAACGTTTCCACCCTGAAACGTGACGTCCGATATTTCGAACGGCGCAGCCAGACGAGAAACGGGCGGCGCCGCCGGGCCCGCGTTGGGCTCGTTGATGAACGACAGGCCCCACTGGTTCTGGAAGATGTCCCCGAGAGCTTTCTGATTTGTCTGAGCAGCAGGGGGTTGCATATTTAAAGGTTTGTGCGGGTAAACAAAAAGACTCGATTTCCGTGGCTCTGGAGCAGACAAACGAGACGCCGAGCCGCAACCGTCATCCGGGGCGGACTCTACGTCCTCGTCTTCAGCCTGGTTAGAAGAGGCGGAAGGTGCGACGCTAACGCCGGCAGCGGAGTGACACCCGTTAGCATCCAGAGGTGCAGGGATGTCAGCGAAACTAGCAGACGTGACAGTTTTTACAGCAGACATGGGAACGCGCGAGAGCTTCGCAGAGGCGCGCGTGGTCTCTGCACCGGCCTGCGTCGCTTGGTTGAGGTTCTCCTTAACTTTGCTTGCGTAACTGATTTTAGGGACTATCTTAGCGCTGCTGTTGTCCACCGGAAACACAGGAGGAGGCTTGAATAAAGTCCACGAGTCCTCTTTAGACCTCACAGAGGAGACCAGTTTGGCTTTATTGGCCCGATCGTCAGTCTTTTTACCGACAAGACTGCCAGACGTCTTGCTGTCAGAGTTTCTATGCTGCACCTCGGCCACGGTGTCACGCGCGCCTGTCCCGCAAGCCCCCGCGTGCACCTCGGGTTTAAGGCAAGTCCTGGGGCAGTCAGGTCGAGGGTGCGGCGCTTTCCCGGACATCTCCGGGCTCGAAGTTTCCGTATCCTGTTTGGAATACGGCTTCCCTGCTTTTTCCCGACTCGCGTTCTCCGCGCCCTTCGTGCTGCCGCGTCTGGCTCTCCTCTTTTTAGGCGTCGTGTAGCCGCTCTCGGAGCCACTGCCGTCGTTGTCGGCGGACTTGCCGGAGTAACCGTTCATAACGTAACCGGAACCGAGGACCGCGTCTCCATTCAGAGAAAACACTGGCTCTTTTTCCTGCATGCTTTTTACCTCGTGACGCTTTAAAACCGAGGTCTGATGATTCCCATCCATACTGTGAGCACAACTGCAATCAGGAATCGCTTCACCGGGGACCGTAGGAGTCGGCCCGTGCTTTAAACCGACCTTCAGTGACTTCCTGACTCCGGCATCGGGAACGCTCTCCGAGACGTCCTTGTTCACAATCAGGATGAAAATTAGTTTACTTTCACCTGCAAGATAGGAGCATAAGAAAAATGTTAGGAGAAATGATTAACGCAAGACATCATATATCATCTGAGTCAAAAAAAGCAAACACACACGGAGGTTCAACAGGAAACTCTGGTGAACTTTGAAATCTTCCAAGGCCACCATGACTGAGCAAAACGTGACTCCGTTCACCAAGAACTAAATGACTCACACAGCAAAGTCTGAGCCAAAGATGACCTAAATATAAGCTTCCTGGAAAACCTCAAGTCTCTGTAGAGAACAAAAGTCATAAACTTGTGTTTTATGTTCGATCAGAAAATCTTATTTATTAAAGGCTGCTTTTAAAAAAAAATAGCTCATCTAAATGATTTATTTATTGCCACCTTCTACTGACAAAGATTGATTTTTTTGGGAGGTGAAGTGAAAGTATAGATTTAGTAAACTAAAATATAACAAGGTTGATAATTGATTAAACTGCTATTTTTATGCAACGTTAACTTCGCTAATTAGGTCATGACCAGTTCCGAGGCCGGTGAGTCCCAAACGCCTTCCTATTGGACAATTAGTGCACTAGGTAGAGTGCGCAAACCCCATCACCACCATATGAAGTGCACTCGAATAAGGGGAAGATGTTGCTTTGGGATTCAGCCACCGTCGTTAAGCAGGTGGTCCAGGCCCAATATGGAAGCTAGCTAGCTACATCTGGAAGGTAACATTAAACCTTCAGGACAGACTAAACAACGAAAAGCGTGTCGAATCCTATTTCCGACTCGTTTTTCAAAATAACGAACCTTTATTCGTTGTCTTATAAACTGACAGATCCTCGACTCATCTTAGCTAGCAAGTGTTTTGCTTACGTTAGCTTAAATTCTTCGAGAGTTCAAACTACAAATATTTTGCACACAACACGAACATACGAGGGCATATGCAAGATTTCTGCCTAAAACAGTTGTAAAAACGAGATCGTTAAAATCACCACCACCAAACTTCTTGGCTATAATCTGGGACTTTTGGTTTTAACATGGCGGACAGGAAAAAGAGCAAACTGATGACGTCATATTAAACTTTTCACCCGTTTTCCCGAACAAACCCTGCCCCCTGGGTAAGGATTGGCTAGTTGAAGATCACGCTCATACTCGGTCCACCAATCAGTTTGTGGAACATGTGTGTGCACGGAGTGCCTGGCCAATCCCAGGACAGGAGGCGGGACTTGTCGGAATATGGATGGAGGAAAAATAACACTCGGAAAATTCCAGCGAACCCGGCGTTAGATTACTAAACTACCAGGATAAACATGTTGATTATTTGTATTTTTTATCCATGCCATAAATACATGCTTACAATTTGTGTAAAATGTTTTGATTCCTTCAATGCTGTATTTAGTTGGTATACAACTGGATTAATTCATGCTAGCTAGCTAGCTAGCTCGGGTGTCAAATGGTTCTGCTGCTATAGTTAGCCATGCTGAAAAACAGCGCGAGAAAAAAAAAACTTTTCCGTTAAATAAACTGACAGCTTTAGCGCTGTTGAGAAGATAGTAATGACACTGTATCTCGAAGAACATGCAGATGTAGTCTCGTCAGCTAGCTAGCCTACTGAATACCTAATGCAGTACAGATTGCTAACACAGCTAATCGGCAGTTACCTGTTTTCTCCTCCTGCGTTTCCGGCAGCTTGAGCTCACAGTAGCGATGAACAGCATTGTTCAGACGTCTCTCGGAGTGCCGTGTGATTTCCCCCGGTCCATGGCGCTGAGGAGGTCAGACGGTACTGGTGGTTGTACGTCTGCTCTCCGCGGTGCTGCTGCTCCTCCATTGAAACTGTGCGGGAGTGAAAGTGGCTTTGACTCCGCATGTCGCCCCCGCGCGGCCGAGACCCGTCACTGCGCGCAAACGCTCCGCCCATATGGAACACCAAAAGGGTCACATTCCACCACATAAGCACGTTTGCGCGATTTTATTTATTACGGTGTTAAAAACAAAGAACTATAACGACGTTTGGACAGTTGGTACACCGTCATGCGTTTTGACAAAACCGCAAAAATCATTAAAACTCCACACTTCCCTGTGTTTTTGGAATCGTCAAAAGACGCTGTAAAACGCAACGTTTGGCTTTCCATAGCATGGTTCTCACAGTAGGGTTCATGGAGCACAGCAAAGGGATCTGTGAATATTCACAATTTTGTTATAGTGATGGAAATCACAACAAACCCATTTTAATTCGTCATACCTACAAATAATGCCAGCCATACTCTAATAAAGCAATAAGCCACCGTGTGCGCATTACAGTGATTAAGGCCTTTCTTAGGCACAGCATGTAGCAAAAGCCCTATTCAGAATGGATTAGTTAGGCAGAGGGGCGTTTGTAATAAATCCCTTTGCACAGCATGTCGGTGATAAAACTCGCATCCAGACAACAAAAAATGACCACAGGCGAGAGAGTTTTTAGCAGGTTGTGTTTTCGACCGACCCAGACGTTTGCGTCACGGTCGTATGATCACGATTGGTTCACAACATGGTGTCCAATTAGTCGAGGAGGCACTGGAGATGCTGTAATCCCGTCCGAATAGGGCTCAAATCTCCTTACCTGTGATGAAGTTACTCTAACATACTCCAAGCCAAAACGGCGGCTTACTGTTTTCATAAAATGATGACAAAAAACAGCATCATAAACTCAGCATTCAATGAATTTTATTATTGCGTATATTTGCAACAAACAGCTCTTCTGCTATGCAGTTTAGTCAGTTAACAGTAAGCGTCGGCTGCTGAGAAACATAATGGACGTATCCTGTTTCTGTTGGTTTGAAACCGCGGCTCGACCAATCAGATTTTTACAACCAAAACGATGTTTCATAATAACCATTTTAATAAAAATGCATTTGATTGAGGGGGGATTTCAGAAATTAAAAAACCTCCCTAGTCATGATATTATTGTACACATTTAAATAATGTGCCTATTTTCTTTTTATTGTTGTTTGTGCTCATGGGGGTCTTATTACAGAATAATCGGAGTTGGAGTAACCTGCATTTATGGAATTCAAGGCATGAATCAGGTCCACAAACTTTCACCGCTTTATCTGAAACAAACATAAATTATATATAATATAATCATAGATAGACAGATCAAAGGTCTGGATCCAGCACCTGGACCGAGTCTGTTCAATACTGCACCACTAGAGGACACTTCATACCCAAATATCATGCGCTTCAAGAAAGTCAGTAGAACGTGTATGGTTACAAGCCGAGCACTGATTATTCAACGTAATGACAGATGACGTTTTCCCACTATGACTTGCATTGATCAATTATTGCCCCGAGTTTTACGGGGCTTCAAATAATATCGGGAATGAGCGTGTAAAAATGTACCACTGTAGTAACTCTTGAAGTTAAGAGCAAAAAACAACAACAAAACAAAAAAAAGCTCGTCATGTTACATTTTTTTAAATCCATTTTTGTGGAGACTTTAGGTTACGGTACAGAGCGATATATATATATACGGTTTCATCACGCCCAGATTTGAAATCCTTTGAATAAAGGTGTTAAGCAGCGTGTAATGAGTCTCTACATTCCTCCTACAACCAAGAGCAAGTGTTGGACAAGTTATGACATTTTTGTAGCAGCTACTTCAAGCATGCAAGCAACTCACTGGGGCATAAATCAGTGAAGAGAAGTGATGGTTAATAGTATAGGTCTGTACTGTACCATACCAGCAGGCTGCTGTAACGTTAAGCCAGGGCTTTGGAAAGGGTCAGTGGTGTTCAGACGTGAATCAATAGTCTGTTGCTTGAGGGTATATTCTGACGACAGATTCACAACCAGACATTTAGTTTTTCCTCAATACGGCAGCTTAGCACTGACTGACTGATCTCCGACATCACATGCAGTCCAATGGTGAATAATCGCACGAGTCAAATGTGAAAGTTACACGTGCTGTTTTTAGGCCTTCAGTGTTTCTCACACTGCAATAGTGGTTTTATTGTGTGATTTTCTCACCCGAGGCTTTCACGTGTAGGTACGTTTTATTGCTTCAAATACCTCAATCGGAGCCTAAACTGGAAGGATAGTTTAAATACAAGTTTAACCACCATTGCAGAAACCCTGGGAAAACAAAAAACAAAATCACAGGCGTAGAATTGAAGCACGACTCCGACGGTTCCTCGACCTCAGCCACATCACGCCACTTCGTGACTGATCCCAACGAGGCGTGAGCTCGGGATTGTTTTATAATCATGCTCATACTGTTATTTAGTTTGTATCTGCATACAATATTTTCTAGCAAATTTAGTTGGAAAAAAAAACAAGTGATCTAATGTAAACCGCCACGCCGTTGCCCAGGCAGCTACTACGGGCGAACGAACGACCGCCATCGTGCAGCGGCGCACGTTCGTGTTAATCAACACGGCTTCACGTCCTCGCTTTCTTTGCTTTCAGTCCCGAAGCACAACTCTAGTCTCAACCAGAGGCGAGCCCTTCGTGCAAGCTTTATTGTACTTGTACTGCACGTTTCACGTGCGATCGCATACCGTTCACGTGATTCTACGCGTTTGAGTTTCGTGAAGACATAACGATGAAATGCACCTTGACAAATCAAACAGTGTGCATATAATCAGATGTACCATGCTTGTTTAGTACATATGGCTTTATTCTGTGTGTTCTCAACACCAACAGCCAGTGAAACAACACTGAGAAGATGTTCTCTGAAGCCCCCGTCATTACGCTGATAAACACCTGTAAACAGCAGCAGTGCTGGTATTCGCTCTGCCCTTCGGTGCTGCGATTGACAGTCGATCTTAACAACCATTAATAGCACACCGTCGATGTGATGCCCTCGGGCTTTTCAGCTTGTCAAGTTCACATTTTATGAACCATTTACACCCCTCGTTGGCTGGTTGATGGGTTCGATGAGGTTGTATAGATTTAAGGCATTTGTAAACATTTTTGGCACTTCATCTTTAATTCATCTCACGGAATGTATGCGCAATGTCAGCGCTGCAGTATGCGATGTATTTATTTAAAATGACCTCGGTTTGGAGTGGAGTCAAATAAGAAACAGGCATGTATTACATCGATATTAAAAATATAAGACGGCTATATTTTCCGTGAACGATGTGGAGCTAAGCTCCCGGACTTTACCAGCAAACCGTATCTTACCACGTCTTTACCAGAAAAGAAATATTTGAAAAGAAGATGCTTTGATATCAACTTTTGCCAAAACCGACAAACAAGGAACAAAGAAAAACGCAAATAGGCAACTTGTTTCGATCATATCAGTGTTGATAACTTGTGTAATAATAATAAAAAAATAAATAAATAAATAAAAAACTTTTTCAAATTTTAGCCACCCACGACTAAAAGGCAGTGTGATGACTCCGGGTCGCTTACTTTCCTATAACAGCATGTCCTGAAGTATTTTACTCCCCTATACCATTTTATTAAATAATGACACACATTTTCCATCCTTTTATAGTTACATTTAATGCTGTGGAACATCTTATGTGGAGTGTCCACCATGCAAGTCCCTGTAAACGAGTTGTTACTACAGAAACAAAGTATTAGAACAAGCGCGTTAATATAAACCTGTCATTTGCCTCGCAGCTGCTGGTATAGAAAATTCATCAACACATTTGGAGTCACTTAACTTTAACTCGCATAACAAAGCTGTCGCGTATTCACGCTCATTAAATAGTAAACCAATATCAGTCGTTACAACAACTTTCAGTGATTTTACAGTAATTGGTGTGTTCAGGGTTGACTCACCCATCAGTGTTGTTCATCACTCTCTCTCACTCTCTCTCGACTCGAGAGAGTGAGAGACGTGTCGTGTCTACTGACTCAGTCTGGGTGGTTCTTTTAAACCAGTATGTGCTTGTGAGAGAGAGAGTGACAGTATTGGAGCATTACACCATGTTGTGTCAGAAAACAAAGGTCACATCCCCCAGCTACTGAAACCAAACAGTCTCTGGTGACACAGTGATGCTTTTAATCATCGGGATCGTGTCCTTTTTATTCCAGTCCCTGTGCAATTGTCAGGAAATTGAATATAAAACAGTCTTTAGATCTTGAGCTATACCATCCATAAACAAGATTCAATTGCTGATCAAATTACCTCATTGTTAGGTTTTTTTTTGTTTGTATTGGAAAAACTACCCGAGGCGATCCGTCTTTGGCAGGAGGATATGTTTTATTGAGGTGTGAAAATTCCACTCAGAAAGCCAAAAACATGCATTAACATACCTCTGCAAAAGCCAAGGTTAGCAACCGGACTCTACTTACTCATTACCTCTAACGACCCCTTAGGAAACGTATATCTAAAATGTTGGCCACAAACCTCTAATAACACGCAAGTAACAACCGCTCATTATCAGCTAGAGATTTACAAATCTCAGGAAAGTGTCGTTGGACAGGTTCCCCTCGTCATGAAAATGGTTATTCCTTCAAGGGCGTCGCAGGACGCTCGGTAAAGGCCTTGATTTATTCTTGGCGGCTGATAATTACTAGTGTCTTGTCATCTGTCAGAAGGAACGGACTTGGATGGTCTGAGGCACAGATTTCGTGTTCTCGATGGGAGGCAATAAAATCTGACATGGGCCACTTATAAATCATCGACTGGTCCAGGGGGATGGTTAGCGCTTTGGTGAGACGACTCAGTGCTTGGACCACTATAATACTATAATAACACAACGGCAAAAAGCTTCTGAAACCCCAATCTCGGGCAATTAAAGGCGTGTATAAACGCTGAACTGGTCCGTCGTTGTTGTCTGCAGTCTTTTTTTTTTTTTTTTTTTACTCGATTTCTAAAAGCCCAGCATTTCCAGATTTATCTTTATGAAACGCATCATTACAGATACTCTATATAACAAGATAATCATGTGACTTTGCACACCTCGCAGGGGCAGAGTATAAATGTAGGTGCTGCATAAATTGCTCAAAATGACACCAAATTAGGTCCAGAAAGTGAATGTGCATTGAAATGGATATCGTTGATGAAAAATGTAACTTTGCAAAGCAATAAGATGGGAAATACATTTTTAACACCTCGTCCCGGGTCAAAATTTGGAACAAATATTTTTCCGACATGCATTAATTCACCTTTACACCACAACATTCTCACGGTCAGGAAGGTGTTGATTCGTTTTCTATGGCAGCAGATCGGACAGTAGTGCCACTGCAATCCACAGGTTGATATTCCTGTGCTTGTTTCATTCATTAACATTTCTATAGTATCAGCTCTTACGCAGGGACCTGTGCAGCAGCTGCTCCTCGTAGCCTATTAATAAACATATTCAAAACATTTTCAGCAAATAGATGTTTACTTAACATTTATAGGAGATGCCTCCAGTGTCGGTGCTTTGTAACAGTCAAACAAAGTTGTGTGCCATGGCGAAGTCTTCAGGACTTTTAAAAAGTCTTAGAAATATAAATGCAAACAATAAGGCATTCCACCGAGAGTCCTACTGTCCTTTGCATCTCCATTGCTATATTCCTGTCCACACTGAACTTGAATGACATTGCACATTAAAATCAGCGCTGGACACAGCAACCCCTAATGGGAGCTGCTGCCAAGTACCGATGGGTTTAACTGAAAAGGGCCAAAACGTTCACATCGTTAGGTCTTTAACGGCTGGCGTCACACAGCCGCAGCAGCCACCATAAATGAAGAGGAAAGGAAGGATGCCATGTTCAGGCATGACCTCTCATTTTGTGTTAGAGCAATGGCCATGGCCTGTCCTAGAGCTAACTACTGTTCTGGTCCACTCGACCAGTGAGAAACACAATCAATAATGTGCTTAGTTTAAAAAAAAAAAAAAAAAAAAACCCAAACAAACATGCACATGTCTTGACACAGAGCAGTGAACTCTAAAAACATCTGACATAATGCCTCAGAGACCATGATGAAAACATGATCAAACATGACACCGGTGGACTCGCACAGGGCATACGAGTGGATGTAGTGCACTTTGGCATTCAAGGAAAAAGAAAAAGAAAAAATGTCCACATCAAAAGATCTGTCTTTTGACTAGTGAACTGCGAAGAATTGTACTTGTTTTGACAAGCATCGTTTATCCTTTTTAAAAAAAAAAAAAAAAAAAAAAGAAACTACACAAACCATGGTGTAAAATGCCGGGTTGCTCGAGCAAGCAACTATTACATGTTATAATTGTAAAATATTTGCCCTCTTTTCCCCAGCTTTGAAGTACAGGTCCTTACCTATGTTTGTCCTCAGGTGCTGCTGGGACTTGATTTATAGTAGCCTTACAAAGACACGCAAATTATACAGTTCATAAAGCCCTGCACCAGAAGAGTAAGGATCGCCACTCTGGAGACTCCAAATTGCATCTGTGGACAAATCCAAATAATGGGTCCTAACTGTTTTCTTCCTCCTCTCACACAGTGCGAGAGGAAATACACAAAATACTGGTTATCTGATAAATACACAATTTGTCATGATGAGCCAGAGACTAATTTAGATGGAGTTGATGATTAATCACCACACATAAAAAAAAAAAATAAAAAAAAAGCATTGAATCTCATTCACAATTTCTCACGCTCAGGGTCCAGGGATTTTTAGAAATGCTGAAGGAAAGATTTGTAATCGTTTTCTTCACATTCGATTTGCAGACGTGAGGCTGATTCGAGGGGACAGCGCTATGACTGAAGTAAACTGTACGAAAGTGATGAGAAGTGAATGAAAAAAATTCAATAAAATAAAAAATAAAAAACAGTCAATAATGTTTAAGGTAAATATGCAAAATCAAGAGCTTCCCATCCAAGATTAAACTGCCAAGTTTGAGAATGTAGACCGTTCATAATTTCAGTTAGTAAGAAATGGCGATGGCATTGTTTCAATGCATGTAATGTTCGACGGTATGGAAATTAGCAATTAAAAACACTTTGATTTCAGTCTGTCAAAGCCTTTCACTGAAAGTCTGAAAAAACAATGTTACGATCCAAAGTGAGGTTCAGAGGAAGGTGTGTCTGTTCAGCAAACTGATACATTTGCCTGGAGGGAACTCGTAAACACAACGCGCCATTCCTCATGGGTGACTGTACCATGTGACTCTAGAAGAAGGTGCTTTAAAAAGCAGTCGTACCTGTCGGGAGGAAGCAAAGGTAATCATACGGTGTCTGGTGGCGCCAGCCAACAGAGGCTCTTTACTGCACCACGAAGCTGAAACTTCGGCACCGGACTTGAACGCGAAGTGGAGAACCGAGACGCACCTAGCAGTCCCAGATTTTAACGATGACGAGTCGCAGCAGCTTCACTGGCTCCGAGTTCTCAGAGGAGGAGTTGGAGCTGAGTCTGGAGGCTCGGGTAGACGAAGACGCCGTCGACAGCGGCCGGAAACGCTCCTACACCGATAGCGCAAGTCCCAGCAGTGCCCTCAGCGAGGCCGAGGAGGGTCGGCCGAAGAAACGCAGCAGGCCGGTGCGCTCCAAGGCCCGTAGGATGGCGGCTAATGTGAGGGAGAGGAAGCGAATTCTGGATTACAACCAGGCCTTCAATGCACTGCGTGTGGCACTCCATCATGACCTGAGTGGCAAACGGCTTTCCAAGATAGCCACGTTACAGCGTGCCATCAACCGCATCTCAGCATTATCTGTGTTTCTTAGCAAAAACCCACCCAACGGAGCCAGCAAAGTCTGCAACCACCGGGAATGCCACGGACAACCTGGACAAGTGTCCCCGACCCATCTAGAGCCCCAGCGGTTCATGTCCTGGGAACAACCACTGGCGCACCAGATGCAGATGCACAGACTGCCTTCGGAGCAGCAAGTTTACATGGACCATTTGAGACACGTGGGTTCGACCTGTCCACCATCACCACGCTATTCCTGCTGCTCTGCCGATGTCCAGCTTTATGCCACTGGTGGATCCTGTAGCAGTCCTGCCAGTGAAAATGCCAGTCCTCCTCGGTACGGGCGACTGGGTGACGGGTCGAGCTACCAGGCTGGGGTTTGGGGATCCTGTTCTCAGAGCTATGTGGATGGGCATAGTGAGGCAACTCAGACGCTACCTTTCTCTTGGCACATGGGCTATCTCCAGGAAACAGGTCCTCAACACTGCTATCCAATGCTATGACATGTTTTCTGAGGGAACCGTTATAAAACAAGACCAGGACACTGTGTAGGTGCAAGAGGCCCTCAAACTGCACAATCACCTGTACAATGAATCAAGATTTGAAATGTAATTAGAATTGAGTTCAAGAATTATGAGCCATTATGTCACATTGCCAAAAACGCACAGTGGATGGAGAGGCAAAGAAAAGTGTTATGAAATGTTCTCATGCTGGAAATACTCAGGAATCACTGACTGTATGAAAAGGAAGCTACTCCGTGTCGTTGTAAATATATTGAGCCTTCTTTTCTAATAAAATCAGACAAAATAAAGTGGACCGAGTTCATTCTTTGGTGTTATTCTTATGATTATAAAAGCATTCAGTGTTTTATTGCAAAAGCAAGAAAACTCTTCCTTTAACTAAATTCTCAAGGGACTGCAGCAAAAAAATTAAATAAAATCCCATGCACATAGAAACCGCAATGCAAATTCAGTGTTCCTTCTGCACGCGTTCTCTCGTCTGGTCTGTTCATGCAAATTTGTCTTTTCAAGGGGGATTTTTAAAAAGGCATCAAACAGAACAGCAGTCCAACCTGCTATCACTAGTCTGGTCTATTGAGTCTGCTGGGGGACTTCCTCTCTCTCTGCATGTTAATGAAAGCAAACCACGTTAATGTCAGACCATTAGCATTTGCTGACAGACAGATTTATGAACTCTCAGGAAGGAAGCAAGAAAATCCTCTGGCTGCCTGAGAAAACCCCTCTCCTGTAGCCTCCAGCTGTGCCGTACACCACAGAGACCTTTTCCCCTGAATATTCTACAAAACAACATACAAAGACTTTCAAGGAGCCACATGTGAAATTTCAGATCCAGTAAAAAAATATATATATATTATATATATATATATATATAAATAAATAAAAATGCTACATCTGGTGTGAAGGGAGGAATTGATGTGTAGGAGCTGACGTGTAAGGGGTCCTGGCTTCTTTCTCATGGTTATTTTTTTTCCCAGAGGTTACCATGAATCATGGAAGTCCCTGACTCAACCAAACGTGCTGAGTGACAAATGAGGGTGACGACATGTCTTTTCTTCCTCAACACTACTGGCTGACGGCCAGGACAACCGTATAAACAACGTCGGCTGCTCGTACGCTCTATGAAATACTTTATGCCCATTAGTAAATTCATGGGAGAAAAAAAAAAAAAAAAAAACACGAGCGCGAAGATGTTTAGCGACCGTCCGTGTCATGTGAGCGACTGAGAAATAAACAAAAACATCCTTTACGACTTCCGATGATGGAGATACGGTGTTGACTCGGATAAGGCTGCGATTGTTGTAATTTAGACTTTCTAATTCCGTGAGTCAGTAATGACGCTTACACGTCAACCCCACGGCACACAACCCGGTCCGCCTGACACGCCTCCGTTACGTCTTCCGTCTCCTGAGCTGGTACAGGTATACAAGCAAGAAAGTGGGTGTCATGGGAACCCAAATGGTAAACAATGACTCATTTGGCTAATCCAGCTCACTGAACATAAAAGCATGTGCATGAACAAATTTACATTTTTACATTTTATACAAATGTCAGGAGCAATGTTACGGCCATCTCAAAAGATTCTCATGGGAGGAAGATGGCCTTCATCTCGCTCTTGAACAACGGGGATCACTCTATCCATCGGTTAGATCATGAACAGAGAGTTTAGCTGCCTGAATAAAATGTAACTAACGCCTTCATGCAATGTCACAAGAAGTACGATTTAGACGTCAGGCTCCCAGTTTGGTCGCTATTGTGGCACAGAGGTCTGGCTTTAAAATCCCTATACTTTACATTTACTTACTATATTTAAAAAAAATAAAAAAATCTCTCCTTATATCTTCACTTTCACTATATTTCTTTATAATCATCTCTAATATTGGTCAAGTACTAGTCATTTGTGACTTTCTAGCATCAGACAGCTTCGAAGAATCAATATGAATTTCGAACAAAATTAAACTTCAACAGATAACGGAGAGAATGAGACCATTGTAATTTATCTGCCGCTACGTACACTTTGCATTGTGAGAGCGAGCAAACATTTGAGAGATTAGGAACAAAGCTGTTAGTTAGTAAGTCTCATGTTTCTTGGTGAAAACGGCCAGCAGTAACTTAAATCAGTGGGTGATTCGAAGTTGACATTATTTTATTATTGTTCTTGTTCTTTAAGTAAACGTAAGAAATATTCATTATCTTAAGTGAAGAATGTGAAGCTGTGCCTTAATGTTTACCCCCAAATTAATTTAGAGTAAACATTTTGGGTAGGTTTTACCACCGCTCAGGTAGTGAATAGGAATTGGCTGCAAACTGAATCACAATGGAATAAACATCCATGCTGTCATGTCTGACCCGGGGACATTTCCTTGTGCATTGACTTTTGGAGGCAGTCAGTTCAGTCACACATAAATCAGCACACAGCGGTGAACATGGTGACTCCTCAGACCCAGTGCAGTCAGAGGAAAAAAGAAACACGGCGTTGCGTCATAGACGAGGTGTGAAATAAATGACATTTATAATGGAAAGGGTTACGGTTAATCATGGTCAGGTCTGTTCATGCAAGAATGAACGGATGTAGGAGTGGAACGTCACGTAACCGCTTAAAGGTGCGTTATATAAACTACGAAACTCCTTCAGCGTTGTGGCCATGCTAAATCCACTATGCAGTCGAATATCAGGATAAATTAAAAGTTTCGACTCAGGCACCGTGTTTGTGTTCGTACTCTCAAAGCAACTTGTACGTGCTGATTTACAAGGTCTTTCTAAACAGTTACCATGAGACAATAGTTCCAATTTTAAGCTATCCATCACAAAAACAAACCCCTTCTAGACAGTCCAGTGCAAAAATATGAACCCCATGGTTTGTTGAAAAAAGGATTGATTTTACAATACGTCTATAATAAATTAGCTCAATATTAAACGGATATGGGAGAAGACCGAGGGGTAATTATTATCATTACTGATGCAAAGAGGTGCACTGGGCATGCGAGTAATTAGATTACATCGAAAAAGAGAAAAACGCTTAGATTTTTTAAATATGCAATGCGTTATTTTACCTCGTTGTTACTCGTGATAATGCAGGAACAATTGAGAAATAATAAAGACTAATTGTATTGATGCTATAGAGCCTTGTTCCTTATTTTGTCCTATGGGTGCACATACTTTTGCACTTCAGTGCTAAGGCTATTGAGGATCGCGAATGCGATCAACGTTAAAACTGAATACTGCAAAATGACATCAAAAACAATCATCCATTTACTTAAAGTTATTGCTCCAAATCCGGTTCCTCGTTTTATGATTTAAATAAACGTATTGAATAAACTTGGTAAGAAACATTTGACCCCGGTCTGACCCCAGATTTCGTCCTTCCCCTCACTTCGAGCCACCAGGTGGTGACATCACACTTCAGTAAGGAGCTCCAGGCTCAGCCACTCCACCAATAAGAGTTCATAAAGTGCATTTAACAGAACGCTAGCATCATAAACCCAACACGCACAGGCAGAGATGTCTCCTGGATGTACAGTAACTGACCAGGTTCAGGGTTATCGGAGTCAAAAAACCAACCCTGCTTTATCTCACTGTACATCTTGTGATCACATGACGACCGAATGTCAAATATCAGCTAGTCGACACGATATGCTCAAACATTTTATAGTCCGAAAGTAAATGTTGCACTGTAAGAAAAATGTCTTCAAAAACAGGATATTTTGGACAGCACTCCTCTATTAGCTGTTCAAGGGAATCTTTAACGCCGTTAATATGTTTTTATGAATATACTTCCCCAAGATGTTTCCAAGAATAGTTTGGCTAAAACAAACAAAAAAGCCTGCCCTCTTCCCCTTAAACCTGGTCGGTCAGCCATGATGTTTGCCTCTTTAAATTTGCACCTGCGCAATAAGGCTAACGTAACTAACAATTAGTGGAGATCTTTTCTGTAAACCTCTGCCACAAAAACACATCCAGTTCCTCAGCGGTTTATGACACAGTGGGAGTTGCTATAAACAAGCCTACAATATATATAACTGAAAGCTCGATTGTTACGGAGGCAGCCATCTTAGCTTCGGTTTACCTCGGCACAGTTTGGATCATTCCCTGTTCAAGGCATGAAGGGATTACAATACAGTGGCTCTTTGTACTCAAATTTCTAAATATAGACCGTCACCGTCACTGCTACTAATTTTGTACAATGATCTTTTGGAAAAATGCACTTATTTCAAATGGAAAACTGTTTCAACCCCATCTATCAAGAAATCCTCGTCATCCTTGTCATACTGTACTAACCTCCCCCACAAGGTTTTTAGACTGATGGTATTCTTAGTCCATTGCCTTGTAGCATTACATGAGGCTGTTTTTAACAGAGACTACAAAGCTACAAAAGGGGTCTGCTGAATGCTGTAAATGTGCCAGTCGGATTCATTACCAAAGCATTTCTCTAAAGCATAATGTTCATTCTGTGGGTTTTAATGGTCTGAGTAAGAAAATGAGTTTCTGAAATTTATTTCAGCCACAGCTCTAGCGATAGTGATCATGAGTACAAGTAGTGTCTGGAAATAAATAAATAATATCCTGATGGTGTAAAGGGGCCACTGCAGTGCACTTTTGGGTTCTCTAGCGTAGAGATGATTGCATCCGTTGCTCCAAATATCTATCCATTTAGTGCTCCAGATAGCCGTCTGTATTTGGATATAAACCAGGAGTGGGCGTGGCCTGAAACTGAAGAGGTTTTTTTTTTTTTGTGATCATTCTCTTGGACTAAATTAGAACCCTACAACCACTGGAAAATACAGGAAAAACCCTGATTATAGAAGGGTCAGTGTTCGCATGTTGTGCGAGTTCCTCAGCCTCCAGTGCTAGATCACTCCATTTCATAATTGCTCTCTGGTTAGTATGGTTTGTACCTGCACTTGATAATTTCTGATGGATTTAATTGGTTCCATTTCCTGAAAATGAGGTTTAGCCTAATTTAAACCACCACAACCCTGACCACACAGTTACTAATGATGAACGAGTGAATGATGTCGATTCATTATTCATTATACAGCATGTGCTGCATAACCATAATATTAATGCAGGAAGAAGGATGTTTTTGCCTATATCCAGGACGTCCTTGATGACCTCATTGTATAGCAGACTTTCTAGAGAATTGGTCATGGTCTGCTGTTCTTCCTGCCGCTCCTCTGGATGTGTAGAAGTGACAAATTACCCTGTTCCTGGCGAGATACGGAGCCCCCGCCGTGCTCAGCTCTGCCATTAGTCGCCTTCTCCTGCCTTCTCCACGCAGCAGGAGGGTCATCATCCAGGCAGGAGCCTCACACATCAACACTCAGGCCTCTGACAGAAAACACTGCGTCAACATGTTGGGAGGTTGGCGGTGAACGTTTTCAATTATGTAGCAGATGAGGGATCAAATCTTGATTGGGCACATCACGAATAAGCAAAGCACTCACTGTTAATTGGATCCAGACAACACACACACACATTA
>JAQQZR010000009.1:2593890-2639914 GCA_030068235.1 Notoglanidium macrostoma | reverse complement strand
AAATAAAAGTTGGCTCTTTGGTTATTACTAGTGTTTATTATTAAGACATGCTCTCTAATGAATTTCTTTTGGCACTGTTTGTTTCTCTTTTATTCCTACCATGGCCTTCACCGAGAGTGGGACTCTGTTTTTACTCTCAACAAGTGGGAGCATAAGGTCAGATATGAAGCTTGTGGGACAAAAAGTCCACGTTCATCGGAACTTCACGACACATTTACTGAATTCATTTAATAGTCTTCCAGAGATGCAATCAATTACAAGTACACAATTTGTAATGGACTGAAAACGTGTTCTTAACAGATACAAATAGAGATATAAATAGAAGGTGCACTTCTGTTTTTTTGACTTGCCAGTAGTATTCACAAGGCATCTGGTTGAGACTAGAGGTGTATTGGGACTGGGATCCTATCAGACACAACAAAAAAAAAAAATCATTTGAGCGGGAGCGTTTCACTTTCATGCTGGTGAGTGCGAGTGATCAGATATAAAGCTCACAGGGAGAAAGAAAGACCGCACTCATTAGCATGAGTGTACAACAGTGCAAGATGCATCTAGAGTTCACTCCTTCATTCTCAGTTTAAAATTAGTCGGTTTGCCGATTTATATTTTCGGAAAGAGAATGAAATTTTGTGGGATGGTACAAACAAAAATAATGACCGTGTGGGATTATGAGCTCAAGTAAAAAAACAGTTCCTTGCATATTTCTCATTAAGACCAATTTTGACCTGGAGTAACGTAGCTGTAAAGTTCTGTGGGTTCCGATAACCGATATTATATTAACATGTTCAAAGGATCCATCGTCTGTCTCTTCATTTCTTTTTTAATCGTCATCTATCGGCCATCATAAACGGATTCATCGGCAAAAAGTTCATTATATTTATGCTGATGTATAAGTCGGGCTCTACTTTATTACCTCAGTAAGAAAAAAAGGAAAAAGAATTTCCACTTTAGGTCACACCCACTTTGGGATTAAATGCAAATACGAGCACAGGCTGTGGCACTATATTACAGGCCTTTTCTAGTCAGCATCCAAATAATTTTATTATTATTTATAGCATTATAAAATCTATTTATTTATCAAACCCATCATCATCATTATTATAAATCACTAATTAATTTAGATTTTAGAAACTAGAGCCAAATAACATCTTAGAAAACACCGTAGGCACAGACCAGTGATACACGCCAAGATGGAGGTCCAATAAGCAATACGAGTCCTTTATATCTTTAAAGAGAGCACTTTTTCTAGTCAGTTCCTCTCTACTTTGTTATTGAGAGCTTCTAAAGGACAGTTTCTCTCTTTTTCTGTCACACTTGGTTTGTTTCCATCCCTGCTGTCTACGGAGGTAGCCTCGTCCGAAATAAAACGCATTCGGTGTGGTGATATCTGAAGTGGCCACAACAATACCGTGGTATACATCATTTAGCCGATTACTTCCGTGTGAGGATACACAATAACTTGATGTATACGCTACAGCAGTGCTCTGTGTGATTGCGTTTGTTAATATGTTTACTTCTGAATTAGGACTAAACACTTCATTTACATTAAATCTATCTCACTTAACAGAGGACGATTTATGGGCCAAAGCTATAAATATTTAATCACGGCCTCCAGCAAGAGTCATAAATATCATTTAGCACAATAAGACCGTAATGCCTCGGTGACGTTACGATTAATTTCTCTGCACTACAAACTACTGCTGAGAGATGCATCTGTGTGTGTGTCAGGATTGATGTAGATAGTTATAACCCCAAAAATGCAACGTACAGTACCTTGCATATGTATTCACCCCTCTTGAACTTGTCCACATTTTGTAGTGCTAAAAAGCAGAACTGAAATGGGCTTCATTAAGATCATGGGTCATGATTCTACACAAAATAGCCCATAATATTAAAGGGGGGGGGGGGGTCATAAGTTAGTTTGCATATAGTTTGCATAATTACATAAATAAAAAGTGTAAAAGTTAGTTCTGTTGTAGCAAGTCACCATCAGAAGTCATTGAATGGAGTGTGCAATTAAAGTGTCAAATTACCGCAGTGTAAATACACCCGAGAGCACAGTTAGAGAACATACAGTACCTACGCAACCAGCATCATGAAGACCAAGGAGCCATCAAAAACTATCTGGGAAAGTATCCGGGTTTGTTTATAATTAAGATTCAAAAAGGTTGAACATCCAATACAGCACCATTACATCCAAAGGGAACACCATTGCCTGGACACGCCACAAAGTTGAGCTTCATGGAGGTGTGGCAAGAAGGAAGCTATAACTGGAAGAAAAAAAAAAAGAAAAAAAAAAACCCTGTATGAAATCCTGTATCCTGTGATGTAGAAAATGTGTAAAAGGTTTCACTGGTCTGAGCTTTGGTGGAAAACCAACATTGCAGATCAAGCTGAGAACACTATCCTTACTGTGAAGCATGGTGGTGGTTGCATGTGATGGATTTTTCACAAAACTTCACCATCCAATCTGACAGAGCTTGAACAATTCTGTCAATATCATCATGATTCAGATGTGGAAAGATGATCGAGACGCATCAGAAGACCCGCAGCTGTAATTGCGTCCAAAGTTGGTCCTGACACGTATTCACCCAGGGGTCATGTAGAGCCAGACAGCTTCATAGCAGTAACAAAACAAACTCGGTTTTGAGTCGAAAAGAATAGTCAAATATAATTTCTTTTTCCGTGGAGACAGGTTTTATTCGGGTGACACACATTCTAGGACGTTCTCTGAAAAGACGACGGATACGGTACGAGTTGAAAATCACAGAAACAAATATACGCACATACATAACGGCGCGCATTCATCACTTTCCACCCAGGCGGATGGCGATGAATATTCGGAGATGATTACAGCCCCAAATTCTCTCTCATCAGGGAAAGATGGAATTGTGGTCCTGAATATCTCAAAACCCTGCTACGTCCCATTCATCAGCGTTAATTTACATGATGATGTATAAGTTTGGGGCATGATTGTTGTGTTCGCATCCATAACAGCACGACACTAAATCTATTGGCCATCAAAGCACGGCGACGCAGAGGAATAAATTAGAGTTATTAGGATGCACAGACTGCTTCATGCTGAGGACACCGTGTGCCGTAAAGTATTAAATACGAGTGCTATATTCCACACATCTAATATTAGGTATATTAAACTCCTTAGCTATATGCAATCATTATTATTATTATTATTCGAGAATAATAAACAATGCGGAACTTATCACATTGCCAAACCTGTATAATTGATGGAGGAGAACGGAGAATGAATTTATAAGCAGTGGTTAAACTGTATTGAGTGTTGGGTATAATTAGGTTTAAATATTTATTTCTTCAGCTCAGCAGGAATAAGCTCAGTTAGCTTGGGAAATTATATAAAGGGGGAAAAAAGTCAATAAATCGCTCTGAAAAGCCCATTCCTCAAGGAGAGGAAAATAAATCTTACCACAACAGCCATCAAAAACCTCAATACACAGAAAAAAAAACCCTATAGCTCCCATTAACGGGTATTTACCTGCTCGTCTACCTCTGTAATAGTGTTATTAATGTGCCATTAAACATATAAATCTCAACACATCACATGTGTATTAAGTGTGAGCTTTTAATCTTAAAAATTGTAATTAAATAATTAATGTTAAATCATGACAATTCACATTTCATCCACTTGGAAATATTTAGTGCCTAAAAAAAAGCTTTTCAAATATTTTCATTTGTTAATTCACCACAGCGCGCACAGGTTCAAAAATAATAATGCTTTGTTATGCGCTACACGTCCATTTGTCTCTCTGATCATTTTCGCAGATGACCGGTCATTTATAAAGTGAGAACTGTCAATTAAAACCCAAAATGAAACGAAACAATTCCACTCATGCCATTCTGAATAATAGTTATTTTATTTAAAAATACCATGTTGTCCCTGAGCGAAAAATTACAAGGTGCTAGCTGCGAGCTATTACAATTATACTGATGATATACAATTATACTTATTACTTCAGCAAGATCAGCACAGTAGAAGAGAAAGCGGTGTCAAAGAAATAACCGCTTGGATTAACAGGAACGTCGTTCATAATTCTGAGACATCGGGAACACTGATGTTAGGTACCAATTCTGCCTGAATTACAGCTTATCTGAAATACAGATTGTCAGCTTTCTGAGAAACGCCGCTACAGTCAAGGGCCTCGGTGTAACCTTAGATGCGATTCAAAAATTATTTTTGCTATTATTAAAAGGTCTCCACTTTTAATAAGTGCTTCCATCACCATTTTGTTTGACAGCACTGAGAGGCAAGTTTAGGACAAGGGGGAAAAAAAACAAAAACAAAAAAAAAAAACAAAGATAGTGCTGATGAATAGATTTATCTTGTAAGCCAGCAAATATGAAGAGAGCCAAAATATTTCATTGCCAGTATTCCACCATTGCCTTGTAACTGAAAAGACCATCTTTCATCGGAACACAATGTGATGTCCCACTTTAATCCTACAGTCAAATCGCATTAGCACAAAGCCGCTTGATTTTCTGCATCCAAAGCTACAGCAAAGGTAAACAACCTCCTCGTCACCAGATCTTTATTTCAGCTACATTACTGATGAAAATAAATCTTACATAGGGATCAAGCTAAGCTGGTAATTAGCTGATCTTAGCAGTGACTGGTGAGGACTTATGGTTATAGTGTCATGTGTTTTACCGTAATGAAAAAAAATGCTTCTGTTCGACACTAATCATATTCATTTTGGAAATTTATTTGAGTGTAAAGAAAAGTGTAACGAGTTTTTCCAGTTTCTTTTAAGAAGCTGGAAGAGATGAAAGTCTCCGAGTTAGCATTGACCATGTGATGGACACTCGTCGTTGTGGCATAAAATGCTGGTTCAAGAAGAACACAAACATATTGAACAACATGGGATTTTGAAAATATGTTTGTATGCAGAACCTGGATTTCTGGATGAAGGTAAATCTTTAGGCTCTTGACATTCTGTAGCAAGTTAGTGCTCTTGCAGGAATAACAAACATTCAAAAACGAGCTTTCGGTTACCACAAAGCTCTGGCTACGTTTTCCTGACCTAGCATAGTTATCAATCAACGGCTGCGTGAAATTTCCTTTTCCGAGTTCTTACTGGATCCTGTCGAGGACAGACTTTGATACAGAAGCCAGACAGCAAATCCAGACAGTGTGTAATTAATACCTGAAACAAAGAGGCCTCTGGATGTGGGACTGAGCATCCCGGCAACGCTCCACCTGGCAGAGACGCACGCCGCAGTATTCAGAAGACACTTAGTGGTCTAATTACAGATAAGACACATTCATTAACGGTCCAAATCCCTGCCATATGGGTCTGTATTGGCCAATTCTGAGCCGCTCACCCGTCTCTGGGACCAACAAATTGGTCTGCTCTCAGAAGTGCTATCTAAATGCAAACACAGAGCAGCCCGTCAGAATATTAAACAGCCATCTTGGGTCTTAGCTAAGCGAACAATGTAATTTAGCAGGGTATTTTTCTATGTCCTGGGCTTAATTATTCCAATTCTCATTCTCCACGTAGCGTTGGCTTAAATGGATTGAATATTCCTGGGGGATTGCTCTACAAAATGGCTTGTGAGTAGTGGGAAGGCTGACCTTTCTGTGCTTTCAGCGGTTATTCAGACCCGTCTCATACCACCACCCAGTACAATTACTCATTGATCTACATACGGCGTCATGCATCGCTTTATTGGTTCTGCTCGGTTGCCATGTCGGCATTAAAAAAAAAAAAACACAAATGGGCAAATGGCCATTCAAACACATCTGTGCTACAGACAAGCATTTACTCTATTGTGAGTATGGAAAGCAAAATTGACCGTGTTCTCAGGGCAGGAGGGGCATACTCCGTCTCCCCTGTCAATCACAGCTGGACTGGGTAACTGTGGGTATCTATGAGCAGGCTCGAGAATGCAGAAGAGGGCAGACAGATAGATACATTTCTCCGAGTGTGTTACTGTGATGGAGCATGAGCAACAGTTGAAAAAGCTATGTTTGGCTGGCTTGAAGTGTCTAGGTGGAAGCACGCGTTAGCCTTCATCCTCTCATACTGATAGCCATCGTATGACATGGGAGAGCCGGCACATGGGTGGGAACTGGCCAAGACCAAACTGAGGTGGTCTTGGGTGTCAACAACAAAAACAGGGGTGTAAGGACAACTATTTCAGCTCCAAAATGAAAACCTCGACCCTTCCAAAACCTGTGTGAATCTCATAAATCATGAAACAATTAGTAAATATAAGCTCTGCCCATATAAGTAAGGAATAAAACACTCGCGCTTCTCGGATAATAATCAGTGGTGGGGGCGTCATGCACCCTGTTCAGATACGACACAAAGAAAGTTTTACTGTAACCTCCTCAAAGTTGTTTACAGCAAGTCCCTTAGTGTTTTATCGACACCGCATGCCTCATCATACATTTGTTGTTACGATCACTGTTGTGAATCACCTGTGAAACAAACTGGTTCTTTATCTCTTTACCTTGGCGTCATCACTGCTCGTCCATCACTGCTTTATAATAGCTTTATTTCTTGCCTATGAATGTGCTTTCAAGGCCCTGTGTAAGTTCCCTTCAAATAAAGAATTATGAGGATATTATTTTTATATTAAAATACAATTTACCTTAACATAAGAGACCTCAAAATAGAAAACGGAGTCCAAAAAAAAATGTAAATAAATAACTTGGTATCTCCTAACCTAGAAGCTCCTCACTACTTTAAAAGTGCTGTACCACGCGTTGCATGCACAAAAACTGCTGGAAGGTTAAAGTTGTGGCCTCTCAACGTCCGATCGCATTTACCTCATCTACTTAATTGTATTAGACGTCAGAAATATTTTTTTTTTTTTTTTTTTTTTTTTTTTTTTTTTTTTATGCCATATTTTGCCAATTTCATGGTTTAGCTATTCCTATTCTCGTTTTTCCTCTCGTTTCTCTGTGGTTTTTCTTTGCTCAGTAAAATAGCTTGGAGAAGTAAGAATTCCGACCTTTCTATGCTTTTAACAGAACAAGATGCAAGTGAAACAGACTGCTCCTACATTCCTGGCTTTTACACACCTCCCTATTAACCTTATTTATTAGGCATATATTTGATTTTCTGCAATGGAAAAGGTTTAGTTGCAGTTCTGCTGGCAGTCAGATGGATTTGAATAGACTTTGCCTACCAGAAAAAAGGGAAGAAATAAAAGATCCTGTAAAGCATTGTGTATGACGAGGCACGTAGCACTTTGCACTTCAGCTGTTTACTGTAGTGTAGTTTTATGATATTAAAGCCCAGACAGTTTCACAAGTAAATTAAATAGAGAAAAAAAAGCTGCTTTTTTTTTTTTTTGCCTGAGGCAGGACAACTGAAAGCCTAAGAGCAATTGATATCCTGGAGAAAGTACTGGGCTGGCAGAATTTCTCTAACCGAGTTAATGTCAAAAAAGACGGATTACTTCAGGTGGTTTCAGAGGATCACAATCCAATATCTCCTGAAGGCCAAGCAAAAATACGAATTAACTTACACGGAGCGAGGAAACCTGGGATCTGTTTTACTGTGAATATTTAAATATGTTTTTATATACAGCATATTTTAAAGAATAAATTAGCAAAACAGAGATGTACAAAAGGTTCCCCCTCATCCAAACGTTTTCCACTGAAGCTATGAGGCTAATGTAGCTTTGACAATGAACAAATCTCTCACTCATTTTTGTTCCGATAAACACACGCCCAAATCTTTATATTCCTGTAACATGAGGAATAAAAACACATACAAAACTATTATAGCTTTACCTTTGACTGTCGCGAAACGCTGACACCGGAGACTCCTTCCATGAATGCGAGATAAACGTCTTCTCATGTTTTTCTTAAAACACGAGAATTGTGTCACAGTTCCCATGGAGACAAGTGGCATGTGCTTGTGTTCGTTTTGATTAAAGTCCTGCTTCGAGGCTTTTATTCAAACTTCGGTGCAGAGTTTAACTTTAAAATACACAAAATGGGAGCTGTTAATTAACACGTCATTTTTCAGGGCATGTATCGTGTGTATTATGTTTTGGTTTTTTTAATACCTGGATGTTTGATATCTGCTGTATATACATGCATATGAATGGAAAAGCAATAAAAATGGACGAGAGAGAGAAGTCTGGATATACTTTAACAAATCAAAACGCAACTGCTGTGGATTGCCTCTGCATCTCAACTCCTTACTTTACATTTCTACTCTAGCATATTTCTGCTCTAAACTATTTGTGCTGCTGAAGCAATTTACTTTGGCTGATTGATGGTGCCGAGACGCCGTATGCTCATCCCACTCTGCAAGCTCGCACAATGCAGTTAGAGAGAGTAGCGACTCTGCTGACTGAATGCAAGCCGAGCCACGAGACTGATGTGTCTGGACTACACAATTTATTTCTCTCTTTATACCAATCTGCACTGTCTTATTATATAGCACCATTGTTTCTATTCTTTGCCCAAAGACTGGAGCAACTGAATGTAAAGACACATTTACCCTTTCAGGTACCGATTTGGAATTTCAGCTTATTTCATTATGCTCATAAAGTGCGTGTATTTCTATTTAAACAAGAACGATAAGTTGCGCCTTCACTGGGGAGTATTCTGGTTTTTGGGGTATTTTACTGTGACTCCAAAGTAATTAGAGAAGCAATCAACAGGCCAAGGATAACTCTCTCAACATGATGCTACCACCACCATGCTTTATTGTACAGATGGTAATGAGAACTGCTGCGTTCCACCGAACGTAGCACTCTGCAAGGCTAAAGAGTTCAGTTTTGGTCTCATCGGTCTAGAGAAGCATCATGCCTTTTCTCCACATTTCAACAAAGCCCAGGAGCGTCCAGGCTATGGTGCTCCTGTGAACTTCTCCCCTCTGAGCTGTGGATCTCTCGAGCTCCTTCAGAGTTACCCCTAACACAACATTCAGCCAGCTACTGATTTTTGGTGGACTCTCCTCTAGGCAGAGTCACCGTTGCACCATATACTTCCCATTTTTAATAACGGATTTAATGGTGCTCAAAGCTTAAAATTTGGGATGTTTTTTTTTTTATAACCAAACCCTGCTTGGTTCTTTGTCATGATCTAATTTTGATAGCGCCTGTTCACAATGGCATCCCTGGTGATAAAAGGTAATAATGTTACTTCTGAGGACAACTTTTTTTTTTTTATTTGCAAGTCATTTTGCTAAATATATCAGACACCCCTTCAATATTAGGGGTTATGTTCTGTTTATAGATTCATGACATAAAATCCCAATCACGTCCATTTCAATTTCAGGCTGTAACACTACAAAATGTGAAAAAGTTCAAGGGGGTGAATATTTATGCAAGGAACAGGAGAATGTCAGCAGGTTGCAATAAATTCTGACATGCGTAAAAGACAAAAATAACTTTCACAGTGGCTGGAGTTTGTCTTCGAAACTGCTGGTACAATCGATTTCAAGTGTCCTATTTTAAGCCACACGGCTCGACTACTTAATGACACATTTAATATTAAGTGCCACAAGATTCAGCTACAATATCTGCACATGAAGCAGATGTGAAAACGCGCAGCACAGTTTGCTGTCTCGCACCTGCCTTTCTGCTAATATGCGGAGCATGACGCATGGGTTCCGTCATTACTGTGCTCGGCTGACGGAGTGGCTCTGTTGATTAGAACAGCGGGGCGATATCTGAATTGTTAAGGCAAGACAGCATGCCACCTTGAGGGACGATTAGCCTCAGACGCTAATCCCACTGGCTTTTCGGGAGAAAAATGACTCCAATTATACACAACGGGTCAGTGAGAACAGAGCACTGAAACCTGCTCCTGGATATACATTTTATCGTGTCTCAAATTCTGCCTAAAATAAACCCATAACTACAACTACGATGTTATGGTTAAAAATCCGAATCAGTTTCATGCCATTTTCCTGACAAATCACTTCCTGTAAACAAAGGACAAGTTCATAAATGCCATTAATTTCCACACTCGGTAATGAGGCGTATAATGCAACAGCCACTAATGAGAAACTTTGGCCTTAAGTGAGAGATAATACAGATACTTTAATTAAATCACTAAAACAAGAGCCATTTCTGATCTAATTAGCGATGAGAACCAGGAAATAAGAGGTTACAAATACAGTCTTGCATAAATCAGAGCCTACACTCCAGTAAAGCCAATGGAGGAGTTGTCGCATTTAACAATGTGTCACCTAGAGTGTTATCTTACAGTGACCACCTCAATATATACTAAAACCAGCCTGGACTCCTTTAACCACCTCTCATACACATGCAGGGGGAAAAAAAAAAAAAAAACCAAAGACTCCTAGGGTACTAAACTGTACCATTGTCGCTGTACCCTCAAACATGCATCTTTCTTTGTATATTTAGTGTGTATCTTTTACCTAGAAATGTGTAGAGTGTACATTTAAAGCTTAAACGTTAATTATGGTCCAATTATGTACCTAACCTTGGAAAGGTACACTATATAAACATTTCTAGGTGAAAGCGACATGTTAATCTAAAAGACGAGAGCGTCAGAGGACAAGTGAAGTTCAGTACCTTCTTTTCTAAGTAGCCATACCACAGCAAAGATCTGAGTGCACTAATTGAACACGTTTTCATTACAGACTATATAGTAGATTCTTTGAAATTCCATCCAGCCACCCATTATCTATAGCGCTTTATCCGTCTGGGTCGCGGGGAAGCCGGAGCCAATCCCAGGATCTTCGGGCGAGAGGTCGCCAGTCCACCACAGGGCCAACACAGACAAACAGCCACACGCTCACACGGGGAGAACATGCAAACTCCACACAGAAAGGCACCCTAAGTGACCCGGGGATCGAACCCAGGACTTCCTAGCTGTGAGGCGACAGTGCTAACCACCGCACCGCCGTGCCACCATCTTTGAAATTTCAAGGTTGAATTTATATAGCTAGCTCATTCTGAATGTTTCTACATCCAGCATTTGTAAATTGTAAGGGTCGCATCAAGAAGGTCAGCCGGCAGAAGACCTGTACTAAGTCGATGAAAGGACGATGGATGATCTGCTGTGGGGACCCTGAACGGGAGCAGCCGAAAGAAGAACATTCGACACCAGAGTACTTTTTAATTTCTATTGTTTCCACCAACAGAACACATTTTTATTTAAAAATAAAAAAATAAAATTATTAATAATAATAGTTTTGGCTGATATTTACACAATTACGGCTTTCCGAAATTGAATTTCAGTTCAAACTGGTCAATGAGGCAAATAACAAAAAAATTCATTAATAATTATAATGAACTATCAACATTAATAAACCTCTAGGTGTGTGTGCATGGTGCCCCGTGATGGACTGGCATCCCATCCGGATGCATTCCTGCCTCACATTTAATGTTCCCGGGAAAAACCTGGCTCTGACCAGAATAAAGTGGTTACTGACGAGTCGATGAATGACCTGCTAGTTGACAGAACATCTGGGAAACGATACACTAATGTTCTGCTGCGATATATAAAAAATGTCAAATTGTATTTTTCCATTCACATGAATGAACGTCCATTTGTTCCAAGGGTATACAAATTTTTGCACCTGACATTACTGGGGAAAAAAAAAATTTCAGCTGAAAATCATGGCAACATTTGACTTCTTTCTTCAGATAAAGTCTTAAATATATAATTGGAAACATAGCACTTGTACTTAAAAGAAAAAAAAAAAAGAAAAAAAATCCCATCTCTCTTACATCGTCAGGATTTATAACTGTTACTCAGAGGAAAACTTCCAGTGCTGAAAATACAACAAAAGCGTTTTTTTATTGCAGAAAATAATCTCTTTGTGCTGGAGAAAGCTCTCAGGACTGCACTCTACTTCATTTTGCCGAGCATGCGGCCCACACAGGGAGGTGAACAAGCTGGAATGAGAGGGACTCTAATGAGGACCGACGTGCTGGTACACCTCATACTGCTGCAGCAGTCCCTCGGATGACGTGTCCCCTTATTAGAGAACGAAATGTCATCCAGCTCTGGAGGATATAAACACAGGCATTGTCGGTTTTTCTTGCTCCTCGCCCGAGTATAATCAGTGTCACTTTTATTCACCGGTGCCAGGGATACATCTTAGCCGGAATGATTTAGCTGATCACAAAAAAGCCATTAAAACACAGTAACTTTTGGTTTTACAAATATATAGTATGCTTCAGTACATTTAATAGCGTACAAGTGTAGTATAATTGCATTAATTTAGGAATAAAATGGTTCCTTACAGAGCACAGACACTGGAGACACCTTCCATAAATGTTACATAAACATCATATAAATAATTATAATTTTTTCTTTATTACATAAGTTTTTTTTTTTAATCAGACTATTAGTTGTCTTAGATTACGAGGAGTATCGGCCATGCGTTAAAGACCCCGTGAATGAGCTGTTGCTATAAAAACCATAACATATTAGAAAAAGCTCAGGAGTACAGACCTGTTATTTGAGTTGCATTCTCTTAACAGTAGCTACTGTTAGACCTGCTGTTATAGAAAATTAGGTCCCGTGTCCAATGGATGCATTTTGTGTGCTGGTAACGCCCATGATGTCGTTCTCAGAGTGCTCAAAGAGTGCTTTTCTCAAGCGCTTTTTGTCAAGTAACAAAATGTATAGCACTTCTGCTTTCTTTTGGTACGAACATCAAGGGCCTGTTTACTTCAGAAAGGTTCGCTAAAATGATGCAAAGAAATTACATTGATTTCAAATACTGACCTGCAATGTTGGATCATAAATAACTGGGTTGTCAGTGACGGCCAGGATCAGGAACAGTTGACCGTGTTGCTATCGTAAGTCCCACCCCTTCTTGGTTCTGATTGGTCAGTGAGAGAGAAGTGATGTTGGATTTTTTACCCAACTGAAAGTACCCTGAGTGTAGCGGGGGAAAAAAAAAATAAAAAATGGTGTACGCTGAAGGCACTTTTGCGCCGAGGATGCTAAGCACTTTCAACACTGAACTTCAAAGGTTTTTTATAGCAACTAGACGCTGCCAGTGCAAAAAAAAAAACCACATCTGGTGGACACAGGACCTCAATCCACAACTCAGTGGTGCTGCGGTGGATGTAAGGAATAAAGCAAACCATGTCATTCTGTTGTAGGAAAATAATCAAAAACAGGGTTTTATGATGAAGTCGAGTTAAAGCAGCCCAAGGGGAGTTATTTTCCTATAATGGCACATGAAACCTTTAAGGGTTCATCAGTTGTGGCTCTGGAGGAACCCTTAAAGGCTGCACGTAGAACGCATTGACCGAATGTATAGTTAAGGGAATAAGCTAGTCTTTTAAGAAGGCTAAAGAACCCTTAAATAAACAAATGACCCAATTGAAAAACCCTTTTCCTTGTAAAGTGTATTATTACTACAACTTTACTTGGTATCTAGTGTAAGTAATCTTAGAAGCGTGAAGATATGAAACACCAATGATGGGTAACCTTGCCCTGTAGTGTACATCTGTCTATATATTCCTTAGTATACATGAAGCATAACTGAATAAATGTTTTCTTTCATAAGAGCATAGATACGGACAAGATTTATTAAGTGTATCCATCTCAGTTTGTTATTGAGGAGAGAAACTGTACGAACCAGACACCTGTTCCACATCTTCTGTTCGTTATCTCATGAGTTCCAGTTACCAGATCTGTAATATCAGCAAGTCTCAGCTTTATAACCGATACCCCACTGAAGGTGCCAAGCTAAAAGCCAACATCACGGATTATCCTGGCGGCAGGGAAGGATTTGAAATACGAGACGGGTTGGGAGTTTCAATATTTAATTTACTACACATGTCATTTTAAAATGCATGTAATTTAGGAAGATCGTATATGTCGTTGTAGTCAGAAAGCCATTTCTGAGTCCAGCTACTTTCCTTCGGATCTGTTTGTGAAATATTTCGCAGACAGCTTGTTGACTAATGAGGGAGGGAAAGTGACAAGTCCTCCTGTTAGTCAGGGTTTGAGGACATTAAGGATGTGTCTTGCAGATGTGTTTGTATTCAAATCTGCCAAACCGATCTCAAAGAGAATCCATAGAAATTGTAATGAGCCGCAACGGCCGTCATCCCACTGAAAGAGTCAGACAAGCTACAGCTTCTAGGCCCGTTCCTGCCCTTGATTTCAACTGTTTATTTAGCTTTTCATACAAATATATTCTTTCAAGGCAGAAAATCTGAGGTCATGCACACGCTGTTGTACTGTATGATTATATGATTGTGGTTATTGATGATGAACGAATTCCACTGAGGCTTTAAGTTTCTCAGCTCGGGTTACCATCCGTCTGGCTCGCTCTAGGCTTTGCTCTAGGATTCCTCCCAGCTGTTCAGAGTCTGTCCTAGGAACACAAGGTGCAAGGTGGGAATACAACCTGGATGAGCAGTCTATCCAGTGAATGGATTGGACACACAGGTTTGACAAACCGAAGCAATTTATTGTAGCCAATTTACCTACCAGTATATTTTAGAATGTAAGAGGAGGCCAGAGAACCCAGAGGAACCCCAAAAAACAGTAACAAGAACAAGTAAGGCAGTAACATTACCTGATGCACCTTCATACCAACCTCACTGTAAAATATGAACGGTTATGATTTATTTATACTTTATTAAGGCAAGTGATTAAGTGTTCCTAGGTTGGAACAATATTCTAGTGTAGTAGTTGGGCTTGGATGATTCGACGGGGCGGGCAGCTTTACTCCCGAGTCTTTGAGAAAGAAAAATCTGTTTCTTCAGGGCTGGAACTCCTTCATTCTATCCGAGAGTGGAAAGAGTTCGGAGAGAAAATACGGTAAATAAAAGAGGAAATGATTAACGTCCTTCCAGGGATGCTGAATATCAGCCTTTCTAAAATGCCCCAAAAAAGAAAACAAAGCCATTAAAGCGTAGTTGAACAATATAAAACGGACTAAACGACAGAAAAACAAAACCAAAGTCACAAGAAAAAAAAAAGTGTTTCGCTTTGTTGCCTTAATTGCATTTTCATAATGTGAAATTTCCCACTGTGGAAATTAATTGACCCATTATTTGACAAGCAGCTCAGTAAGCTTTGTCAACATTCAAAAGAATACGCCAGGGTCATTATCCACCGTTTTGACTAATTATAGAGATAAATGAAATTCATTTTTTTTTTTTAGCATTTCCATTTGACCAAATAATCAGAGACTATTTGTTTTGTTCTCTGCTTTTTACAGAGATAGCCAGTAATTGCTAATCTGTAATAGGGACAAGCCACTAGCATGTGGCTACCTCTCTCCATTATTCCTTTTTTCCTTGACATTTTTTCTTTCCTTTTAACAAGCATCAAGTTGTTGTAATCTTCTCTCAGAAAATTGGCTTGGTTACCATAATCTGTGGTGGTTGGACTCGAGGAGGAGGAGGAGGGTTTATGGAAGAAGGAAGCGAGAATAATAGCACCTGCCACGGTGACAGGAAATGTGCCATGCACCCATTAGGACACAGAGAGAAGAAATACAGCTTTAATATACTTCCCTTCAATGTAATCAAATTTCCTTTAATAAAAGAAAGAATGGGCGGAGGGTATTTATGGCTGGTGTGGAGAAGGAATAAAATTGCACATCTGCCTAGCATCACGTCTGCGACAGGCTGCTGTGGCTTGGTAGATTAGACCTTTGTTGTTTAAATATGAGGAACTATTGCATTTTTATCATGGTAGCATGTATAGAGGAGGTGTTCCTGTGCTTACCGTGACGGGCAGCGAAAAACCAGGCAACGAAAAAACTGTTGTATCCCATCAATAAGTAGTTTAATATTTCACATTATACCACAATGCTGTTGAATGCTTGATTCTGATTGGTTAGAAGGTGCCGATTCATTTTCTATACCAGCATGTCTTGGACAGCAATGTGATTCTAAAGCGTTGTTGTTTCTATAGAAACAGCTCGTTCGCAGTCCGAAGAGTTTCTTGGTAACATGACAATTAGTACTATGAAATATACAGTGGTGCTTGAAAGTTTGTGAACCCTTTAGCATTTTCTATTTTTCCTGCACAGAGATTACCAAAAGCAAATTCAGATTTTCTTTTCAGCCTACTGGAAAATTCTGTACATGGAGGAGACCAAAATATAACTTTTTGGTTTAAATGAGAAGCGTCATGTTTGGAGAGGAAAAAAAACAAAAAAAACAAGCCACTGCATTCCAGCATAAGAACCTTATCCTATCTGTGAAACATGAAGGTGGTAGTATCATGGTTTGGGCCGGTTTTGCTGCATCTGGGCCAGGACGGCTTTCCATCATTGACGGACCAAAGAATTCTGAATTATACCAGCAAGTTCTAAAGGAAAATGAGGACTTCTGTCCATGAACTGAATCTCAAGAGAAACTGGGTCATGCAGCAAGATAACAACCCCCTAAGCACAAAAGTCATCCTACTAAAGAATGTTTAAAGAAGAATAAAAGTTATTTTTTGGAACGGCCAAGTCAGAGTCAATAGAAATGTTGTGTGTGCAGTTCATGTGAGGAAACCCACCAACATCCCAAAGCTAAAGCTGTTCTGTAGGACTAAAATTCCTCCAAGTTACTGGTACGAAAGAGGGTCTGAAAGCTTACTGGGTTTTCATCATCTACTTTTAGGACTTTGATGTCCTGAAGTCATATTTATGCAAAAATATAGAAAATTCTAAAGGGTTCACAAACCTTCATGCACCATTCCTTATATATAACGTAATATATGATGTATACATGTGATACAAGGAACTAACTTGTTTCGCAGATGTTCCACAACATTATACGTAACGATAAATAGAAAAAAAACACCACAAAAACCTTATTCAGAACAACGGATATTTTTAGATGCAACTCCGTAGGAAAACGTGGCTTTGCCATCTTGTGAATACTGCAATGTTTACAAAATTCTGTCCTCCAGAAATATATGCAACATATTACAGATAAATATGCGCAGCGTTTAGCCTTGGGAGTATTTCTTCCCTTGCAAAAACACATATGCTCCAGAGGAAAGAACATTTCCTTTGCAAATTTCAGTTTTCCCGCTAGCATGTGGTCGATAGCGGTGTCATTACACCGCCTGAGGTACCATGATCGTCATATAAAATGTAATATACTGGCACTGTAGACACGGTTTCCCGTCCTTCACTTTCTCCTGCTGTCTCACTAAAGTTGGTTCCGTTATTGATGGCACCGCTCACAGCATTTGTCTAAATGCTCTAAAGTGTCAGGGACTGTTATTACAGAATCGGCTGCGCCCATTTCCTCAAGATCAGGAAAGGCCATGTGTTTCACCCTAGACGGCTCCCTCCATCAGCCACGGATCACAGCCATCTCATCAGGTGAATTAATCCTGGCTTCCTGTCATAATATTGGATTTATGAGCTGTGATCTAATCATAACCACTGCCCAAGGTCTCCTCTCCTCTCCTGGCTAAAATGGGACCATGAGATCGATGGGCGTGTTAAAGAAGAGAAAACAATAGCAAAGACAATAAACATCACCCAAAGAAAACGCAGCGGTGTTGGTTTCTCCTGAGGCAGGGATAGGAAAAGCACCCAGGTTCCAGACGATTTATAGCTCAAGACGGACCAGGAAATGTGAAAATCCAGGAAATATGAAGGCCACATTGGAAACGTAACTCCTCCTGGCTGTCATTGCTTAATCCACAGAGCACAAGGTAGAAATTTAGCTTGAAACATTACCATTCTTGAAATGTTTTTGCTTGGTTTAGGAGTTTCTCAATGCGTAAAAATCCACAGATCTTGGAAAGCTGACCCTCAAGACACAGAGTTATTCCTTTTCAAGACACTTTTATTCAAAGAAACTTACAGGCAAGGCAGAAACCCAACAAAGCCCAGAGTTGGAATAAGGGTCTTGTTTAAGGGTCCTTGGCTTTGAAGTTGAGATTTAAGAGAATATATGACAAGGTGAAAGGATGATCTAAAGATGATAAAAAATATATAAGAATCAGTCTGAACCTCTTCACAACCTCACAGCAAATTAAGGGATGTTGTTCAAGAGGTTCTAGATCAAACTGGATATACAGAAAACATATTTGGACAACAAAATGCTACATTATAAAAAGCATACATTTTACATACAGTATGAGCAGTTTATTTATTACCACCAACCAAAAACACTATTTACAGTATAGAGAACATGGTGTATAGTAAGACAGCTCAGGGGGTGAATTAGCAAAAACTAATAAGAATAAAAGAGACATGTGAACACGATTAGAAAAGAAACTACGAACAAGACAATGGCGGAGACCAAAGCAGGAAGTCAAGCAGAAAGATCACATAATGCTGTTCCAGAAGATCATGACATATACTTATTATCAATTAAAAACATACTGTGTATTAAACCATATCAAACAGTACACAGACTTCACTCATTTTCTATGAATGGTGCATTTTATAAAAGCACTCAAAATAATAATGCATTATAAAAACATTCGAATGAAAATGCTTCAGCAATTCATAATCTCTTTATACGAACATGGCATACACTAATGCATTATAAGAGTGCTTGCAGTGCGTACTATGGAATTATTTATGCAAATAAAATGTAATTCATATTTAAAAAGACGTTTAGTAATGCTTACTGTATTTTAGTTTAAGGCCTGACAATGCACTATATACACCTCATGAGTACATAACATTGGAGTTTAATTAGAGGAAATAGAGCTTCATGTTATAATGCTTCATAACTCATACAGCACAGAGCTTGTGTAAAACTGAATTTATAGATTATAACCTGATTTCCTAAAGTCATATACTCAAGCTTTATTAAGAGTCATGCATCTAAATACAACAGCTCATGAGACGTTATGAGGTATTATGTCTGCTATATAACATGTGGTAAATGTATTTATAATGGGTTTTGTATGGAGCACTGATAAGAAAGCACGCAGATAGGCTATTATTTGATGCATACGAGAAGTGTGACGGAAAGTTTGAAGTCTTTCCAAACTGTTTATGTTAAACGAAGCATGGCTGAGATGATCATCATCCCACCTTCATCATAAAACTCATTAGTCTCAGACACTGGAAAGGAGGAAGCATAGCTAAAGGGAAAAAATTAAAAATAAAATAAGGAATATGGAAAAAATAGAAACTCATGCTGATCAGATCAGATGTTTAAGCCCCTTTGAGTAAATTCATCTCTCATCTGAGGAGGCGCGAAAGACCTTTAGATAATGAAGGTTAAACTCTGTATCTAAGCACTCACTGGACAGATTAAGTGGGTTTTATAACTAGTATTCCAACATATTGCTTGTGCAGAGGGCATTTTACCAACACGTTTCATCATCAAGACAGAAGAGTTTCTCTCAGCTTGTCAAGCGGAATACGTGAAGCCTGGGCTCAAGATGGGAAAACAAAACAAGATCCTCTGGGGAGATCATTGCGGCTCGGTTTGTCACATCCCAGATGGTGTGTAAGTCGTGCAGACGAAGCGTGCTCCAGAAAAGCTGTCAAAACGAATACGAATACATCTCCGAGGCCTGCGTGACAGGCAGCCGACAGCAAATAGGAACCGAGACTAGGGCATATTTAAAATTACCAGAGAAGGAAATAGAGTCTGGTCCCAGCAGATATTATCCAAAGTGCAAATAAGCACGAATCAACTCTGTTGCTCATTCGCAGTTCATTACCTTGACTCATGTGAGTGACAAGAGCATGGCCTGCTCGCTCGTTTTCAATCTTGCTGATGTACCGTAAGGTGTCACGAGCAGCGCAGAACTGCCATTTGCATACAGGCCTCACACCCCCCAATCGATGCTTTAATTATGAAATGAAACGCATTCAAGCACCGAGCAGCTCCTACACCCATTAATTATTGAACTAAGCACATTAAAGCGGCCGAGGGCCGGACGGAAAAGATTACAATTTACCCAGCGTGATCGTAAAGCAGCCACGAGCTCCGTCATTAAACCTGCCGGGCTGAAGAGCGATGCTCTCATGCTTATTGGCTGACTAAGAGACGCATTACAGAGATTTTCTGCGTTAGGTTGCATATTAAAGATTCTCAAATGAACCATCAATCTGGAAAGTGGTTAGCATAGACATTGGGGCTGACTGGGTAGTGCTCATGCGAGTACATGACACCCACGTAAGCCGTTCATGACAGCCGACATTAACAGACGGTAATATTTATAAACGTTTATTCTGGAGCGGTCACTACTTATTTTTTGTTTATAAATTTGAAGAAGTTGCATTTAAACGACTGACGTACATTTAAAAAGTCATTACAACAACTTGAACAACTGCTCAGTCTTTTAGATAAACCGTGCTTCATATTTATGCTCATAAGATGTTTGTAAATGCCATTACACTTTGAGTCATGTACATTTCCACTGGATATTAAATAAATGCATTTTCAATTAGGTTCTCGTTTGGATATGTAAAGACGTAAAACACTTGGGGCCATGTTGTTAAAGGAAAGCCGCCAACGATGGCGTGGTCTAATGTGGTCCATGACGAAGCCGAGTTCCTGCTAACGCCCTGAAGTTCATCATTTTCCGATAACTGCATGTTAGCTGGGTTTCCATTGCAGTTTTGTGCAAAACGGAAGATATTTAAAAAAAATTTAAACTAAACAATTGCAAATGGTCTGCATTTCCTTTGAGTGATGTTATGTGATTAAGGTTGGGGTTCTCTCTTCTTGTGATATCTTAGCTCTCCATGGCTCGTCATGTGACTTAAAGCCAAAAAAAAAACGTGTTTCCATTTAAGTTCTGCGAAATATTGCTTAATTGAATCCTGGTGTTTTGTTCCTCTTGTACCACAGCACTTTGCTGACAATTACAATTTTTATTTGTTAAATAATGACATCATATATTTCATCAATTTATAGTTACCTTTCATAGTCCTCAGAGGAATTCCTTCGTCCTGACGTTGAAATAGCTTTATGGCTGACTTTTACAAAGCACTGATATCGGAGACTCCGTCCATGAATGCCAAATAAACATCTACCTAGAGAAATTTAACACATCAACTACACACATTTTTTAAAATCCATTCATGTGGATCATCCACCATACAGTTCCTGTGACGCGAATACTACAGAAACGATAAAAAATTTGAACAAGCGTATTAATATAAACCTGCGATTTGAATTACAGCTGGAAGCTGCTATTATAGAAAACCAAGCAACACCTTCTGACCAATCAGATTCACGAATTCACCGTGAACAGCACCGTGTTATAATCACAATTGTGACAGGTGATGCGTCTTTTAATCAGTCTTTATAAATGTCTATTTACATTATGTAGACTTCTGAACATATGACTTAACAGATTGGTCTCAAGCTTGGACATTGTGGCTTCACTTTTACCTCAGAGCATGACTAGGTGTGTTTACCATTTCAGAGACTTTCTGCTTGCAATTTTCACTTCATCTGGAAAGCAATTTCCACTATCTCATTTGCAATACAGTGTCTCATTTCATCACAATCGTGGTTCTCAAAATAAAACTTGGCAAAAGCCAAATGTCTAAATGTTTAAATCTTAGGCAATATGTAGTTGCACTGTTTGTGTATCCATGCAGTAAATGATTTCAGCCACATCCATATGTACCGTGTTTGCTGATCCTTATCTACTTCAGTTGCAAAAATATATTTTCACCTCAGTGGGGAAAGAAATGCAGGCGCTAGCAATGGATTATTGCTGTACAGTCGGTAAAAATGCGACAGTCTGGTTCAGTTCGATCTCTTTCAGTCCTGTTGTGCTCGCAATGTTGCATCTATTCTAAGTTCCCTTTATTTTAAATGACACATCGAGTGCTAAGTGAATATGGTGATTCACTCCGACGACCCACAGTGAAATTGTGAAAAGAGATTTTTTTATTTTTTTTGCTCCGGTTATCTTTTCAACTTCTGATGGTAAGAAGTTTTTTTTTTTTTCCTCCTTCAACACACACTGAATAAAATGAGGTCAAACGATAAAAAAAAAAAAGAAAAAAAAGCCAATCACGCATTCCAAGGTCTGCATCAGCAAATGTGGTGTGTGTACCTCATACAGGAGAAAGTACATGGCCGTCGTAGTTCAATCAAAGTATGTTCCAGTTTTACTGTGGTATATGTGGAAATAGCTACTCAATTAGCCTTTTTTCAGTATAGTCTCACTATTACTATTCCAACAACCGGACGTCTATCAAATGTTAAAGTTTACAATCTGAGATAGGAGCATTTATATCTTTAAGTCTTTCTTTGGACAGTCAGGTGAAATCCAACCACAATGCCCTTATTTTGAATTTTTTTTCCTCTCCACCATCCAGCGAACTTAAAATTTGCCCACTGGCCTAACTCACAATCATACTTGGGTAAACCAGAAAGTCTCTAAAATGATACTAAAAGCACTGCACTGGAAGAGCGTCCTATCTAGGGTGTGTTCCCAAGCTCACACTCGGCTCCGGATCCACCACCAACCTGACCAGGATGAAGAGTAGGATTAAAAAAAAAAAAAAAAAAAAAAAAAAAAAAAACGGTGCGCTATCTAGTACAACAAGAAGTACAATTAGATTTGTACTTAATTTTGTGTAGTGTAGTGAAACTCTCAACCCAGACTTGAGCCAAGTTCACTTTCTCTTCCCATTTCTTCCCTGGAGTTAGTGGCGTCATGTACGATGTTCTTGGGTGAATCAGAAATAAGAAATAAAAAATAAAAAAAGAAAAGACAGCCTGAGCTGGTTTCAGACAGAAGCTGCTGAGACCCTGAAGACTCATCTCTTTAATGTCATGCTGGTGTTCTCTGGGAGTCTGGGACCTCCTGTTTCTCCTTTGAGCAAGAGAAATGAAAAGCACAAGACAAGGAATGGTGCTTGGAGATGAAGGAAAGCCATCGTGCTCATGCATAAATCATACCCTCCTAGGAGTAAACACTGAGAGCATCAGCCCAGAGGAGCTGGAAAACCATGAATGACAGACAGGTTCTCATCGCCGATTTCTCTCTTGGGTCAGGACTCGCGGTTTTTTTTATGTAACGTTCAGAAGCACAAACAACAAGCACTTGGTTTCTTCAGGATTGAAACAGGAGGTAGAGATCCTGTCCCAGGAGGTCAATCGTCTCATCTACCTGCAGTCTAACATGAAGCTCTGGAGCTGTAACGATCAAGCAAGCCTGATCCAATCAAGCTGTCGTCTCTGAGACAGCGGAGTCCTAATTGAGAGATTTTCAAAGCCTCTCTGTGTCAGGAAGGCCCAGAGGACCCTAATGAAGTGTTGTAACATAGCATGTCACATCAAAAATATTCTGAAGAGTATTAGCACGGACCATAATCCCAACGGAGATAGAAGGGATGAAGGACATGTCTAATGATAATAGGACAAGGACCAAAAAAGATCATTTTTATACTGCAACATGCTGTGTTGTGGCCAATTCATCGTCTGCATAGGAGAACTTGGTAGCTTACATATATCCATGGCAGATATATAAGGGTGATGGGGGGGGGGGGGGGGGGGTGTACTTAAAACCCAGCAGGTCGGGTTCTACACATAACCTAACAACGTACAGTGAAATGAACAGTGTGTTCAGTTATATACTGAGCTAGCACTGGGTTACAGAAATGATTGTATATACTTTATTTTCAGTAGACAGCCGCATTCACTGCCCCGTTATTGTTTTATTCCAACACTCTCTATTAGCCATGTCATATTTCCAGGTAAAAATAGCTTTTCTTCACAATAAAAAGGTCATGGTGACATATCAGCCGAATTCATTCACGCTTTCAATGCACCCTTTACTCTCAGCAGCTCTCCTCACAAGAGAGAAACAATTCTTCAGACAGGGGGAAGAAAAAAAAAAAAGCTTACCGTCTCCGCCAGAATAGCGTTTTTTTTTTTCCCCCTGAATTTGAATTAAACTGCCACGCATTCTTGAAACAAAAGCCAGTAAAATGGCATTGATCGAATCTTCCATAAAAAGCGCATGTCCATGCCCGGTCAGTCTGCTCTCTGGGGTCACGGAGTGGAATTAAACCAGCCGAGCTCATTGAAATTCATTGCGCTTCTGTTCAACATTTTCTTCACCTTAATGAGCAGAGAGACCCGGGGAATCTTGTCAGAAAGTGTGTTTAGCATAAAGAGAACCAGTTTCGACTGGATTTACGTGATTATTAACTTTTTAAACCGAGTGAGTGCAGACATCTACCCGTCACTGACATGACAGACCAGTAATAACGACACCTTCAGAGGGGAAACTAATCCAGCCCAAATAGTACCAAAGTCACATAATATATAAAACCTTTAAAGTCACTTCACAAGTTGTGCCATAAAAATGTTATGCATCGCTTATGAATGTGTTATCGATGCCCACTCTAGGTACTCTAATTCAAATGCAACCTACTAATGAAAATGTGTTTAATACCTGGAGTAACTTTGATAGGGAACTATGATATTTTCTAGCACATGAACAATAACTGCTTTACTCTACAACAACCTTCTCTCAAGCTCGACAAGCACGCAACTGCTGCTAGCGATGGCTGAATACTTAACAAGCCGGACTGCTGAGTCTTTCATCCTTCTTTAATATTTGAAAATTGAGCTGAATAATTCTATCTCAGGTGTCAAACTCTCTGCAGGTTCTGGAATAAACAGTTCCCAATGCGTTACATGTCTGTTTGACAGGTTCGCACAATCAAACAGGCCTTTTTAATTACTGTAGTTTTTGCAAAACTGAAGCAGAGTACAGAGCATTAATGATGAGAGAGCGAGAGAGACGTGGAACAAACGTAGGTACACACGGGCCGGTCGATCTCTCATCTGCACTCTGCTCAGTCTAACGATTAAAATCCTGCAGCCATCACAGATCTTAATCCAGTTTATCCCTGCGTGTAGCCAATGCTGAATCTAATCTGTCCCTTGATGGTCCCCTGACCTTGAACTCTGGTGTGACATGAATAGATGGAGACTGTGGCACATCCAGAGACAACATCATGCACAATCAGATACAAGCCGTTGTATAACTGGTGAAATTAAATTAGAGGGAAATAACTGATGACCATTAATTCAGCTGCATTTTATTTAGGAGCATTGTCTATAATGCTACAGCGAATTTATGTGCTTGATATCACGGACAATACGTGAGCAAGTAGGCAAATCAGTCAGTCAGTCAGTGAGTGATTACACGTCGGTAAGCTCAGGAAGTCACCAAGTCAATATAAAAGCAGGCGAGTCTGTAAGTAAATAAATAATTAAGAAAGTAGGTCTGCAAGTCAGACAGTGAGTGAGTGTCTGTTAGTAAGTCTTAAAGTCGGAATGTAAGTCTGTAACGCAAGAAATTCAGTCAACCAGTCAGTGAGTAAGTGGGTAAGTCAGTAAGCTGATAAGTAAAGTAAAAGTCAGACAATAACTCAGTCAGTGAGTAAGCTGTATGTAAGAAAGTCAGAAAATCAGTAAGTAGGCAAGTCAGCAATTTACTAAGTAAATCAGTCAGACAATAATTCAGTTATAAAGAAGGTTAATAAGTCAGTGAGTAAGTGATTACGTTAGTAAGGGCCCAGAGTGTGTGTTTTGTGTGTTTTTAAATGAATTTATCCATGGGCAAATCCATGAGCACTGCACTAAAGCAGGAAATCATCTCTGATTGAAACATCAGTTCTGATAGAATAAGAAATGTTCAAATATTATTATATTCAGTGTATACACAAGTTCTGCAAAGTCCAAGGCTGTCAGTTTGAACTTGTTTGTAATATCTGTATTGAAATAAATAACTGCCAATGGATCCAGCCTTTTGGGACACCCTGTATACACGAGCTTAAAATAAGTTCTTATTTCAAGGATTAGACATTTCCTGAATTTACCTGCGCTACTGAACTAGAATCAGCCATATGTTGATCATTCTGTCAATCAGAGAATTAAAAAGAGGCCAGAGTGCTGCTGCCGTACATCAAGTCTTTTTTCCCCTCACACTTGCGGTAAAAAGGAATCACTCCATTCGCTCCACTTTATTCCACAGTCCGGTCGTATCATACGTAGTTAATCTTCTAAACCGGCATGTAGAATCAAGACCAGCCAAAAATATTATGACCCTCTGTTGGAGCACACATACACACAACCACACCCAGCGTGTACGAGTTATTTCAGGTTCTATACGCCAACGAGACATCCATCTTTGACATGCTTGTATGCTGATGCCAGATGAATGGCCTCTTCTGTCATTATTAGAGGAGCAAAGTCCTACATCCTGTACAGCAAAGATAAAAACAGCTCCTGCCAACAATGCCTGTCTGTCCATCTCAGCCTGTGTGTGTGTACTATAAAAGTGATGGATGGGACCAACAGTTCTGCCCATGAAGATGCCACTCCTTCACTGTCAGCTTTAATTAGCCTGAATGCAGGTCAACAAAACACAATAGCTCACATCATGCACTTGGTTTCCTTACACTTATAAAATATGATTGAGAGGAACTGATCAGCATTTTCATTTCATAAAACAAAGCAAGCAGGGGAAAAAAAACAGAAGCAAGCTGAGCCTAGTGTTTGATCTAGGGCACTGAAAATAGGTTAATGACAAAACACTCCGAGTGCAATAATAATAATAAACCAGGCCGAGATATTTTATTACGGCTAAAAAAGCTCTACTTATGGCCAATAATTGCTTTGAATATTTTTGTTCATTAATAAAACACTACATGACCCTGTTATAAGACAAAATTTACATTAATACACTAGGAAGATGGTTTTATCCAAAATTACTCAGAACGAAGCAGAATCCAGTCTAAGCACAACGCTCGTCTTAAGGAATTCACTGGTAAAGGTCTTACTCAATAAGATCACATGGAGGAACGGGTTATAGGAAAATAGTCAATGACGAGGTGGTGTAATAAAGCAGAGTTACTGCTACTGAGAAACAGAAAAGTGCAATCTGTAGCTTTACCTCCGACTCTGAAAGTGCCGACACCGGAGACGATCCGGAAACATTCAACAAATGTCTCTTTACAGAGAACGTCACCATATCGACATTTTTTATTTTTGAAATTTTTTTGGAGTGTCCATCTTACAATGAGCTGTTACTATAGAAACGGTAAGATTTGATATTAGAATGTGTGCATTAAAGGTGCAGTCATCGATTCTAACCCAATACACTTAGTCAAATTTAGCGAATACCTCCTCATGGGCCGCTAGCTGTCTGTTCTGTGTGCACTTAAAAGAACAAAACAAAATAAAACGGTGTTCGTACCCAGCCCTAGCTCTCTAAATGGGAAACAAATTGGCTCAGACCAAGCCACGAAACACTTTTCCAGCCAATCAGCATCAGGGGACGGAAGAAGGGGAGATATAAGGGGAGGGGGGTCGTTAGTTTTGTTGCTTTGGCAACGTGTATTCATTAATTTGGAGGTGGAGCTTCTGAAGGAGCACTGAATGGAGGTGTGCACTTGTTTGGCTGTTGAGTTCAAATATCAACAATCTTTCTCCAGAATCGATGATTCTCCCTTTAACATGAACCGGTGATTTACAGCTGCACTATTGACAGAGCGGCTCTTATAGAAAATCAGTCAGCACCTTCTAACCATTATTAACATCATTGTGCAAAAGGACAGAAACCACCATTTTGTTTTCAATCAAATGGCCATTGAGTATTTATTGTTAATTATTTGGTGGCAAACTATCAGAGGGAAAATGTGATTTTCTTTTGAATACGTTTCCCCATGACTATAGTGCGTGTGTGAATTGCTCAATGTTCTCTCCAACATGGCAACCTATGTAATGGTTTTACAATAGATTCACAGCTTTTCATTATATAATTCTTCCGTCTGACAGTTGTGAGGGGGAGGAGCTTGTGGTCGAGGCAAATTTTGCATATTAAACGCCGATTCGCTCAAAAAGAACGACTAGTGACGCAGTTGAAACGCTTGGAAGCGCGAGGACTCCCTCATTCAGAGCGAGTGAGTGAGTGAGAGGCGCGCGCGCTCACCTAAGGGGGGGAACAAAAAAAAAAAACTCGTATTTAATCGCGTCGAATTTTACGGAGAGTTTACTTAGATCCTACAGGTGACACGCGCGCCAGTACGAGCCGGTAAAGATGGCACGCGCAGAGTGACGGTGGGCAGCACATCGGCAGGTAAAGGCGCAGCTTCATCTCTTCTCACTAATCAATAGCATCGATCTGCGGTGAAAAGAGGAAAATGTCATCGCTTTGTGTGTGTGCGCGCGCGTGTGTGTGTGAATGAGAGTGAGTGAGTGAGTGAGTGAGAGAGAGACTGAAGAAAAAAGCTTCCTTTCAAACTGTTGCTCCTGCTGAGTGTTCGGTGCAGGGTGTGTTTAAAAGCATGAACCTAATTTTGCTGATCCAGTAACGGATGAGTGAAATGGAGTGCCCTAATGTGCATTAACGCGCGCGTGCGCGTGCGTGTGTGTATGTATGTGTATGTGGTCGCTGTTCAGAACAGATGGTGCTGAACTCGTATTGCGCATAAACTTCATTAACTCAAGCAAACCACAAATGTACTTTTGTTGGTTGTGTGTGTGTGTGTGGGGGGGGGGGTGGGGGGTTTGTCCAGGAACTATGAATTAATTATTTATTTCCAAAAACTGTGTTTTAAGCTACCTAGTCTTAATTTAATTAACTTTCTAATAGCTAATAGTATCTAATATCTAATAGTTTATTAGTGATGCTCATTGATCCATGTTCAATAAGCACTTTATCCTGGTCAAGGTTGTGGTGGACCCAGAGTCTGTCCAGGGAACACTGGAATATTCCTTGGATGGGACGCCGGTCAAATTGTAGGACATCATACGCAGACACATTGATCCAATTTATAATAGCCAGTCCACAGGGATGTACAGGAGAGTTGTAAGGAAGCTGCAGAACCTCGATGAAACCCGGATGGAAAACGGGGAAAATCTTGTGAAATTCCACACAGATGGTAACCCGAGCTCAGGAACGAGCCAGAGACTCCGGAGCGGTGAGGCAGTAACCCTACCCACTGCACCATCACACCACCTTAAATACAGTGTATTATGGTTCTGTACACTCTCAGTCCCTGAGGCTTGTTGTTCAGAAACTATGAACTCTTAGATAAAAGGATGAATCTTAAAAGGGTTCTTTAATAGTTCTTTGGATAGTTTCATATTCTTAACATCCTAATTAGGATTCTTTCCAAAAGGGGAAAATGCTACTGGAGAGGTTTACATACAATCATTAAGGGTTCTCCCAGAGGGACAAACCACAGAACCCTAGAGTTAAACTGGTCTTCTTTATTCTTAAACTCTTAAAAGTAAAAGTGCCTGAAATGGTTCTTTGCAGTGATGCCTTTGAAGAACCATTATGGTTTTGCTTATTGTTTTTTTCCCCCTCTAAAGAACATTTAAGCCATTTTTACAAAGAATGAACAAAAGCCACCCACAAATGCTACATTATGCAGAAAGATCTTGACTATTCGGTTTATAATGTACCTTTAACCCTTTTTCCACTGTTTAACTGATCATATTAAAATGACATCATGTGCAATTTTATAAATGTACAAGTATGAGTACACATCATTAAATCTGGTAATGATTTTTGTTTGGCAGGGTCATTACAACGGCTTTAGTCTCCCTGCACCTCGTATTCAAATAATTTCTCTCCTCTGTAACACTCATTAAATCTCCCAAAAGGCATGTTTTGGGTTGGGCTCATGTGCACTAGATGAGCAAAAAAATATTTTTAAACGCAAGGGTTTTAAAATGCTGTGCTTCTTTTTTGCATGTGCTATTTTTCCAAGCATGTGATCGATGTTTTTGGTTGAACCTACAAAAACGCTTCAGCTGGGGTGTCACCTAAAGTGAGATTTCAGTTTGATGGCAGTAGACAGAGGGAGAAAATCAGTCAGAGGCAGAGAGAATCACAAATATAACAGCATAGAGATTAAAATGCATCTCTGAACCTCAGCAAAGTAGAGAAAAATATCCGAGTATCAAACTAAAAAGATGGATTTATCGAGCGCGCTCACCCTGTTATTGTGTAATAACTGATTTAATGAGTGAAATACTCTCTCTAGCCCACTTGAGTCACTATTCTGTGAGCCGTGACATGCATTCACTTATTTTGTTGCCTCTGTTTCACTATGGTAACAAGGAATCGTTTGTGGCTGGTATAGTCAAGCTTTAGCAAGACTTTAGCAAGCTGGGGGGGGGGGGGGGGTGGACGACTCCCACTCATTTTTGAAATGAAATGAACATTAACTCAGCCAACAAGTTTGAAAGCTTGAAATGATGATCCAAGGTTAGTTTAGTTCATGTTGAGTGTTAACCGAATGGTATTATAATGAAGCATTAATTGGTGAAAAGGATCAGGAAAAAATGTAAATGAACTTGATTATTTAATTAAAGATCTGTTCAGTCAATATGCAAAAACATACTCGGAGAAAAAAATAGGTAATAAACTGAGGTTTTACAGTAAACGTTTGTGGACACCTGACCATCAGACCTGTATGTACCGTTTGAACATCCCGTTCCAGATTTAGTCCTCCCCGTCCTGTTACAAGAACCTCTGCAGTTCTGGGAAGGCTTTCCACTGGATTTGGGAGCATGGCTGTGTGGATTTGTGTTTGTTCAGCTACAAGAGCATTAGTGAGGTCAGGCGATCGGTGCATTCGGTGTTCCATTTCATCCCAAAGATGTTCACCGGGCTTGAGGTCAGGGCTCTGTGAGGACACTTGAGTTCTTCCTCTCCATCCTTGGCAAACCATGGGTTCATTGAACTCACTTTGCGCACAGTGGTATTAGGTTTGGGCCTCCTAGTTCCAGTGAGGGTAATCTTTTTGCTACAGCATACAGACATTCTGCAGTTTTATGCGTTTCCACCTTTGTAGCAAAGGTTTGAGAAGAGCCCACATATGGGTGTTGGAGATACACTATCCATTTTTCAGGGAGAAAGGTACACGATAAAGGTATAAAAGATAAGGGTACCATTATAGTGTCCAAAAACTGTACACATTTTAGTACCCATTTTTTGAGATTGTAAGGTGGTATCCTCAAGAAATTATAGTTCTTGTTTTATTCTTAACATTTCTAAAACATGATCAAAAACATATGTTAAACAAGCAGGTAAAAAAAAAAAAAAAAAAAAAAAAAGTCTGATTAAAGGAAAAAAAAAAAAATTTACACAAACGTCTCTTGACACGTCCTTGTACATAAAAACCACAGCAGTCACGTCTCTGTGCGGAGCAACGCGGGTGCTGTTGTGCACCTTAAGCGGAGTCCAGAGGGGAGGTCTTTTCTTTTCTTCTTTTTTTTTTTTTTGTTTAGTTTTGGAGACCGTGATAGACGGAAATGTATTTTAACTGGTATTTTAGAAAAATAATTGTTGAGGAAACCATCCAGTCATACACAATGACTAGTGTGTGCCTGTGGGCGTGCGTGTAGAAATAAGGCTTTGAAAAGTAGGCACTTTTTTTGATTTAATCGAAAGGTTTGAATTACTTTGATGTCGAAATAATACCTGAAAGAAACTCTGATGAAAAGATTCTGAGACAGAATCCTCTTTCTTTCTTCTGCTCTAGGTTCATCCAGCGTTTTGAAAAGACATCGTGTACGTTTTCTGAAAACTGGAGCCCTTTAGCTGGAGACTTTTTCCAGTCAGAAGAACAAGAACCCGAAAGTATTTTTATGATGAGAACATCCTGAGAACTGAAGTCATCTTTGGGTTTTTTTAAAACGGTGATTGTCGAGTTGAAAGAATGGCTAAAACCTTCTACAGACTGCAGCACTTTTTAAGACAGGCCCAGTTGTTGTTTCTTTTCCTGGGTGTGGCTTATATCATGGCAGGAAGTGTGCTGCTGCTCCAGCGTTCCAACGTGGCCTTGTTTCAAAAAGGAGCCTATCTGCCCTTGTCGTTACCCTCGGTACCTTTGCCCCCTAGATCCCTGGAGGCACCTAGTGTAAGCTGGCACCACAGAAGACCTGGATCCGCAATAATTCAAGACGTGGAGAATAATCCGGATCTGTCAGGAATTAGAACGGATCGAAAACACTTTGTCTCTCGGAACCTGAAGATTCGGCATCTGAGACGACACTGGATTCAGGGCCGGGGAACAGATCGAGAGAACTCGGCAGAACACGATACATCAAACAGGGACACCAGACGTAAAGGTACGACCGGAATCATGTTAAAATGCCAGATTTTAACTTGCTCTCGGAACTGATTCCTCTTTATCCTCTTAAGGAACCTACATCGGGTGCTTCGTAAATGATGACAAACAACATGCGCTCGGAGGAACCGTGCTTTACGACTTCCGAAAAATGACCAGCACCTTGTGCCAAGACACCTGCTCTGAGAGGTAAGCAGCACAGGAATGAAATATTGAATAGGACACAAATCTGTTTTTGGTAATACTCTCTACAAAGCTGGTGTTCATAAATCATTACACTAGGAATCATGGGTAATGAGTGCACATGATTCCTACAAAGCATTTTTATCAACTGTATTAATGACATAAATAATTCTCAGATCAAGGTCACTATTCCTTATAACACTATGTGGTGTACTGCACGGTCTTTATGACTAATAATGACCTGAACATAATTATAAAGCAACCAAGATATAATGATTATAAAACCATTACAAATGTCATCATTGAGTGAGTTAGGTAAAGTGTTAAATTATTCCTTGCTGCTCCAACACAACTAAAATCCACCAGCAGGAGGATGTTATAGCATGACCTCAAATTCCAGGAACAACTACAAAATATAGTAGTGGTGACGGCCGACACTTAAATGAAAAACGCTAATGGACTGATGGAAAATCACTTTGAAGGATGTTTTTCGCACAATCCAAGCACAAGCTGATTGATGCCATACACAGAACGTAGCAATTTGCTTTAATCACAGGTCTGTCATTAGAGGATCTTCATCATGTAATCTGACACGGAGAACACACATTACAGCACAGACTGTTATAGAATTCATCCTATACAGTGATTTGTTCCAAAGAAAAATGAATTATTTATAGTGCAATTACGTAGAGCTTTATGAGGCATTATCACAAGGAATCATTACCAACCTACGCAGTGTAATAAGCACAGTGATCATGACTTACAAATGTAGGCTTCTTGAAAGTGAGGAAGAAAGAAAGCACTGTTGGTCAGCAGGCACAGGTGGCAGAATACAGACACTCTGTGTTGGAGTTGTACCAGCATTTGTGTGGATCGTTTATTTGCTGGATAAAACATTCAGCACTCTCAAAGGCTTTGACAGCTCAAAGCAAACTAAAAACATCCTGACCACTCATAGGCAAATTGCCGCAAAAGGTTATTACTCTTCTCAGAAATGGAACATATTAGTCTTAGGCTTACTTACACCGCCTAATTACACTGTCAGCATCAACGTTCCCACTCAGAGCTACAAAAGTAAAGAACCGTCATCCAGAACCACGCTGCCTGTTCTGCCAATGATACATAATTAATACCTTAAAAGCTCATTGTCTCAGAGCAGGGGGAAATTTTTCCATGGATCAGATGGTGGGAGATGAAGCAAGCTGTATGCCGTTTTATTTATTTCAAACAGCAGAATATATATTCTCGAGGATACATCAAGTTAGAGATACGGGTCTCAAAAGGGGTCCGAGGATCCACAGGGGTCAGTGATGTATACCCAGGGCGTCTCACCGTACTGCTTTTTTAAACGACATGACAGTAATTGATAGTTATCTCCATCACGATCATGGATGTTAAGGTTATTATGTAGTTACCATGGTTGTAAGTCTAATTGACTCGCCACTTGAAACAAAATGGTTTCATCTGAAACTCAATAATTAACAAACGATGCATAGATAAGGTCAATTGTAACTACAGACTTAATGAACCGAGTAAGTGTTGTTAATGTAATACACTGTGTTTTGAATCTACATCTGGATGAGGGGAAGTTCAGATCAGAAAATGTCCAATTGTTCGAAACAAACCCCCCAAAATGTTAATGAATTTGTTAGAAAGCAGCAGTAAGAGTAAGCAGTGTAGGAAAGACTAATGGCTTCCTTTCACTGAGACGTGGCAGTGTGCAGCCCACTCAACAACGCTACCGAGTAAAAAGAAAACTCTCCTGAGAATACCTTTCAAACTCCGTTTGCTGCAGATGTTGCTTAATAATGAACATCTACTCATGAGCCCAGCCGTCATAACGAAATGATAGAATAATGATCTGCAGAATACTCAGGAGAATGGTCTACAACCAACCCACTGACCACATCACTTACATTTTTAAATTCACATAAGAGCACTTCAGGATTTTGCAATCGGGGTAAAAAAAAGGATTGGACGAGAAGGGCACTCGGAGAGCGCAAACCACCAAGGACCGTAGTTGTCTCTTCTATGATATGCAAATCTGCAACTGCAACCACTTTATTTGTCTGGATTCTTCTCCAGTTAATTATCGTATTTCCACATTGACTATGTTTTGTCACTATTGAACTGCCATGTAGTGGATTTCAAGATGAATGGCATTTTTGAGTGCAGACTTCTGCCAAGCCCAGATACCATATCTTGCAACGTTAGCGAAAGAGAAACTAATTTCATGGATCCGCCCCATAACTCGGACCTGCTCCAAAATTTAATGGGTTCTTCCTTGGCCCATACTACACCCAGCCACCAAGTCTCATGGAAATTGGTTTTGGTAAGTTTTGCACAATCCTGCTTATAGTTAGACGAGGCAGTATGTCCACCTCCCAAACCAAAACTGAAGCCAGGTTTTAATCTGTTCATTATTCTGTTGACCTGGTTTAAAAAAAAAAAAAAACACCTCATACATAAAAAGAAATATAGAACTGTTTCTCTTTAGTTTACAATCCCCATGTGTACGTACGTTTACATTCGCCAGCCAATTATGTGGCCTCAGCAAAATGCATAAAGTGATACATATACAGGTCAACAGATTCAGTTAATGATGTTCACATCAAACATCAGAATGAGGATAAATGCCTATGGCATGGTTGTTGGTGCCAGACATGTCTGGGTAGAGCACTTCAGAAACAGTGGACAGTCAGCAGTCTTACTAGAGGTTACTCAGAATGGTGCAAAAAACAGAAAACATCCAGTGATGGGAAATTCTGCACCCAGAAATGCTACAGTGATGAGAAGTCTGAAGAGATTGATGACATCTGTTCTGCTCATCCATGGTGAGCAGAAAAGCATCTCAGAACGCACCACCTTGAGGAGGATGGTCGGGGAGTGTATATATAATATACATAATATATATATATATGAACAATACGGAGCCATTGATTCCCACTGTACCATTTTGAAACGAACAATGAGGTCCCTATATTACTTGTGAATAAAGGTTATGTTGTATATCCAATAGCCTGATCAGTAACGGTTTTCTCCTCTCACAGTGGCTACCGGTTTGCTGGGCTAGAATATGGCACAGAGTGTCACTGTGGGAACCGGATCAGCGCCCCTCAGACCCGGAGCGAAGACTGCAACCTGAACTGCAGGACTGAAAGGGACTCGCTATGTGGAGGCGTGGCCAGACTGTCAATCTACAAAGTGGAGGAGGGACTTCCCGGTCACAGGAAATGTAAGTGTGTCAGGCTGAATATTCACTTGTAGGGTACACTATGTCAAGGGGGTTTTACATGTGTGCAACCTCAATTTTTCCCCCAGGGGAACAGGACAGTCAAAGGCATAAATAAAAAAGGCAACATGCATCTTTCGATCATGAAATCAAACGAAATAGAATGAAAACAGGTATACATAAAATTAATACAGTATATACTGTATTCAAGATTCATTAAATATTCCCAGGAATTACCTTTTTAAATTTTATTTCTTTCCAGTATTACCAGAATCCTCATAAAATATACACAATACAGTAAACTGCAATTTATTTGCGTACTATTTTTCCGGGGTGTACATTTTGCCATACGTTATTGAGAAATATTATTATTTTAAAAATTAGTACATTATAACTGTATTGTGGGAATTACTTTTTTTTTTTTTACTACACAAAACATAAGTAATTTCTTTTAATTTCCAGTCATGTAAAAATTTTGAATTATTTATTTTATACAACAATTTTGCACACACTCTTGAGGGGTGCCAATAATTATGGAGTTGGTTTAAGTATACTCCACACTCTCAAAAATATGCAGACTCGGCTGCACGCAGAGATACGCTTGCCAAACATGGCAGTCTAAACTATACTCTTCACACACACACATACACACACGGTTTTCTGATCCGATGTAGCAGCAAAACGCCTCTAGGAAACTGATCGTGTGTTTGTGTGTATGTAAGAAGATGCAGATTTATTTCACAGAAATATATTTAACAATATGTCCACTGTTTTTCTCTCTGTTGCCATCTCTCACACATTTACACACTTCGCTCTGCTGCATTACACCTCTCTTTACATTTAGCACCTCCTAGTTTCTGAGAAATAGCCTTGGAGTAGTAACCAAAATAGATATGAAAAAGATATTAATATAGAACAAACATAGAAATGCCGTTCAATGAAAATACCTTTTGTACAAAGTCTAGAAAACAAAAAAAAAAATTTAAATTTGTGCTAAAAAGACATCTAGAGTCGTGCGTTTCAGATCTTGCTTCATTCTTAATACCAAATGGTCAAACAGTGCATGGTAACTCTCAGCAGCACCGCTATGCCAACAACATTTACCAGGTGACTGAGCAAGCTAGACTTATTTGAGGCCTTTCAAAAGGGTTTTCAGAAATTAAGGAAAAAACACAGGGTTTAAACTGCAATTATTCCAACTGAATAATATTTATGTGTTGGATTCTGTGTGGATAAATTTTTTTCTGTATGGGAGCATCATCAAAACGGAATTCTAACATTAAATTGCATGCATACATGTTATTATTGAACATATTATTTTCCATGTCATCTGTAAAACATGACCCCGATTGTCTTGTTAATATAAACTAATGCATTTTCTTTACTTTGTCTTTAGGAGTATGCACTTAAAGGAATACAATAGTGAAACAATAAGAAACCTAATTTGTGCTAATGATCGTGTGATTCAACCTCCCTCTCGGTCTCTCAGACAGAAATGTCCACGATCACGGCTGTTTTCACATCCCAAAGAACATCGGTGCCGAATTCTTGCTCCAAGCCGGCCAGCAGAACATGACCTCGCAACTTTGTGTGGAGACATGCACTGATCAGGTTGGATCCCACGTCCCTGAACTCTCTCGTTCCAGCTTTTTAGTTCGCCTCCTTTGTACTTACTTCAAAAGGGGCCATCATAAATCAATAGCCCTTTGTGATTCAAGAGCCTCTTTTCCAGGCTTACAGAGAAATGAAGCTCTGTGCTTTCGAGCCACTCGCACAATAGCTCGTTTTTTTTTTTTTGCCAGAGAAGGCATAATTGAGCTTTAATGAGGAACAGATGAATAGAGTGTCATTAGTTTGTATTTTGCTTTTACAGTCTAAATCCATGATGGTATGATTGTAGGCTGTAACATTCTGCCCTATTCAGGAGCTGCCTCTGGCTATGCTGAGGGGGCAGAAGTGTCTCTGTGGCCACACCTCCACTTTTCTCCGAATGCAGGAGAATGTAGACGGACATCTGTGTGGGAGGAGCAAAGCTACAAACCACTCCTCCGATGCAGACTACTTACAGGTGTACAGCACACCTGTGCTAGGTATCACGTGCATACACAATGACTTTGCAGCGGTTATACAGTTATCATTTTAAGAAACGTTATCATTTTGAGGTACATTCCTGATAAACCTTATTATTCAAATTTAGTGAATTACACAATTTATCCTTTGTCCAGCAGAAATGGACTGCCAGACTGAGCACATGCTCTCTAGATGCACTAATTTGCACATGCCATTGATATTCTTAAAGCGACTTTCAGGTTTAGCTTCTCACAGTGTGAGTCTCAAATAATCTATTGGCCTTGACTCTTTTTCAAAAGTTGATTTATGTGGAAATTAATAAAAGAGAACAGGTGTGGCAGTGCAAAGAAAACCTAATTTGGGCATTTTTAAATGACAAATCAAATCATAGCATAATCCCCTGTATACCAAGGCCTAATCTAAATCTTAACCTCTTGAAATCCCTCGTCTTATTTAACTGTTGCAATAAAACCGGCTTTATTTAAAATAAAATCACAGGGAAGCAGTTAAATATCACCACAATGTAAATCACTGTCGTGTATTTCTTTCATCTGGATGACATTTGGTGCTCATAAAGAGATAAATAAATGGCATGCCTAGAACACATATACGCGTACACACAAACACACTCGCTCATACTCCCCGTGTTGTCAGTGTCTCGGTGTAGGGAGAGGACATTTCTGCCCGAGAGCTCGTCCTCCCTCACGGCGTTGTCCAGTTTTCCCGGAGCGGGTAACACTTGGCTGCGACACCTTATCGAACTTGCTACGGGTTACTACACGGGCAGCTACTACTTTGATGGCTCCTTGTACAACAAAGGTGAGATGCTGTGACTTTAATGTCGGAGAATTAATTAAAAATTATGTTCAGTCTGCCACAAATAATGGCAATTTAAATTTACTTATAATATCCGAAATAATAAGTACAAATAATATAAAACAGAAAAAGATCAATATTTCACATTTTATTTCAATTACTATTTTATTATTAGTTATAGGACGCAGTCAGACACCCCCTAAAACTTGATTTTAAAAGAAGGACATATTAATATATCGGTGTTCGACAGTGTTTGGCATTCTGAGATCACGGCTTGTATACTCGGAGGTAATTCTTGTCCCATTAACGATGCCAAAGTTTCTGAAAGCCCCGTCTGAAAATAGCTTACTTTTTTCTACTTTGTTAGGCTTTAAGGGAGAGAAGGATTACTGGAGAAGCGGGAGGACCATCTGTGTAAAGACACATGAGAGCGGGCAGAGGGAGATCAAGAAGTTCGAATCAGCCATCCTGTTAATTCGGAACCCGTACCACTGCCTCGTGGCGGAGTTCAATCGCAAGAATGCTGGGCACCTGGGCTACGCAACAGACGCACACTGGAAGAGTAATGGTAATCATGGACTAAGACAAATACGAGTGCCAACACTGACCTTTTAGTATGACACCTTAATCACAGCCTTTTATGCCAATTATGCAATATCGCACATGGTGTTGTACTGAACATGAGCACGACGAATATGAGCACTTTACAGCTGGATAGCTAGCTCGCACTGATTTATACATTCCTGCTAAAGGTGCTCATGGCAAAATTGGTGTCCCTTCTTTTTCGTCTTCATCTGACAAGCTCTCCTATTCTACGTCAAAAGTTGTGTTCCTGAAAAGTATTGTTTGCCATGTCTGCTGATGATGTGGCCAACACTACCATAGTAACCACAGTTTTGAAGTGACGCACACAGCGGGACATCCCGGGGCTGTTCTAGCGAAATAGCTGCACTCTTGGAATGCTTTTCTACCAATCAAATTAGTGAACCAGAACTAAGTGTTGTACAGTTGATGTTATGGGCTACGATGATTAAACCGTCACATTCCATAAACATGCAAGGATAATGTGTAGTGGAGAATAACGCTGAATAAAGAAAATAATTTACTGAAATCTACATGGCTCTGAGGAGGCCATGACCGTGCTGTCAATGTGATGATCAAAGTCAATTAATTTATTGTAAATCACTGGCATGACCATAATTTTAAATGTTCATAAATGTTCAACTAAATGTTGGAATGATTTTATTTATTCAGCAAAATAACAAAATAAAAGCATGATACAACACTACATCCCACCCACTTTAAAATTTCATGACATCAGTTGAGTATCTCATGGATTCTTCAAGTTGTTTTGATGAGTAGCTGCTGGCAGGGTGTGCTGGATCAAGTGCTATTTTATAAGCTGACAAATAATGAGGGTGGAAGTTCTTAAATTAAATGATCAAATAAAATTTGCAGTGATTCATATAATAATTCCAACCAGTCATGGAGCAGTATATTGGTAAAATACTTCTAACCTGTGTAAGTATTGGCTTAATTTTGCACTCAAGTTGCCAACTCTGAACAAAATCAATAAGGTTATGGAACGTTCATTCAAACCCCATGAGGATGAGGTCCACCCCCATTCTCATGTCTCCTGATTACATAAGCTTCTCATTTACATATTGTTACATCATCGACTTAGATTTTATGATACAGTAACGCTCGTACATCAATACCAAATCTTATTTTTAGCTCCACGTGTTCATTTCTTAATATCACATCCTCTTGTCCTCAGAGTGGCCCGAGTTTGTGGAGACGTACTCCTCATGGTGGGCATCTCATGCTCTGGCCTGGCTACAGTTCTCCAGGCGCCTGCTGGTGGTGCACTACGAGCAGCTCCTCACGGACCTCGTCCACCAGCTCCGGCTCCTGACGGCCTTCCTGAAGGTCACCGTTCCTGAAGAACGCCTCCTGTGTGCCGAGAGAAACCGAGATGGCCACTTCAAACGCACAGGATCTCGACGGCTCACCTTCGACCCCTTCACGGAGGGAATGAGGACTCGTATAGACAGCTACATGCGGGAGGTGGACCGTGCTCTCAGGGACAGAAATCTGAGTGGCCTGCCACAGGAATACATGTCCAGATGATGAACAATAATAAGCTAGTGGACGAGGATGGTGGATTTCTCTCTACGGGATGGGACTGGGGGATACATTTTAAAAAAAAAAAAAAAAAAAAAAAAAAAAGTGCCTGGGAACTCATAGCTGACTAACACATCTTGTGGCCTTCTGGTGGTTTCATGCTCTTTTTCTTTATGATCATGTTACTTGAATAAACGACATCTTAGTTTGGGGTTTGTTCACATTAAATCCCACTGTTGACCTTCTAACCCTGATATATTTGATTCAATTCAATTTTACTTTGTAGGGCTTTTAGCAATAGATACTGTCACAAAGCAGCTTTACAGAAATCCGAATGTAGGTTTAGATCTCTAATGAATAAGCTTAATGAATAAAACCTGAAGAAATCTTGAGAGGAAACAGATTCACCAGACAGTGATGATTAGAAATCAGTCATTAAAGGATGTTCAGTATGAGCAGATGGTGAATATGTATACCTCAGTATACTTGTATTAATACTTGTATTAACTTTGATACGCAAGTTGTGTTTTTTCATAAGGGATGGAAGCTTGTTTGTTTAATCTGATGTGATCAACAACTCAACATGGACTGATGCAAGAGTTCGCTCAAGGATAATCTCACTGCTATAATCCGTCTCGTAGTTTGAGTGCCAGACATCACGTCTTGGTGGATCGACTTCATTTGGGTTAGATAGAGCATTTTCTAATTCTTTTTCTCCAAACTGCCACTTTATCCTGAATAATGGTGACTGAAGTAGTCGGTTTCCTCTCACATTCTGTTTCCACTTCAAGTCTCAGGTGTCCTGGAGATGCGAGTAAGTAGAAGATGTAAACATTCACTTACGCTGGATTACAACACTTCAGCATAAGCTTGTCGACTTCTCCAGTGTAACAGCAGCAACCTGAACGAGGCAGTCAAACTGATTGCCTTTGAACTACCCAAGTGTTTTATATAAATATAACTGATTAAAAATGTTTATATGAACAATCCCACAGAGCATGAAATATACACCTAGCTAAACACCACATCAACCAACTACAACATTTTACTAAACTTCAATCTCTCTTTCTACAGGGCCACGACTCGTCTCTCATTTTACTTCTGCTATATTGTTTTTCTCTCTTTGTTTTACTGTCAAATCAGATTTTATATTCCATTTGTTAACGTGAATCCAATTTTTCCCTTTGTCATTTTAAATTCTCTATTTAAAAATTTTTTTTTCTTTTTTTTTTTTTACTTCCTTTATTTTTCTTCCTCATCCTTTTCTTTCCTTCTATTTTTCCTCTCCATAGGAATAGCTTTAATACTCCATAAAATGGAGAGGTGGTGGTGGGTTGGGTTTGTTATATATATATATATATATATATAAATAAAAAGAAACTGTTTTTATATTTAAAAATAAATAAATACAAACAAAAATATTGAAAAGCACAGCTGCTAGAAAAAAAACAAACAAACAAAAAAAAAACAAAAAAAAACAGCTTATATTGTTTGCATGAGTCACCATGGCAATAACAAAATGTCCCTTTGAGGCAATGCCTATATGCCATATATAGTTAACTGTGGGTGTCTATTTAAATGAGAAAAGAAATGCATATGCATGGTAGTTATGAAAATGTGATATTTAAGCTTCATTGCTTCCATTTGTGCAGATCATATGCATACACGTTCAGTGTAGCCCGATTTTACTGTTCATACGACCCTGATAAATAAGGACCTAGGTTTGAATTTAGACCAGAGTCAGTGCCTACATCCATGACTGATTTCATACACGTGCTGCTTGCGCGCGCGCACACACACAGCTAAAATTACATGCTAAGATTGCACCTAAGCAGGAACATGTTGTGTTGAATGAGCTGCCATCTGTTTTCCAGCTCCAGATTAGAGGTTGATTGGTTGTTCTAAAAATACCCAGGAGGTCAAACTGCAGTTGTTTGTTCTGCTTTATGGGTCCTGGTGATAGTGTTTTCTTTCTCCAACACATTTAGATTGCAGTTTTATACTCCAGGGACACGGAGGATGAAATATGTTGACTGATGTTTTTGATCTGCTCCCAAAGCAGTGTGATTATCATATTAAGTGATTTTACTGCAACTTATTATCGCCTTTAAATCAGCCTTATATCAATGCTAGTGTCAGGATACAAAGTCCTCATAAACGAGCGTTCTTATTATCGAGCACAACGGATTCTCGTTCTCGTCACATGTGACCTGCTAGGGTAATTCAGGAAAGCCAGAGGCAAGTGAAAGTCATCATACGAGTTCTTCATCACAAGCTTTTCCAAGCATGGTCATAAATCACAGAGATGTACAAGTCAGGCTAATGCTAAGAATGGAAGCATTTTACCACAGGAACCTTTTCAGGAAACGGGAATTCTACCTGTTATCAGCTGGCTAGCCTGGGAAGCAACTCAGCAGCACCACTATGCTAATAAGATGAGAGATTGTCGGCAGTGTTAAACTATTTAATTGGCTTGCTTAGACATTTGCTCACTCTTAAAATCTTAAAATCGCTAGTACAAATGGTTGCTTTAGTTATCTGTGCATTTACGGACACGGCAATGATTGTGATTTCCAGCGTACACTAACTAGGGAGAGGTTGTGAAATGCATTGATAACATGGAAATGTAAATAGGGTTCGTTTCTTTTTTTTTATTATTATTAAAACACGTGTTGGCATTCTGTGCAGATATTTTCTACATGGGAGCATCAGAAGCTTGGAATATTTCTGTGATGCGTTTCCACTTAACCTATCGAAAACTGTATCCAGGTACTTTTAAATGTGTCTTTTCTTCATCAGATCACTACTCCAGTATTAATTATTAATTACTATTGCATGCTCAGAGGAAGCTTTTTAGATAAAATGGCCCATGCGTTTATGACAATCTGGCCAGAAAACCAAGCATAAAGCGGTCAATAATATTGATAGGGCTCAAGGCATCAGCATACATCAGGTAGAGACGATGTTCAACTGACTCCCATGAACACGTCGTAATTACAGAACAAAAGGACATTGTTCAGAGGCTTTGCACGTCTTGTTGTCCACATGGACGCTGGGCCAACATGCAAAAGGCACACAGACAAGCTGCAGCGCAGTTGGTGTTCAAGTTCATCCCAAAGGTGTCCAGTGGGATTGAGGTCAAAGCTCAAAAGTGCAAGACACTTGAGTTCTTCCAAGCTCGACAAGCCTTTGTAGCTGGCTTTGTGCGCAGGGGCATGGTCATGCTGGAACAGGTTTGGGTTCCAGTGAAGGGAAACTAATGCTACAGGATACGAAGACATTCTATACAATTATGAATGTCCAACTTTGAGGCATCAGTTTGGTGAAGAACCACATATGGGTGTGATAGTAAGGTGTCCACAAACTCCTGGCTATATAGCGTACCTTCAACAATTCACCATAGTTTATGTATTCAGCACACATAGTTGCACTTTTTCTGCTCTTCTACAATCCTATCCATTCTTACAATTCTTCCTATCATTTTAACGTTCATACATGATCTCAAGTACATAACCAATCATTCAAGCTTGAGGTGGGGTCATGTTCTTACATCTCTCATGGGAATGGTCTCCGCATTAATTATGCTGAGGTCTTTCAGCCAAGCGAATCAGAAAGACGGAGGACATCAACCATTAGAATCTCATAACATCATCCAAGATCAATCAGTTGGCCGTATGCTACCAGTATGCCAATTAATTTCACAGACTGTATGCCAGCCTTGCCTTTTAGCCTTGTATCATTCAACCATTTCTAACAACTTCACTAGGGGCCACGTGGACCGGTTCTAGCTCTCATCTGATTAATCTTCATCCTCTGTTGTTACTGTAAACTTTGTCCTTCAGTGTCTTTTTTTTTTTTTTTTTTTTTTCCTCACCAAGGGAATAAATCTTACCAGCAAAAGATCCAACTCAAATACAGGGCTAATAAACGTGTTTGGCTTGGCCTTCTTGTTTCACACAATCACCTTGCTGATGGAGTGGCGTAATAAAATGTTCATCGCAATGGCAGCATTAGTCATAAATATTTGTTTCTGAGAGAGGAGTGCGTCTCAGACCATGGCATTTTTCATTTCATTCATTTGTTTGAGGTTAAATCTCTTAGGTGAAACCCTTAATGGTTCACTGGTTATTCCTCTGAATGAAATTTTAAGGGTTTTGTTTAGAAATCTACAAGTGGTTCAGAGAAAACAGTGCCCCTTTTTGAAAGCTGAGAACACTGTTATCCAATGAACCCTCAAGGAACCTCTGAAGAAATCTTTTTTCCTAAGAGTGCATGTATTAACTGGGCAAGTGTGTAGCCTTGACCCTAACCCTAACCCTAGGTACAAAGTCCTAGACCTAGAAACTGTCCAGAAGCTGCGTTACAGATTTATCTAAAATTGTTTTAGCATTTGGTAAAAACTTTAGAAAAATTGTTCAAGGGTTCTTTAATTGTTCATTAAAGCTCTGCTTGGAATCTTTTCTGATCAGGTTGTAGAGCTAATTTTTCCCCTCAGACAGACAACTAACAAACCCCGCCAAAGAAAAAACCCTATGGTGGTCAAACTGAGGCCAAACAACTGGTCCATGTCCATGTCCGTTTTAATGATGGCGGATATGGCTGCCGCATGACAAAACAATAAAAATTCTAAATTAAATGTATGTAAATAAATGATCGTGCCTCCCACTCTTATAGAGGGTGCATTTCATCGATCCATGAAGAGCTAACAGCAGTCCGAGTTCTTCTATACCAGAATCAGTAAATCACTCAAAACCTCCATTAACAGATAATGCATCTCTGTTAGCGTCACTATAATTCTACGTCACTTTTTTAACTCCTCATTTTAAAAATAAAAAAGCATCTCCAAATGGTAAACTCATCCAGCTCGTATCAAAATGAGTCCAGCCACAATGAGCTGACAACACACACGATGGGGAGAAACAGTCAATTATCTTCATTTCCTGTAGTTATTACAGTTTAATGGAAGACTAAAAAAAGCACTTGGGTCGAAAGGACAGAACATTTCATGTCATCTAAAAAAAAAAAAAAAAAGCTCGTCTGAAAATCCATAAGCATGCCCGTCAGCCTTGTTATTCCTTCTCTTCGTTCATTCATCTACTAATGGGCGTTAGTGTGGATACATCAGCCATGTGGCACTTACTCAAAGCGAAGTAAAAATGGACAGATTTCATGTAGACTGACTGACTACTGATAACAAAGGGCTGCATTTTATAGAAGGGAAGTAAACCTGCACGAGCTCCGAGACTGACAGGTAAATTTAGGCCGGGAAAGAGATATGGTGAAGACGTTTAACTACTGTGCTATAGCTCATGGACTTTATTTTCTTGCATTGATTTTACACTTTATAAGTTCAGCAATGAACTGAACGTTACAGGTCATTGAAAGTGACAGGAGATTATTACTTGTCACACTCAGGATGGCGTCATGGCTTACCGGAATCACTGAAATTCACCATAAAAATGATGAATCCTCTTCATTTACACTACCAGTCAAAAGTTTGGACACAGCTTCTAATTCAATGTTTTTCTTTATTTTTATGACTTTAAAAGAGACTGGATAATGATGGACTGTTGTTTCTCTTTAC
>JAQQZR010000009.1:2567107-2582692 GCA_030068235.1 Notoglanidium macrostoma | reverse complement strand
AGGCACCCTGGGTGACCCGGGGATCGAACCCAGGACCTTCTTGCTGTGAGGCGACAGTGCTAACCACTGCACTGTTTCAAGATGTTTCAGGTAGATTTTGAAAATGCTGAAATGATGAACATATTATCTGCAGAGAGATGCTCTTAAAATAAATCAGATCAAAATTTCTACCTGTAATGTCTTGCTTTTGTCTTAGCAACTCTCACCAGTTTATAAAGCAAAGAAAAAAACAATAAGTCAGTTTTTGCCGTGAGTAGAGCCAGCTTTTCATAAATCATAAAAGCAAACCAAAAACTTAACAGACCTTCAGTACAGCCAGTACAGAGGTGCTGTTTTTGGAGCCAAGCTCTATCACCTCTGAGTAAACACTGTTGCTACCACACACACACACACACACACATACACACACACACACACACAGATCTCAAAATGACCTGGCTACACAACACCCACACAGCAGGGTTTATTTAAGCTGACTGTGACTCATGATCATGTTTTTCCTTTTTATTTTCAGACTCCATCTGCTTTTTGAAAACAAGCCCCACAACACGCTCACGATCACACACGTGAGCGTGACATTAGCGGCTGTGTGTTTGATTTGACACACTTTCCTTGCTATGGCCGCATGAAGATCAATTGAGACAGAAAAGTCTCCATAACTCCCTCGTGGTTGTGTTTTTAAAGGACACTCTCCAAACCTCGAGCCTGAAATGAAGCTAAATCAGCTAGTCGCCTTCCAAAATGTGTTGCCATGCAACCGAAGTCATAATCACCTTCTTTAATTCTCGCTGTGGGCCTCTCTTTTTCCTCACTTGTAGAAATACATCTGATTATGTGAGGAAGGAAAAATATCTCCTGCTCTCTGCTGCGCTCATTGTCTTAGTGAGATGAAACACACTGGGGAGAAACATGCTCCCGCTTTTAGTCAGCTAGAAAGCAATCGACTTGCATAGATAGGAGAAAATGAGCGTTTGCGGGTGTCGTGTTTCTCAGCACGATGCGCTTTTGCAAATAAGTGTCTTTCTTCTTTTATTCGATGGTCATAATGTCACGGTTGTTTTCAGGAAAGCACATCGACAGTGTTGCGAATAATAAAAAAAGCAAGTGTCGACAAATATCCCGCTTTACGTAACGATGATGGGCGACGTCTGCGGCAAAGCCATCAGCTCTCATTCCGAACGTTACAACCGATAGCCGAGGCTCGTCAAGCAGCCGAGCCGTAAAGACGAAACGACCCCAAGGCGCACTAGCCATACGGTAAAGCTTACAAACATGAAGAAAAGCATCTGCTTGTTATGTCTGCATCACCAATCACGCTCTAGTTGCATATTTCCAAGAAGGCAACTCTCAAGAAAGAAAAGTCTGCAAAAGAAAAACTGTATTAGTTAGAGATGGAGCAGTGTGCTAACACATCACAAGCCAAAAAGTACTTCTGAACGCAGGAACAGATTTTCCTGACTCCTTTATAACTTATTGTTTGCTTTTAAATTGGCTAAATTATCATCCTTTCTGTACAAACCTAATTCGTTATGAGCTAACTAATCAACAGAACTTTTTGTGCTATGCTAGCCAACTGGCTAATCTAGCTAATATTAGCTTATTTTATATTAAACAAAACTATGTTATGGTTTTATAATATTTTGAGCTTATTTCGAATTTTGGATTTGGTTTATTTGCTGTTATACAAAGATGTTAGGAGCGAACTAGCTACTGTAGATACTAACGTACTGTGAATACAAACATTTGGAGCACGTGGCTGTAGGAAAACAATTAACGACGCGATGCGATGAAACGGAGTCGCTGGTTTCACACGGACGTTGATGATTTTCCAATAACAACACACCTGGAAGTATTTTACTCCTTTTGAACTACAGCAATTTGATAACGCTCATGATTGTTCTTTTTTTCATACTTTTCTATCTCTCTGGAAATTCCCAGCTTGTCATGTTACAAAGATACCATGAGGTGTAAACTCGTCCATCCCAAGCTTTGTCTGTGTCAGAAAAGTAACAGACGGCGTGTCCAATTAAATATCACTGCTTATTTATATTTATATATTTATGGTAGAATATTTGGCTTGTTATAGGCCATTTAAGTTGTTTTAACAGGATTAAAGGCACTTTATGGTGTTATACAGATTATTTGTAATAGTTAAAACAGATATGCTGATGATTATTGATATTAAAATGGTAGACATGAACGTTGTCACAGAGCCAGCAAAGGAAATAGGAGCGTCGGGGAGGCGGCGGTGATGATGAGGGAGTCCATCCCGTATACATTACTCTCGAATCATTATTTTTGATCATTCTCAGGAGACGAATGAATTGTGTGGAGTGTGTGAGGCAGAGGCCATCAGACACAGACAGAGTGGTGAGACAAAAATGATTTGCCTAGACTTCCCAGCTTCTGAAAAAGGTGTTGCGTTTCTCTCAGACACGGAGCACGATGCGAGCGTCGAGCTTAAAACGAACCCAGAAAGCGAGAGAACTTTGTTTCAAGGAGCAAACTTCTTACAGAAATCTCACACATTTCCCCAAGTGGGCCGCTGACAGGTTTTCACATGGGATTATGTGAGGAATAATCTGTGAAGGTGCATTTCACCATTACTGCTATGCCCTGAAATAAACACATGACATCGTGTGAACAAGAATTGTTCAAGGGAGAAAATACCTTCCAGGGGGAGAAAAATCCAATAATCCGATAAATGAGTCATGTGAAAGAATCACGAGTGAAAAGAAATGAATCATTTGGAAAAAGAAAGTCACAAATAAAAACACACATGATATATATATATATATAGGTGAAAAAAAATAACCCGAGTGTGAAAAATGAACATGAATCACACGGAAAAAACTCTAACAAACATTATTTCATAAATCACATCAGAACATAAAATCACATGTGGAGAAAGTAATACATCACCCAAGATGTGAAAAATTAACATGGATCATGTCCAGAAATCACATAAAAACACATCCCCTACATGGGTGGGCGGTGGAATTCACATGCATCGCATGTGAAAATAAAAGCTCATGCACCCACATGTGAAAAATGAACATGAATCATGTGGAAATGAATCGCATAAAAAAATATAAAATCATGTGCATTACGCGTGAAAAATGAACATGCATGGGACAAACTTAATAAAAATAAGTGTAAAACATAACACACTTCTAAAACCCACATGTGTAAATTGCACATGTGCATCAAGTGATTATTCATGCACGAGCCTGTGCATGGCACACGCACACACACACACACACACACACACACACACACACACACACACACAAGTTCCTCCTTATGTTCCTCCATCTGGTTCTGCTTTAATCAGTGAATGTAATGACAATTGGACTCCGACTTTGCATTAGAGTCATTAAATGGCAGCTAACTGAGCCGAGCAGCGCCGCCGGTCGTGCGGAGTGAATTCGTCTTCATCACCGCCGCTGACAGCAGCACATTAATCAGCGCCTGGGCCAATCACATGCCAATCAATTCCTATTAGTTTAGGATTTCTCCGAGTGAGAGATGAAGCAGCAGCTCAGCAGCTCGACTCACAGAGCCCGCGTCTCAGGGGACAGATCTACAGAGCATCAGATCTGGGGAAGATGTCTGATGAAATGCTTAGAGGACTTCCCCCCATTCGAACTGGAATTATTTCCAAATTGGCTTTCCTATTTCATCAGCAGATTTAATTACATCATTTAAGCTTCTTGTGCTTGTGAAGTGCCAAATGCAAATCGTGAGACGTTTTCTCAGGTTGTTCTAAGATCAAAATATTATGACTGGAACACAATAGGTAATATTTTGTTCGATTTTCAGATTAGAATAGAATAGAGTTTTAGAAAGGATGCTATAAAAACAAAAGTGTCATTATGAACTAAAAGCAGCCCTTTGAAATCAAAATCTGTTGCTGTGAAATAAAGATAAACTGAAATGGGACAATGTTATATATCATGGCCATGTTTATTTATTTCGTTTTGAATAAAATGGCCTTCCATACAGAACAGCAGGGTGGTGCTGCCCTCTAGCGGTTAACCACAGCATTCACACATTAAAATAAATTCATTCTGAGTCGAAATAAAACGGACACGAAGATTCTAAAATCCCCAGGCTCGTTGTGACTATCTATCTATCGATTGATCGATTTTCCATAATCCAATCTAAGGCCTACATGTAACCATTAAAAAATACATTTACTCATCCCAATCAATATTTGTTTGTTTGCTTGTTTACTTACTTATTTGTTTCTTTGTTTGCCTATTTATTTATTTACAAATAGATATTGTTTGAGGAATTATCAAACACAAAATGCAGTTAACTTGCAATCATGCTAATGACATGAGGACATTAATGATTGATGACAATAATTTACTTACCATTATTATTCCATACAATAATTTACTCTTAATCCATACAGAATTTCATTTAAAATGGCCTCAACAGTCAAACTCACCATATTACCCAACATAAAGAACAAGGAATGGCAGAACTTACTTTTGTTCTTCTCGTGATCTTCAGGAAATTCAGATGATGCAACTTCCTGTTGAACTAAAAGTTTCTTATCCTATAATGTATAATGGGAAAGGATGTTTCACACGTGAGAGAAACATTTTTGAGTGAAATATATATATTTTTTTACTGAATTTGTATGTTTGAAATTCTTTCTGATAGAGGAAAACTAAGGGTTTTCAAAGAGGCACAAATTGCAGAGTCCTTCAAGGTTCTACATAAATAATGTAAATAATAATAGAGATTAATAATAGAGTTCAAGACCTCAATATGCTGAAACATTAATATCCTCATCTTCTAGTAAGATAACTATAATTACTGCACTTCTGCAAACCTACTCAGCAGGATTCATAGTTTAATGACAAAACCTTCCATTATAACATCATTTATATAATGCAGTTTCTGACCTACAGTCTGAGTGATTCATATGATGTACAATAGTTTGTTTCCATTACCAGAGAGCCCTAAAGAGGCACGTAAAAACCCATGGTTAATATTCAGTAGAGCAAGTCTTTATCATTAAGGATATATGTTTGTATGTATGAAATTGAAGCCTGAGCAGATCAATTATAAAGTGCATAATTTTTATTTATTTATTTATTTTTATCATATATCAGCTACATTTGTTGCATGTTGGTGAAATGTGGCCATTTAGGTTAATATTCACTCTGTAACATTTTCAAACTTTGGGCATGATTGTACAGGTGGAAAACGAAAAACCCAGACTTTAGACTAAAATATACACTAGAATTTATGTGCATTTCCCAATGTGTAAAAATATACATATTTCAATTCTATGGGTCTGTTAATTAACAGTTACTGTAACATACAGTTTGCTACATACGCAGTGCTCCAGTACTATAAAGACCGGCAGTACACACAATGAACGCTAGGTGGAGCTAGAGTTCCTCTTTTCTTCTTCATATTGCTTTTTTTTTTTTTGTTTTTGCCTCCAGACATGGCCACACTGCAATTGCTTCAATTAGGAAGACTCACTTGTCTTGCCTACTGAGACTGTCTCATATTTGCAATGAAATGTAGCCACCCTTAGTTTGTTGTTGTTGTTGTTGCATTTTTGCTCTGGTGAGACTAATATATTATCTAGTCAACAAATAATGGAAGTTAGTCAATCTCCCCCAAAATCTTAAATATGACTTTTCAAACACATCCAGTTCTTCCCTGATGGCTTTACAGACATGCTCATGTAGTTTAAGACTTACTATCATTTATAAATACGAACTGAATATCACCATGTAGCTGAACACTGTAACGATATGGAGGCGGCCATCTTGGAAATCCAGACTTTTTCTCCCATAGCACGATTTGTTATTATTCTATAAATTAAGTTTGAAATAGGAATCATGCTAGAAAGTTTGAGGTAATGTGGAAGATAATATAGTTTCAAAATAATAAAATTGGAAGCCACTATATAAAGATTTGAGTTATTGAGGCTTGTTAGCTCTATTGTCCTCATTGCTTCAGTGCAGAACTAAAGGACTGAAGACAGACACTAAACACTAAGCAACAGGTAAGAAAAATGTGCCATTCTTCACTTAAATACAAAATAAGCAGATTTGCGTCTTCAATGACTTAAATATGTAATGATCGAGATTAAAGCTAAGGTGTTATAAACAGTCATTCTAGCATGATTTCTGATCACAAGATCCTCCATATGCTTTATTTTTTTTAACTTCCTTTCCTCATTTTGTTAAAAATCAGTTTATTGCGTTAAGAACATCATTCTAGTCAATGGCTGTTCAGATCTACAGTTACTCCATTTCAGTGCATCTCAAAATGCGCCAGAGCACCTGTCTTGGTTTTTCACATTTTTACTGATGCTGAACACATCTGTGAGGTTTGTTCCAGTAAAATAACTGCTTGACGTGTATTTGAGATCCTTCACTTGCCTGGTTTTGAAATGACTTTGAAATGACAGGACGTAAACAGTTCAAAATTGCAGGTTCTTTAAGGTTTCTTTCGAGGATTGTTAGCTACCTTATCCTGGTTGCTTCGGCGCCGAACTTGTTCAAAATAAGAAGATATACATTCTTAGTAAAATGTGTTCTTTGGATAGTTTTGGGTTCTTAACTTACTATTTGGGTTTTACCTAGTATTGTGAACTCTAAAAAGGAAAACATTTGCCGTAGTGTTCTTCGCAAAAGTTCTCTCAGAAGGACAAGCCAAAGAACCGTGGAGGATCATACAGTGAACCATTTTCGGTGTTAAGTCTACTTTGTGCACTATTTTGGGACTAGTCAACTTTATAGTTATGTTGGAGAATACCAATTGCACTCAAGAAAAAAATCCATTTGATGATTGACTTTGTTTAATGATAGATCCTGGCTTGTACTGCAGACGGATAATACTTTTTGGAAGTTGCATGGCCTATATAGTGAAAAGTGTGCAGTGTGGGACACAGCCATTCCAGACGTTATGTCTTTTCATTTTATCATGGCTTCTGCTCCATATATTAGTGGATTACATCGTGCTCATGACTCGTCACACTACAACATAGTGAGCTGGCAGGACAAGCTCGTTCTTTACAGTGCAAAGGAGTGAGACTGACGCTCCGTCTCATTATGAATAAAGTTTGGACAGGATGTTTAGTGATCCGCATTTCCCGCACAGATCCCATCATTTAGTCTGTTCAAGGCCACTCGGTCAGCTAAGCTGCTATGGCAACACAAACCTAATAATAAAATGATAATTATTCTTGTAGCGCAGGAGAATAGGTCAACAGCCTTTAGGGGATTTTGTTCAACAGGGCACATAGTCAACTCCATAATTACTGGCACCCTGTTAATGCATAAAATGAAAAACAATAAAATATGCATCTTATTTTTAAACAATTTGGAACCTTCAAACTTTAAAAGTGGCGCTGTTTTTTCTGCACAATTATCAACCTGCTTACAGTTAATATTTGTAGAAAATAACAGGACTAATCTTTGTTCTTGCTCAAACAAATCTGGAGAACAAGAATGACTCTTCCCCATGGTTACAGATGATAAAGTGATTTTACATTTGTGCCATGCCATATTTGGTCAAAGGTACCAAGATCAATTAAAAGGAATTATTTTTCCCAAGGATGACAATTTGTTGGCATTTATTTTGAATGTTATTTAGGTGTCTATAATTCAGCCAAGCATTTTGAAGGACAATAGTATCATTCTGTTTCTAATAGTTCAGGAAACGAATGTACATGTTAATACATTTTGCTGAAAGTTTAGCTGGGAAGTTGAGGGAAAATGCAATCTTAAATGGTACGGAACGCTGGCGTACCAGTGACCTTTATGAATGTGCAAATATATGCGGAAAGTTAACACCCCATTCCCAACTGCAGGTCAGAGAGCCCTTACACCAATATGCTTAGTTAGAGGCAATTATGCACGTACTCTAATCTCCAGCTGCCTTCCGGCCCGGGTGTTATAAACGTCCCTCTGTTCAGCCTATCAGATCCCACACCAAGGCCGACCTGTGTGAAAGAGGCTCTGTGCAATAGTGTGAAAGGTGCTCCTGTGTGAGGAGTGTGAGGGGCTGAGATCAGATCAGCGACGCCACACTACCTGTTCTCGAGTGCCCGACATGTTGTGCACAACAGACACTCTGGTGCACAGCCAGCTGTGGCGGCCATCTTTGTTCAGGGAGCCTTAATTATTGCAGAGGGGGGTTGGAAAAGAGCGAGCCGGGGAATAAATCAATACATCATCTACGGCCTTGGTGACTGAGGCACACACAGTGGAGGTGAATTGAAATCAATAGCTCTTTAATCAAGCCTTTCTTTCAGGTTTTGCGTACATATGCACAATGAAAGCACATCCTGGGTGAACTGAACCTAGTTCGCAATAAAATCCACAATGTGATGGACATATGTCATAGCTATTTGGTATTCCAAATTTTGGGGTTAAAGAGTTTATTGCATGTAGGGCAGTAGATATGAATAAGCAGACACTACAGGAAGAAGAGAACACACGCTGAGCCTCCTTTGTCAAAGCGAATCCTGCTCCCTCTGCTTTCGCTTGCAGCTGTTTACTTTGGACTCCGCTCCTCATGGGTTGGGTTTGTAACTCCGAGGAGCTGAGCTGTTTGGCTTTGCGCAGATGATAGTTTGCTTTATTGTTCCTCTTTTCTTTCCACAGGAGATCCCTCGGGGCCGCACTTCAGAAGAAAAGTCAGCAGATTCATGATAACGTGTACAAGCAAAGAGTTTTTTGTTTTACTCAAGTAGACCCCCCTACACATACACACACACACACCAACCCCCCCACCCTTTTCCGAATTAAAAGTCGCCTTTTGTGAGGATCTGGTTTCCCAGGCCTGCATGTCCACAAGGGTCCTTCGGGTTCAAAACCACAACTCGGGCCTGCAACAACACTGTAAAAAACAGCCCTCTTACAGAGAAGAGCAGTGAGATATCAGCTCAATGTGAGCATGAAGCCTGAACAAACAGACCGCTGGAGGGGAAAGGGGGCTTGTACAAACTCAGTGACATTACACGGTGGCCTTGAGATTCCATCTCCAGTGAAAATGAGATGCTAAACTCGAACCACGGTTTGAGAAAAAAAGGCAAAACGCGAGCTGAAGAACGGCTGCTGAGTCATAGTGCTTCGGTAATTTATTAAGGTCACACGGCGTTAAATGAGCAGGATTCTGACTCTGAAAAGACACTCTGACCTTGACGTTCCCCTGTTTCTCGTCTTTTAAAACCAGACCGAGGCTCACAATAGCTTCCTAGTGCACCAGTTCAGAGCTTTAGCGTCTCGTATAACAATGCCTGGCTTTGATATCTTCTCTGAGGATGAGAGATCATTTTGTTTGGGAGCGACCTCAGAGACGGCATTCTGCCCACGTTCGTGCAGCTATTTCAGCTTCACATCTGTCTTGGCTACAAACCCAAGTCATTTAATGGTGTATTCTCTCGATATGAATCCACACACATAGGTGGGTGGAAGTACAACTCATGGAACTCAGAGACATGGGACAGATTTGGATTCCCTTAAAATAAGACGCTAAACCTGAAGCAAGACCTTGTGAAAGAACGAAAGTGATGACCACAAGACCTTCATCTAGGGAAAAATCAAGTCCATAGAAGTTTTAAGGTAGGACATGATGCCAGATGGTTGAAACTTTATTTCTAATGAGGTATAATCAGACCACATAATAATTCCCAGTTAGGTCCTGGGTTGGCCTTTTCATCTCTCCTCTCGCCAAATGCGTTGGTTAATTGGCTGTTTTGTTGGACCAGGAATGTTAAGAGCATGGATACTCCAGAACCAGGTTTAGGAACCACTGACACACTGCATTAGTTTGACTTTAAATGTGGCTTTTTTTCTTTTAGAAGGTTCCTTGATTCATTTGCAGTAAGTGCTTTATCCTGGCCATTGTCGAGAACCCAGAGTCTGCTCCGGGAACAATCCTGAATGGGATACCGGTGTCTAGAAGATAAAAGTCTCAATTTGGTAGAGTTATGGGTTCACTGGAGAAGAAACAAAGAACCAATGTTTACATTGTTACATACATCAGTCTTCACAAAACAGCGGTGTTCCTTCAGTACAGAGGTGGGAAGCAATAATTACTTTGTTACTATATTTAAGTCAGTTTGTTTTCCATATGTATCTCTGGTTTACTTGTTTTTCTTTTCACCTTACTTTGGAATTCTACATTTCAGCAGAAAACTTTCAAACACTACATCACGGAATTTCTAAAGCACCAGAGTCTAAATAAACTCTTAACACGTCGAAACTTTAACGGCTAGCATTTGAACGATTAGACTTGAAGTTGTTGTTCGTTAGCTTTAGATAATGTCTTCTCACATTCCTTGGTTCTAAAACCAATTAAACTGAAACAGCGTGATTTCAGGCAAGCATCATTTCCTTCTGGGAATCTTTCTTCTGGTTTCATTTCCAGACTTAAAGTAAATTTAAGAGTTTTCTACTTTGAGTGAAGAATTTGAAGCAGTACTTCGACTTTTACCTGAGGATTTATTTACATAAGTTGCACTGTCACTTAAGCGAAGACTTCTTCGAGCACTTGTACAACCACCGCCTCAATATGAGCCCTGAATATCAGATCACTGGATCATATAAAATCTGAGACACGTTACCGTGGCGTTGAAATTAGTTTTAGCATAAGGAGACGTGAGACTTGGCTCGCAGCCTGCCAAAGTGCAAACAAGTTAGAACGACTGCTGATTCATTGTGCCAACTCAGCGTCTGCGATTCATTGAGGTTAGAGCTATGCGGCGTTAGTTGAGCAGGGCTAGGTAATTAATTATAATTGATGATAATTGAAATCTTGACACTCCCTGGTTTGTTGTCTTTTAAAGTCATTTATATGTGTAGATGTTTGGAGAAGATCTACATATGCTAGCATTAAAAAGGAGTACTCCCAAAAAGCCCCTAGCCAACCAGATTCATCTCATATAGCACAGAGCTTCGCTTTTCTCAGGATAAGGGATCGTTTTGGTTGGTTTATAGATACACTGGAGGGAAACGGCGTCTGTCCACGTTTATCTGTCTTAGCTACAAATCTGACTCACTTAATGGTGTGGTCCCTTTAAAGATTTTAAAGATGAACTCTATAAGCTAGCAGGAATGAGGCTCTGAGACGTGTTTCAGCGATGTCTCCCCAGGAGTTTGGTTTGAGTAATGCACAGACAGGGAGATGTGTGTGGAGTTAATAGGAGCGGGCTGGTGAGGGACAGCGCGACTGCCTAAGCCCCTCTGCTTTGTTCCCACATTGCAAGGTTAACGATTTTCCGTCCTGGGTGGCTGAATTAGAATTCAGCTCCCGTCCTCGGCACTGAGACGCTGTCTGCTGCCTTCCCAGCAGCCCCGGTGCACGGTGACAGGGAGATGGATGATATCTGCAGCATGGGCCGCTCCGCTTGGGAGGAGGAGGGGGAGAGGGTGCATTGAGTGCACACACTCTCTTGCGCTCTCTCTCTCTCTCGCTCTCTCTCACACACACACACACACACCCAAGTTATGTACACAGCCAGACAGTCACATATATGACAGCACACATACACATGCACACTGTCATGCACACATGAAAACACACACACACACTCATGCAAGGATGCAAAGCATAACGGACAGTCTTTTATGTAGATGCACGTGCACACATGACAGCATGGACACACACACCCAAACGACATGCACCAAGAACACAGCATGAAAGATTTGTATGCAGGTATACATCTGATGCAGGTGCACGCTGTGGGACATACAATTAAGCAGATTCTGAGCAACACAGTGCAGTATAGACTGTGTAGCAAGACACACAAACACACACAAAAACATATACTCACACAAACAACACTGCACAAAGTAGTGCACACATTAGGACATACATACAAGTATGCACACACAGAGTACCACAGTCCCGTATACACTGCAAAGTAATGCACACACACACACGCACACACATACAAATGGACTTCTATGCTTTCTGAATTAAAAAGCTGTTTTATACATACGCGCATACACAATATTCATTTACATATCACACAAACACACAGCTTGTTTTGAGTAATATTAAATATTAGTGAGCCTGCACTCAGTAAACAAGGGTACTAAACTGTATCTTTACCTGTCTCTGGGTAGGTACTCTCAAGCATACGCATTTTCTACTTTTAATGTTTTTACCCAGAGAGCTACATGTAGTGTAACTTTAAGAAAAAAAAGTTTTGCTCTATAAAGTCCATTTATGTGCCTTTTTACGCTATCTACATTTCTAGGTGAAAGATACCGATTAAAGTTATAAACGATACGTGTACCACGCCAGCAACCTACCAGAAAGGTAGAGTTTAGTACCGTTATTTCTGCGGGTGGCTAGTCCTTTCAACGGCTGAGTTTGTAACCGAAGGTTCCTGTCTTGTTGCCACGCTGCCGCAATAAACAGGTCTTAAAAGGCAGGACTTTCGACTGAAGGCATCTTCTAAGAACGTTCATTTCAAACGATCTTTTAGGATAGCATTTATGGTAACGTGCGACATGAGCACGCAGTATAACTAAACCATAACGGCTAGCTAATGTCGGCTAACAGATGCCTCACAAAGCGTATTTATTTATTTTATTTAGTTGGTTACAGTCACAAGGTCTATTTCTTGGTGACGTTCTAAAAAGCTACATAAAAAAAGCCCAAAATATTACATTTGTATATGAATTCACTTTTCTGTGAAGTATCGTCCGCCATTTCTTTCCATTATCGAGGATACATCATCTTAGAAGACAGGAAACGAGAGTTCGATCAGTTTCAAACGGTCCTCGATGCCATGTTAGTCACCCTCCTGAGGTAGAATTTTTGCCGTTACAAATGCATACGATATCAAGCTAGTTCCTAGCATTATCAGGAAACATAAGGTTCAAACTTCAGCAGGTTCAGAATTTCAAACAAGAAAATGAAAATGAGCTTTATTGTGTGAGGTTCAGAACTGAATTTGCATTTTGTCATGCAGCGCAGCCAGATTTGCTAACCACAATGTGGTTCATATGTGTGAGCGAACATGTACTGATCAGTAACACAACACATGCAAAATAACCAACAGCAAATCAACAGATTAGAAGAGACCCAAAGATTATTTCCATTATACTTTATTGGTCATTTTGCAGTTTCAAAGACATACTGACACTGTATCAATTATTTTATTTTTTTAAATGTTCATATTTATTAGCTTTACTGTATAAGTTATAGGCCTGTGTGTGTGTTTGTGTGGGCATGTATTTATAGCTTGGTCCCCACAAGGATAAGAATATCTGGCAGTTTTGAACTTGTGGGGACATTTGGCTGATCTTCAATAGACGGTCCTCACAAGGACATTGAGTGTGTGTGTGTCTGTGTGCTTGTCTGTGCCTGTGACACTGAACTCAACCACCTCTTGCCTCCTGTTTGATATAATGAATACACTCATGTGTGTGTGAGTCTTCTGTATATGCAGAACTTACCAGCTGTGCTTTCCATCCCGCACACACACACAGACCCTACCACGTGACTTACACACAGACTGCCGCAGGTGAAAGAGGTAGAGCTAACTGACTTATGCATGACTGCAGTGGAAAAGCCTTTACGTCGCTCTGGAGGACTTCTAGGAAAAGTGGCAGACTTCAGTAAGGAGAACGTGCTGCTTTACATCGGGACAAACTGTGCTAATAGAATGTTTCAGCAGTGCTTAAGGTGGCCCAAACCTGCAAAGCAAACAAACAGCAAACAAATGAATTAGTAGCCACCATCATCACCATTATTATGTGATGATGTTATACTATTTTATTATCGTACTACACAATAAAATTGATAAAGCTGTACATAACTGATGCAGATGTGTTACTATGCTTATGAGGACCTTCCAGTGACATAATTATTAATGAAGCTAATTATTCTTATGCCAAGTGAAAAAAATAGCCTCAGTAACCATAAGGCATTATTTTGCATTATCTGTCTGTCTGTCTGTCTATCTCTAGGATAGCACGGGGAGCAGCCAGATGTCCCAGCAAGGTCAGGTATTCCTGTCCTGGTGTATGTTCATATATTCTGAATTAAAAGTACATCCACAAGTGTAAATGATCAAATATATACACATTTATTCTTAAAATTTTACTTTTATTATTATTATTATTATTATTTGTATCTTTAACACTCACAAGTACTCACATGTACATAATTAAAAACACAGAGAGCTGATTTTTTTTTTACCTGCATGCTGCACAAGGTGACTTCTTAACTTTCTACTCCTGAAAAAAAAAAGATGATCAAGACATGAGTTAATGAGACAATAACATGAAAAGGCAGATCTCTGTGTGTGAGTGTATGTGTGTGTTTTTCTCAGAGTTCACTTGAGGATGCAGGAAAGCAGATGTACGAGTTTTTCCCTGCCAAAGCTCTCTATGAGCTCTAGTACAAAGGAAGACCGCAAGCTGAGTAGTGTAGGTACGTGTGTGTGTGTGTGTGTGTGTGTGTGTCGCACTCTTTTTTCCCTCACAGAACAACTTCACTAAAGTTCCCACGTTTAGCTGCCAATCACACACCAGTCACACTCGATTTACACAACCACAAACGCAGGTTTGCTCGAGGGAAGGTTTCAGCAATATAATCAGGGTGTGTGTGTGTGTTGTGTGTGTATGTGAACTAGTGTCCACAGTACAAAGTTAGGGCTGGTAAACCTGCGGAGCATGAAGCCGCTGGCCGGTGGGTTAAAAGTGACGCCAGGTGTGGGTCGTATCGAAGCTGTGGCCGCTGGAAAGGCCGAGCTGTGAGACAGAGCCTCATTATCCTCTACAGTGAGAGAAAAAAAGCCAGTCGCGGTTCAATAACTCCGACCAGATAGCACGTTTCCCTGGCAACACCTCCGAAGCAGCTCTGCAGAGATCCCAGAGAGAGAGACAGAAAGGGGGAGGGAGAACAAGAGGAAGGAAGGAAGGAGGAGACCCAGACAGCGTTGGGGTGGGAGGCAGTTCTGGGTGACACTTATGCTCAGCACAAACATTAAAGACTGTTAACACACACAAACATGAGGCTAGTTGAGACCATACACGCCTATACGTTCTCTTGTTTTACCAGATAATTTGTGTGTACAGACTTGTAATGATGAGTTCACATGTATGTGTTTACACAGTTCGCATACACACATATTTTCTCCATATTAACTTACATCCTTTATGAGTCAACAATAGAACTGTGAGGCTCTGGAAGCAAAAACGGCACACATAACGTTTACAGCTAATTTGATTAGAACAAAAATAATTCCTAAAGACTGATGTTACGTTATGTATATGTAAAGATTCCACATGAATGGTCCACTCTTGTGACATTCGGAAGTCAACATTGGAAATTTCCACTGTCACTTTGCCTTTATACAGTTTATATAAGTGCAAGCTAGCTAAATCATTAGCATCAGTCATTAGACAAAACAGTGTGACACAGCAGTACCACTGAAGGGGGCGTGTCCTCTGTGTCTATAAGAACAGTGAAGGAGGCGTGTCCTCTGTGTCTATAAGAACAGTGAAGGGGGCGTGTCCTCTGTGTCTATAAGAACAGTGAAGGAGGCGTGTCCTCTGTGTCTATAAGAACAGTGAAGGG
>JAQQZR010000009.1:2549256-2565717 GCA_030068235.1 Notoglanidium macrostoma | reverse complement strand
GTACGGAGAAGGAGGCGTGTCCTCTGAGTCTATAAGTACGGAGAAGGAGGCGTGTCCTCTGAGTCTATAAGTACGGAGAAGGAGGCGTGTCCTCTGAGTCTATAAGTACGGAGAAGGAGGCGTGTCCTCTGAGTCTATAAGTACGGAGAAGGAGGCGTGTCCTCTGAGTCTATAAGTACGGAGAAGGAGGCGTGTCCTCTGAGTCTATAAGTACGGATAAGGCGTGTCCTTGAACTCGAACACAGAAGATTGCCTTGGAGCAGGCAGTTATAAAAGTGATTTTCATACATCAGATTGTTACCAGATACACAACCATATCACACACTGAACACTAAGCACACTATGACCAATGGTATTGGCAACGCCCACTGCAGAGCTTTCGTAAATGATCCTAGTGTTTCAATGAAAGCCCAGCATGCATTTAATGGTTGGGTGGCTATAGCGGAGACTGAAATGACAAAAATCTGTGGACACGGAGCGAGTGTTTGACTTTGGATTGGGACGGAGCCCAATTCTTATTAGAACACACAATCTGCGATTGTGTTCAGGTGACTGTCTGGCCTCCTGCTGCAGTGTCTGGAAACTCAGACATCAGACTCCCCACTCGCTCCCCCCTCCTGCGCGTGCAACACACACATACACACACACACACACATGCATGCACAAACACACACTGCTGGTTCCTCAGATTTGGATTGATAAGACTTCGGCAAAGTGTGACGTTAACGCAGCCTGCGATCGATAGGAAAAACAAGGCTGTAATCCTCCAAATCTGGACGCTGTCTCAAACTCCTGAGCAGCTCTTAATCTACTTTCAGTATGTTTCACATGCACAGATGTTAAGTACGGGTAAGTTAAGTTTGTAAGGGACACAAGCGCTTACTTTACCCCCCCCCCAATAGACCGCTTTAATATAAAGTCTACCAACGTCGGACTTTATCGCTTGACATTTAACAGAATTTTCTCATGGCGCTTCGCAAGACAGGTGAGACGATGGAGCAGAACGAGCACCAGTGTGCCGCATTTTCATAACACAATAAAACGACCAAGAACCTGCTTTAATTTCATACAAATTGCTTTAAATAAGTGTGGTATGAATGCTCATTATAGAGAATTACTGAGTTTAGTATTTAGAAGTCCGTTTTATTACACCCCAGCTCTTGCATTACTTTTTACAGGATTGCAGGAATGTTAAATGATTATTTCTTGAACGAAGTCTGGCTTGTCGTAAGTGACGTGAGCTCAAGGTAAAGCTTTATAATATAAAATAAGTGACCATGACAAGATGACAAATGCTGATGTCCTCCCTCTAGGGAACCAATGGGGAAAAAAATAGAATATGATTTCTTTTTTTTTTCTTCTTTTAAAGAATGTCTGCTCTGTGATATATTAGGGAGCACAGTGCACTAATCAAGCATATTAAACCTGAAGTAAATATGCCCGGGTGATAGACACTCTCATAATAAATTCACATAAATGAAACATGAGTTCGTTAGCAGACACGAGTAAAGCAAATCATACAAATCAGTGTTTAAAATTCTTTCCTTTTTACTGTTTATAGACTAAGTGATTATCGTGGCATCAGCACTTGAACCTCTTCATGAAAAGGTCTTTGTGTGTGTCTGCCTTCATCTCTGTCTCGTGTGTAAAACAAACCGAGACACACAAATGACCGATATGCCAATGTGTCTGACTAAATCTGTAAATATTAAAAGCAAGCGGAGTGACGCGGGGTGTGTGTATGTGTGTGTGTGGAGCTCACCAGACCCTTTAAAACACATCAATCCATTTATTAAACATTTTTTTTTCATTTGCGGTTGCACCACATCCTCTGTACTCAGCTCTGGAGGGGGGTCGAATATTTATAGGACTGTTCAGATGAGCTCTGAAAAGCGTGCTGCGTGTGTGTGTGTGTGTGTGTGTGTGTGTGTGTGTTGGTGGGGGTAGGGAGAGGAGTGAATTTCATCATTGCCTTGGCGCTGCCAGGCTTCGGCAAGTGTCAGACAGATTCTAATAAAAGTGTCTGGCCCCACGGTGGGCACCGGGCTGGCGCTTGCCGTGCCGCGGCTGACTGCTTGGTATGCGTGGAGCATGGCAGCGCTTCAGCTGTTGCTGGGGGCTCCGTGGTAAAGAGTCACACTGATTAGTTGGCATCGGCCATTGTTCGGTGCGAGACCAAACGGGGGGGAGAAAATACAATTAGAGCAAGAGAGAGACGGTGAAAGAGACAGACAGAGAGAGCGAAAGAGAGAGAGAGAGCGTCTGAAGGGAAAAGCGATTGTTTTTTTGAAAAACAGCATTTCTAATGTGGGTAATTTAGCAAAATTAGATTTTTAAAAGTTGAACACTCCAGGGAGGACGTAACAAAATTAGTCGTAACACTTAATGAGTTAGGTTCGCTGAGGAGAAAAAGAAAAAAAAAAAGTCCTACTGTACCGAGTGATCCCAGACTGCAGATCTGTTGTTAAATGTCAGGCCACCTTTCCAGAGGGTGCAGAAGCCTGGGTGGCATTAGAGAAATTAATCTGCCGCTCGGTTCTGAAAGTCTGCGCTGATTTTATGAGACGAGGAGGTGTGTGGATTTAATTAAGCGGCAGAAACTGTACCGGGAGTCAGACTTTCTGTTCAAAAAAAAGATGAGCAATGAGCATGTGTTTACTCAATATGTGAAACCCTTTTAAGGACAAGGTGGTGAATAATGAAGGAACACGAGGAATAACAAGCGTAATTGATTCATGTGTAAAATGGTATTGAGGACTAAAAGGACAAACTGGGTGCGTGGATAAAAAAAAAACAGAGATGTTATTCGAATGTTACAGAATGTTCTTTTATTACAAAAATGTTGACTTTAAACTTTATGCACCGCCTTAACCTCCTTGTGAATAAGAACGGTGTTTTGCTTTGCGTCTTTTTTTCGGAGAAGTCGATATTCAATAGGGCTTCATTAAGAGAATCGATAAAGGAATAATTTCCTATTGACTAGAAATGCCGAGCAGATGAAACGTTAGATACCTCGCATCTTAACGCACGTTAAATTTTTTATTCGTGTTGAGTAACAGAGGTCTGACGACACATTGTGCTGCCTAGTGGCCTGGGAGGGAAAAACACATCAACAGCTAAACAAGTTTGACAAAAAAATCTTTATTTTAAAGTTTTATGCAACGGCTTCTACAAGCGTAACACAAATTCATTACAGAACATGCGGCGCGCCGTAAGCTGCTTGAAAAAAAAGCGAAGAAAGGCGTTGTCTAGACAGCAAACTGCTGTAACAGCAGCTTTCCGCCAGGTCTAACTGCTTCACCGTCCCTGGTTCATTTTAGTCCCTGTTCCTAGGACATCATTCGGCGTCCTGCCTCTCTCCCCTGCGCCGCCGGAGGAAAGTTCGGAGTTCCGAGTCGCTCTTGCCCTCCGCCCAGGTCCCAAGAGCCTAACCCGTGATTTTGCATTCACTCAGCTCACAAGTTAGGGTCTCAGGGAACAGGAGAAGTACAGCATGGTCCGAAGAGGTGCAGAGGTTAGAGTGTGTGGGGGGGAAGAACCAGGATCCTGTCTCTCTCGCTCTCTCTATCACACACACATTTACACACACATGCACATTTACACACACACACACACACACACACACACACACACACACACACACACACACACACACACACACTCTCTCACACGCTCTTTCCTGTGTGGCTACTCTTTGTTCGGTGTCCGGCTCTGTTCGTCTCGGCGGGCCAAAGCTCTGTCTGGTACCGTACAACAACACCGGCCCTCTGCAGACGGATCAGGATATAAAAACACACACATACACACACAAAACACACACACGCATACAATCCCTCCTCCTCTCCACCCCGATTTTTCACCAGATAACTTGTCCTGCATTCCACGCTAGTTGCTACAATCCGCACGCTGACCCGACCGGACGAAAGCAGGCAACGCGACCGATAAAGAGCGTACGAGTTTTAAAAAAGAACACGCCTTTTCAGACTTTTCATTTCTCTGTCAAAAATGCAGCGGCGAGACTGTGGCACCCTGCTCTGCGCTAACTAGCCTTTGTTGGCTGAGGTAAGCCCCCAGTCAGACGGTCAGTCCCTTTCTCTTTCTCTGTCTCTCTCTCTCTTCTTTGTCTTCAGAGCCACAGCATTGGTGTGCATCTCTCACCTTGCTGATCTGCTGCGAGCGATGCTGAATGGAAAGGCAGAGGTGCAGCTCAGACACGGAGAAAGGGGGAAGGACTCGGGATTCGCGCCTCTTGCAAACGATTCGGTATCAGCAAAAAAAAAGAAAAGAAAAAAAAAGTGTGAGACGCTGATCGGCGGCGGCTGCAGTTCTCCTCCACTCCCCCCCCCCTACTCCCCCCAGCCTGCACTCATTTAACTCAGACACACAGCCACTGCGACACCCCCGCCACCCCCCCTTCCTTACGACAGTGGCGCGCTCCACTCCGGACCGAAGTTGTCATTTAGACGTGATCACCAGATCGATCGGCAGAGACGACAGAGCCGGGTTTCTCACCGCCTTTTCTCTAGCCCCGACATCAGACTGGCCCGGCATCAATTTCAAAAGCGCACGCGCCAGCCGAAATGTCGTTTTTTGCCACGCTTGCACACAAACACGCACGCACACACACACACACACCACTACCAGACTCCTCCCCCCACAAACAATCAGCCAGCTTCCTCCTCCTCGAGGGAATAGGGAATGAGCGGACGCTGCCGGAAATGAGAACGACTCGACACGCGCCTTAAACGACCCCTCCTCCCTGCCTCACATGCACACAGGCACGCCGTCAGAGAAAACACGAATGATTTGTCATTTCAGAGTAAAGGTAAAAGGTAAGAGGAAAGACAGTGTGCGAGTACGAGAGCATGAGAGAGAGCGAGAAAGAGAGAGAAAGAGCATGAGAGAGAGCGAGAAAGAGAGAGAGAGAGAGAGAGCATGACAGAGAGCGAGAAAGAGAGAGCGAGAGAATGAGAGAGAGCGAGAAAGAAAGAGAGAGAGAGAGAAGGTGAGCGAGCTATCCCAGACAGAGACAGGTCACTGAGGTGGGACAGGAGTGTGTGAGGTGAGAAGGCAGTCGTCCACCATCACCCCCACCGTCTCCCCCCACCACCCCTACCCCAGCACACTACACCACACCACCATCAGCGCAATCGCTTTCGCTCTCTCTCTTTCCCCTTTCATACACACTCTCTCATGCACCCCAATACCGGAAACGATCACTCACACCCCCCCCCCCCCAAAAAAAAACCCCTTGATCTTTTCCCTCAGCGGCCCCCTCCCCTTTCCTCCTCTGCTCCTTTCATTTGTCCTCCAGGTCGCCGCACCTGTCTGGCGAAGAGTCTCTCCAGCGCCTCGGCGAGTCTGAGATCCAGTCGGCAGCGGCGTGCTGCGCTGAGCACCCTCCCTCTCCTCTCCTCTCGCTATATGCTTCTCTTTCTCTCTCTCTCTCGTACTCTCTCTCTCTCTCTCCTTCGTCTCACTCAGTCCATCTTGACTGCTGCAAAGCCTTCCTCCTGCACTGATCAATCTTTTCCTTTAGGAGAAAAAAGGGTTTGCAAAACGCATGCACAAGACACGCAGCCAGTGGGGCAGCTAGCTCGCTGTTGCCACACACACACACGCACACACACAAACACGCACGCGCATGCACAAGAAGGCATGTTCAAATATTAAGAGCACATTAAAAAAAAAGAAAAACAAACAAAAAAATGTCAACGTAGAGCAATGCAATGCAATCTGAAAGTGATTTAAAATAAAATGAAATTAGTGAAAGCAGGTTTCGGCTACAAACAAAGCATGAATGGCTACAATGTTTTGTAGACTTTCGTCGAATGTCAAGAATTAAACTGGTCTGCCTCGGGAAGACGAACTTTCCTTCACACGAAGCGCAGTGCCACGTGACAAAACCACTGCAGTTCATCAAACAAGACTTAAACAAAAGAAAAAATTGTCAAAAAAATAAATAAATCCTTCGGTCAAAGCAGCCACTAGTGTCTTTTTTTGGGGGGGGGGGGGGAAAGAAGCAAAGCCTAGTCAGTCATGGAGTCTGAATCAATTCTCAGAGGAGCAGACACATTTGATGAGATGGGATGATGGTTGATTTATCTGTCTGGGAGCGCTTCAGGACGGCCCCGTCTTAATCTCGGAACCTGTGACCTTCTCTCACTGCTCCCTGCGGCGCGGATGGGGGTCGCGACCCTTACGCTGACAGCCGATCATTGATTATGTGCTTAATGCAAACGCCACCGATGTCGGCTGCACTGCAATGCAGAGCCTGGCGCTCACACACAATCACACACACACACACACACACACACACACACACACACACACACACACACACACACAATGAAAGTCTAGTTGATGCAGTTCAACATAATGCCGATCTGAGAGGCGACTTCCCCGATATAAGAGCACACCATGCTGGTTCTATCCTCAGGATGAAGAAGGGTGGCGAAGTGTGTGTGTGTGTGTGTGTGTGTTTGTGTGTGGGGTGCACCAGCGAGGGCTGGTGAAATCAGCAGGGAAACCTTGAAGGAGTGATGGTGATCAATCAACTCTATTACTGCTATGGCAGCGTCTGGGCCGGTGGCCAAGCTTATGCACACACGGACCGTCAGCAGAGGGCTGCCGTCACACACAATCCAGACAATAAAGCGCAGCCGAGTCCTCACACACGCATTACAGGCAACCATTAACCCAAGCGCAAATGTGTAAACACACACACACACAAACGTATGCGTGAGACCTGCAGACTCGAGGTGCTCAGCTCACCGCCATTTTGTTGAGAAAAGAGCATTCTCGGCACAGCGAGAGTCGACACTCGCATTTCTGCACCGTGTGAGGTTTATGACACGAGCGCATAAGGTTGCTACTATAAAGGATCGTGGAAAAAAAAGATTAGCGCTAATTTCCTACACTCGTTGCGGTGTGTAAACTCCAGGGCTATTTATTCACTGAAACATTCAAAACGTATCGGGATTTTTACTCGGACCGAGCAAACAGTAGAGCCGGACGATATATCGATATCGCGATATATTGCAGCATTCGCAGGTCTCTTTTACAGCGTGACGAAGCAGCTGATTTGATGTTAAGATTTATTTCTTCTTTCTCACTTTTTCTCCCTCTCTTCTTTCTCAGTTCACCTTTATTGATGTTAAACCGAAATATATTCGAAACCGCAGGGTGCATCGACTTACCCCGGGGACTGTTTAACAAATCTTAATATTGTGCATCATGAGAAAGTCTTAACGTATGGACGAGGATGAGTCAGATGAAAACCTTATTACTTTTGCTTTATTTATTGGACATACCGTAGAAGTCACCAAGCTGTATCATTTTTCTACATTATCTCTATTCCGTTCAATACAAGTGTTCCGGTGCAAAAAGACTTAACCGATGAAAATATCATTAACGTTGTGGATTTGATGGAACAGTTCCCAATAACAAGTATTAAAGCTACTCCTAGACATGTTACTCATTTCTCATCAAATCTCTTCCTGTTAGACGACAACTGTATTTACTCCTAGAAAGATTAAAATTGTTTGTCTATTTCCGGCTTGAAATTATTAAAAAGAACTGGAATAGCTATGATCGTATATTTGTTCTCATCAAGAGAAATATTATATAAATTTGCCTATACTGAAGTTGATTATATGATTTATTTGTATGTAAATGTCATAGATGGCTTATTTGCTGTAGTAGATAACAGGTTAAGGAGTGGCTGTTTAACTTCCGAATCAAACATAACACTCGTTCCTCATCTACATGAACTGTAAAATAGACACGAGGGCTTTACGGGACGAAAACGTTTCGTCTTTTTGGCGCGGAAAAAGCCGTGACGCCGGCTCGAACGTGGGCAGACGCTAAACCTGGAGAAATCTGTTGTATGTTGTAGAGACGTCAACGTGATCATTTGTTTGATGACGGTTAGAATCATGTTAAATAATAATCTACAAGAAAATAGCAAACAAATGAGGGAATGTATACACGTACGAGAGTAGGGACACGGAGCAGGGGGTTGTGTGAGTCCACACACGCACACGCACACAGAGAACAACAGTAATGACCATCGTGTCTGGTCCCTGTAGGTGAGCGTCCAGTCTGCAGCCGCTGATCAATCCCATCGATTTGTCCCAGGGGTCAAAGGTCACGGGTGTATTGATGGGAGAAAGTGCTTTACGCAGCAAGGCCAGTCCGGACTCCAGACAGATCAATGACGCCTCAGTCATGTACATCACATGTGTATTTATTTGGAATAAAATAATAGAATTTGTGCATTTAATTACCCGGTGTGTCTCTACACGAAACCTGGCGAGGTGTATCGAGCACTTCGGCTGAAAACCGGCTCGCTCGTTCACTCGCTGCAGACATTCTCAGCGCCAGTGATGCTCAGGTCAGGTTCACTGATGCTCTGGACTTGGATGGGTGAACGGCAGCAAGCTAAGCGCTCAATCACACACACACACACACTAGCAATCAATCACATATGAGAATGTGCGACTGATGCAGTACACCTACACATAATCCATGTGCACGTATTGAAGTGCGTTAAAACGCACTGATGTATACGAGGAAAATGAAGATCACCAATAAAGCTTTAAAGCTCTACGCTGTTCTGCCATGTTTTCTACAGAGAATGGATTTCCTGTAATTATGAGACACAGAAGCAATCAATTCCTAACACTTGGTTGAGAAGCGTTTTTAGCATCGAAAGAAATGTGATGCTGTTCTTTTCCCATCCGTCTCTGCGGACGCTTTCTTTGTTTGGCTTTCTTACATTTAAAGGTCACGAACCGTATCACGTAAAAGGAAAACATGGAACGTGATACACATTAAGGACATTTTTGACCATTGTTGGGACCCTATAACTTTCACAACAGGAAAAAACAAACCCACAAAAACCAAACATAAACAAAAAAAACCCTGAATTATTGAAAACTGTCCAGGTCTGAGAATGAGAGTCTTCAAAAATAAAAACAGATCAACATCAGAAGCGTAGAACTGTAGCCAGGAATGGCTGATCATATATCGTGATCATTTTGTATCATGTTTCTATTTCTACTATTCCTTTTTTTTTTTTTTTTTTTACTCTATAATAATATAATCAACTAACTCTGAAAAGACGGCAAATAAAATATTTTTTCATTTTGAAATGTACATGGTACAATTTTAATAAGCTGTATCCAAAGTTTGCAATAACTAAAGAAAAGAAACGTGTGATAAAAAGATTGTCCGATGCCCACGATAACTAAAAGTGTAATACAATAAAAGTGTTTATAATGCATCACAATACTGATATTATGTCGTCATATTGCTGAGCTCTAGTCGCAGATATCTTAATTCCTTTAAGATGGAAAAGAAGATAATTTAGTAAAAAACATTTTGTAGGTGCAAGAACACAAGCTGAATATCCCGAGTACAAACTAGGGAATGATTTAGGAATTTGAGAATGAATAATAATGTCCCGAGTGCACATCATGAGAATGATCGTATCTGATTCATTCAAAAGCTTTAATGTGAATTAAGAACTCAATATATTAACTTTTTTTTAAAGAAAATCAAGACCTTTTACGAAAAGTTTCATTTGGGGTTTTTTTAAAAGCAGGAACTCTCCGTTAATATCCGAGGCCATTTGTTTGCACACACTTGCCGACGACGGAGTGAAGCAAACGTGTCTTCTTGCCTGCCCTATCTAATCCTGTAATTTATTTGTTCAGCTATCAGATTAATCGAAGCCCAGCTGTAACCAATGAGTTGTAGCTCGGCCGGCCGCGCCAGCTGGACCTGATTCTGCTGAGGCGGTGGGATTTTTCTGACACGCTTCGCTCTGCTACATCTGGAGGAACCATCGGGGTTCAGGGGTGAGGACAAAAACTCTCTTAAAACAAACTCCTGCGAGTTCGCTTCTCAGTGTCTGTCTAGCTTTAAGCTCCAGTGTCAAATTTACAAAAAGTAAAAAGCTTCTCTTTAAGGTTTAACCGAAAAAATAAATAAATAAAAAAACCCTGTTAAGACGAGGGTTGTCAGTGTTTCCACAGCGAAAAGTCAGCTCTACTGGAAAAATGTGAAATGAAAACTTTCCTAACGTCAGATTTAAGGCGGGATAAAGATCCGGGATGATAGACGGAACAGCTGAGCCGAGTCCAAAGGGAAGGGAGTTAGATGTAAAGCCGGGGATTCGGCACTTCTTCTGTCACGCAGCACATCCGCAGTCTGATCACTGTCACGATCAGACAAAATGGCCACAATTTACACAAACCAGCTTCTATGAAAAGAACAACAACTAAAACCCTAAAAAAACAGTCTTGTTGCAGGTCATTTGGAAAAAAAAAAAAAAAAAAAAAAAAAAAAATGATACATGTGTATAATAATATATGACCGTGGCAGGTCCGAAGTTTATAAAAAACACGGAAGCAGTTCAGTAAAAACATGAGGGTACAAACTGTCGCATTTCCAAGCGTATAACAAATTAATCCTTAAGGCATGGACACAACTTTATCAAATACCCATGTGTACTTTTATGAAAAGTTTAAGTGAGAGGTAGAGTACGGGCTTGCAGATTTCCATTACAGAAAAGTAATACTTGTTAGAATTTCTTCAAATTTGTTGCGATCTCATGTCACACATTGTGTCAGTGGTATTGAATCCAATCCGAATTAATGAATCAAACGTGCATTAATACTAATAATTTGTTGCCATTTGTTTGAGCTTTAATTAATACCTGTTAACTCCAATTGACATAAACAGTCAATAACACGGTGACATAAACGTACAACAAATAATAAGCCTTGTGAATCTGGAGCAGGAAAAAAAAAAAAAAGAAAAAGAAAAAAAGCTGTGGATGTAAATCTCCTGAGGCTTTTACTGAGACCGTTCCAGGAGAAACCTAGTCACTGAGCTGCTGAGAATCCCGGCACTTTAAAAAGAAATCGCAAGGCATCGGTATTTATACAACGGAGCTACACATAAATTCCACATCGGTTTCAGCGATCTCTCCTCGGATTCGATTCATATTCATAATCTCATTCCTGCCGCCCAAGTTCTCGAGTCAAAACACTCGTTCACGTCTCACCGTATTGATGAATGATTCTCAGCGACTCGCGCTCCTAAATCAATTTTGCAGACATCGACAGGTCTTATGTGTTGACAGTGAAACGACACGGCGGATTTCAGACCCTCCTCCATATTTCCTCTCCTCTTTGGTCCGCTCGATGTGCTTCACAAGCGGTGGCGTGCAGCCAAAGCAACCCAGTGTCCTCGTCCTGCAGAGACAGCGCCCGTGTCACGCTGAGGGAGAGGGAGGAACGAAGGTTCGGGACCAGTCAGTCTGTATGTCTGTCTGTCTGAGAGCTTGCTAAGGCAGATACTCCGTGTTTTTCCTGCGAGTGACGTGAGACCGTACATCAAAGACGCAGTACACTGCAGAGACTGTAACACTGAGGCCTTTCCCATATGGTATAGATCCAACCTTACGTTTTGTACGTCCTGTTTAGGTCTGGATTCTGTCTGTAAATCACTGGTTTGGAGCGCTGGGTAAAATGTCAAGGCCTGCTGGGATGGAGGAAGCCTTCACTGAGGCTAAGCAAACACACGAGGCAGTGAAGGATGAAAATGGCTCCCTCATGTAAGCAGGACTGGTGTGTGCCGATATCCAAACATCATGGTTTGTCATATGAATATTTATAACCATGTGTGGTTTGGTAAAACAACATGGTCCTTAAATTTGAACGAAATATGCAATTTCAAGAGAGTTTTCCTTCAAATCGTTCAATAGTAAAGCCTCTAGTAGAGCAAAAACATCTAACACGCACACACAAATATACATAGTGTGTGAGTTTTGCAGTGAAATTATTAGGGTTGTGCCTTATAGCATGGGGAAATAGGGACACACACAGGCACTGAAATTCGTCCTCATTTTACAAGTGTCTCAAGTCCGTGACGTCAAATAGCAAGCGTGATGAACAGAAAGGTGGTTGAATGCTCCAGTCCTTTTGTTCAAACCAAGAAAAACATTTGACACGCTGCTCTATCAAATGATGGTGTAATTTGTACTCTGATTGCATCTCAGCTCATTTACTTCGAGTTTTTATTCTATCGAGCTTTATGAGTAACACATGTACACGTGCACATTCATGCCCAATCAGCCAGTCACATGGCAGCACAATGCAGGAATCTATAACTTTTTGGGGTGATCCTGCACCCACTGTAGCCTACGATTTCTCTTCTTGACTGACAGGAGTGGAACTCTGCTGTTGCAGCTCATCCACCTTGAGGTTTGATGTGTTGTGTATTATGAGATGCTTTTCTGCCCACCATGGTTGTAAAGAGTGGTTACTTGAGGTGCCAAAGCCTTCCTGTCAGCTTGAACCAGTTCGGATATTCTCCTCTGACCTCTCTCATCAGGCTGAAGAACTACCGTTCATTGGGTGGGTTTGTTTTGTGCCATTCTATGAAACTCTACAGACTGTTGAATCAGTACTACCGAGTCAGATACAACCATGCCATGGTTAAAGTCACTGAGATCACCTTACTGTCTCATTCTGATGTCCGGTGTGAATATTAAGTGATGCTCTTCTGCATGATTTTATGCACTGTGCTGTTGTCACATGATTGGCTGACTGGATAACTGCATGAAAGACCAGGTATACAGGTGTAATAGAAAATTGGTCTTGATGACGTGCACCTTTGTTCATTTATTCGTGGTTTGTTTAGTAATTAGGAATTTAATATTCAGCACATAATAATTAAGGATTTGTTTAAGACAAATGTGATCTTTCTCACTATAAGCAGGCATTTGGGAATATTTTTTAAAAAATTCACTCAAATGTTTCATGTCGTTTCTCTCCTCTTTCTTCAGTAGACTTGTCGTGGCTCAGGTACACGCATGAGGTCTACGCATCTATGCGTCACTGGTCACAGCGAGTAAGGATGAATAGAGGCGCTCATGTTGCACGAGTACAAACGCTACAGAATTAATATGGTTCTTGAATCAAATTTTATTGAGAAACGAAGCAAGGTTGAGATTTTAATACTATATTCGTTTTTCCCTGTGGCAAAATCTACCGTCTGGGTGAGAAAGAAATCAGCCCAAGATGAACGGACATGAAAAATTAAACAGTAGTTTGTCCATTTGGATACCCACCCAGTCATGGCGTACCTATAGCTATGAACGTCTATTTGTGCAGTCTCGCAAATACACGCTGAACATCGCAGATAGTACACCGATTATGTGCGCGTGAGTAAAAGTGAGAACTAACCAGAGAATGACGCTAACCTTGAGTACCTGATGTAAAAGAAAATTTTTGATTTCATGCTTCTCACGGCTTTTGAAGTACGCTTTAACCTCTGAAGGCATGTGAGCTCGGAGAAAATTACATACCTTCAATCTCAGTGCAGGAACCGCGTGGATCGAGACATAGTACTACCTTTTATCATCAATAATATCTTACAAGGCCTTCAGGATTGATGTGCAAAGAGTGTACGGTAAGCAAACCACACCACAATGGATTTTTACTGCCGCAGTTCAGCCTGAGCGTTTATATTGTAGGTTCACTATTATATTACCGCCTGTGTGTGCTGTGTTCTGTACATACACACAGCAGCGGATTAAATCTCCAACAAAAAAATATATAACCCTGCCAAATACCACTAATTGAGAGCGTGGGCTTCCCCTCGAGAAGGGGAAAAGTTAATTAACCCGCCGCATTAAAGGAAACCGTAATGTGAATTCCGCTGTCACTTCGTATTAAGCGGTTAAGAGGCTTGTGTGCTTGCGAACTTTTTTTTTCCCTGCGTGTTTTAAAGTGTAAGCTACAAACCATATGCGTCCCCCAATTACTTTTGTAATACTTTACATTTAAATTCATGAATTATTTCAAGGAACGGTGTGAACACTTATCGAGTGCACACGACAGTAAGAGAGCATTTAGTATGCTTAATTAAACGTTGTCATTAATGCAAAAACCCACTGTTGGGTTAATTTGTCTTTCTCAATGAATCCATTTGTCTTTACGTAATTTAATTGGGTAACTTATACACAGGCGCAGTAAATACGAACCGCTCGAATTATCCAAGGCCGCTGGTTTCAGCCAAAGTTTGGCTGGCTTTCTCATGAGGTAAATCACCAATCTCTCCACATCGCGCAGTCGTTTAAAGAATCCTACTGAGGGAGATAGATTGTAGAAGATCATAAGGCATACTACAACTACAGACTCCGCCCACTTTTTTCTAAGTCATACGTTCTCAGAAAAAAAAAAAAAAAAAGATTAAATTTGAAATCTCATCAGATCCTTCGATTTGACTGTAAAGGTTCTGCTGTAGAACAGGTAAGCAATAAAACATTTCCAGACATGCGGTAACAGAAAAATAACCCACGTCAGGGTGGTGTGATAAAGCTACCACCATAAAGTAGATTATTTTCCCATAATAGCATGTCGTGAAGCATTTTATTCTTCTTATAAATCACCAATTTTTCATTCATTAATGAATGACATCATACTGTTTAACCATTTACAGTTACATTTAATGTAACGGAACATCCATGAAACAACTTAGTTCCTGCTAATTCCTCTGTCCTGAAGACTTTCTAGTGTCGGAAAACTGGCTGTTACAAAGTGCTGAAACTGGAGACTCCTTCAAGGAATGTTAAACAACCATCTCCTAACAGCAGAAAGCTTCACAGTACCATTGGTTATACGTTGTTCTTTACTAAATAACGTTCTTTATCATTAGTTAGCTGCCATACAAGTCCTTGTGAACGGGCTGAAATGTGTGACCGCATTAACACAAACCTATCATTTCTGACCAATGTTATTCAAGAACTCAACAATGTCGTTATAGCTAGGAACCCTTAAGTATCCAAAGAACCCTTTTTGGCTGAGAGTAAAACTTTCAGTACGTATATATGGTCTATAGATACACATTCGGGATCATGATTGTTCTGAACAACATAATGTTACTTTAATGTAGTTAGTTTGTTCGGTTTCCCACTGCGAAGCACGATGGCGTCTTATTAGCCCCTAATCGTTTCAGTATACGATCAGAATGTGAAGAAACAGGAGGTAAAAGTGAGAGGAAATGGGAAACATCTGGTCAGAGCCAACCTCAGGGACAGGCGATGCTTTCGACAAACGAAAACTCATTAAAAGACTAATCACACACATGACTCGAAAGTGAGACGCATCCACCACTTGACATTCAAACGCTATTATACTGACACTTGCAGGAAATAAATGTATATCATACGCTCGGTCCATCAATTTCCTACAAAGTCTTAACTTTACTCCTGACAGAAAGGTAAGCTAAAAAAATGTAAGTGAAGAAAATAGAGGAAGTCTTTACGGCAAGGTTTCTTGTTTAAGTGATGTTTACATCAAGACGAGGTCTCGCTGGACGACATGAGTGTACTCCAAGGAAAGCTAGAAGGTTGTACAGTTAACTCCCATGGTGTAATTCTAAACCATACAACCTACTACCTCAACCTGGATGCACACGGTTTCTTCTCCATAGTCTGCTGCTTTATATCTGGAGCTTAGGATGGAAAAAAAGCTCACAGTAACTAGAACATGTAGCACAACACTCATTTTCTAACAGATTTACCAGGGATTGTATGATGATTAAGGAGATGGTGTGTACTGTTCCATTGGGCTTTGCTCGAGATGGGTATTAATAAAAAATAAAAAAAAAAGAAACTACGGAATATAAATAATCCACTGCTATAAAGCTGGGAAGAAAATAAGGTTGATTGTACCACAGTGACAGAGACCCACAGAAGCGAGCTTGGGTTACCAGATTTGCCACAAGATCGGATCTACGGGTTTATGACAAGTGGTTCATCCTCAAAAAAACAAACAAACAAACAAAAAAAACTAAACAAATAACCCCCCCCAAGAAACATGTTCTATGTCATAACTTGCAGATGCTAATCAAAAAAGAACATTTTATTCTTTTGTTGCAGATGAAATACAACAAAAGTAGAACTAAACTGTTCGGATTTAAACTTGCATGTCGTCATTTCTCTCTCTTTTCTTACACTCCGGTCTGAGAAGATCTCGTGATGATCTCGTGCTCGATATCTGTAGTGACGCACTCGGTATAAGAGATTAAGGTGGAAAGCTTACCTGACGTAGCACAACTCCGGATATGTATCACACGCCTGCAGCTCATCACACTGAAAACACAAACACAGATCGCTATCAGTCATCAGCCACAAGATCAGACGAAACATTTTAATATCGTAGAGTTGCTGTAATTACGTAATTATAAACTACCATATTTCTGATATGTTAGTTATACACTTGTATAAGTGGTTTCTAAAGACTACATGCATCATAAAAAGTCTAATAACATAACTGTAAACATTTATAGACTTTCAAGCTTTTGCAGGATACAATCAGATGTGCGGTTCCACTGATTACCAATGAACTCGACAATTAATCCAATTTTTCTTCCTTAAGCAAT
>JAQQZR010000009.1:2535207-2549066 GCA_030068235.1 Notoglanidium macrostoma | reverse complement strand
TGCTAGTGCGTACCATGCTTTAACATGGTAACACTGCACACACAGTGGTTTTACCAGAGAGCAAAGAAGCTGTTTGGGCAGGAAACCTGCTAAATGGTACTGTCATGAAAACAGCTAATGTTCAGTCGCTCTGACCCGAAATGAGACGTTCACGTAGATTCAAGATGACTGGTGCCAAGGTTTATTAACAATGCCAAAGTCTGTGCCAGCTCACCAACACTTCACCTATTTATCTGGACTATAAAGCACTTGCCTCCTCTACCACGGTTCCTTCCCATTCTGAGAAAAGTCGCAAGATTTGGTAAGAACAAGAAATTTTTTTTTTAATAAATACGCGTGCCGTGTCAAATCTAAATCAGCCTGGCATAGGATCCAGAGAGCTTGGCAAATTCAGGTAAAGGTCTGCACTGTGCTGTGCCGTCCGCCATTTTCTCAGCCATCGAAAGGCAGAAAAAAAAGGGAATTCTCTCTGCTTTCCAAGTTTCCTCTCTGTCTCTGTCTCTCTCTCTTTCCCTCTATCACGCTCTGTCTCTGTCCTGGCACCATAACAAAACCTCAGCCAAAAGGTCAAACGGTTCTCCGGTTCGGCATCGGAAAAGCATTCCACTGAACCATTCGGCTGACAGTGTGAAGACATCTTTTGTCTAAATCAAAACCCTTAGCCCTGCCTACCCCGAAAATTCGGCAACCTCCGGGGGAGAAGCAGAGGGGAGGGAGCGGGTAGGAGTGGTGTTGGGAGTCATGGCAACCTCCACCTGGCACGCTGCCCGTCATCAGTGCACGGAGTGTGAGCGCCGGCTTGCGTGACGGAGAACAGGAATGCTCTGCTCTGTCCAAAGTCGGTCTGATATTTTCACAGCCAGCGGTTCGGTTTCACGCACAAGTGCCAGAACCAAAGTCTTGTAAATGAGACGGTATCCTGGATCAACACCGCACGAATGTCTCGCAAACTTGTCTGAGGGAAAGAAAAAAAAAAAAAAACCCCGAACTTCATTTGTTGGAATTCCTATGAACTGAGTGAGATCTTGTTACATGGGTAGCTGTTTCTGGTTGCTGGCCAGACTTCCACACACCCAGACAAAGACACACAAACACACACACTCAGAACCCGGGCGCGTAAATCTGCTGCTCTGGTTGCAGACGGCAGGTGAGGCAGACGCTCAGACCCCAGAATGTGTCCTGAATCTTAACTTGTCCCAAGAATGCACGAGCAGTGAGTCACTGCAGGATTACTACCTTTCCTCAAGCGATTGCATGCTGCAGCAGCAACATATTTCAAAGCCTCATTAAAACATTGCCAGTTTTCCATCTTCGAAATTGAAATACATTCGTTCGGAATATACATTACAAAACATAATACGCCGTTCTCTCTATGCACCCAATCGTGCTTCCGAAATAATTTACTTCCAGTGCAGTTTGAAGCGCTGAAATATAATTGAGTGATCGGCTAATTATCAGCCGATTAACCAAATGCCGATGCGAAATTATTATAAAAAAGAATCTTAATGACTTTTTGCAGTTAATAAAGTAACAACATTGATTCAGTGTCACATTATATAGACCAGGCGTGTCAGATTGCAATCCCATACAGCCACCAAGGAGCTTCTACCTCAAATGAAGTAGCTGATTCAACTCACCAGCTGACTACCTGAATAAAGACCAACATTTGCTGTGTTTAGGAAATGAAAACAAATGTGAATCTCTGGAGCTGGAGAGAAAATATACAAGGGTGGGCAAAAGTAGGTTTAAAGTTTGAGTATGCGAAACAGAGTTTATTCGTTCCTTACTATTTATTTACTAATTAGTGTATCACTTATTTTTTATTATTTGTATTCTTCTTGTTATTATTATTGTTATTGTAATAATCATAACCTGCATGTCTTTTTCCATACAAACAACTGTAAACCTAATTTTGCCCACCACTGTATGAAATATAGGTCAGTAAATACAGCAGACAACTAATATGTCTTGCCCTGTATTTGTTCGACTTTCCAGGGATCTATTATTAGTTTTAATAAATCTTAATAAACACAGGTTACACAAGTGACTGAGTTTAGATCAGAAGCGTGAATATGAGGCAGGAAAAAAAAATAAAAAATCACATCTCAAACAGATTATGAAGAGTCTTTGTGGAATACTTGTACTGAATAGCTTATATTGAACGTTTGTTTTTTTCGCTCTCTGTGCCCCACTCAGGCTTGGGATTCCATTCAATAACCTTAAATCACCTCGGTTTTGAACTCAGTACCCTCCTCTACTGGCAACAAATAGGTCTAATCGTTCGCTTGAGAGTTTCTGATGCTGACCTGATACATCCAGCCTTTTTATTTCCCCTAACTGACAGATGAGCATCTGAGAAGTCTCTCCAGAAGCAAACATTTTGCGGACTATTTTGTGGGCCGAACGGGAAAGAATCAGCGGCAATGCTTTCAGACCAACATTCCACAGAGAGATGCGTGCCAGGCCTTGGCCCTGTGGAATCCAGCCCGCAAAACTCGATATGTGGATTCAATTACCCTGAGCCCATCTGCTTTGTGCCTGCATCGACAGATAGCATCTGAGTGGACACTCTGCTCCCGCTGCCCGTAGACCAGCACGGGGGATTATAGGAATGCACCTTATTTAAGGCAAAATATGGCCATTGTGTATGAACAAGGACAAAAAGCATTTTGTTTATTTCTCTGAACTTGTGATGGCAAAGACAACTGCTATAAGACACATACATGTTTGCATAAAAATGTTTTCTATATTGCCAATGGAATGTTTTATTATATCGGAGGTTTGGAAGGAGTCGGGCTAGAGTGGGACAAAAACATCTAAATTCGTAGGAATTTCTTGCTAACAAGCAGTTTCATTCCCACATTTAAAAAAAAACAACCAAACTGGACCGCAAACCTGCCCAAACCATTTCATGAGTGGACTTGTGAGAATGTCACGGATTTCATTAGTAATACTGTGATTAAAAGATAAACCAACAACTACTTTAACTCCTTGCACTCCCAGCACCTCTCAGCGGGTCCGGAGTTATGCTACACCTCACTCTCTTAAATACAATACTTTTCCTATCAGTTTCACTCTAGTTACTGAACATAATTCGCAGTTGCGAAATAAAACGGTTCGAGATTAATAAATGAAAACTAAGCTGCTTGTAAGTTTGAGTGGGTGAAGAAGAGCAAAACAAAGACAAAGAGGACCGGCTTCAGAAAGCTCAACATGTAAGACTACATGTTGACGAGTTGGCATAAAATTAGCACCAGGTGTTCAGGCAAGGTTGGGTTTGGTGGCACTGAAGAAACTTGTCCAAAAGGTGCAGACATGTTAAGATAAACTCTTTCTTGAGCTCTTGAGAAGTTTGTTCCTTCATGTATCCCGATTGGCTGCAAAGCTTTACTCTCTGACGTGCTGGAGTCAAGCAGTTCATTCTGATAACTCATCCGTATGACAGGTCTCATGACTCACTCAGGGCTGTCCACCAGGGAGCAGAATCTAATTTAAGTGCCGAAAACCACTTCCACACGTGTTTTCCTTACATACGGTTAGGTGGCAATTTAAAAGAAATAATGGCTGCTCTGGTATGCCGTGGAGGCATTTATTTATCTTGTCCCCTTAGATGAAGGAATCATTGCCAATCAATACAAATACTCCTGACCGTGATGGAACATTTCTATCCTGATGGGTGTGGTATCTTCCCGGATGACTCTGCCCCCAAACATGAGATACGTGTGCTCAGTGAATTGTTCTATCCATCTAGCTTTCTTTCTTTCCTTCTTTTGGATGAACAGCTTTCAGTTCTCCAATACAGATCCAGAGACTTGGCCAAGCTGTTCTGGAGGCTCAGAGTGGCTCAACACCTCACTAACACACTTTATGGTTTCGGAAAGTCTAAAAGCTTCAGTGAGTATGAGTATGAGTATTCCATTTCAAACAGGTAAGGACCAGTCCTCGTGGCATACTTGTACTGAGAAAGCTTATTTTGAAGGAAAATGTTTAGAAGAACAATATTCATTCCTTTACAGCAGATTCAGAGATGTGTAGAATACATGACAAGGTGCATTGAAGCTGTACTGATGGCTCGTTGTGGTTTGACACCTTACTAAAACACTATGTCATTTTTTTCCCCCTTTAATTTGTCTGTAATAGAAGCTTAAATTAAACAGTGTGGTGAGTTCACCATGCACCAAGCTTCAAGCAATGACTTCAGAAAATGCAGCTGCAAAAGTTGGATGGTGATTAATAATAAAAAGCTAAAAAGAAAGTAGAAAATTCAAACATCTCCAGGACTTCTTTATGCACACTCATTGCATTCATAAATATATATAAATTATGCATTATGTGCATCCTCCGCATCAAATGTTCTATCGTCCAAAACGATTCCTTTGAGTGCTGGGGAAAAAAGACAAATAGTAAACGTAAGTGTAGTTCTTTCTCCTTAATCTGTACTACACACTGCCAAATGATTCACCCGCATCTTTGTGTTTGTGTCCTCCCCCAGCTTCAATGTCCTAATAAAAGGACAATTTCATATCCAGAAAAGCAAGCAGCACAGGGTCAAAGTTCAACAGGGACCAGCAAAAGAAAAAAGAAAAAAAAGAAGAAGAAAGAAAAAGAAAAAAAAAAAAAAAAAAAAAAAGGAAAAAAAGGTTTTCCCACAGGACAGGATAAACCATTACAAACCAGACAGGGGGGAATATCAGACAGACGTCCCTGTAATGTGAAACAGCCATAATGCGGTGCCACTATCGGGACGAACCAAATGCACAATGCGCAGGGGGTGGCAGAGGCAGAGAAAAATACACTCGATCAATAGTCATTGCATTTACTTAACTGTGGTTATTTATTGACACAGTTCAACAATGTCGACTGATATGATGGATTATCATATCGTAAAATGTTTAATTTGCCTTATTACTTAAATGCAGAAGAAAACAGGAATTCACTAGATTTCACTGCAGTCAAGTGCACACGTCCAGCGTGTCTGAGCTGGATCACTCCTGGTGAAAATGAAATGTCAAACATTATTTTTACATGCCTTGTTAATCTTCAGTGAAAGCCTGCACGACCGGATATAAGCTCTTGAGGAACATTATATCCGCATCTTATTCTAGAGGGCTCATAAGGGAGGAAGTGTTATTTTGGTCTCAAAGCCAAATAGATTTGCAGCTGGGAGCTTCATCACCCCTAATTTAATATTGCCTCAGGTTAAAGAAGGTTGCGCAGGTTAAAGGAGTAGACGTTTTGTGTTGCGATGGTTATTCCGATGGATATATATGCATGGGCAGACGATCCTTTTGCAAGCCCGGAACATGAGAGCATGATCTGCTTCAGCTGCTTTAACAAAACACAGAGGAAAAAAAAAAGGGGAAGAATTGCTGGTGGAGTTGCTAAAATGTGTATTTCAGACACTTTTTTTTATTTTTATTTTTTTATCCGAAAACAAAATGAAGCAACTTGCACATGAATGTAATTTGGTAAAAAGCTTCCAGTGCCCTAATTTTCTGGGTTAAAGCTCTGTGGGGAGAGAAGAAAGGAAGGTGGAGGGCAAGGTATGTCTTTGAAAAAGAAATCTTCAGTTTCCCAGTGGAAAGAGGCCAAGCTTTCTACCTTTCCTTAAATGCTTGCAGAGGTTTGCCAGGCAACGAGCCAAGAAAATGACTTTGTTTGACCCGACTGCCAATCAATTCGGGTAGCGCGGGCCCAGACTAAACAGGCACTTTTTCGGCAAACCCCATTGGCTGCAGCTGCCTCCTGTGGGTGGGGACGAGCACAGAAACCAGGCTGTTGACAAGGGAAAAGGGAAGGAGAGAGCTGGTGCAGGACGCATATTGCAAACACGTGGCCAATAGGAGCGTAGGTGATTAGCTGACCAAATTACTTCATTAAAGGCATCGTTAAAACAACAGTCGACGTCATAAGTTACTCTGATGCCGGTGGAGGAAGTGACTGCCACTCCACGATGTCCCTGTCATTTCCATACAAAGAAATCTTCACCTCACTGTGTGTTGCTAGGCAGACTAAAGTTCCTGTCCAAAAGTGTGATTTAAAAAACACCTAAATGATTTTTACAGCCGTATTGTATGTTTAACCCCAAAATTCCCTGTATGAGGACAAGCCGGATTAGTCAAGGCTCCATTAGTGGTGAGAAATCAGTCCATTAAAAGGGAAGTCCCTGATAACAATGTCACAGCATGAGTAGTGCTAATTTAATTAATGTCGACTTTGAAAAAGGAAGGCATCTCTTTGAGGGGCTCAGCCAACCCAAGGTCTCTCTTAAGCCCTGTTCAATGGAACAAGACATGACTTTGAGTCTTTTTCTTTTTTTGCAGGGTCAGGAATATAAAACACATTCAATTAAAACTGGAGGCTTAATCAGTTTCTGAATAGGATGCATTGATTACCTGGACTGAATACTGCTCAGCTCAAGCAACTTGTCTCTTAACAGTAGAGAACCAATCGATGCATTTTGAATCTCAGGCATCTAACTTTGAAGAGCAAAAAAGTAGCCTCTCCCATGTGACTTAGTTTCTTGAAATCGATAAAAATGGCATCCGCCATGGACTGAAGGAGCATCACCTTAATTGACCTGGGCAGTTAAAAGGATTTTTTGTTTTTTAATGATGGCTAGTTATTAATCACAGTTGCTTTATTCAGGGTGTAAAACATGCTAAACCTTGCAAAGGGCACTGGGTTATCTAACACATATATTAAGAAATAATATACATACATAAACCTAAACAAATAAAAGCTGCTATGCGATAATTAAGTAATGATTATACGCAGCCGTGCTGGAATCAAATCAGGCTGTTAAGAATGTTTTTTGTTAAAACTATACTTCACTAAAATCTCCATGCCTGGTTTCGGTTATACAAAAAGATTTACGCGATAAAAAGATTTCCACCGTCATTATAAGATTGTCCTTTCATGCATTTCTAAGACAAATCTTGAGCAGCTTGCGAGCAAGAAAACATTCATCATACTTTGTAATCATGTTTCCTTAAGTAATCCCGAGTACATCAACATGTCATTACAGTCGTCTGACAATTGAAGGGAATATTCAAGACGCAGCTATAATTAAATAGAGGCGTTCAATAAACATAATTCATGAACTTGTGAAAATACTCACACCCAAGTTTCCGTATAGAACATCGGTATCTATTGTGTGTTGCATCTTTACCACTTTAATGCCCGATCCCAGGTGGTGTGAGTGAAATATGCCTTGACATGTAAACTATATAAAATTAAGAGCTTAATAAAGACCAGGTCATATAAACATGCAACCCACAAACTATTTACATCTAGTTCATGGCCTGCTTCTTCCCTCTGTCCATTTAAGTACCCTAATTTAAATTCCCCATGCCTAAACCGCATCCCTCCACTGCTACAATGAACAGAATTAAGTATAAAAAAAAACCTTTGGCATTTTCCACTGCCTGAGATGTTGTCGACTCAGCAAAATGCTCGGAGAACCACAGCAAGAATGATACACAAAGGCGTAATTATAATTCTCCTCTGTGCTATGTAGGAAATTTGCAGAACCAAAATTGCTTTGCATTTATAAAACAGGAAAACAATGACCTTCTCTCAGCCTGAGAAAGATGTAAACAGACTAGGTAGCTATTATATGCACAAATGAGTGTTTTATAAAGACAAAAACCCAGGTGAAAGGACACTGTTGATCACGCAGCGAGAGTGAGAAAATCTTACGCATGACATTACTGGTTGTTGACAAGGATGCACAAATGATTCACAATAACACTTCAACCCACCATCAGATTTACTCAAATTAAACCCTTACTGTATGGAGGTCTGGTAAATTATAATGCGCACACAACCGTGCCATGGATTTTGGATATTTGGATGACGTTAGTATCTTGGTCACGTACGGGAAATGACGGGCCCAAATGTTTTCTTATTCCCTACGCGTAACTGTCTTTGGATTTAAAAGTACCCCTAAAAAATAAGCAGTGTGGAACTGCAAAAACTGCCAAATGAAAAAAAGATACGTTTATGTTCATTTATGTTATGTTCTCCAGACCGCAATGAAAATGATTGTTTTCCATTATCCTTCGAGCTCGTATTAGGGAGTCATCAAAACTTTATGTTTGTCCAGCATATGGTGAAATGTAAATTTGATCCAACATGTGGTTAGCTCACCAGAGCTCTGCAGCGTAAGCAAAGTAAACAGGAACTGACTGGTTTAAAAATCATGGCTGTATGGCGTTACCACTGCGTCCCCCTGCTGTGCTACATGTTCTCAGCCTCTTTTGTTTGGTGTTAACCCATTAAATCCCACATAAGAGGCCATTGAGACAAGTGTCACGTACCCTGGGGGGCCACTTTGTTTGGAACAAAGACCTTAAATGGGTTACACACCAATTCAACTGATCCTCCCCGGTTGTTTCCTTGGGTTTATATTATTCTTAGAGCATGCTCCTAAACAAAACATTAAAGGTGAAGTATGTAATGTCAAGTGACATTATTCTACTTCTCAAACTAGCTGTTAGTAGCAGTAGAGTTCTGCCTCGGACCTTTCCAAAACTTTTTAGTTTATTACGACTCAAGACAATATTTAGAAAAGCAGTGATCTTTTTTTTCTCTGAAACTTGACCTTTGGTAACTCTAAATTGCCCATTGGTGTGAATAGTTGTCTGTCTCTCAGTATTAGCACCATGATAGACTGGCAACCTGTCCAGGATATACCCCGCCTCACCCAACCTGTCCACATCGACCCCACATAGAATGGGAATAAAGATGTGGAAGAAGAAGATAATTGAAACTCTGGTATCTTTTAGCACGCCTTAGACTGTGTGCAAAATGTATGCATTCGCAACTGTAAAACCATGCTGGAATTCTCATCTGGTGCAACTCTGAATATAAACAATACTGACCATGTTTTCAGAACTGAACTAAATCTGGGAAGGCTGGTGTTTTGTTACACACAATCAGACAGCTGCATGGCATTTGTCTCCACATGTTATGAACACGCTTTGGAAAACCCAACAATTCCTGCCAAGAGGTACCTTTACATTGAATCGACCTCTGGGTCCGGTAAACAGACACAGAGTTTTAGCTATGATAATTGTCAAATAGCATTGGACTTGAACAGCTGGCAGTCTTTATGGGAACGGCACTACACCCTGTGCAAGGTAAACATGACACTAGTGTAATTACTGCACTTCTGTCCTCGATGATGAATGACGGCTGGCCTCGAGACCGATGGCAAATTACCATTTTAAAAATAACCCATGACGTGAACAGGTCAGCAAAGCCATGACTCGGACAGTCTCTGTGTATATTTATATAGGAACGGACACGCTGAGGGCTAATGAGGCCCAGTAACCCAATTAGTACCTTGTCCTGATCGTGCTCCATACTAGACCTCGATCTCCAGCGACTGGAGCCGATCCCGGAGGTGGAGCGGAGCTCAACCCCTCCTAGCTGCCGAACACAGAGACCTTGGGCTAGCCGACCTGTTCCGGCATAATGATACGAGGACTTTGAGAAAGACTTCTTTTTTTAATACTGTATTTTCAAGAAAGGATAGAATTTCTGAATTAATTTTGCAAACAAATCCAGTGGTTTAAACACGGGTTTAAATTTCATAGCGATATCATAGCTGGCTTCCGAGCACAACTGTGGGAAGCTTTGTGGACATTCCTGAAATACATCAAATTCACACAGCAAGTCAAGCACTATATCATTAAACGCCATTGTATGGGCAAGCTAATGTTTGTGTTTGATCTTGTGGCCCAGTTGGAGTGCTCTTGACTCTAACCAGTGGCACTCTTAAACAGAGATCAGACGAACGCCTCTGCTTTTCAGATAGTTTATGAAACATGAGGGACTCTGACAGAGCACACAAAGACAAGTTTCCTCTCGTGGTTCCGCTAACAAAGTCCTCTCTGTCCTCACCTTAAATCCCTTTTGGCACAAATTCCTGATCCATTGCCAGGATCGTCTTCTCACATATAAAAAAGAAAAAAGAAAAGAAAAAAAAACCCCTAGAGGAGTAGAGCCAAAAGCGAGGTGTTTTACAGCCTCTTCGCTGAAAGACGGCAAAGTCAGACGACACACGGCGAATTCAACAGATGCCTTTTTCAGCCCCATTACCCAGGACCACAACAAACACCTAATGACACTGCCACTGGGGACGTTCACGGAGGTGCGGTTATCACTTACACTTAAGCGGATTTACTCATGGTTTTAAATATTTAAAATGTTTTGATGATTAAATATTAATCCATACTTTCTTTTTAATCTTAGATCTGTTTAGCATGTAGATGATAAACCGAACGTGAATATATCATAAGCTCATATCAGGACAAAAAGGTTATTATAATGAAATATAATGTGCGTCGTTGATCATTTTAAAGATAAAAAAAAAAGTCTATTAAAACAACTCACTAAGCATGTTTTGTCATTTCAAAAATGCCATTTAATTAATGTGAAATTAATTTACTGTAAAATCACTTGATGTTTTTGCTTTTCCATCCTCAGGGGTTCTAGAAAAAAAAAAAAACAAGTTAGTGAAGAAATAATCGTATAATGTCCTCGAATTATGTCTAAACCCTAAAAAAGGATGTCTTCTGTTATTTATTTTCAAGCATCCGTTCTCAAAGGGTGGTCTTGAATAATTTTTGTGTTCTACAATATTGAAGTAGTGTGTTCGTGATATCCAGTCCACGGTTAATTTTGTGCAGGCTCCAGAAAGAAAAAAAAGGAGTTTGAGGACTTTATTATTTTTTTATTTCTTACATCTTACATGTTGGAAAAATAATACCTAAAAAAAAAAAAACCCTAAGAATATATAAAATTGGAAAAAAAGAATCCTATCTAGATGGTTTAAATATATAACTTGTCTAAAATATTGCTGCTTGTCGGATTTAGGTTTAATTGCGTTTTGAAAATAAACTCAAAGTAGAAACATTTCAATATAAAATATAAAATTTTTACACTGGAGTTCTAGAAAATGAACCTATGAGAAAAAAGAGCTTGCCAGAATTCCCAAAGGACAAGCAAACAATTTATTTGGATGACAAGAAGAATAACATCAAGACAAATCCAAAAATGACTTAAACAATTGCCTTCCCTGTCCTGTTTTTAAGCTCCACATTCCAAAAACCCCACCATTCCAGCCACATGAGCTGAATGCGAGTAATGTCCTGAGGACTGCCCTGTTTTGCGGCTCTTTTCCTCTTTGTGCACCGCCCCGAGGTTCACTTCAGGTCCATATTAATCCTGCCGCTGCTCGGCGAGCAGGTGAACTCAGACGAAGACTTTCCCACGATCTGGGAGCAAATCCGCTGCCCTGAGCCCTTCCTAGAAGACGGCCATCTGTCTGCCCTGCGTTCACTCTGGGAGGGCAAGCGTCAGCTGCATGACCAAATTCAACGTTCCGACACTTCCCCCACAGTCACAACCCCTCGAACCTGAAACGCACGCTGTCCACAAGCCACGGGAAGCCAGGCGTTAAATATGTTTGCTCTTCCTTAATTTGACTTAAGACAAGTGTCACAGCAACAAACAACTGAATAAAAAGTGGCAGTATTTTAAGGGTTAAACTAACCAAATATCATGAGAAAATTATGACTAAAAAACAGGATACAACGCTGTAAAACAAACATAATCAGTAGTTTTTCGAAGAATAAAAGAGCAAACAACCTACGCCATCCAAAACTCGCGGCCTTATTGAAAGCAAAAAAACCCTCTTGGAGACGGACAAATCTCCCTCCACGGATAATATCTTCTTCTAAAATAAGAATCACTGAGATCATGTGACGCACTCTACCTCTGTACCTCCTCCCTCATTTCCCCCCCCCCTCCAAAACTGCCATGTGCTATCATTTGTGTTTTGCTCTCAAAAAGCTGCCATGCTGTTTGCGGAGTCTGTCCTGGACCGTCCTCGTCCGCTTAAAATGCGTGACATTGCCTCGGCGGGAGCATGAGAACCAGAGGCTCCTCAATAGCGAGGTCTCCGTGCCCTGGCCCGTAACCATGGAAGCAGATGCCTTCTCTTACCTCCCGGTGGCCACGGGGCTGCACCCCGATTCAAAAAGCGGGTCCCGCCTCGATTTCTCTTCATCCCCTAGCGAACTTGTCTGCTCTTCAATAGGGGCAGTCACTGAGCAGGTCATTGGTCTAGACTTCGTTTGCACGGTCCAGGGAGCAGCCTTGATGTAACCCTTGCTCTCCGGCTGCAGGCATGAGACTGCGGACTGCGGGACGTCAGAGACGCCGATTTGAAAAGGAGCCCTGTCTGATTTCGCCATTGTGCCTTTTCATTCATCGATCGAATGAATATCGAACCTTCTGTCGGTGCATGTGTGAAACAGATAGCTTAGCAAGCATTTTTTACCCTCCCTCCTCCTCCTCCTCCTCCTCCTCCTCCTCCGGTAAGGACCGGCCAAGTGGCCTGCTCCTGTTCCTATTTCCCATTTAATTAATTACATTAAGTTTTTTTTTTAATATATGTAATTGTTTGAGATTTCTCATGACACTTTAATTTTAAAACATAAGCATGTATCCTATTACTGTTGCTAGTCATTTTTTCATCTTTCAACAATTTTTGTAAGATTCATATGAGATTCACATTCACAACCTCCTTGCAGGAGATTTCATTACCGTTATTAATAATCTCTGTTTTCAAAATAACCACGTTACTGAATACATCTTCGGTTGTTGAACACAAATTAAAATCATTAATTAAAATATGACATTTCATTAATAGAGTGTATTGATCATATTCTTGTTCCAACGTCCAAATTTCCATTTTTAGAAAAAAATTATAATGAAGAGGAAAAGATTTAACATATAATATAAGGATAATAATATTAAGATAGAATATACTATAACAAGTAGTAAGGGGAAAAGTATTTATAAATAAGTATAAAAAAGTGTGTATACAATTTAAAAATTTGACCTCTGTAATCTTGTTGCTTTTTTTTTTTTTTTAATTGTGTTGGAAATAATAACAACATAAAAAAAAAAAAAATCAGTGAAGGCAAAACATGTGACATCACATCCACTCTGTCCTCAGGGACACTTCCTAGTTTAAATATAAAGAGGCCCATGTGCACACACACACACACACACACAAAGATGTATTATATATTAAAATTATTTTACAATTATAGATTAATCTGAACCGTTAAATCTCACAATGTAAAGTTTCTCCAGAATGATATTGTTAAATTTGTAATCTCTGGTTAATTGTAATACTGTGATATTCTACAGCATCAGCAATCCTTTATTTTTTTAAAAAGGTATTTTTCAACATTCTTTAAATGCTTGCCTAAACAACATTACCGTTCAGCTGAAGTCATAAAAAAAAATTGTTGTAATTTATGAGTAGGGAAATCCTTCGACTCTACGTTTAAACCATGTAAAACGTGTTTTGACGGAGGCGTCGCCGCACTCCGACTGACGCGTTACCATGGAGGTCGGGGAGAAGGGAGCGCGGGAGGAGGACAAAAACCCCCGGCTGAAAGTGAGCAAATTCAAAGGCAAAGGAAGGAAAAGGAGCAGTGAAGTGAGAAGACAATGTTATTGTTCCCAGGAAGCAGAAAATGAGCAGAGCAATGGTCTTTAAGCTGCTCGACTTTGAAGCATAACCAAGTGAAACTGTGGTTGTAAAAGATGGAGAAGATTTCAGACCTCATCGGAAGCACGGCAGAGTGAAAGTACAATTTTTATCTGCTACATACATTAAAGCCGGTGTCATTACAGCTCCAATTACTTAATGCCACAGAAAGGGTGTAGAACTATATCATTATTTTCTAATGTTACATATATATATACATATGTGTGTGTGTGTGTGTGTGTGTGTGTGTGTGTGTGTGTGTGTGTGTGTGTGTGTGTGTGTG
>JAQQZR010000009.1:2500121-2535011 GCA_030068235.1 Notoglanidium macrostoma | reverse complement strand
ATATATATATGTGTGTGTGTGTGTGTGTGTGTGTGTGTGTGTGTGTGTGTGTGTGTGTGTGTGTGTGTGTGTGTATACATATATGTATATAATAAAAAATGTAATAAAAATGGAACTATGCAAAATAAGGCTAAATCAAAATATAAACATACATGAATGTTTTATTCCCTTAATTAGTCCTGTTTTATTTGAATTCAATAATAATACTGGAAATAAAACACTTCATGTTGGGTGCTAAAAACCTTTAGCACTTAACATGAACCTTTAGCGCCAAACCTTTTCCTTTTTATACAGATTTACCAATCCAGTGGTGTGCCACAAACGAGACAAGAGCATGCGGAGGAAATATAGAGAAATCTTCAGATGTTTAAAACGATGGAGACATTTTCTCTTTTTTGTTTCTCATTTTGTACTAGAACATGCAAAAGTATAAGCAACACGTATGAAAAGAATGTACAGAATCATAAGCGAGTAAGTCTGTCAAGACTAAGAGATGACGACCGGAGCACATTTCAAGCTCGGGTCGGGAACAAAAGCGGAAAGAGTAGTCGGAGAGCATGAAAGCTCCACGTCTAAGCCGTTCCCGTGTGTCCCGCATCACTGGCGCACTTTAGAAACATGGTGGTTGTCGGCCACGGCTAAACACATTAACTCAAGTTTCCACACATCCATCACATTAGCTCCATTAGAGGAAGGCCTGAATGACCGCAGAATAAATCAAAAGCTGGTCTGGGCTCTAAATATATTCAAGGCCAACCTGCTACATAGCAGTACGCTTGTTATTAGATCCAGGTAGATGTGTTAAAAATGTAGACTGCGGTTTTTCCACCAAATTCGAAATGAGCCACAATTAATAAATAATAAAGTTGTAAAAATAAAACAATATCACAAGTAGATTATTCATTGCGTTATGTTAATTTAAGGAAGTTTGAATGACTGCAAGCAATCCCATAATGTTAGTATTCCCTTAATATTTTCTTAAAAAACAAACAAACAAAACAGACTTTGTTTTGAACAAAACCTCAAATGTTCCTGACGCATTACCGTAGCCCGTAGACGCAAACTAACGTGGAAGATGCGAAGAAAAAAAGATCTACATGCAAATGAATAAATTACATTAAAATCTTGACCATACATCAAGTTTTTATCAGCTTTCATATGAAAAATCTCGCTGTGGTACGTAATATTCCACGAAGAGCGATCGCCTAACTAAATGACGGCGCAACAAAAATCAATTCCGAGGTAGATGTGATACAGCTTTGGATTTTTATTTATCAGTATATTTATGAAGCTACATTCAGCCACATTGTGATCTGGAGGGAAATGTGTTGATAACTGGGTGTGAAGCACATATACCAAGAGAAGAAGTTTTATAATGAATATATACTTATGATTATTTATTTGATTTTAAAACTGACTAGTTAAAAATGAAGCAAAAAAAAAAAAAAAAAAATGACAGAAAACAAGTTTCCCTGTATTGTTACGAAGCCAATTCAAATTTATTAATAAAAACTACTTGACCTTAGGTGGTCAACGATACTAAGCTGATGAATAAGTAAAATAATCCAAACAAATTTAGTGCTTTATTGAAAGCCACATTATTTTGATTTTATCACACTGTTCCAGTGGTAAAGTGGACAAGATATCCACGGCGTCCTGGCACACATCCAGAGACTCCAGCAGACAGACAGACATTAAGAAATCCTCAAGGATAAACAGACCTGCTAGAGCACCTAAGGATGCCATTACTAATAAGAAGGGGAAAAAAACAAACTCTGAATGCGAGTCCTCCCCTAGGGTTTATAATGTCCAGAGGCACTACTCAAGGTGTCATATTCACTCGGGCTTACGCTGCCCTTCCTCACAGCGATGGACCGTGGATCCGTAATGATGGTGTCACTTGGAATTCCCCTCCCTCTTTTCCCCCTGCACATCCCAGATCCCACACGCATTCATGTGCATGAAGCACCCACAGAGACGCACGCATTACAACACGAGTCCCGCAGTCACACGAGCACTAATGTCAACATTACCTCACTTACCTAGTGCAGAGCTGACTAATGGGCTATTGTCGTCCGTAACGGTTCAAATGGTAACAAAATAAACAGCTGGAATCGGCCTTGTTTAGAAAGGAACGGTACTATGGATTAAGAAAGGAGCGCGGGATCCGGCGGTGACACTTTCATATGTAAATCCACAGTTCATTCAGGCTAAATGACGTTGGGCAACGCAAATTAATTACGGTCGCAAGAATGACAGCGTTCAAATCCGATGACCGAATGCGCCCCATTACACCCCAAGAATATGGATGCAGCAGTTATTCTTTTAAAGTGTTTCGCAATAAAGCCAAAGATGTACTTTCGTTCTAACATGTTAGTGTATATTAAAAAAACCTTCACGTATTTTCATGGTAAATATTCTTGATACTGTTCATTTATACCAATTTTATTCACGTGATCAAGCCTGAAGTAGTGTGAGGAAAGTGTGTAAAGAATCAGGTGTGTATATGATCAGGGTTTAAAAATATGTTGTTGGTTTACATGTAAATTAAATTAACTTTTTTTTTGTTAGCGCTTTCATTCTGATATATTAGTACATAGAAAACATCTTCACGTTCTTTAATGATAGGGGTCCTCGATAGTGACCTTTTTAATTAATTCATAATAAAACAGTTATTCGAGCCTAAATAATTCTAAGAATGTACAAAAGGTTTTTTTTTTTTTTTTAAATGGAAACCAAATTAAGAATCAGTTAATTGTGTATTTACTCATGTAGACCATTTGGTCTGTGTTACTAAACACATTTAATTCTTTTTTTGTTAGTGCCAAAGATTTACTTTCACTGTAATGTGTTAAAACGTCTTCAAATTCTTTATTCTAAAATAATCATCTGTTATTAACTTGCTAGGAGTACTAATTTATTAATACTAATTTAACATACAAATCATTTAATTGAGCCTTTCGAAGAATAAGAATGTAAGAAAGTTGGGTTTTAAATGTAAATGAACTAAGAATAAGTTTCTCAGTTCATGAATTAAGTCGTGCCATTGGGATTTTATTTTATTTAATTCGCTTATTTTGGTAGTTTGAAAGATGTATTTTTATTCATATTCGTAATTATATTTAATTATATATAAAAGTCATCACATTCTTTGATGATAGTCTTTGACGTTGACGAAGTGTTATTTATTTGTAATAATTTAACATGAGATTCAGTTAATCGATCGTCGATAGAATAAGTGTCACGAAAGTGTAACTTTTATAATTACAGATTTACCCAGTTTTCATCTGACTCCTTCACATATAATCAGGGTTACAATGAAGTTGGTTTTTTTTAACGTAAATTTAATTAGGAATCAGTTTTATCAGTTTATGAATTTGACATTTAGTCATGTCATTCGGTCTGACCTGTTTTTTAAAAGACTATAATAAGTGAAATATAAACCTGATTAAGAATCAGTTGGTTGACTATTTAGATGTTTACACTATATAGTCTGTTACTAAATATATTCAATTCTTTTTTTTTCTTTGATACTGGCCAGGTTTTTTTTATACTTTACATTTATACTATATATCACGTTTATACTTCTTTATAGCCTAAGGAAGTGTCAGAATCTACCAATCAGGTGTACATGAGCAGAGCTGGAGTACAGTTGATTCTTAAACGCAAGGGGTAGTTGACAATTTAGTCATTTAGTCAGTTTGTTATTAAATATAGTTTTTTGTTTTTTTTTAACACTAGTGCTGTTTCCAGACTTTTGGTTTGAAGTCTATGTGTGTGCTTCATCCTGTGTATGTGAGTGAGTGAGTGTGTGTGTGTGTGTGTGATGTGGAAGAAAAAAATAACCCTGAACACACAAAGGCTCTACTGTTTATAAAGGAACGAAACAGTCCCAAAGACACTCAGGTTCATAAATGAGTGAGTAAACGAGAGTCCCATCTGCCTTTCCATTGCAATGTTTCTCTTTTAAACGAGGCTAATGGAGAAACAACGAAGTGTCCTTATTCGAAATGACTGTGAGGCAAAACCCATTTACCTCATTCTGGCTAATAGACCACAATATTACTGTCACTCATCACATGCTACATTAGTAAGATGTTAAAGAAAGATGAAAGATAAATAAGCTCGCAACATGATGTTGATATCTATTATATTTTTTTCTTCCGATGTGCTAATATGCAAGGCATTGCCTTATAATGTTTATATTTTATTAAATTATCAACTGGTTATTTAAACTTATATTACAAACTCACATTTATATCCATTTTATTCTCCGTGTAAAAATGACTTTGAATAGATATACTGATAAATGAATCAAGTAATGACTAGAAGAATAAGTTTTGTCGAGATTAAGAAAGCAGGTTTTAAACTGAAGCATCTGATTCGAGTATTTAATTACAAAGTGAAAACAAACGCTTATTTTGACACTGATTAACACAATCATAAAGTATAATGTAATGTGGCAGGGCATTGATAATACGTGCTCCATATCCAGCAGGACAAATCTTATTTGGTTCAAGCCGTGCAATTGGGCCGGCAGGAGCCTAGCACCCTGAGGCGAGATTATGAAGGAGGCATGCATGACAAAAAATAAAAATAAAAAACCTTAGGACAACGCCTTTCTTTTATCCCAGAGGCTGAACTATTCATAAACTGTCAGTGTTGTTTTTTAAAGCTTGTGGATCTAAATTACAGACAATAGAATTACTATTAAAATCTCAAACTTACAATGCAGAGATCATTTGTTTCAGGGAGCAGAAAATCAACAGAAAAAGAATAAGCAGAAAATCATAACATTAAGCTGACTTAATTACCAGTTGTTTTTTTATGGTTTTGACAATTCCAATGCATGGAAATATTCTTAATAAGATGTTTTAATTTCAGATCTGAATTAAACGTGTGGAGAAATTTAAGGCCACAAAAGCAAGAGAAGCCAAAAGAAATAAGATGAAACGGAAGGACAAAGGAAAAGGAAGGTTAGAGAAATAACAGTGAAAGGAAGTGAGGGCTGTGATCGGCCTTTGAGAACACGTTGTCGTTGCTGAGCGAGACAGTGTGTGTATGTGTGTGTCAGACAGAGAGAGAGAGAGAGAGAGAGAGAGAGAGAGAGAGAGAGAGAAGCCATGGAATGTGCTTGCTTTTCATTTCTGCTCAGCACTCAGGCCCGGGTGGTCAGGGGTCAGGCCAAGCAGGCTGCTATTCATGGCCAGATCAAGTTTATGTGAGAATCTGCTCCTCCTTTGCCCCCCATTAGCATATCAATGCTTAATAAAATCGCTGCGTGAACGTGTGAGATCCCGTCACCCAGGAAGTCATGCTGAGAGACTTTGGCTTGAGGAGGAAAAAAAAAAAATCCCTCTTCCCTTTGTGTTCAGAATAGACCCCCCCCGATCCCCAAACCCACCCACCCAAATCACCCCCTCTTTCTCAAACAACACAACTGCTTCTGCCATATGCACAATCAAAATGGTACACACACACAAACACAGACACACACACATAACCTCTACTTCACACACCCCCTCCTGAGCGCTCTAAGCTCTCGCACATGCACACCCGCAGGTCAATCCCAATGTCAGCCGAGCAGCTTGTCATGCGCGTATGCATGTGTGTGCACAAACACACACGCACACGCAAGCTGGATGATGCATAGTTTTCAGGGTGTGAACAGACAATGACGCGTGGGGAACGCCTCGCACACGCAACCCTGCTTCCTCTAGCAGCTTCATCAAAGCCCAGCTCCTGTGGGGAGACCAGGGAAACAAAACAGACCACGGTGAACCAGAAATCGTAAAAATAGGGAGGAATTAAACACACCTCTGGCATTTAAAAAGAAAAATTCTAGTCAAGGTGCGTGATGTGACGGGAGTGAACCACCGAACGCCTGTCACTTCTTACTCCCCCCCCTCCCCTCTCTCTCTCTATTCAACACCATTATACTGCAGTCCAGTGAGACTGTTCTTGTCTCATAGGCAAGAGAACCATCCCTCCTTCCTTTAAGACTGGCGTGCAGATGTGAAGCCGTCGTGTGCAGGAAGGTAGGTGGGGGTGCAGTGAGATATTTCATTTATTTCGATCTCGGGAAACACACTGCCAAAACAGATAAGGGGAAGATTAGGAGGTGGATTGATGGTTCAGAGACAGAATGAAAATAAGCGTATAGAAGATAGTACAGATGTTCACAGGTCAACCAAGCATCTCAGAATGCACCACACAGAAGTGAGGCTTTCGTGTGTGTGTGTGTGTGAGTGATCTTCAAGCTTCCTCCATTTTCCCTCACATCACACTATTAATTTCAAACGATATCTCAGGAATGAACACTTTTAATCTCTTTTATTATCTGAATAAATGTTTAACCCCAAGTCTGTCTTCATTACAGACTGAGGACAATTTTTTTTTTTAAATGCCGCTCCACATGCAAGGATGAACTCATAAATGAGTGTTATGTAAACAAGCATTCCCATGAATGCAAATTAAAAATGGCAGCAATAGCATAACATCATTAAATCCTGAATATGATGTAGATGCTATTCTGACTGATGCCTCTGAGATGGTGCAAGGAGGTCAAACCTGACACTCAAAAATCCTGCATACTTTGATTTATGGGCAGATATAAGAGCCTACGTGCCCTCGAGGCCAAAATCACAAAGTTAGATTTCACAAGTGTTCCTTAATTATTACTAACAAAAATGGTCAAGGCGAGAAGCTAATAATGAAGTTCTCTTTTCTGATGTGATATAAATTATATTTAATAATGTTTTAGCCTGCCTTTTGCCTTTGTTTTCATTTAATATTCTGTGAACTCAGGAGGCCATTCATGACAAATCATGAACTATTTTAATGTGCTTTATTTCACCTTCTGTTCGGGATCATTATCTTTCACAGGATGTGGCAACATTTCATATTTAACCTTGAGAGAAATGGAAAACTATAACATGGGGTGCACAAACTTGTGTGCAACACAACATACAGAAAAAACACTTTCCTGAATGTTAAACTCTCCTGCTGCACTTAAAGAATGATGCCTTTGCCTGGTGGACACAAACAGGTTTTCCTTTTGTTCGGATTGATTTCATTATATTTAAAGTTTACTATATTTATTACACTGACAGCGTAAGAGTGAAAGAGTTTAACCGTGAAGTGCTTTAAAAAATGTAAAGCTTAGTCATTTTTAAAGAAAACAGTATCAGATGGGTATCGGAATCAGCCAACAGTCAAGCTTTCAGTATTGGAAAAGAAAAATTTGTGCCATCTTTAGTTACTCATTACACACAAACATGTATTTAACATTAAAAGATGGGTTTCTCACGCAACCATTTTTTGCTTCACGAACCAGGAGCCCTATATGACCTGTACCCACCAGCTCCAACAACAAAACGCATAATAAAATCAGCGTTAACCATGCTGAAACTCTTACTGCATTACTTGTACTATTTCTTGTTTCTGGGTTTATTAGGTATTGTGTGTGCAGTTGCATGTTTATGTTGAAGAGGAGTGATGAGTGAACACTCACAAAACTTTGTTGAAAAAAATCGGACTTTGAAGTCGGAAAAAGACTTAGTAACACATGCACATTTCTGTACCGAAACAGGTTTGAAAACCCTTTGCCTTGGTGGATTTTGAATCTCACACCCCCTACTGTGTTGCTCCGCCTACAGCAACAGGACACGCTGGCTTGCGACCAACCAAAATAGCGACACCCCGGCTTTAACCAGTAAATTAAGCTTGCGTCAGAATGAAAATACAGCCGTGACGCAATTAAGTTATTATTCTTTTGATGGCCATTTTAGACTTCATCGAGTATAGCACTGACCCCACCGCAGGGCTGTGGCACAGGAACACAGAATAGTGCCATGACATCAGCGCCCTATCATTTCGAAAGACACATAGAAGGCACACAAACTCCGCCACAGGCCCAGATGAGGCTGTCAACTGAAACTCTAGCTAACCAATATGCACTGCTTTTCATCGTAGATGGGGCCGAGGGGCTCGAATAGACCCCGACAGCCATTAAGAGCCGATCTGATTACCACACAGTCTGGGGACTCAGACCAACAACCTCCCCCCCCACCACTGTGATCCCTAAACACCGGGGCACTGAGTTCATCCCGCTCACGTCAGAAGGCAGACATTTCCAGCTTGAGATCTCTCAGTTCGGCTGTCGGCTCTTCCAGCCCGAGCATATGTGCGCTTCTCTGGCCAAGCGTAAGTGAAACCAATCACGGAGGTTGTAAACAGAGACACAAATCTTCCCCCCACCCACCCTGAGGAAGGTCCAGGGCTCCGAATTAATTTCCTCTCACAGAACAGACTTTTGCGTCAATATACACTTCTAATTGTGCAGACTTTTTATAGTACTTTTGTTATTTTTGTTCAGCGTATGAGGATCAGCATCGACATCCGAGTTGATTCTCCAAAAAAGAAAGGGATTTAAACTTGTCGACATGACAAATAGCTTTGTTCCTAAGACACGTTTCATAGGTGACGTACCACGAAGAAGCAATCTCCATTTTATTTTCTCCATCGAGAGGAAAACATTCATATGATTAGCAGGTATGCTGAGAGGTAAGAGGCCTCATCTTCTTCCCCATCTATTCATTGCCACCATTTAATTTATTTTGGCTGCATAATCCTTTCACTCTCAATAGCAAATTTAATAGGCCCCATGACCGCAGCAACAGACCAGTCAATATAAAAACCAGACAACTCATTACTTCACACGCTGCTATCTCCTGCAGCTGGAGACTTCATGTACACAATAGCAGCAGCAGGCTGTATTAAGTTTCCACTTGCCAGATCCCCCTTTATTGCCTCTAAATCTGTCTCACAAGAGCCCTTTAGCTGTGTGCACACATACACACACCCAAACACACACACAGTCCCTCAGGAGGAGACTCCCCGGTGTCTGGTCTGGCAAGGTCATATGAGACTCTGCCTTATCTGCTCACATATGCATGCAAAACTTCAGCCACATGTTCAGATTTTGTTTTCCAGCTAGCGAATTGGCTAGAGACATTTACTTATTCCAATATTTTTTTAAATGGGTAATTAACATTTTTTTTTCAAAGACTGTGCCTGTACGTTCAGCAGAAATATGTGTGAGTTGGGTTGGAAGGAGATGAATGTGAGCGTTTAATGAAAATGAATTAATAATGATTACAGTAGTGAGGGAAAAAAAATTAATACTCGTCTCTATATTAGAACATAGGTGCATCGATTAATACAATCTTATCACACTCATCTTTATTTTTTAGGGCAAGTACCAACTGATATGAAAATGAAATGCAGGCAGAGGCTTCTCAGGACTACTGCTGAAATAAAGTAACTTAAAACAAGTTAAAAAGTATATAATTCTACATAAATCTGAACTGCCTTTATGGTAAATCAAGCATCAGATTAAACATCGTAATAAATCAACATTTCGGTGTTATTCGTGTCTCAGGACGAGCAGCGATCCAGCTGCACTGAATTAATCCAAATAAATAAAGAATAAACTTGCAAAAACACAAAATAGTTTTGGATTGTCAAAAGACTGCAGTCTGCTTTCTGCACTGATATCATTCTCCTGAATTACTGAGGCCAAATTGAGTGCAACATGACGACCATGTGATGAGACAAATTTACAGCTCCTCAGAGTCAGTCCAACTTCCAAAGCCTGGATCAGTAACAACACCAACCGGTGACTTTCTCCTCGTGCCGCTCCTCCAATTACGGGCAGACAATAGGACAAGTTAACCCCATGGTGCCTCGCCATTGTCTCACACTAAATATTTGCCTTTGCCTTTTGTGTCTGGCATACTCCCCTTTCCTCATATACTCTTTAGACCGCCAGCCACGGCCCCCTCCTCCCTCCCACCCTCCTGGAAGACGTCCTAATGAAAACTGCCTTCCCGCCCGTCAGCCTGGCCATCAAAGGGACAGCACTGAGATGCCCGGTCATTTCGAATGGACCGTGGCTCTGAGACAACGAGACGTGTCGCGCCCTTCCAATGAGCCCCTGCCGTGGGTTTAGTAATGAGGAGGAAGTCATACCACTGTGCCTAGACAGCCAGTCTTCTCCCATCCCTGGCACTGCTGTCACACCATGACAACACTTGTGCGTGCACTTTGGAAAGGTACGGCGAAAAAAAAATTCTTTTGGGTGGGCTAAAAATAAAACCTTGTCTCATTTTGGGAAAGTTATTACTATTTTCTTTTGTTTGTTTGCTCGTTTATTAGCCTTTTATTTACATTCACACCTGTCCAGATCGGGAAACTGCGCAGATACAGTCTGTGCTAAATTTGTTGGGGGGGGGTTTGGGTTGGTATCTATCCTTCTCTCAATGCCTTTTCACTCAGCTTTGTGCCATTCAAGTGTGCTGAATAAGAAATGGATCACTGCGAACGGCCACAGTCTCCGGCTCAGACATGACATCATCGCTTTTATGGCTCACCCGGTGAGGGACTGTGTGGGGGAGAAAGCTCCTTAGTGCCATTTCACTGATAACAAAACCCGTGTGTGTGAGAGACTGTGTGTGTGTGTGTGTGTGTGAGAGAGAGAGAGAGCGAGAGGGACAGACAAAAAATACAGATAGAGCACCTCGACAGTACACAATGGACAAGTGCAGGAAATCTGTCATAGAAACAGTGCCGTATTATGCCTGAGACACAGTAACGGGATGGATTTAAAAAAAAAATGGAAGAGAGTACAAAAGAAACACTGGGTTTTATAAGAGAAAATTAAACATTTAATATTTAAAATTGTTCTGCTATCTTGCTAAAACAACAAGAACAATAATAGTAATAATAATATTAATAATAATAATAATTAACAGTAAGTGTGGCCTAATGACATGGGTAATTGAGGAAGAAAAATTGAAAAAATTGAACAGACACAATTAAGGTGTCTAATCTATCTTAACAATGATTATCTTATCTTTAACACACTTATCTTAACAATAACAGCCTGTCAGAGAACTACGTGTGTGACATAGCAGCGTCTGTATAACCTCAAACACAAACAGTATTTCTGGCTAATGGTTAGAGAGCCAAAAGTTAAAATAAAACAACAGAAAAACCTAAACAGGCCCCCACTGACATTTCACCATAGTCAGAAGTTTTCAGTAGACAGATTTCAGATCAAATAAAACACAATTTACTTGAAAAAAGGGTTCCCATTGTAGATATGTATTTCACACACACAAAAACCCCTTGAAACCAAACCCAAAAAAGACCACCATTCTCTGTTTACCTTTCAGCTCTGTAAAAGTTCTCACACATAAAATACTGAATTATTTTAAGCCGAGAAACAATCCACCTTTTAAAGCTGTCAATATCCCTTCCTCGTGAGGAAATGTAATACCTGGAGAAACACGTTCAATGGGGTGTGGGGTGAGGCTGGGGGTTTCTGTTCCTCGATGTGCCACCAGACACCTGGAAGCTAACAGCTCATAAAACACTGTGGCTAATTGTGGTTTTCCTTCTTTTCCCTGCAAATGGCAACACGACACGTTTATGGCCTGAGAGGCAGTTAGGAACACTGTGCACCTTGCGTTACGCCTGTCGGGGTAGAGGGGGGAGCAGAAACCCACATCCACCTGACTATCCGTTAGATCTCTCACACACACACACACACACACACATGTATGAAAAATAATACAGCGCCTTTCCTCCAAAGGTCTCAAAATATCTTAACTAGAGCAGTCCTCATTAGGGTTGGTGTGGAGAGCACGGCACATTTCAAAGGAAGGAAGCTGTGTGAAAAGCTTGCCTTGTGAAAGTGTGTGTGTGTGTGTGCATGTAGTGAGGGAGGGAGGGAAGGTGTTAGTAGATAGCCGTGTTTCGGAAAAGTCTGGGCAACAACTTATGCCTGGAGACACTTTATTAGGGAACAGCAGAGACCTCGGCCAAAAATAAACCTTCGCCACAATGACTTCATAAGCCCTCGATAAGAAGGTGCGCAATTCTGCTACTTCAGAAGATAGTGCCCTACATACCTAAAATAGGGAGTTAGATTCACTGGAGTGTACAGACGGAGAGAGAGAGAGAGAGAGAGAGAGATCAGTGTATCCCACTTCGACTGCAAATTGGTACACTCTGGAAAACATTTGCATGTCGGGAAAGCTTGATCAACTAATCTTTTTTTTTTTTTTTTGGTTTTATAACCACTGTTTTCCCCCTCACATGTTCTGGAATAGCACACAAAATTATAAAGCAGCTTGATTAAAAAAACAAAACAAATGTCGGAACAGCTTCACTGCGTCCTCGATAAACTTATGCAAGTTGTTTTATAGTTTGGAGAAAGAAAAGTCCAGATTAAAATGTCAGATTCAAGAAGGGAAGAACTGAAGCAGCAGTTGTAAGAAACAGGACTATTTCACATTAAATGGAAAAGAAATCTCAGTAGAAATTACTTTAGTGACAATACAAATTTAAAACCCCACCAAAAATCACGTCAGAGTAAATAGCTAAGAAAACAAATATCACAGGTTGTATATGAATAAAATACACACTTCGTGGATAGGATAGGGAACTTTTAACTATTTAAAGAAGCATTAGTTGTTGTTTACTAATAAGATTGCTCTCAATTTCTCTTTACTAAGATACAAAGTAAAACCTCATGGTTATTATTTCCTAAATAGGTTTCAATTTCTCCTTATGAAGTCGGTACAAAAATACGAGTTGATAATTTTTTTTTTCTGAAATGAGATGAGGATATTACAAGCCAGCTCACTTCCTCTACTGACCTGCCCTGAACAGAAAACTCCCGAAAGCAGGTTATCAGGCCTTATTATAGTCCCGGTCCAATTTCTTATCTAAAAAGACTGAACATTATGACCCATACCTTTTTTCCCCTGGAACAACTTCAGAAATATCCAGAGCACAAACTTAAGTGAATTGAATTCAGAGCAACATTGCAAACCTTGCTATATAAATACAGCCAAGTCAAACCACATTTCCTATTACAAAGAAAACCTGTGTCCGATTCTCTGCAGGAGCAAGGAAACCACTTAGTTGTGCAACTGCTCAGGCGCTGCAATGTACATTCGTTTCCGAAAAGTCCCCCTCATCTATTGCCAAGTTCAAATCATGTGCGCGTTTCAAGTTAAGTTGTGAAATGCAGGAAAAATTTACATGAAAGGTATTACAGCAGGATAAGTACAAAAAGCAGGTTGTGAAGGCCTTGGGCAGATTTATGATCAGCCGTTATCTGATTGGATTCTCTATTTCGCTACGTACAAACACACACACATCCTTTTAGGGCCGTGAGCCGCCAGCACAGAAGGAATTCAAACAGCACAAAGCCCTCATTTCACCAAAACCCTGCCAAAAATGATAAGGTAGACTGAAGGAAAAAAAAAACACTTGTGCAGAACTCGCCACTCGTTCCCTGGAAGAAAGAGTAAACAAAAGCGCACACAAATCACTTGTGCAAAAGACTCCCGGGCATCGCTGTGAGGATTTTTCAGCTTGAAACAGAACAGTCCTTTGTGTGTGTGTGTGTGTGTGTGTGTGTGTGTGTGTGTGTGTGCACGTGTGAGTGTGTGTGAGTGTGAGCGATGCATCTAGACAACTTTAGCTGAGCGAGGGACATAGAGGGAGAGTTGTACTCACTGTAGTGGATCAGAGTAGCCAGCCACGAAGAAGGGAAAAGAATCCTCTTTCTCGTCCTGATCCATTCTGTATTTTGGAGCGTTTTAAAAAAAAAAAAAAAGAAAGAAAGAAAAAAGGAAGAAAGAAAATCTCTCTCCTGGACGGAGCTGCCGAAAAGCGAGGCCCCTTGTTCACTCGCTCCCTTGCTGTCAGGGTTGGGAAACCGGCTTCTGTGTGCCGTGCAGCTGTGTGCTTCTCCAGCACCCTCCTTCTCCTCCTCCTCCTCCTCCCTCGCTCCCTCCTTCCTTACTCGGGTCCCAATACAATGCACTTCTGTACCACGGTGCTGCAAACATGGCTGAAACGTTGGCTGTTTCCTGCTGAAAATGTATTGTGGTGCACAAAGCAGAGCTTGGGAGTGGAAAAAAAAAGACAATAAATAAAGCAGAGCAAATGAAAAACCTTCGGGCACTGCCTGGTGGCGAGAAGACCGGGTTTAAGTTTGCGGCGCTCCGCTTTCCCCCTCCTGCTCATTTTGTGGAATCGCTGCTTTTCCGACGGTGGGAGGGGACAAGGCCGAAGCTCCCAGGCTGAGGAAACTGCGCATAATCCCTACCGGCAGAAACTTCCTCCCCGGCGCTGGTAATAAGCGCTGCACGGCCCGTCTGAGTGAGCAGGAATGCGAGGGCAGCTCTCAAAGAGGCCCAGTTAGACAAGGCTCAAAGTCACTTCACCGTGACCTCGAGGTCACACACAGCAAGTGTGTGTGTGTGTGTGTGTGTGAGCAAGAGAGACGGAATAAGTTACAGAGGGGGAAGGGGCCATGTTTAGCCAGGCAAAATCTCTTGACAAGACATGTTTCCCGACTCTACTTAAACAGAAAACAAGGGAGAAGAAAGATCCTGTGAAGAGGCCCCCCCCTTTTCCTTTGAATTTTAATTCTATTAAGCTGTAATATATGCAGAGTGATGACACGACAGTGTAAAAACAACCTGCAATAAACTGTCATAAAGAAATAATTTGGTATAGATAATGATCTCATGAGAGGACAACTCCATTAAAACACACTGCAAGATTCTTTTAAGGAAATTGCAAAGCAAACTGCATTTCTACAATGTTTAGAGTCCCGGCACTGGTTCCACAGTGCTACAGGTCATCCTCTTTCTAAATGTGAAACAATTTTTTTAACGTGGTACACTAAAAAACGTGGTATTAGATCGTACATTTATCACAGCACAACTTTTTTAAAATACCATCACAGCTCTAAATATATCAGAATGATGAATATACTCAGGACTCAAAGTACTGCTGAAAACGTTAAATACATAAACTGAAAAAAATAAATTAATAAAAATCAGCTAAAAAAAATAATGCTACCCTGCTTACTCATTTAAGGATTTAACATGAATCGAACATGATATGAGAATCCAACACAGCTGCCTTCTCTCTGGTTCTATGCCATATAATATCTGTGTAACGTCAATATTTATCACAGCTTTTAAGGCTTTTACATCTCATTTGTTGATTTTGAAGGAATCATTAAACATTAAAGTCCGAAACATGATTCAGAGCCACAGACCTTAGAAGTATTAGGTTCCTTTTGATGTTTTGGGGGGAAAAAAGGTTACTGGTTTAAATACGTTATTTACATGCCACTGAATACATGGTTGAAAATATTTTTTTAATATTTGTAAAAGTTGCAGCTTTGATCTTATTGATTAGCAAAACTTTATGGCTTAGTATTAAAAAAAAAACAAAGAATTGCCAGAAACTTATAATTCCAGACTTCCTACCAATATTTCATAATTTATAAATATGAACATGTGTACGAACTGATATTTCCCCCAATTGAAATCCACAAATGTACCTTTGTGGAAATATATTTAGAATGTGATTACAGAGTTAAATTCTTTATAAGATTGGTTTCGGCACAGTGCGATTCCTGGCTTGGGTCAAAATTTTACCCACAATGAGCAAAGCCTCACAACAGTGAGTGAGTTAGTTAGTTAACCCATTAGTTAACCCAAGCAAAAACGTTTCTAAGTAGAGTCCATCAAGATATTCCTAAATATAAATTAAGTAGCCTGATTATTGAATGTAACAACAATTGTTACAACTGTTACATGTGTAATATATTTTAAAAAGATTCATTTCAAAACATTGGAAGTGTAAAGTCTTTACTCTTTGGGGGCAAAAATGAGTTAAAGTTATAAACATTATTAGCATGCCAATGAATAATGGAAACGTTTTACACAAAACTATTGCTTAAAAGTTCAGCAACAACAACAAAAAAAAAGGTTGACCTTATAGGAGGGATAAAACTTTATCTTTAAAATGACAAAATAATCTAATAGAAACTTGTCTTTATTCATTCAAAAGACTTGGGATTTATGACTTTTCTTTCCATTTATTTGAGACATCTGTGAACAATTTAAAAAATTTATAAATACTCTTGTGCATTTGGGTTCAGTGCAACTATATGAATTCCACAGATCTCGTTCCATACAGGGTTTAAGACACGGAATGGCTCAAGGATATATGCCGAGTATTGATGAATGATTATTTTGCCTTTAATTGACAGGCATACCATAAAAAGCGAGAGCCAAGATAAGAAACTCTGGCAATGGCCAGAAATAACAGTGTGTGAAAACGCTGATAATTAACACATTCTCTGTGGTGGTTTGGCAGGAGAAAGTGGCTCATTATTTACTAGGAGAACTTCTTAAAAACTGTCTCCAAGTTGAAGATTTGTGTCATATATTTCACTCAGTGTGTTGATTTAAAAGAAAGGGTTGCCTAAAGTTAAATAGCTCACAGGTTATATTAAGCAAAAGTGTGTGAAGTAAACTGGGAATGTAAACAATGAGCTTGAAATATTTACATGGCAATCGATTGGAGAGAGATGAAAGAAGATGTCAGAGAGCATTTACAGGAACAGGTTTTTGAGGTTTTTCGAAAAAATATATATATATATTTTTTTTTAACAATTAATGAATTAATTAATACGTGTTAAAAAAAATTTCACAGTCCTAACAAACTGGAACCATTTGATTAAATAACTGATTTTGCAGTTAATGACCTGTTTGAGGTTTAAAGCTAGGATGGACCTCATAGCCTGCGTTTCTTAAAGCCTTGAACATTTCTTGAACATTTTCAAGTGTCCACGCTTTTAGCAGTCAGTAATTGGCTCACTAATATGCCAGCTACAGGGTAAAGACATACAATGCTCCTGTTTGACAAGTACCCAATGTTGCTTTAAAATTAATTAGGTAAAAACAGGTTTTTATAATATTCAAGTTGTGTTTTCATTGGCTCACAATTGATATGACATCCAGTGAAACTGCTCTCACTCAATAGACTTTCTTCACTTTTCCTTTTAATGAGGGATCACCATGAAAGTTTTCATTATTGGTTGAATTGAATTGGCTAAACTTTAATTTTTCCTCTTTGATTTTAGATAAAAAGCTGGCTAATGAAGTAATGCTAGGCCTTCTGGGTTGTATTAGCACTGAAATAACTGGACCTGCAATTAAAACGAACTTCTTAGGAAAGGTGTAGCCTGAAGACGTTTATGTACGAGAAGTATGTCTTGTCATCACCTGACAACACCTCATGAGACAAGAGAAAAGATTCAAGATGGCTTCAGCGATTAATGGCATCACCAACGCTGGGACTAAACCGAGTGAACAACAGTGATTTTTACAGCCAGTTTGAACAAATAATGCAAAAAGAGGGGCAAGAAAACACAATAATGAAGAGATTTACTTTACAATGAATAACATCAGTGTTATTTCTTTAACTTCACAAATGATGCTGTATATGTATATGAGGGATTGGACTATATTGGAACAAGGCTAAGGTTTGGCCTACTTCTGTCTGTTTATATATAAACAGCAAATCTACCTAAAATGCAGTTGTCTTTTTTGGCAAGCGATCACCATTAAAACCCCATAACATTCATTTTGAGTTACCAATTGCCAGAGTATTTGTAAATGTTATTTTTTTTAAACGTTAACCTTTTATTACATGGATGATTTCTTTAGGCTAGAATGCAGGTTACATGGCACGAGTATTACAGAGTAATAAAGCCCCAAAGCAGAGGGAGTTTTTATACATTAAAAGGTAAATGTTTGAGCAAAACTAACAGAGAAGGGAATGAACAAGGATACCTCTAATTCATAAGCCAAAATGCAGGGTCATGGTACACATAACATAACATGAAAAAAAAAATATTTCAGACAAAAAGCTCTGGAAAAAATTAACAGAGCACTGACAAAGTTTCTCTGGTTTTTACAATTTGTGTTTGAGGAACATGAACATTTTGTTTTATTCCATAAACGACTGACAACATTTCCCCGAAATTCCACGTAAACATTTTTGACATCTGGTCAAAATAACAAAAAAGGATGCAGACTTTTCAGACATTGAATAATGCATAGAAATCAAGGTCATATTCAATTTTTAACAACACATTACTAATGTCTGACCTTAGGAAGAGTTCAGAAATCGATATTTGGTGGAATAACCCTGACATTTAATCACAGCTTTCATGCGCCTTGGCATGCTCGCCACTAGTCTTTCACGTTGCTCTTGGGTTACTTTATGCTACTCCTGGCACAAAAATTCAATCAGCTCAGCTTTGTTTGGTTGCTTGTGACCATCCATCTTCCTCTTTATCACAGGGGTTCAGGTCTGGAGATTGAGCTGGCCATGATAGGGTCTTGATCTTGGGGTCCTCCAACCACACCTTGATTGACCTAGCTGTGTGGTATGGAGCATTGTCCTGCTGGAAAACCTAATCCTCAGAGTTAGAAAACATTGTCAGAGCAGAAGGAAGCTCGTTATCTTCCAGGATAACCATAAACATGGCTTGATTCACACTTTCTGCACAAACAGAAATCTGCACCATTCAAGCCTTGCTGAAGCACCCCCAGATCATCACCGATCCTTCAACAAATTTGACAGTGGGTGCAAGACACTATGGCTTGTAGGTCTCTCCAGGCCTCTGTCTAACCATTAGACAACCAGGTGATGGGAAAAGCGGAAAATTGGACTCATCAGAGAAGATGATCTTAATCTAGTACCTTTACGGTCCAATCCTTATGGTCTTTAGAAAACCTCAGCCAGGCTCTTCTTTGCTTACAATTGATTTTTTCAAGCTTTGCAGACTTCAACCCTGCCATCCTTGCTGTGCACTTAACCCCAGCTGCCATTTGCCATTCTTTTTGTAGGTCACCTGATGTCAACCTACGGTTGTTGAGTGACATTTGAAGGAGTTGACAATCATCCCAGTCAGTGGCAAGTTGTTTTTGCCCTCTGCCAGTCTGAAACTATGTTGTCCCCGATGTCTGCTGTTTGACCTTGTCCTTATGAACTGCCAACGTTGAAATTTTGAGGATGGAAGCAACCTGATGGTCACTGTATCCCTCTGCCAGTAAAGCCCTTCTTGTTCTCACTCAAAACTTTTCTTTTTATCTCTTTTGGCATGATGAATAGATATTTTTGCATTCCAGTTAAATTTAAGGTACAACTAGCACTGTTTTTACCATCTGCAGGAGGGTAGAGATGCCTACAGAAGTGGTTTTTATACTTTTCCTCGTTAAATAATATTTGGTTCAGGTGATCACCTAATCAGTACCTCATTAAGTAAAATAAGTGGAATTCCACTACAGCACTGGAATGAAATGGCTGCCATACATAGAGATGCTGATTTAAGAAAAGAATTGAAGCGGCCTCTTTATTTTTTTTTCCAGCGCTGTAGACTATCATTTTTATTCCACATTGGATTTGAAAAATTTACCAAAAGGTAAAAGTAGTCTAATTTCATTAAAAAAGAAAATGCATAAAAAGATGAACACATTTTTAACTTTAGTTACACAATACGCAATATTCAGTTTTCATTTATTTAGTTAATAATTGTAATTTTTACTCCTTTTCCTTTATTTATATTATATATTATGAGTAGTTTTATATTATATTATAAATAAAACATTATTATTATTGTTATTATTATTATTGTTGTTTGTTTGTATTTAAATGGAAACAAAAGTTAAAACTTTGATTGACAAACGTGCATTTTCTTCTATTCACCAGCATCCTTTACTAAAGTTAACTTTTGTGCACTTACAATAATAATGCAAAAAAAACAACCAACCAACCAACCTTAAGTAATCCCATTCAACCAGGAAAGCAGTCCAGAGTAAGAGGCTTGCCGGGCGTGCGACCCCCAAAATGGCCTAGTCTGCTATAGCTGCCTCAAATTATGATCTACAGTCAGGTTACTATTAAATTGAAAAGGTACAATTGTATAAGTGTATAAATTGTTTTTTCTATTAATTAATCAGCAGAGTAAGTAGATGCTAGCAGGCTTTAAGGCTATACAAAACAAAATGACTGTGAACTAGTAGTTGGTCTCTCAGCTTTTTCAAGAAGTCTTCAAAAGATCAGAGAGTTATGCTAAGCAAATGAACGTGCAAGAAAGGTGAGATTACGGTGGTATCGCTGTATGCAAATAAAGTGGTCACAATTTGCACTTGGAAAAAAAATCTTACAAATCTCATAAAATAAATCTAGACTGGACCGAAAAAGAATTATTACTAATAAACAAAGGAATGACGCAGTGTTCATGAAACAAAAAAAGTAGAGATGGAAAATCAACATGTCCCAGTTTTAAAAACCGGTTGAGGGGATTGCTAGCAATGGCATGTTTACTTTCCTAGTGGAATTACATTTCATTCTCTAAGAATAAGTGCAAACAGCATTGTATGGAGAAAAATTCATTAGTGTATAATTGTAAAAACCGGCTTCTCATCAACAGAGTCGATGATTAACAAAGACAGAGATGGCTGTAAAGGCGCTAGAGACCGACACCAGCTTGCCTCTTGTTTGTCCACTGATGAGAATCTTGTTCAGGCCAGCTGTGTCTCCATGGAAGTGGCACCTCGAGAGCTTCTCCGCGACCAGCGACCCCCCCACCGGGGTTCAACATGATCCCTCACTTCTCCCCTTCCTGTTCAGGCTGGAACAGGCAGCCTCAGCTTCCCTGTGCGTCCTCAGTGTTCCTGTGAAACACCAGAATCTGGCATAGTGCCCAGATGGCATTTTTTCACCCTCGTACCAACTTTTATCCAACCATAAAACACAGCCCATGTAGAGCAGCCCTCAGAAAGTGCCGTTAAGCTCTAAGTGAGCTGACAGCAATTTGAGCTGATTTTTTTTCTTTCCTTTTTTTTTTTAATTTTTTATAAGAGGCAGCATGGTGGGGAGGTTCTTTTCTCGAGGTTCGGCTGTTGACCGATACTCAGTTGAGATGGAAACAAAAGCACTCGCGGACCAAAAATATCTGAACAAAATGCCTGTGGAGACCTTATTTTTCCTGTGGACTGCCCAAGGCGTACACAAGGGACTGGGATAAATTATAAATTGTCATCCAGAGCTGGGTAATGACCTTATTACAGATGATATAATAAACTATTTTTGTGACACAATTTGTTGGAAATTACACCGAAGTCTACAGAGCCCTAATAATAATAATAACAATAATAACAATAATAATAAATGCTAAATCTTACAGGACCTATTCTCTAGTCACATGGTGTTTCACTGCTACAAGAGAACAGCAATCACAGCAACTGTGTTCATTCTGCAAACCCATGATTTTTTAATGGTTGATCTAAAAATTGGTTCCAGTGGTTACAAAACAAGCACAAGTAATTCTTTAGAAAGGAGAAAAATAATGAATGGCTATTTTTTTTCTGCCACCACCTACAAAAATACATTATTTTCAAAAAACACACAATTGAGGATCAGCAAATATCTAGGAGCAAGCAAGCACTCAGGTAAACTCTTTTTCTGCCTCCCAGACTATATTTAGGAATGACATAAAAAGCTAAAAGCCTAATCAATTCTTATTATTATTTAACAGTGTTCCTAAAACAAAAAAAACCATTGATGCACAGATCATAGTGGGTACAATGTCGAGTTAGAAATCAGAGGCCCTGCGACGATAATGGTCCGTGAATCCAAACCGAAAACCCTGACAGACATTGATTTGTGACATTCTCAACCTACCTCGGCTCAGTGGGATGCGGTGTCAGGTGTCATCGGCCGTCTAGACGCTGTGACGATGGAGTATCGTCATGGCAACGGCGGACCGTCACCAGCGGAGCGTGGCAGTCAAGGACTGGGATAAGTCGTGTTTAACAGACACAGTGTCTGACTTTTTGAAGGCAAACTTGTAAAAACAAGCGCCCTAAAAGGCATCGAGACAAGCAACAATTCATCGAAGTGGAGAATGATAGATTGCTGTCCAGTGACTGGGATGTCGGAGGCAATTAAGACATGAACAGTAGGATCTGTTTAACAAACGGTCCTAGAGGTGCGCACGGTAGCTACTTACCCAAATTTTTACCAGCTAAATGTTTCATGAAGGCTGTAGATACATCTTGGTACAGCTGACATAAAAATGGTCTCTGGTTACGTACTTGTAGCTTACCTTGATACTTTAGCCTACCTTAGTTTTTTAAGCTTCCTCTGTCCAAACATGGCTGAAAAACTACAAAACGTAGAAGTCCAAAGTTGAATCACATCATCGTTGTCTTCCTGTTAATCGCTGTAATCGATCGTTGATAGCGGAAAATACCTAGAGTAAACAAAAAGCAGAAAAAAAGAAGAGTGGGCTTAAGTATTTCCATTTGGCCAAATTTAAACAAATAAGTTATTGAACTACAGCACAGAAAGTTCTTTTTAACTAACACAATGTTTCACTTGCCACATTTACACCACTCATTCAGGAGTGGTAAGAATAAACATTTTTTACTTAAACCGTTTTACTTAAATGCAAAATGATGCATGAGTGCAAGCAAAGTTTATTTAATAACTAAGCAAAGTGGCAAGTCATTATAGTCATTACCATCTTTAACTGTAGTGCCTTTTGCAAACTGTTTCGTGATATTCAGAGTGTCATCAAAGACAATTATCACTGTTTCATTTTGCGCTTTTAGGTGTGAGAAGCTAATTAAGGTAAATCTTGTCATTTTAAAAATAACAACGTGGTATTATGACACTTCATTTGCTATTGAGTTTAGGGCTTTGATGTGTTAGACTTGCTGCTTTCGAAACGTTAACCGCTTTGTTTACCGCTGTTCTTCGTAAACAGTGACAGCTTAAAATTGCATATTAACGTGTGAAGAGCTAGATTGTTTTAATGATAAACTGTTATATCCACTGAAATGATAATACCTCCCAGGTTACAGTTCACTATCAGCGTAAAATACAACAGGTCGTGTATGAAGGACGCTTCACATAATATAAAAATGATTTGTAACCGTTGATTCTGTGAGGAATAAATTATTTAGCATTTATGGAAGACGTCTCCAGTGTCAGGGCTTTGTAACAAAAAAGGTAAAAGACATCTTCAGGATGTCGGAGTTTACACTTCTCGCTAACATGAAAAGGTTAACTTTTGGCTAATTTACGTTCTAGAGAGAAAAAAAAAAAGAAAGCCTTGTGAGGGATTGACCATTTACAGCTGCTATAACGTAAATGATCGTTTGAACTAGCTTGCTTCATGCAGGTTCATTAAATAACATGAACAATAAACAACAAGAAGAGGAATAAAACATTTACATTTATGGCATTTGGGGAAAGTAGAGAATGCTCCTGATGTGCTTTATATATGTATCTATGTTAAATATGCGTATGTAGAACAATCTCTCAGACTTAATGACTAGTGAACAGCACATATTATTGATTCATAGTGATTTATTTAACTTTTTAAAACCTTGAGCAGCTTTTTTTTACTCAATAAATTAATTATACAACTGAATGATACTGAATAGTTATTTTTTTGTATAATAAACCATCTTAAATGAGTGTTATTTTAAATAAAAAAAGTGAAATTATATATATATATATATATATATATATATATATAAGTCCATCAATAGTATCTTAACTCATCAGTGAAGTGGACAGCTTGTTAATCAATATTTCTTCAGGTAGAGAGGCTAAACCACACCAGTCAACATGGCGTCAGCATCATTTCCGACCAAATAATTCGTTTTTTCGAGTGGACACACGGATAAATCACAGTAACAACCGACATCAACAACTTTTTACCTCAGCTCATCCATTTTTTCCCCCTCTGTTTTCTTTAATGAGGTAAAAAAATGATTTTTGCTTCTCCGCGTGCAGCGAGAACAGCGACAGGTCCCCCCCCCGTAGCGTTTTCCGTTCATTTTTAAAAAAAAGATTCCCGCCACAAATCTATCAGCCAATGATCGCAGCGATCCGCTGTGAAGTGATAATGGCTGTGTTCCAAATGGCACATCGCATACTAAATACCGCACAAGCATGTACACTATAACACGTACCGCTCCTCAGCGTAGTGAGAACTATTATTTGGGATGCAGCAGAGTCACGTGACTAACTTACCTGTCACTCAAATTCACTTGCAGCTGTACTTACCTCAGAATAACTTCGGACGATGTTTTCTAATAACCCGAGAATTTTCTCAAATACTGTGACCGAAATAAGATAATATTTAATGTTTAGCACCAAAGCAATGTAATAACGCCTAAGAGAAAGGCTTTAAGGCTGTCAAAACATGGTCCAGAAATAATTTTGGAAGTGAAATGCAGTAAAGGCATAGCTAGCAGACATAGCTAATTTTAAGTGTATTGACAAGTATGTGTATAAGCTATAAAACTCTTGGGCCAATGAAGAATCAGTGTGATGAGGGACTGATTTATTATTCTTATATCAGCAATTTCCCAACAAGTCTAATTTTTAATTTATTACTGCACAACGTCATGCTTTTAAGCAATTTATTGTCATAGAACATCCATAAGAAAAGTTATTTCCTGTTATCACTTATGTTACAGCAGCTTTAAACAACCGTTTCTTCATCAGCCTCTCTTCTTGAAGTTAACAAGACCAAGAAACGGGAAAGGAGTCGACTGGAACTCTGTCCTGTTGATTTCCTATTGTGGAAAATTTACTGAGGGACAAAAGTCGGCGAAACTTGAGCCTCCCGTACAGACTGTACGGGAGAGGATATTGTACAATTTTGTTTTGCTTCAGTAAGTCGTTTTTTATCTGTTCATGATGTGTGTAATCTCTTACCATAGCAGCAATAACGTATTACAATGGGAGAGTTAATATATAATTACAGCAGGAAACATTGTCACAGCTGCTCCTCAACACTTTCTGACCAATCCGATTCGAGAATTCAACAACGCGGCGATCCAGTATTAATAACTCACACAAACATTTGATCATTACTGGGTATATTTGATCAAATACAGTAAAACCTTTGTACAACACTTCTTCTCTTTCATTTAAAATGTTCATCAGAGACCAAACACTTACCAGGTTGCCAGAGGAACATCATGTGCCGTCCCATTCAGCGAGAGTGTGTTTAGTTAATTATCACTTTTCATCAAGGCTTTACAACAATGGGTTTCATCACCACTATACATGACAGATTTAATGCCAATAGTTCTTTCACAGGTTATATTTCTGCTCATTAAAAGCTCCCTTGTGCTGTTTTGTCATTTGTACTGATTTACTTGACAGGGCTGTTTCCTGTGTCTACATCATCTCTTCCCCGTGTTGGACAAGTTAGTTTTATGATGAACTAACTAACTTTGAAAAGGTGAAATGTAATGTGTTGTTTCATACAGACTTTATTTGTAGGCTCTGGTATATGTGCAATTATGTTAACCTTGACTGTAACAGTTACGGACAACACAGGTGTTGCAGCAGGTAGTGTTGACATGTGAATGTGTGTGTGTGTGTGCATACAGAGACCTGCGGTGGAAGGGTGTAACATCCAGGATGTGTTCCCACTTCATGGCCAATGTTCCCACGATAGAATCTGGTGATCCTGACCAGAATAAAGTGCTTAGTGAAGATGAAGGAATGGACCATACTGTGTACGTTGAAACTGGCTCTAAACCAAACTATAATGACGTTTTTGCTTTAAATGGCACTGTTGATCATCTACCGAGATTAGTTTCTTGGAAGGAAAATATACAAAGCAATTCCCTAGCAATGGTAAATAAAGACTTAATATAATATTATCATGGTCAGCATAGTGTTTGGTATCAAAGCATGACTGTGTCACATCTCATGAGGCCAAAGTTCTGTGTGGCAGGAAATGTGGCCCCTTCTTTCCCTGCAGGAAATGTTTTCAGGAATGCACGCCGCAGCCCCTTCTCCTGCTCGCTGTAGAGCAAAGCAACACGTAGCGAACGTCTGGATGGCGAGTATGGCTGTGAACGCTTATCTGAGCATAGAGCTGAAGTTCTTATAAATAGCTTAATGGATTGCAAAACGCTAATATCATGTTCATGCAAGGAATGTTCCCGCCCCATCCCTTCTTCCAAGAAATTTGTGACACTTTCATTTGAAGCCCACTTAATTCAAAATAACAAGCTTTAATTGAGCAAAACAGGTATCTGGCCTAAAAGCGCCATAAATAAAACTTTATTCTCTCAATTTATTAACAAGCCGTGGGGCGTGTCCGCGGCTCCCTTAACACAGCGCTTAAAACTTTTGAGAGCTGCAGTCCTTAGGTCAAAGACCTACACACACATCTCTATACATCTCGAGCCATCTCTGACTGGTCTTCACGTTCAGTCCCGTCCTTTAGAAAAACAAAACGAGTGCGATAATGCTGTAACAAAGGGGTGGCTGAGCAGCAGGTCTTTCCTTTTTACTCCAAAAAGGGTAGACTCATGAAAAAATTGATTGTTGGAGAAAAAGCAAATAAAAACAACGATAAAATAACCATAATACATTTTCAACCTCACTTGAAAAAGCCAGAGCAGCATGCTGCAAATTCTAAGCTGTGAAGTTTGTAATCCCATTTTGCTAACGCTCATTTTCCTTCTCCTCTGTGCCATATTAGCTTTAAAAGATGAGCGAAATCTCCAAATGCTAGTGATAATGATACGGATAAAGATGAATAAAAATGAGAACTAAAGAGAAGTAACAGCTGAAGCAGCCCTGCTTTGGAGGAAGGCTTTGGGGGGGGTTAAGAGAAGTCCGTGAAGGGTTCATCTGCCATCTGCGGGCGTTCGGCTGAGCGTGAGGGAGGCCATGACACGGCCGAAGCGCTCGCACAGCTCCAGGGTGGAGTACGACGGAAGCTTGGGCGGCTCGGAGAAACTCCTGATCTCTGTAGAGCAGTCGAGTAACTTGGGAAGGAAATCGGTTAGTTTCTCCTGAAGATTAGCTGGAAAGACAGGAGAGGAATGTGTTTAGATACAGAATAACAATAAACAACAGATAAGTGGCCCAATTTCTGTGCTGAATAGGTTGTGCCAGAATAGGTTGTCAACAAAAGGCTGCGTTTCATTGGATGTCATTTTTTTTTAATGGCTTTAATGAGTTCAGGATCAAGAAAAAAAAAACCACAAGCCCACATTTTTGATGCAAACTGGTTTAACACTTCCAGCTGACAAAGTATGAATGTCTTTTCAGCTTCGAGAAACATGAAGCAGTAAATGATCTAATTTGATGGACTGACTGCAAAACATAGTAATAAACTATAAAACTATCAAATAAAACGGAACGAATGACAATTTACAGGCACAGCAGGACACTGATTGGCTTGAACAGTAGCTCTAGACGACGTTATTACTAATTAATTAGCAGCCTCATGCGTGCCTGAAAAAACTGAAATGGGTCTCCATGTGTGTTTTGTCTGCTTTAAACCCTCAACATGTATAATTCACAGCCGGATGTTTTTGCAATAAAATATAGATATGGGAATCGCTGGGTAATTGAAATAAAAATATATATTCTTTATGCATCTCAATTTTCTAGATCTATAACTTAAATTATTTCCCTCCCACTACGACTCCTTGCTGTTTGTAAAAACAGGCTTAATGTATTTCCAACAGATTTTACTGTGTGAATACAAAATATCTATAATATTCACATGTTTAATATCCAATGCACTACTTTATGTCACCTAACATGAGTATACGGAAATGCATGCTTCCTGAAAAATTTTATTTAAAATTTGCATTATGTATGAACATTTCACAAACAAACAGCATAACGACGTTATATATCGAATAAACCTAATAATGGAGTACTGTTCCCCTGTTTGAAACTCACTATTTGTATTGTAGGCTGTTAAATAATATCAAAATCATAGTTTCGGTATAAAATGAAAACGCTGTGGTCTTCAGGCATTAATTCAGTCTGATCATACGAAACTTCATGCATAAATTTAAGTCATAACGTTTATCCCAAATATGGTTTATGAGCTAAAATATTTGGACAAAAGGATTTCCCAAAGCTGAAAGGTTTTTTTATTTATTTGTTTTTTTATGATAAGTAATTTGAAATATAATAAAGCCCTGTTGTGATTTGTACATCTAATTGTTATAAGGATTTACTCTGCTGTTTATGTAGAAATGATATTTTGAGAGGAATATCTGACAGTCCCCTCGCTTAGTAGCATACATTAGCATTCTAGTTTCAATGCAAAACTAACGAGGTGAATTTGACTGATTAAATGCTGTTAACATTTGGGGTAAAACGGTAACGGGAACTAATCTATAATTTTTATATAATTTTATATAAAATATACTAAACATTACTGGCTTAATCAAATTTGATATAACTGAAGAGTATGCTGATGATCAGAGTTAGTGTCCACTTGCGATTGCGAGTTCATGTGTTTAGCTCCAGTGGTTTTCAGTTGTGACTAATCATGGTGAGAAGTTTCCTTATGATTTCCTTTTTCGGGAGGTCAATATATTTTAGATATCAGCCTCTTTATGTCTCTTCGGTATGCGAACTCAAGAAATAATTGACAACACTTACGTTCCATCTCCTGGCCCAGATAGGAGCACCAGCGGTTCCTCATGTCCTCCACGGCCACCATGTCCTTCTCCTCCATCTCGTCAAGCAGCAGCAGAGGGATGCACGGCACCACCAGCTCGTTCATGATGCCCAGGCCATTGTTCACTTCCGGCTCCTCGCCGCTCTCGAACATGGCCGCCGCATACTCGTTCAGCTTCTGCGGACATCATGCATGCACACAAATGCACATTAAGTACCCTGTACCATTCCGAATGAAGCTCTTGACTTGTGCACGTCTCTCCAAAGTATTCTCATCTGGCCAGAAATGATCTAGAGCGCTTTTTTCCCGTTATTGACGCAAAGGCTGACGTGCCTGCTGATGCGCTTACGGCCGCTCTCAAGAGCCCTGCGGCACAAGCAACCTTGTTGACCTTGCAGGCCTCTGCGAGTCAACTGCGGAATTAGAGAATAGGCGTGTGTCGCATTAAAGGAAAAAAAGCAGCACAGTACATTAGCTATGTCAGTGTTAGCAGTATTTCCAATTAAAGCGGAGCAGCGGGGGAAAGAGCCAGGGCTTGAGTGTGAGCCAGAGCCCCTGCACAGCTCCAAAATGGTGGAGGTGAAACGAGGACAACAGCACGGTAATGTGTTTACACTCACAGCAGCGTCTGCTTCCTAGTCACTGCCCGATGATTACATTAGAGCACAATAGTCGTTTAGGGTTACTGGGTGCATGCACACACACACACACACACACACACACACACACACACACACACACGTCCCAAAGTTCTTAGAAGGAGCACACACTGGGAGAAAGCAGCCCCCCCCACCCCCACATATACAGAGACAAAGAGCATTGCTGATGATTATTCTATAAAGCTAACAAAACGGACAGAGAATCCAAACACAACAACCCCCATTTGCTTTTAAGTGCGACAGTAAATGCAAGCAAACTTATGACTTATAAGATCACTTTAGATATACACCCTTTCCAAACACAAAAGCACTATAGTCATTAAAGTGAAACACTTTTAATGAGCTCAGAGAGGGAGAGCAGAAGGCCAGAGGGATTGTCTACGGTTCCCATGGGTCAGCATTATGATGAGAAAAACACAAATTGAAACGGAATGACGTGTTTCGGTAGACAGTTTCTGTCTTTCCTCTAACCTGATAGTAGGACCTCGTGGCTTAAAAACCAAAACAGGGCATCTGATACTTTGTGTTTCCATTTCAGACTCCATAAAGGCTTTATCAAGCTTTAGCATGCATTTAAATCCAGTCGTTCATTTAAACTGTGTTCGCTCTCTCTCGCTCTCTCTCTCTCTCTCTCTCTCACACACACACACACACACACATCAAAATAAAATACTTGTCTTTTAAGGATCTTTTCAAGCACGTCTTCCAGCCAGGTTGGATTACACTTTGGGGCTTTGAATTAAAGTGTATTGCATCATCCTTCAATTATCCGAGGTAATATAAACTAGGGCAGTGAGTGTGTTGGGTCTGTATTACTGTGTGTGTGTGTGTGTGTGTGTGTGTGTTAGCACTGATTAATGGCGATGGCAGGATTTCAATGTCGCCTCTGCTCCAGTAAAATCAGATGATTAATGGGTTATTAAATTCCAGACGTTTTTCATGGCGACATGGTAAAATTTAAACAATTTCTTAACTTTCAAGTTTCACAAAAAGCTAAATTATCTTGAGCAAACTGTTGTTGAAGCATGTACTTCACATGGTGGTTTAGCATTTTATTTGCTTAAACACTTCCAAATTAGACAAACTAATGACAGTGTACCCTACAAGTATGTGCTTGTTATAGACCAGCCTCTGAGCACTCATAGTTTGATTTGATATCTAATCATGTTTATATATTTCTGATGGAAAATGCTGTTATACACACAGCTGTTAGACACATATGGGAGGGGTGATCCGGTTCTGACCCCGGGGCAAAAGGCCGTACTGGAGACGACTCACCCACGCACATACACATAAACACACTCACCAGCAGGCACTCTCTGCGAAAATGGCCTATGAGCTCTTCGTCATGCCCTCGGTACGGCCCTTTGGACAGCAGCTCTTTGTTGTACTGATACGAGTAGACCAGGTACATCAACGCTTCCACGTAACTGGAACAGAAGAGCGCAGTGCTGCTATAATCAACATTTACAGGTGATTTTATAGTGAAACAGACCCCTGCGTATTACTGAACACAACGTGCTGATTATGAGGTGCTATTATTATTACACCACTTCTGATCCGGTTGTCATTGCGACTGTTACAGATAAACCGTAATTAAATGTACTAATTAAAAGATTTACATTTCTCACTAGGCCTCAACCCTGCCCTTGACAGGGGAAGTGCAGGATGATAACAGAGGTTATGCTGCCCCCTGGTGGAAATAAAAAGCAACATTGCATCCTTGGGAAGTCGGGTTTACCTTTTCTTCTGAAACAGCTCAAGGCCAATCATTAGGAAGATTGTGGTCTCACGGAAATTCCTGTAGTCCCGGTGCCATATCTATTCACACAAAAATACAATCAGCTCACACAAAAACAGCAGGTAACAATATACCAGAACAACATATGACTTTACAGGAATATGCCAGTGTTGTTCTTCCTTGCATCTGTAACATGGTTATGATTACCAAACACAAGAAATGACATGTCTTCATCTATCAAGGGAAAAAGAAAATGCAGAAGACCTGTTTATTCAAAACCTATGAAGAGCCGGACTATATTTGTGAACAAAGCTCTAAATCTATAGAATTCCTTCTTGTGATTATTTCTGTTCTGTTGTACAATACTGCAAGGCTATTTACAGGTATCGTATGACACGCTGAACATAATAATTATTCATAATTGAGGGAAAAAAATGAAAAATGAAATTTCAAATAAGAAAAATGATTATGCTTTACTGATGGTGCATGGGCGCCACAAACTCTTTGGGAACTTAAAACTTATTAAGATCAGCTTTCTGAATTTCTCAGTCGTTCTCTTTCTAGACTCCGCCTCAGATGCTCCTCCCGAACCTCACAGAGCGTCTGAAACGTACTGTACACTTCTGCGGCCACGAGCTTCAGAATCTTGTTTGCTGCAATCTGATTGGCCGGTAGCTCTTCTGCATGTACTCACTGTGGCTTAAAGAATGTTTCAACACAATCAGCTTTCCTGACCAAAAACATGACGTCCGTCCTGGCAGCCAGCTCAATTTAATTTCGTTCTTTATTCATGTGCCACTTTTATTTGTCACAAAGCAGATTTAAAGAAGTCGGGATGTAAATTTGGATGCGGAAGTGGTGAGGAAAAACCCCCTGAGAGGACATGAGGAGGTTGCATATTTTTGTGCTTACTGCAGGTTAATAGCTAATTCATCTGATTGCGTATTTCTAAGATTAGGCTAATTGATACACAGTTTAAATTGTAATGTTTTTTCATATGTATGTGTATGTATATGTATATATGCACTTTGTAGTTATTAATCATTGGGGCTTCATTGCGTTTGCTGTTCTTTTCTCAGTATGGAAACAGTGGTAAAAAGTTTTCTCAATGGAAATAATAACAATTTGTGTCTACTGTGGAAGGGGGATCGGGGGAGACTGCTGACCTCGTATTCCTCCATGTTGACTTCGTCGGGCTTGATGAGCTCGAGCTTGGCCCGCGCCACCTTCATGATGCTCTTACATCTAAGGGAAAAAGCATATTGCCATTAGAGCTCGATGTGCAGCGGGAGTGACTCACGAGCTAATCTGAGAAATGAGACGGCTAGATGGCGTGCTGTGTCCCGAGGCCTCATGCCTGAGGCTATGAATCATTCTTTATTACTGTGAGCAAAATGGAAAACTGCACGACGGAGCTGTGTGTTTGGGCCATGCGCGCATAAATCTAATTACGCTCCTCAAAATAGAGGAGGAAATCAATTCACTTATAAATATGGCTTGTGTGGCACACTTGGCATGGTACAAGTCCACAGGGGAAGGGACCGGGCATTCAGGAACAGAAGCGGGAGAGCTGTATTTTGGTTTGTGAGTAGATAAAAGAAGATGGGCTCGGATTTTGCAGCAGCATTTTGCGGTCCAGCAAGAAAATAGACATGCTGTCTCAGTGCCAGACCATCACGAGTCATAGCGCCAGTGACTGGAATTGTCTGGATGAAGTCATCTAGCTGGTAAATTTAGAAGTTTATCTTCTTTTCAGCATTCATTCCTTTTTTTTAGGAATACTGAATGTTGAGTGAACTCATCGTGATGCCAGAGATGGTCTGTCTATAGAGGGTTTTGGTTGAGATTTTATTCCAATATCACACTAAATCATATAAATACAATTATAATCTCCTAAATAATACAAGTTGCTTTTATTTTCATCTTGCGCATCTTGAAATTGTGATTCTATTGCTGAAATTCTTACACTTTTCAGGCATGAAACAAGAACGCAGGAAAAAGTACCAAAGACTGGTGCTTACAGCTTTCCTGTTGGTTGTAGGGAGATTTGCTTCGAAAACAAATGTTGAGAAGACACCTTGTGTGGCATTTAAAAATTTGTGTCTGCGCTAGTTTTTGTTATTAAAGGAGAGTTCCGCAAAAATCCGGTGTGAAAAAGCATTTCTGTTTTTTGTTTAATTTCTCTCATTTAATCTGACGTTAACGTTCGGCTCATGGTGAAGACAGTTTTTTTTACCTCTCATCGAAGCCGAGGTTTCTGTCTGCGAACTGCATGAGCAGGGTTCTCTCCAGGATCTTCTTGGGCGCCTGGTTCTGGATGAAGTAAACGATGATGTGCTGCAGCCGATGGTCGTTCTGAGGCGCCGTGTCTTCCTGCGCTAAACGCAGCAAACGCGAGTACTCGACTTTAAGCGCCTGGAGGACGAACAGGAAGAGAAAAGCAAATGAACGGCACAGGAAAGGAAACAATAAACAACAACCAGGTTCATCTGACAGAAAACAACTATCTGTTAAAGCGCTAAATCATCATTAACCAAGAGTGTATTAAATAGGCAGCGTTGGAGAAACTGGCGAGAGTGAACTAGATTATGAAAGTATCCAATCAAAAACACATGAATGCACACTGCTGCTGGAGGACACGTCCACGAGAGAGAGTATTGGGGAGATTGTGGTCATATCGAGCTACCTTGTGTCACACACACACACACACACACACACACACACACACACACATATATATATATAAAACCCCCAGGATTATCATAAAGAATGAAAACAGCGAACATGGCTAATGTTAGTATACTCAGGCTGTCATGCTAGTATGTTAGTATTGGGAAATTTTACCTAACCTCTTTTCGTCATTGACTTTTCTACTTCTATCTTTCTTTTCTTGCTTTGTTTAGCAGTGCAAGCTATTGTAGGTGTAACTGGAAACTTTGGCTGCCCTTTCTCTGTCTTTCTTGAGTGACTAGCTCACTAGCTTTAGCAAATATGTCTGAAAAACCTCTGCCTAGCCTTGTGGAAGACTCCGGTAATGCGACAAGTGCCCTGGCAGAGTGCGTGCAGGCAGGCAGGGCGGTAGGCAGACAGGCAGGCAGGACAGTAGGCAGACAGGTCAGCAGGTAGACAGGTCGGCAGGGCGGTAGGTAGACAGGTCGGCAGGGTGGTAGGTAGACAGGTCGGCAGGGCGGTAGGTAGACATGTCGGCAGGTAGACGGGTAGGCAGAGTGGTAGGTAGACAGGTCGGTAGGTAGACAGGTCGGCAGGTAGACGGGTAGGCAGAGTGGTAGGTAGACAGGTCGGCAGGTTGGTAGGTAGACAGGTAGGCAGAGAGGTAGGTAGACAGGTAGGCAGACAGGTAGGTAGACAGGTCGGCAGGTAGACAGTTCGGTAGGTAGACAGGCAGGCAGGGCGGTAGGTAGACAGGTAGGCAAAGTGGTAGGTAGACGGGCAGGCAGGGCGGTAGGCAGAGAGGCAGGCAGGACAGTAGGCAGACAGGTCGGCAGGTAGACAGGTCGGCAGGGCGGTAGGTAGACAGGTCGGCAGGGTGGTAGGTAGACAGGTAGGCAGGTAGACAGGTCAGCAGGTAGACAGGTAGACATGTCGGCAGGTAAACGGGTAGGCAGAGTGGTAGGTAGACAGGTCGGTAGGTAGAGAGGTAGGAAGAGTGGTAGGAAGACAGGTTGGCAGGTCGGCAGGTAGACAGGTAGGCAGAGAGGTAGGTAGACAGGTCGGCAGGTAGACAGTACGGTAGGTAGACAGGCAGGCAGGGCGGTAGGTAGACAGGTAGGCAAAGGGGTAGGTAGACGGGCAGGCAGGTAGACAGGTAGACAGGTCGGCAGGTAGACAGGTCGGTAGGTAGACAGGTAGGCAGACTGGTAGGTAGACAGACAGGCAGGTAGACAGGTAGACAGGTCGGTAGGTAGACAGGTAGACAGAGTGGTAGGTAGACAGACAGGCAGGTAGACAGGTCAGTAGGTAGACAGGTAGGCAGAGTGGTAGGTAGACAGGTAGGCAGAGTGGTAGGTAGACAGGTAGGCAGAGAGGTAGGTAGA
>JAQQZR010000009.1:2478603-2500021 GCA_030068235.1 Notoglanidium macrostoma | reverse complement strand
GGTAGGTAGACAGGTAGGCAGAGTGGTAGGTAGACAGGTAGGCAGAGTGGTAGGTAGACAGGTAGGCAGAGTGGTAGGTAGACAGGTAGGCAGGCCATCCAGTCATTTCACGCAGACCGAATGAGATGATTGGACGAGATTTTTACAGCCCTGCAATTGCCACGGATGACAGAATCTTTTTCTTTTTATTGTCAGAGCATTTGATTTATTCGTTGCTGTCAGGATGTAAAGAGAATTTCAAGAAATATAAGTAAAAATAATGCTTCTAATATAAATTGCCTACCCTAGCTTTCATTTAATTATAGTTAAATGGTAGAGAATCTGCGGTTTTCATAATCAGATCGAAAGTGTGTGGGCGTGTCATCGCACTTGTCATTGACACTGGCATTTGCCTGGCGACATAAACAACAGTTGCAGAACAGACAGTAAGAAAGACTAAATGTAATCTTTTGTTTTTACGCCACTCGGATGTCAAAAATGTCAGAGAGGGGCATTTTGTCCATCTTCGTAGGTGTGTGCTCACAGCAACAGCAAAACTAATGTACAGCTGAGTGGTGTGTACTTGTAACTTTCTACTATTAAACTAATGGCACGGGCTGATACACACGAGGACGATCTTTAACAAAACAAACGTCAAACGCTACTGCTGAAGATGAAGATGTGTTCACTGTTAATTCCTTTAAAAACTTAAAAAAAAAAAAAAAAACATGAAGTAGAAGTACTTACCAGGAACAAACAAACTACAGAACTAAAAATGGTGTTTATAAAATGTACAAACTTTAACTAGATGCAGCACCTCTCAGGAGGTGAAAGAGGCCAAGTACGCAGGAAAGAACTCACTAGTGCAAGAAGCTAATAAGAAGTAAACCATAAATATAAAATTACACCAAACAATTATGGTATTTACTTCACGTCACTGCGGTATAATCTACCTACGACACGACTAAATGATTCATCTGTCTTAGATTCTGTAAGCGCACATGAATAAAACCGTTAAAGGTATACATCTCAAGATGTACTTATGGATGGCCCAACTGATGTCTCATCGATCGAGGAGGAAAAAAAAAAGAAGCAACGAATGGATATCAGTCATTAGACATCTTTCTTGACAGACTGAAAAACAGATGGCAGCTCTCGCTGGGACTCAAAACCGATCCAGATCACAGCAGAGAGTTGTACGAGTTTGACCGCTGTTGATGATTTATCTGTCAACCGCTATTCCAGCACAGACACCGTCACAGCCCACTGAAACAGACGATTAGTGTCTTAAGGGCTGTCAGTCATCTGACTCACAGTCAAGGTGGCACTGCCAATCAACAAGACACGTCAAGGCAGGACAGATGCAGTAAAGTCTAGCACAATTAAAAAGGGGGAAGATGCAGGCAGCCAAAGGCAATTAAAACCAAGGATTTCATTCAAATGTCAAAAAAAAAATTTAACCGAATGTAAAATTTAGTGACTGCAGAAGCAATGTGAATGAACTGCTGTGCAACAAGCTGGACTTATAAATACTCTAGCAAAAAAAAAAAAATTAAGCTTCTTTAATTCATATAAACGAGCAACAGTTTAACATTAATTTAGAAATACAGCTGCAGGCGGCAATCATCGGGGTCCAAGCACTCCAAATACAATACCCGAGAGTAGCAAGATAGACGCTATGCTCACTTTTCTTGACATTCGACCGATGCTAATGCTGCCAAACGCTTGCTGAAACCTAGCTGATCAAGTGTGCCAGATTAGCAGGATGTCGGCCACATTTAGATGCATGTGTCAGAATTGGTACGTTATCTGTACTGCGTACGTCTATCACACATGTTGTCAGGAGGAAGAAGCGTTGAGCCTCACTTCCCGTTTTGCGTCATTGGGGTCAACAGAGGAAACTTAGATCTGTTACGCGCTAGATTTGAGAATATTCCGACTACCGCCACGGCTAAACGATTTAAACGTCTGTGTGAGCAGGATGCGTCCGCAGCTTTAAGGCCAACAGAAATAAATTGGGTTCTATTCTCGTGATACGCGTTTCCTTTTTTTTGAAATCCTATATGAATGCTGCACATGCGTGTGCAGTTTATATCATTTTTTAAAAATTGTATAATGAGCCTAGGTACACTTGTATAATAACTTGCGCTTAGTTACACTCCTGACGTCAGTTCTGCAGCATTGCTAACAGGTAGTTAATATAAAAAAAACCAAGTTAATGCTAGCAGTAGCAGCTGCAGCCGACTAGTAACCAAGTTCCGGTGTATTTCCTGCTGTAGTGACGTTACGTTTGCATGTGAAACGTTAAGTACGCAAAGCCATGCTCCCTTCTTCTCACCCCAGATGACTTATACCCATATAAGCTGTGAAATTTCCTCTTTTCAGCTCCTGCTGAATTATGGGATAGCTTCACAAGACTGAACACATACAGAATGTTAGCACAGTCACTGGGGCTGCATTCTTACATGCACAAATAGTACGGAAAGTACCTTGAAGAAGGCTGCTTCGGGACCAGACTTGTCATACACAGTCCTGGCTTTGCCAATGGCCATTATAATACCCTGCATGTTTGGAGTCATCATAGTCTGCCCAAGGAAGGAAACCACGTTAATACCGTATAGAGCTGTGATCTGTCCTCAGCAGTCACACAGGGACGCTAATCACATCACGACATTCAGTGAATTCATCACCACACACACGGGCGCAGACATACACACCACAGCAAACGTGCTGCACTATGACTACAGGGAAAGTCATGCAGAAATCCAACGAACAAACGTCTTCAGTGCTTAATCCGGGCAGGTGAGATCTAAAATCTCTTCCTGTGCATCTCTACACAACGTCGTGATCATTATTTATACGCCATCTAAGGAACGAAACACATGGCGCCGTGCTGTTACGGGAAAATAATTAACAGCGGGGTGGTGTGTTGTTCCCATCACATTAAGCGGAGTTACTGTTAAGTGTTTTATTCCTCTTACACCATATCACTTTGCAAACCTTTACAGTTTTTATTAAAGAATCACACGACAAACGTATCAGTAACATTTAATCTAGTCGGACAGCCACGAACAAAAGTGTTCTTCTTGTGTTAAAGAGAAACCGCAAAGCGCAACGTCCTCCATCCTAAGACTTTCCGGTGGAGTACAGTTACAGATTTACCAGCCTGAAACAAAGCAATGACACTAGGGACTCCTTCCAGAAATGCTACATGACCATCATTGGAAGTTACTATAGAAATAATAATGTATTAATTATAACGGGCGCAGTAATATTAATCTGTGATTTGCCTTACGGCTGGAATGACTATCGGAGCTGCTCTTATAAAGAAATAACCAGCAGCTTCTGACTAGTCCGGACTACATTTCAGTTCTGCACTCGCATACAAACATTCCTGTGAAATAATTACACGCCAAACTCAGAAACCTAGTCAGATTAGCTAAAAGAAAGCAAACTTGGCGAACAAACTTGGAACATTGAGAAGCACAAGAGCCCCGTAGATGCAAACAGTAAGTTAATGATGCGGCTGCTAAACAGCTCTGGATAACTCCACATCACACTCAAGCACCAGCAGCTACCTCGTCATCGTACCCCCCCTCTCGTGACTGAATGACGAAGGTTCCTACGTGAGGGATGGCCACCTCCACCACCCGATGGGGAGCGGCTGCGGTGGAGGCGGAGCCATCCTGCACAGGGTCAGGGGGAGGGGTTTGGGCAGGGGACGCGGGGGATTCCGCCTGCAGGGACAGACAGAAGTGAGGAAATGTTGCGAGAAGGACACACAGAACACACACAGAGACAGATGATGAAAGAGGAAGAGCTGGGAGAAATGGAAAATGAGGTCTGACATGAATAAATAAATTAAAATATGAATAAATAAATGAAACCCATTAGGATCCAGGTCACAATGTGCACTCGCAAAGATTAACAGGAGGCATCACACTGCAGCCTCGAGGATAAATGATCCGCACCAGCAGAAAGAAGAACATAATCTCTGATTTAACATGTCACTGAAAAGAAAGTGTAAACATCAAGCCAATTAACAGCCAAGTAATCGACTATAAATCCTGCTCTGAAAGTATGACATGTTCATTCCGCTCCCCAAGGACCAACAAAAAGACTCGATATTGTGAAGAGTACGCACGTTCAGTGGGTGGAAATGAAAATCCAGGATTGTTATGCAAGAATTACTATCAGTTTTTAAGAACTACTCAAGAGACCGTTCCTTGAACTTGAGCAGTCGGCGTCAGGGGCGAGCGTTAAGGGCCGTTCGTGTTATTTAATGAAGAGATGAGGAATTTTATATGCCTTTTTAGTTCATTCGGTTTAGAGCACAAATCCACAAGGAATATTATCCAGGCTTTATTGTAGAAAAAAAGCGTTCGCTCGTTCGTCTCACAAGGTCACCAAACTCCTTTCAAGCTGAACGTAACCAAACCCTGGTGGAGTTCAACGCAGGTGAGTTAATGCGCTTTGTGATAGAAAGTTTCAATATGTGACCGATGGGATTTGAAATTTGCTGTACACACAGACGCGTGTTTTGTTGGCAACAAGCTAGCGAGCTAATGTCAGCGATGAGTTTAATGATGAATTTACTTTCTCAAAATGTATGCTCAATGTTATAGATTTACCCAACTGACCAACTGTGTCTACATTGATTCATCTGAAGTAAATACTGCTATAAACTCATTTAAAGCAGTGAAGTGTTTTTGTTTTATTTACTCGGGAGTTAAATTGGCGAATAAACGAGGAGAATAAGGATGTAAAGTAAGTAATCAGATACAAACGTCATGTTCGATATAATTTTAGGAATTCTACGAAGTATCACCTGACCTAATGATGCAAAGACCCGGGTGCTATAACTTCCCCAACGTAACGTCTGCAAAATAAATTACCTGCAATGATCAGACAAATAAGACACTGAGAAATGAGACAGCCTTTAAAACCCACACGTACACACTAACTTCCCCGTCAGACTAATCTAACAGTGTCTCCCAGCAGGTCCTCGGAGTTCATTAGAAAAGGAGAGAAAACGAGTTAAATGGCCCCTTAGGAACTGACCCAGACACCAGTCGTCTGGCTCCTCAGCATGTGTGTGTGTGTGTGTGTGTGTGTGTGTGTGTGTGTGTGTTTTCTTACAGCATAAAGCAGAGCCTCAGGATTCTTCTCATCCTGTTCAGCTGCAGCTTTGTTGATGGCTCTCTCCGTGTCCTCCTGCAGGTGTTTGGAGTCGTCCGTGGGCGACGGTTGCTCCATGTAGTCCGGGTCCTGCTGGCAAGCTGCGAGTGCACGCACACACACACACACACACACACACACACACACGTACAGCAAGTCAGCAACTCATTAGGACACTCCAACTCTCTCAGCAATATGTGAAAAGTCTCTGAAGAGGTTCCCATCCACCTGTTTTCACATAGTTACTGAAATGCATTACATGTTGAAAAACCTGGAAAACTAGAACACCAAATTTTTACTGCTGGTTCAACGGAACTCTCTTCTAACAGTGATACATGTAAATGCACAACGATCTGCCGTTTTGGAATTGGTTTCATTGCAATTACTATTCGCCTTCCGGGCATGTTTCGTTTGACATCATGCGTTTTACCACAGCGTTGTTTCTGAATGATTAGAAGGTTGAATTTCCTATAACAGCAGCTCTGCTTGAAATGCAGCCTAAAATCACAGGTTTATATAAATGCCTGTTCTAATACATTATCGTTTCCATAGTAATACTATAGGACTCGCACGGTCCGTATAAACGGATAAAAAAAGGTTTATGATGAAGCTGATATGGTGATGTTTCCTGAAAGGAGATTGGTTTGTTTAATATCTCTAGTGTGATGTAATATAAAAGTTACAGGTTTATCTCTAACACAGTAAAGGCCAGAGTTTACAGACTTCGTGCTTCCCGGTTTTCCTTGCTAACATTTCAATTTTTTTTTTTTGTCTTATTAATTTCAAGAAAGAGAAAAAGGAAGACTTGGAGTTTACAGCTGTTGTAACACAGTTAAGAACAGTGACAAGCTTGTTCTCTGGAGGTGTCATTAACCCTTTTGGGGCCCAAAGGCATTTTTTCAATTTGTGCATATTTTCTTGAATTTGCCTCTGAAGGCACTGGCATATAATAATTATACCCATGTGTTTTATATGGAAGTGTTCAGAACAATCTCGGCTCTCTCTATAATGAGGTCCCATCACCTAGAGCACTGTGTAAAGAGACAATTTGGCTGTAAGATGAAAAGCTGAAGTCAGATTTTTCAAAAAGGTTTCTAAAATCGCTGTAGCTGAAAACTTTCAGCGTGGCATCTTTATGCGTGTCTCTCTCCGGTGTCTTCAGTGTAGACTGAATGAACTGCGCTGCACTAAACTGAACATGTTGTTCACCTCGTAACTCCGAATGTAAGTCATGTATGATCTCGCAATAAGGTGGAATCGAATGGGCAGACGCTACGGATACAGTTTGATCCGTATTTCAGCGCTGTATTACAGGCCCTCGGGCGAGAAGCAGCACATCATTCTTACGAAGGTAAAAAATTGTCACACTGCTATGATAGAGGAATAGAACACGTCTGTTCTATTTTTTGGAAACTTAAAAAAATCTGAATAGTGAAACAAAAGTAGCAGCTCTGAGTCATTATATATAAATCAGGGTGCAGTGATATCAGACGATGCCACAGTATGCTGTTACACCTCCAGCTAACAGATACAAATAACCGTTCTGTCTTGTACTTCCTGTCCTCAACATGTGTGTGTTTATATGTGCGGTGCGTGGTGAAGGCTGACCCGTGTTCTCGGCAGGGCTCGTCTCGGCGCTCATAGGACGAGGAGACGCGGCAGCGGCGGCGGCGGCAGCGGCGGCGGCGGATGCAGCCAGGGCCAGCTTCTCCTGTTGCGCTTTCCTGGCCTGCATGGCGTCCCACTCCTCCAGCTCACGCTCGAAATTCTGGTTGTCTTCCTTCACATACTCCTTCAGGTCTGGAGGCAGCTTATCAAGGCCGCTCAGCACCTGGCCCGTCTCCTTATCAAACTCCTCTGAGGCGCCCACACACACAAATAAAAACTTTTGTTCACACACTCAGCCAATGTCAACATCCTATGCTTCCCAGCACAAAAGTAAACATTCTCAAGGGTACAAACTGTTACTAATATTAGAAAACATCTCATTATTAATGAATGAAAATTTGCTTTTGGATTTATGTTACTTTTTTGTATTTTTGCTTTTCACTGGAGTCACATGTCTAATATAGCGAACACATTATAGATGTCTACGTAATCTTTTACCATTTGGAGTTTTAAGATTATGTATTATAGACTCGAGTTCAAAGTGGAACTTTATCATGTGCTCGACCACGAACACTCTGGGAAAAAATGATACGTTGGGAAAATCGTTATTCCGGTTTTCTCTAGATGGCTGTCTCTATAAAGTGTCCCATCACTGGTCCAGAATCATAGGAGAAATATAAAAACCAGTAAAACAAGGGCTTTTATTTATACAATTTGCTCAATATGATGATCATTTTCTTCAGTACACAAATGCAATATCCAGTCAACAAATAAAGTGTTTTTTTTTCAGTCAAACTGCATCCTAAAACACATAACTGTGTGTGAGTGTGTGTGTGTGTGACAGCACACAGTGTGAGGGGGAAAAAAAAAACTAAAGCCAGATATTTATAGAAAGGTTTCTGAGTGAAACAGACACTTGTGAGCTACGCTAACCTCAAAGCTGCAGCACAAAATAAATGAAGGTAAGTGGAATGACACAGGACACTGTGTGTAATGAAGTGCTATATGGATAACAATGCTGTCAGAAAAAGTACTTCTTGTGCTTTTCACAGTAAGAAAAGGGGAGTTGTACATTATTAGATTATTACCTTGGACGAGGAAGGGCTTCTTTTCGTTGATGTACATGAGGCAGTAAGCGCTGGCGTTGCGGTAGCCGCCGAACGAGTCCCTCACCAGCTCCTCCCATGATGACTTGGTCACCGAGATGTCATTGTATTTCATCCAGCAGCGGTGCTGCGGGTCATAGATGTACGCCCAGTAGTGGCCAGCATTGGCCTGGCCTTCGTGCACCAGGACCGCGTGCAGCCGGTACGGCACCTGAAACATGGTAACAACATGGTAACAACATGGTAACAACATGGTAACAACATGGTCATGGAAAATCAGGATTGGTTTAAATGCCAAAATAGTCCCTCTGCATATGACATAAAGAGCTAGTTTTGCATTTTTTTATTTCTGACACTCAGTTAATATGTAAGAATAAAACACTTTGTGGCGTGCTGTCAAAGGAAAGTAAACTGTGTTTACTATTACCATCCTGAAGATGATTATTTTCCAAAAACAGCATGTCCTTTTTAGCATGCCTTTCATTCCTCTCGAACCAGAGCAATCTGCCATTGATTACTATTTATTCAAATAAAAGAATGTCATAATTTTTATATATTAATAATTAAATGTAGGCATGTAAGGATACATTGTGCATCGATAAATCTCGATACAAATTTATGACGATTCAAATCGATGGAATTAAAAATGAACCGCGATTCAGCTCTTGTGTTATTTAGAAAATGGGAAAGAGCTTTTGTGCTCATTTACATACAGATTCAGCAAGTAATCGAAGCTCTCTTTTTATAGACTGTCTAAAGCCAAAGAAAAGAGAAGAAAATGCAGGGAGTTGTTTTATGTGTAAGCTTTTTGTATAGCATTTTTAAGAAAATGTTTATTAACTTTTTTCCATTTTTAATAAAAGGAACATTTCAGTTAAAAGGCTAATCCAAACTTTAATCCAATCCAAATCCTAATTTCAATCCAAACTTTTCAAATGTTATAATACTTATTTGATGGTTATTAAGAAAAGAAAACAAAATCAAATATTTTTTTTAACAAGAAGAATATTTAAGTTGATAAAGAACAGGAAAACATATGTTGCCATATTTGGGTAATAAAGATTTCTTTTAAATATTTCTTTTTCAAGAACATTGTGGAAAAATCTAATCGAAGTGAACGAGCTGTTACTATACAAACGATAAAGCATCAGACCAGGCGCATTAATGTAAAGCTACCATTTGAAACACAGACAGTGAAGCAGCTGTTATAGAAAACTAATCAACACCTTCTGACAAATAAGATTTAAAAATAAGAGAAAAGCAATTTAATTATAGTAATTAACACTTACATAAAAATAACCCTCACCTGCATCATTGTCTTGTCCGAGTACATGAGCTCGATGGTTCTGTGGATTCTGGATATACTCCCCTGAAGATCTGGCATGACAAGTACATGGTAACATGTGAAAACAGACACGACATGGAAAGTGTGTGTAAATCTGTTGATAGTTTCAATAACTGTACCTCGGGTGTCATTCTCCACCTCACTCCTCCAGCGATGCAGGCAGCCCTCCAGCACGTGCAGCTCCTCCTCTGTGATGTGGCGAGGTGCAGGGTGCATGGGCAGGTCAGGTGGCACACGTGACTGGGTGAAGGGTTTGTGGATGGGCACACGCTGCTGTTGCTGCAGCTGCGGTGGCGGCGGCGGCTGAGAAGAAGCCCCGGAGCCGTCTGGAGGGGCCGAAGGTCCCTGCTCCGGCACACTGCGGAGAATTAAAGTGTAGTGCTAATTACAAACCTAAACCATGACGCGGTTTAAAGCATGTCTTAACACACCACAAGACAATCGCAATGATAGTTTCATTATCTGCGCAAGACAAAAACGATGATCAAAGTAATGTGGATGGAACAAATCAGAGGGCTGTGTACGGAGCCGTACCCTGGTGCAGGAGGCACCAGTGCCGTTGTGCCACCAGGTGGCGCTGACGTGTCAAAGTCCTCTATGGGTGAAGTGCACACAGGCTTGCTGGAGGCGAACTCCATGGCATACTGAAGAACATCCGCCAGAGGAAACCTCTTAGGACCCGAGCCATAACTGAGATACCTGAAACAGTGAGACAGAACATTCTGGTCAACAGTGATCTCATACACACAGCGGGGGGAGAGAGAGAGAGAGAGAGAGAGAGGGAGAGGGAGAGAGAGAGAGAGAGAGAGAGAGAGAGAGAGAGAGAGAGAGAGAGAGAGAGCTCTCTTCCCTGTGTTTATTATATAAAGAAAAAAGGAGAAACAGAGAGAAAAAGAGAGAGTAAATCAGAGAGAAAGGGACACAGCAGAGAGAGATAATGGGGGAGAGAGAGACGGGGAAAAGAGAGAGAGGGAGGGAGGGAAAGTCATCCAGATTGCAAGATCTATAAATATAAACTAAACAAACGATGCTGTTAAAGAGACACACACAGAGTCAGACAGAAACACAGATGTATAAAGAGAGACATAGAGAAAACAGAGATACTGTATACACAGAGAGAGACATAGCGAGAGGGAATAAGAGAAACAGAGACACAGCAAAGAGACAGAGACACAGTGACACAGAAAAAGATAAATAAAAGGAGAAAGAAAGAGAGGAGAGATCGATAGATAGAGATAGACTCAAAGAGAGACAGACAGATAGATAGATAGATAGACAGACAGACAAGACAGAGAGAAACAGTATGTGAGTGAGTGATTGACAGAGACAGAGATAGAGGTATGAAGGAAAGAGAGATAGAGCGAGCGCACGAGAGAGAGAGCATGTGTGTGTGTGTGTGATCCAAATTTCAAGATCTATAAATATAAGCTAAACAAACGATGCTGTTGTGAGGCCTGCCACAGCGACAGCTCGTCTCCGCTCAGACACTCACTAACACACTCCTGCCATATTGCTTTACAAATATTTACAATGTCACAGCTTCTAATTATGCTACTGAAAACATGAGAAGTCTGATACACACAGCACTCGAATTAACACTCACAGAGAACTGAGGAAGAACAGAGTTACTTCAATAATCTGTGTTTCTTCGACACCGCAGATTTGTGTCCTACATTTTACTCCCTCAAGGAGTCTGGCTGTTTATAACCTCACCTCTCGAGCCGCTGCTGGAGGACGGTCAGGTGCTCCTTCAGCCTTCTGATCTCCTCCCGCTTGATCCGTGTGATTTCACGATTCCTGTCCATGTACCTGCGCAGAGCAGTAAAACAAATTTCAGTGTCACATGACTTTATGCCTGCTACACATGAGAAACAGAGGATGAGGACATCCCTCACCTGTCCATGTAGAGCATCGGGGGAAACTCCAGCTTGTTGTGGATCTTCTCAGGTCGGCCCAAAGCCTGGTTAAACTCGAACCGTGACAGCTCGAAGGTCAAAACTGGGGGAAGTTCAGTAAACCAGTGCTGAGGGGGAGAAGAAGGAAAGAAAAAAAAAAAAAAAAAAAAAGGAGACATTTTTTGTTGAGGATTTAATTTGGCAAGTACACACTACCCTCTACTCAGACTTCCTGCTTCCCGGTGTGGTCAAAATGGCTTCAGGGCAAATCTCTGTGGTGCTTGTGCAGTGTACGGACCAGCACATTTAAACAGAATGCTTACCTCCTGTCCAGATTTGGCACAGTTTTCAGCAGAATGCAGAGACTCGATCTCACCCTCCACCATAGCAGCCTCCAGACACTCATGTAGGTCTTTGAAGCCGTTCACCTGTAGCGGGTACTGTCCGAACATCTCCGTGTTCTCAAATTTCTTACCTGAAGGAGAAACAACGTACATGCAGACCTTAAAGATATGTGGCCCACATATCATATATCCCTGACAATAAGTCATGTCTAAACCTTCTAAATCTAGCATTTTATATATAGACCCTTCTACATGTAGTAATTTTTTCCCCTTGTTTTTGTTGTATCCGACCTGAAGACTTTGGATGACTAGAAGCCTGCAGATCTCATGAAACGTTCTCCCAGACAGAACAAAGGCTCCCTACTGACCAAAACTCGCCACAAATCCCTCACCTTCAAGGACACCTACAGCCAGGAAGCGACCATAAAACAGCTCCACCATCGGGTTCTTTGGCTTCTCACCCTCTCTGGAAAGAGAAAAAAGTAACTGCAGTGAAGAAACCAGCTTCACTTGGGTGAGCGTTAACCCCGTCGTCCCGCGGGTCATGTTCGCCGCTTATTCAATGGAACTAATCGAAGTCATGCAGCTAAATGCAGCTCATTTATCATAATACAGCTCGGGTAATGGCTAGTGTATGTAATAGGTAAAAAGGTCAAAGGTCTTCGTGATTGATGAGGGTGCGAGAAAAGAGCAGGAAAGTCAGCCATTCCGCATAAAACGTGAAGGTGCTGGAGCAGATGTGCACTGAAGCTTACCTGTCTTCCTCTGCCTTCATCTGGAACGCGTCCTCCAGCCAGTCCAGCAGTTTGTGAGTGAACTCGCTTACATCCTGCTGTTAACACACACACATTCACAATGTCATAAAAGAGCCACAGGGCTTTTTACACACAGGTCACGCAAACACTATCAGAACAGCAGCAATCAATGCCCACTTATCACCACTGATCACTTTTAGTTTTAAATCACCTTTAATATACACATTAGCTCACACGAGCCAGATACAATACAGTGATTTAGGCCACAGAAGATCGATCAGAAATTCTGTGGTCTGATGTCAACATCAGAGGCAGTCAAAAACCTCAGCAAACCTGCTGCGACTCGCTGGACTTAAAGGCGTCCTTGAGGATCTCCACGGCCTTGGACGGGTCGACGTATTTCCTCCTGGATCCCACCATCAAGGAGAAGAGATTCCTCAGCTCCTGCATGAAGGGTAGATTCCTGTGCTCCTGAACACACAGCGGAAAAATATTTTCAAAATCTGTATTTCTTTCTATTACATATGCCTGCAGTATATACGCATACACTGGAGCCATGTTTGAATTTTAACTTTGTTCTTCCTATATAGTTCCTGTATATAATTCTATACGGCATCCTTTTAAAAGGTCATTATAAATTTGCTGCAGAGACTGAAGGTGAATTTAAGTCAAATGCCGTGCTGAACCAGTATTTTTGCATTTAGATGCTGATTTGCTTTCTACCTAATTTGTTTTGTGTAAATAAGAGACATTGCTTTGATATTTGCCTTACAGTGAAGGTGAAGCTACAGTGATTTGTAGTGGAGAACAACAACAACAACAACAACCACCAGTCCCTTACTCTCTGTATTCCGCACCGTGTCATTCTACAGGGCCGTGAAATCATTTAAAAAATGTTTTTAAAGATTACCTAGACCTTCCATTTTCTCCATATTGGCACAAATTATTGGAAAATGCTGGTGGGAACTCCGGAGGATGACGGTGTTGAGGTTGGGCTGGAGAAAAAAACTGGGAGTTTGTGCTGTGGTGTGACTGGGTGTAGCCTAGACATGTTATGCCTCTGAACAATCTACTAATTCAAAATGATTATACATAGCGCCACAATCACGATGTCTCTGCTCATACTGAAGCAACTCTGAGCAAATCAGCTTTCTGCTACGCCCAAAACTGATAAATAAAACTATAAACAATCAGTGACAACACTACACTAATTAGCCAGACGTTAAATGCATTTATAGAAATATGTGTAGAAGCAAAAACATCAAACTTGATCCGAGGATAAAATACCTTATTTCTCATTTCAGACTCAGTGACGTATTTGCATGATGTTATTCTGACAGCTTGGGACGATGTACTACATGTTTAGCAAGACTGACAAGATTTATGCTTTTCAATTATATTAACTGGAGAAAAAAAAATATCATTTTACGGTGTAATTAATCTTTAATACTACTCATTATGCAATGCAGTTACGGCCGTTATCACCGTTCCTGTCCTGACATGAAAGAAGTGTGACTAAATAAAGTCAATTGCTCTGCCTCTTTGAGAAGGTGTGTAATTTGGAGGTTACTTTGTACGGTTATTGTAAAATTGCCATCATATCAGGTGATATTAAGTGTTCATTACTCATTCAGTCAACACCGAATGTGCTCTTGCTGCAATCAAAATATAGGAAATTATTGACAATTCATATTCTGAATGCTGAATTAGAGATGTGTGAGAGACGTGTACATTTTCAGACGTGCTCCACGTTCACGCTAAGAGGAGAGGAGCGACAGAACAAACTGGTCGCTTCTTACACCCGGTGCCTCCCCGCCCATCCTCCTTCTGAGTGCTATTTGTCATGCTAACAGATTACAGCCTAAACCCTGCCTGCGCTTTTCCACCAGCCTGGAGAAGCAAGCGAGAAATCGAGTGCAGGACTGAATCCTACAAGGCACGGTGGTCTGGTCGCCGTGGAAGCTGCTTAGCACAGATTAGACGTAGTGTTAAAGCCAGAGAACAAATAAAGCTTGAAAACACTCTTCCTTCAGTTCACTCCCCCTGCAAGATGGCTAACCGGGCCACTGGGATGGAACTGGGGCACTGAGAGACTTTACCAAAAGGTCACTGGGATGAAATATAAGCTGGGGTGTGTACGTGTGAAGTGTGTGTGGTGTGTGTCGTGCGAGTGTGCTGGAGTAGGAGAAGATCACCTTCTGGTTTCGGGGTAAATCCTGGACCTGGGTAGGAGGAGAGTAGTTCAACACCAGTCTCTGGAATTCCAGCAGGTTAAACAAGGACTGAAAAAATAAAACGGACAGAAAATGTCAGGATTAATGAAAATCAAACCTGAAAGTTCTTTCCTCTATGAATGATCGATATCTAAGCAAAGAATTTATAAATGTCATACGTGATAGCCCGGTTAGTTTGTGTCCCACATTTCGCTCCGGAGTTTGTGCAGATTTACTCATTTAGTCGTACATTGAATCATTTAGTCGTGAATGACTTGAAAGTACGTGTTGAACACTGAAAACATGCTTTTTAAATGTTGACTTTTTTTTTTTTTAAGATCACCACATCAGCTGCTTTCCCGTCAGTTTACGATAAAATTTATTTTTTAAAAATAAATCACGTCACGGTAGTTAAAGGACTGCATCGACTGAGCTATAACTGCTAGGAGCTGCTTAGTCACCAGTTTGTCATGTTAAGCGCTCAGTGAACTTTGCCTATTTTCATTTAAATGTATGTTTTCCAATGTCACGTTAATAAAATGTTCATTGGCACGCTGTTTGGAATTTTTACCCCTACGTCCTAACCGAAACGCTCAAATCCAGTGTTTAATCTGCGAAAGTCTTGCCTGTGTAACTGCTACACAACGATACGCTGGAGATGGGGTTCATTAGCCTGTTGTGCAGGTTAAGTGATTAAAGCGTGTTTTGTTTTGACTCTTGCGCAAGAGGCCCGACTGCATTACTAATTTACAAGCCTGCACAGCTCAGAATGTCAACAGCACTCCCTGTAGCCTTCAAAAGTGCTTTGGCTTCTTCGGGAGTCCGATTACACGTGGAAGGCAAACAGCATGTGACTGTGTATCCGGTGACCAAAACACATATCACTCCATGGCTCATGTTTTACTGCGGGCCAGTGAAGATCAACACACAGCACAGCACTGCGAGCCGAGATTTATTTGGCACAATCGGGGCAAATTAACGTTCCACAATACGCCTATTCCCTTCGACAGGTGCATATGCTATCCGTTTGCTAGGAGAAAACAGTTTATAGAGATATACAGAACTATCATATGCAAGAAAGCTCATTTTACATAAATTTTATATTTAGTGTCCATGAGGGTGACCGTATACGCCAGGTCACAGGGCCAGCGAAAGAGCAACTGAATCTTTGTAGCGCGTTAAATGACTCGGCTCACCCTTCCCAGAATCCAGTGCGTCGTTTTTGTTTTGAAAGCATGATGTGAGAACGACCTGCTCGTTACAATTTGAGATCCGTGGCCTAGAATGTCACCTGATTGTTTTTGGAATGTCGGTGGCATTGAAAGCGGTGACCCGCCTCTTAGAGCTGAGGGTTCAGGGAAGGGTGAGCCCGAACAACCTTCTGGTCACGATCTCAAACTTACTACCTTAAAACAAGCCTTCTTTCACAAAGCCGATTAAATCAGACAGCCGTGCTGAACAGTGAGACCTGGGCACAATGGAGCTCACTTGTATGACGGCGCTGAACCAGCAGGTGTTGCCCACATTCTTCAGGCCCACGGGGCAGTTACCCTGCCGCTTCCTGTCATGAGGGTTGGGCGAGTCGCTCCACACCTCCGTGTGTGTGCGCTTCAGGCTGGCTTTGTTCTCCGCTATACTTGCCTCCAACACCCTGAGAGACAAAACCCCACCCAGTTACGCCACAATCCTTAAAAACAAAGATAAACAATGAGACATTGTAAGAGTTTTTGCCGGGGCGTGTGAATCACCTGCTGATTGCCTGCTCCTCGTCCGTGATGCCGGTCTCTCTGAAGGCCCGGTTGGACTCCTCCAGGCTGAGCGCGATGGCCCTCTGAAGGTCATCTTTGTCGTCTCCCGTCAGATCGATCACATCTGAAACGCGTCATGCCATTTCGTTTATTCACCCTGAATTCCACATTCATGTAAATGAAATGTCCGGCTCTCCATCTCATTTACGCCACCATGGAGATTTAAGAGGCACTTACAGCATGTGGGAATAATTACCAGGTCTGGCTCTTCATACACGCCAAGAGCTCGGATATTCTTATTCATGTATTCATGAGTCATATTTAAGGGCGGTAACGCCGTTAGATACTTTCAGATAATATATGCAGCACAGATAATTAACCATTTCATTCAAGTAAGCGCACAAGTCATGAACAGAAGCTGGATATTTCAAATAAAATGAGCCATAAAAAGTTGGTAACCAAACCCAGCACATTGCTGATGCGTTTTTTTTTTTTTTTTTTTTTTAAAGTTGTGTACGTTTCGACCAGGAGCAGGCGTAAATACGTACTCGTGTCGGCCTGGCTGCCCACGCTGATGTATCTGTCGTTGCCGATCTGTGTGGTTTGATAGTAGGTGGCTTCATCCTGTTGCGGGACTTTGGCATTCTTCTCCGTAAGGAAGGCTACTGCCTCAGCTAGGTCACCATTGCTGACCTGGGAAGAAAAGCAGACCAGGAAAAATGGCTTTCATGTTGTACCTGATGAAAGCTTCAGTTTTCAGCGTCACACTTGGACCGAAAGGGTTTGATTTGGGCTACTTATGATGATGTGGATAAAAACAGCTCCCATTCGCGTGGTAATCCGGGAAAGCTTTTATTCCCAAAATATGTAGAAAACTTTGTCCGTGTTTACACTTGGTATTAAAATGCGTCTTGAGCATTCAGGTCACAAATGGACTGCCGAGACACGTCACCGTTTACACCTGTGTTTATCATGAGGTGTCCAGATGACCGCTTTTGTTCGGTTTTCGTTACTGCCTGCATCACTTCCACTAGAAGGTCAAAGGTCCCCGCGCAACTTCAAAAGAAAATGAGGGAAATATTGTTCATAGTTTATATATGGTAAATCAGGAAGTGACCTTTTCTGCAAATGTTGCGCAACAATAAATGTAACTACAGACACATTTAAAAATAAACAAAGTACCATTTTATAATGAAGAAAACACTGGCAATCTGCTTTGGTATTAGTGGAATAAAACACTTTTTTAAAGGAATTGGCTTTGACTTGGTGGCGTTAACTCTGCTCTGCGTCAGGCCGCATCACACCGCCCCGTCATTGATTACTGCCTAATAATTGCAGGTGAAGTAAGCATTGCTAGCACTAAGAGAGCCTCTTTACCTGTAGGGCCTGCTGTAATAGCTGAACATCTGTAGTTCCAGTAACTTCCCTCAGCTGATTCAGTAACGTCTGTTGGTGCTGTAGAAAGAAACACACACAAATCTCTACGCTTATTCACAGCTACGGATGTACCGGAGACGTATCATCACTCTCTCGCTGTCGTTTGGGAAAAGGCTTCCTAAGTAGGCGGCATAATTGCGTTACAATTCAAATCCGAAACAGCAAAAGGTCAGCTTTAAATGCAGCGTTGTACACGTCCTTTCTGTACGGCGGTACTTATTAAAATGTTAGCATGCCCAACATCTACAGTATGACTACAATTATAGTAACTGTAATAATGTATAAACATGTCATGACAGTATAATTAACCTACATGAAAGGCGATTAGCGCAATAAAAAAAGTTGCAGACAGCTACAGTAAAATCTCAACAAATACATCCTAAGTTTCTCGTCTTAAGCACATACTCCGGCGACAACAACAAAAACTAATCACTGACCCCACCTTTAACTCCGACACAAGCCTTCCGCAAGGCCTCGAGAAGGAACTGTGCGGAGTGGCGAGCATCAGACGTGACGAGCCAAAACCACGTCTCTGTCTCGTTACCGCTACGTGACTCATGACGTAGTGCGGAGATTTCTCACAGATCGCGCGCTCGAGTTCTCATCGGAGTCTTTTAGAGAAACAGCGATAAATAAAGCGGACACCCTTTCACCTTGACAAAAGGTTTCAATAAGAAGAAGAGAAAACATGTGGGATTTAAAAAAACCTCCTGGCACCAGTTTAATTTCAGACTGGAGCTGGTGGCAGTGCAACGAGTCACATGGCGCTTCTCAAACCAGCTGTTTCTCAGCCATCGGTCTAATTTTAATGAAATGTCATATGATGACGCGACGTGCGAAGTGTCACAGCAATTTTTGCTGTTTCTCCTGCTCAACATCCCCATGTGTGTGTGTGTGTGTGTGTGTGTGTGTGTTAGTTATACAGTATGTGCTTTATATTTAACGCATGACTTTGCGTGCACGCAGAAGCAACATCAATGCAAGCGTATGCATAGTTTAAGAACATCTGGGGGATTAAACACAACATCTCTCTCTCTCTCTCTCTCGGACTGTGAATGCGAGCACGACTTTTGGACATATTCAGGATTTTTGGTACCTCTATTTTCTTAAATTTGGATATGAAACCCGTTATTCATTGGACACTAACATCGAGTGACGAGGTCAATTTAACGCGCGGCTCTTTTTTTTTTAAATCCTCAAAGTTACATGATGGACCTCTTTGTGCAATACGAATCATTTAATAAGTACTGAAGCTGTTTTGACTCGTTTGGTGTGCGTTATGCAAATTACACCGCATCAGCCAGAACAAACTTTCCCTTCACAAGACATAACTTCTCCACCAAACCTCTACACAGCGTGTACACTGAACGAACTGCTCTCTCACACCATGCGAATCGCCGACTTTCCCAACTCGCAGCACTGCGTTTCACAACCGTTATTTGACGAGCAGAAGCAATGCCAGAAAAACCCGAGACCTCAGACGACACTGCATGAGTGCAATTACAAAACACGCCCCGTGTGTTTGAAATGTTTTAAAGGGACACTTCAGTCGGGACGTGTGTACCGCGTAGCCTTGTATTAATATGATGTATAGATTATGTATAGGAGCCTTGAAGACAATACTATGTGCATACGCTGACAAGTGCACACATACAGCGCAAGTCCTATTAGATCCGGATATTAAAAAATACATTTTGTACACGACACCTAAGTGATAAAACTCTCGGATCCGGACGGCAATACAATGGCCGCAGACTTGCTAGCGGGTTGATTTTTCCCCCTCGAACCCAGATGTTTGCGTTACTTCGTCTTATGATCGTGGTCAGCTAAAAACTCACTAACGAGACTGCGCCAGTACGGCAAGACACGCCCCCTCCTCCAGAGGGGCGGGGCATATACCTTCTAGAGCGCATTTAATTGGACGAACACAAGATTAGTACAGGATGCGTCGTGAAAATATTGTTTGCAATAAAAATGACTAAATTAAAATGAGAAAGCTTTGTTTTCTACGTACACTACCCTAAATGGTGTCCATGACGCTTAAGGGGCAATTATTAGAAAAAACTGTACACACCCACCACCAAAACACACACACACACACACACCTTTTACAGCCGAATCATATTCAACACTGGCTTGCACGTGCGCCAGCGCTGGAGTGTAATAAAGGTGTTATAAACAGATTATAAATATGGATGTTGCACCATCAGTTTGTTTTAAATCTCCAACAGTGCAAATGTAAAGCCGTCAAAATGTAGCGGCAAAGAATGAAAGCACCAAAATATTAAAGTAGTATGCTAAACGAAATGAAGCATCGGCGTTACGTGGCTAGCAACTCGTTTCTAGGCGTGTCACGCAGCCCATGTCAACATTAGCTCCTTAGCTAGCCAGCTAGCTAATTTTTTACGCTGTCGTAAACGTAACCCGACTCAATTCACGCACGACATTTAGCAGGGGGAAAAAAAACCCAGCAAGCGTACGCAAATAAATGCCAGGTTGAGATTTAAAGAAGCTAGCTAGTTTATTAGCTAGCTAAGCTAATGCTAACTTTCTCAGCCTGGCGCATAGCAAAAACATTCGGCGCACGAGCGCTTACCTTCTGAGAGTGCTGCTGGAGGACATTCTGCTCCACGGTCATGGCCGCTCCAGTTTGCAAATGAAATGAATTCAGGAATTTAAAAAAATTATAAACGCGTGTAACGGAAACTCCTAAGTTAAATAATAGTTAAAACGTCCCCCCGCTTAGCAGCGCAGCAGCGGGCGCCATGGGAAGCGCAGGCATGGGCTAGATAGAGTCGCGTCGGGGTTTTTTTTCCCTACCCGCATTCGAGATATCCCGCCTTCACCACTCGGATTGGCTAGCTGCTCACATTTCTACGAGTAAGCCAATTAGAATTCAGCGAGCCGCAGACGGAAGGCCAATCATAGTGCAGGATGTGAGATTTGTGGGAATACGGATGGGAAAAACATGAACGCAGAAGAGACGCTTTATGCTGGAGTTGTGTTTCTGTTAGTTGGGTCTGGTTCAGTTTCACTTAGACCTCAATAATAGAACATTTTTACATTATTACAGCGCTCAAATGATGATGATGATGATGATGTGTTACAAGAAAAGAGTTAATAAAATAAAATAGAATAAAAAAAAAACAAACACGAACGTTTAACATGAAATAAATAAAACAAAGCAGTTTCTTTTCATTGCGAAGAAAATAAAGATGAACTGAAACTGAAACTTTGGAGGCAGCAAGCTGTTCTTAGAGGATTAAGTCATTAAAAAAAAAAAAAAAAAGCAGAAATGAAACTACAGCTGATAAAGATTAGCCCTACCCTTCCTGTCAGACAAGCCTGACTAAATAAACTATATTCATCTGAGATTAAAGGTTTGGTCTGCACAGATCTAAAGAGCCCTTGTGTTGTTTTTTTTCCAGAAAGAAAAAAAAAAACCACAAAGAAATAATTTAAGAAGAAATCAGGTGATTAACAATCTTTGTTGTTAACAAATTTTGACAGATAAACTAGCTAATTAGCAGAACAACTGAAGAGGTAAGAGTGTTGTCATGGTTACAGCGTGCAGGCTGTCATGAAAACAGCTTAAGATTTGTAAGGCTTTGGATGTTGGAAGTGATTCAGTGGGTAATGTTTATGTTTGGAAGGAGTCACCAGTGTCAACGCTTTGTAACAGTTCATCGTAAACCTGTAACTTTTCCCGACATATTCAGGACACAGAAGCTGTATTTTTTTCTGTGTGTGTGTGTGTGTGTGTGTGTGTGTGTGTGTGTGTGTGTGTGTGTGTGTGTGTGTGTGTGTGTG
>JAQQZR010000009.1:2458481-2476815 GCA_030068235.1 Notoglanidium macrostoma | reverse complement strand
TAACAGTTCATCTTAAACCTGTATATTTTGGCGAGATATTGTGGACACAGAAGCTTTATTTTTTTGTGTGTGTGTGTGTGTGTGTGTGTGTGTGTGTGTGTGTGTGTGTGTGTGTAGAGAGAGAGAGAGAGAGAAAAAAGAAAGAGATAAGGAACAACTGTTTATAGCTGCTATACATAAGTGAGAACAGGAACTAACTTGTTTCAGGAATGTTCCACTGCATTAAACGTAACTATAAGTAGATTGAATAAAGAGAGTAAGAGAATGAATAAAGACGATTAGGCTTGGCAAATAAGAGGACTAAAACACTAAACAATGATAATTTTAAAAAATGATTAACTTCAAGGTTGTAATGTTATCGCTGCTTCTTCACACCAATACATCGTTGATTATTTTCCTATAGCAGCACACCTTCAGGTCGTTCATTGCTTATTTATTTGCTAGCAACAGATGTAAAGAAGGTTACAACACTACGCTTTGTAGATGGAAATGGATGGATTCATACAATTCTTGGGTTTTTTTTTGTATGTGTGTGAGCTATTTCTTTAAGATGACAGACTGTGACACATACTAAAAATGAACAGATATTTCTGAAAAGTGCTGTGGAGATGTAGTGGGCTGCGGTGAGAAGTGGTAGGCCGCCTCCACAAGGTCGTGCTGTGACCTTTCGAGTAGGCTGAAGCTCCCATCCTGCGCTACAGACTGAGCGAGAGGTAGAATAAATACCGAGCACATAACTGTCCACCATTGGGGAATGCGTTTGTGTGTGTGTGTGTGTGTGTGTGTGTGTTCTACATCATGTCCTGCTTCTTAAAGTCTTATATCCTAAATTATACACCACATGGCTGTGAATTATTTTCCTGCCATTTCTTTACATCAGTTTTCTTTCAGGATCATTATACTGTGTACACTGTACACTTAGTACACTGCTGAATTTTAGATTTAATGGCTTAGATTTCTTCATTACCTATCTCTGTTCTTCTTCACCATGGCAACATAAGGTTAATTTTTGGGTTTTGGCCTATTTGCAGGCATAAGTTCAACCTGCTGAGTAATTAGATCACTATTAAATAATTCATCTGATATAATTTCTTTCCCTCCGTGCTGTCAGCTCTTATTGCTGATGGGTAAATCATTAAAAAGCGATTCCAGTGAGTTTAATGAAAAGGAACATATATTATAAATTGTATATATGTGTCTTTTATTTTAATAGTTTCTCACTAGAGGCTGGCGTACTATATATAAAAATGATATGGGGGGAAAATTTCTAAAACCCGTTTTACCAAACCAGTTGATATGTAAGGAATACATGCACTTAGGGGTGTGCTGTTATAGCAAAATAACCAACGACGAGCTGGTGTGATGAAGCGGAATTACTGTTATCACCTCAAAGCTGACTATTTTCCCATAACAGCACATCCTGAAGTGTTTTATTCCTCTTATACCATGGCAATTTGTCAACAATGTCTTATTATTAATAAAAAAAAAAATGACATTCTCCATTCACTTACCAGCTTCTTTTTTTCCCCTCACACACGTGAAGGTGTTAAGACAAAAATAATAATAATAATAAATTGCCACTTGTTACTGAGGAACTGCAAACTCGTCTGTTGTGTCTGAAAATTTAAAGTTACCACTTTACCTCTGATGTTCCAGAGTGCTGACACTTTAGACTCCTCCCATAAATGTGAAATAAACATAGTAAACACAGAAAACTCCACCATATCAACAATTACACGCATTTCTATTCGATTTATTTGGCCCATCCATTTGCTGTGCAAGTCCTTGTGTTAATCGTTACTATAGAAACGATAACATATTATAACATGCACATTAATGTAAATGAGAGCTACATTTTAGACACATTTAATCAGTCATGGAAACTGAATCAGTAACCAATCAGAATAGAGCATTCAGTCCAGATGTGGTATAAATCTGCATAATCTGTGTAAGGCTGTTTTGTTATTTGCCTATTTTCCCCAGATTTTTGTGTGGGTTTAGTTTGTTTTTCTGAATTCGCCACACAGAACATGAAAGTCCAGCAGATGGCACTGTTGTGCAATAATTTCCCAAGCTAAACAGTTGCATAACCCGTCTCTGTGTAAGCCACCATATAGGGGAAATGTAAGCGCCTACTGTTTCTACACGAATTCCTGTCCTTCAAGACACCGCAGAGGCTCTCATTCACACACTGACCTGATTCCATCATATGTGCAGCATAAACACATACAGTATTTCTATTTAAAGGTGTGAATCAGATTGCCAGGATATTGTTGATGGCTACTTTTGATCCATCCCTGCTGTACGGCTCGTCTCTGCACAGACAAGATGACTGCTTCAAAAAAAAAAGAAAAAAAGAAGAAGCAGCAAGGTCACCTTTGAGCTGTCATTTGAAGCAAGGATAATTTGAGACTTTGGTGAATGTTTACTTTTGATTACAGCATGACACTGAGCGTGCGGCGTCACTATACGACCTTGTTCAAAGGCTGCTCGGGTGCAGTGACTGAAGACTTGTTTTGAAGGACATACATTTTTTTATTATACCGAATTAAAAAAAAATTTGCTGGATGTTGAAGTTGAAGTTTTACAAAATGAACTCACCTACACGTTGACCTTCACCAAGACATCAAGAACAGATGAATACACAAACTGAAAAACACCCAGGTAAAGTAGCGTTACATGGCCTGTATTTGGATACCGGAAGCTGATTGGCTCTTACATTCTATGACACAATAATACTCGGCAATCACTGTAACGATAAAACAGAAACAAATTCAATCTTAAACAAATCAATCTTAGATAGATGGAAACATTCAACATGATGAATAGATAATAGTATAATTAGTGACTGTAACCCCTCTGTGGTAATGAACAAAGTATTGGCACCCCTCTAATACTCAGGAATTTAGAGGAATGGGAATACTTGCAGCATGTAATCAGTAAAATTAATATGATCAGCGTGACGCTGTCTTGCATTCTGGGTGGATGTTAGACAGTCGTAGAATTAGTAGTGCTATGCACAATTTGTTATTTAATTCGTTAAATCCACTGTCAACCAATCCTTCCATATTAAGCCATAGAAACTAATATACCTTACTAATATAACATAATATGCTATAATATCATAACTAACACACAGTAATGGCGGAAAATGATATTTTTATTTCATAAAACAATATCTATGTTTCTTCCTCTCCTGCAACACTTAATTTACTGTCAGCTAAATATACTTTTAGCTATGTATAGCTATCAGCTTTCAACCAGAAACGGAAATAAAAGGCACGATCCTGATGGGTTAATCCTGTTTCTCTGTTGTTCCGTCTATCCTGTTTCTGCTTAAAGACACTAAAGGACACACAAATATGAAAGAATCCTTTTATAAGCATTGTTATAGCGCAGTTAGTACGCAAGACATGTTATTTCACATTTATATAATCATCTGCGCTGTATGTGTGTTACCCTGCAGCCATTTGGGACTGTTCTAAAATATTTCAGGAGGAATTCAAACCCAAATCTTGCTCAAATCCCTGGAATTTAGTCTGTAGCCGTGCACTTAGAAAGTGATTAGTGAGTTAGACGTGTGCAATAAATGTGTAAAGTTTATCATCATCCTCATGTTAAGCTGTGCTCAATAGCAATGGTTCCAAACCAGAGTTTTAAGAATGAGAGATTCTCATCCTGAATCGTACTTGTAGATCTCCATGTACTCGTATATATATGACACACAGATTATGAGTGCTATAGAGTGAGAGATGTGGATGTGCAGCTTATGTATTTCAGTCTTATTTAATGTTTGTCAAAGGTTGAAAGTTCAGCGATGTAGCACCCCTGTCCCACTGCGATTTCAGTTACGCATGAATTTACAACCTGCATGTTAAAACGTGTCGCCGCGTGAGTGTGTGTGTTTAGTTATGCCTTGCTAATTGAAAAAAAACCCACGAAAAAATTGTGTGTAAGGTGATTTCCCAGATTATTACCTATCACCTTTTGGGTTCTTGGAAGCCTTTCTGAAAGAAAATGATATTGTAGGGTTGCACAAGAGGAACAAACTCACAGGAACACTTTATTTTAAAAATAATTTCAGTTTCACCCTTTTTAGCCATCCAAGTTACTGCCTAAGTGCTTACTTGGAGAGAAAACTGGCGTGTTTTTCAATAAAAATCGAATCCCTATAAGAAGAAAGGACTGAATATATCCAGTTTTCAAATTCATCTCAGAGATTCTCTGTGATCAATAAATCACAGAGGATCTAATTTACGCATCTAATAGAAACGTCTGTTGTAATTGAATAGCCTAATTGGATTCACTTATTTAGTGGATGCTTTGATGCAAAAAGAGAATCTGCTAACTAGACTGTGAGTGCTACTGCAGAATAAATGAGATGGATTTTTGGGTAAAGGGCAGCTTTATTTATTTATCTCTTGGATCCCACATACAAGTCCATAAACCAGTTTGACTCCTGCATGCGGGTTTTTCTTACAGAGATGACCCGGGCATGTCAATGACCAAAGTCAGTGGCTTCGGTAAAACGAGCCGACGCTGTCAAAACAACTGAATCATTGCAGCCATTTCACAGTAAAGAAAGCGTCCACCTGAAAAGTATCTGAGCCTCTAAACTACCCGAGTCACCCCATAATGTCTCCTCCAGTCCTCGTGGCATATCTATCTTAACTGCTCTGCGAAGGTTAGTTAAGGGTCACTCTGATGTATTGGGTCGTGTGGAGAGTTTCTTACCTTTGGGAGAAGGAATGAATCTTCGAGAGAACACAGCACAAATGTGCTCGCTTTGCCCTCGCCGTGACCTTTCACAAACTTTTAATCTCAATCTGGTCTCTCTGTGAGATTGGTCGACGCTGAGCCACCCTTTTCATGTTTCGCACGGTTTGGGGAAATGTTTGCTCTGGAAGTGCGTGACCTATGAAGTTGGCTCTGGGTGGGTGTGCAGAGGAAGGACGCATTCACAAAGTACAAAAGATCACAGTGTCAATACGATCGGAAACGACTCGCAATCTTCAGTCTGATACACAACAGTGTTAACAGCTACAGCCAATCACTGGAATGTTAGATTTTATACTATGCATAATATATATATTTTTTTTGCAGAAAGATAACAGTCTCAGAGTGAAGCTTTCAAAGGTGTTTGTGCTATGACCTTACGCGTAGGCTGAAGGTCACATTATGTGCTTCTGAGACACAGGGAGAGAGAGAGAGAGAGAAAGGGGGAGAGGGAGGGAGATGTAGGCAGACAGAGAGAGAAACAGAGAAAGAGAAAAAAAGATAAGACATAGAGAGAGAAAGCATGGAAGGAGAGAAAGAAAGAGAGAGAGAGAGAGGGAAAAGGGAAAGAGAGGGCAAGAGATACAATGTGAAAAGATAAACAGTGAAAGAGATAGAATAAGAGATAGGGAGAGAGTGATATAGATAGATAGAGAGAGAGAGAGAGAGAGAGAGAGAGAGAGAGAGAGAGAGAGAGAGAGAGAGAGAGAGAGAGAGAGAGAGAGAGAGCAAGAAATACACAAAGGACAGAGTAACAGAAAGCCAGAAAGCAAGAGACAGCTAGTGTAACAAATAAATAATAAAGGTTAATAAAATATTATGCTCCATAATTTCATTTCTAAATAAATTAGTAAATAAGAATATACATTCAATTTCAAATGTGCTTCCCCATCAGAAAATAGGATATTTTAAGAAAATGAAAACTGTCCAAGGAACACTTGAAGAGCCCCGATGGCAGCGTATATTGAGCTCAAGGATGCAATGTTAAGATAAAAGAAAAAAGAAAGAAAGAAAGAAGTCGTTGATGACAGCTCATGTTGATGGCAGACGTTGAAGTAAGGCACGCTGGGAAATATGGGGCATTCAGGGGCACAGCAACTGGAGAGACAAAGGTCACGACCGCTGAGGCTCAGGCTTGAAGAGGAACCATGCTGGAATTTGAGATTTGAGAAAGTCTACAGGGAAAAACGAGGATATAAAGACGCTTTGAAATGTAAAAAAAAAACCTTGACCTCCGTTTTCACTTCTCAACTTTTTCTTACTTAATTCACAACATTCCTGGATTTTTAAAAAAAATTTTTTTTTATCAGAATCATTTCCAATCTCAATCTTGGGTTTGTTTTTGTTCTAACTGGTTAATTCTTGACACTTGCTCGTGACAGCCGTCATCCCAAACGGGCCATAAAATGCAATTACACACCTTGCTGTGAATGTTTTCTGAAACAGCAGCTGGGGATTGGGACGAGGAAAAGTTAAACATTGAACTGGGTAACACACACAACACACACACTCTGAGTGACCTGGAGTTTTCACTGTTCAGTAGCTTTAAGTTGAGCTTTGAGTAAGTGAAGCTCTGTTGTCCATCCAAATCCGCTCCAGATTTCAAAGCGACAGAAGGACAAACAGCCGATTGTGGGATCTTACGCACTGACCCTGGCTCCTGACTCGCACCCTGACTCGCTCTTCTCTGTTTCGGAGCCAAAGGAAATAAGGGGTTACATGAAGTTCATGCATGATAAGAATCTGAGGATGGAGAAGTTCACAGAGAGGGGAAAGAAAGGTTATTTAAAGATGAAGGAAAGGGAACTCGTTTAGAAAAGAGGGAAGTCGGGGCCTGGGGAGCAAATCTCACTCCAGAGCAGTGAGGACAAGCAGAGCGATGAAAAGCGCACTGCAAAAATGAAACGATATCTTAACAAGTGGAGATATCTTGAATGTGGACAAATCGATCTAATAAGATTATTCATTGAGCTTGTTATTAGATGCTTTACTTATTTCAGTCTTAAAATCTGCTTATTCTATTTACAGATAACAGAGGGTCTAGAAATAGGTTCAATAATCATATACTCGGTTTATAGTAATAGGAAATTCTAGATACGCTGATAATAAGGATATTTTAACTAATGTCCTATTTTGCAGCTTTATAATCAAATAAAATCAAGACGTGACATTTGTACACTTAATTCATTAGAGATTTAGAAAGTGCAGGTCTTTTTTTTCTTCTCCATATGATGAATAAAGAGCAGGAGCTTGAATTTTCAATATTCTCACAATTCTGCTGCTATTAAACGAGGAACAAAACACGTCACGGGGATGATAACTTCATCACAACACTACATCATTGATTATTTTCCTGTAACAGCACCACATCGGGTGTTTTCTTAATTCCTTACTTCTTTCACGCGTATGCTTTAGCTACAGTGACCCAGTGAAGCACAAGCGGTGTACCAAAATCTGTTAATCATTAAAAAAAAAAAAAAATAAAAAAAAAAATAAATCACTTGATTTCACACACACACCAAATTATTGCTCTTAGAGAATTGCAAATTGCTTGTCAACAGTTTCCCAGAAATATTTCACACCATCTGTTTTCTGCAAAAGGTCTGGCACTTAAAAGAGCATCTGCAGGAACCCTCAAGTTAAATTTTATCATTTGCAGCCATGATGAAACAATCAGTAAAATCAGTGCACCCTAGATCCCTATTTAAGGGCCCTAACCCTTAAACTGCTCATCTCTACAGTTACACTGGATTCCGCCTTACTTGACTTGCTGCTGATTGAAAGTAACCTAAGGACCTGAGGTTTATGTTGTTATAGCCATGCTTGTGAGGCTCAAGGACACCAAGTTTGTGTTACGTGATAGAAAAAGGAAATGAAAGAAGTTTTAACTTTCGCTGACTTTCATATCAAAACAGTATGGAAATACTGCCCCACTGAAAATATGTGTATATGGATGTATTATAAAATAAACAAGCTTTGTGGTCTTGTGCGTTTCAATATTTATTTATATCAGTGCAAATAAACACCAGAAAGTAATAAAAAAATGTAAAACATCATGGTTGTCACAAGAGTATCATAAATGAAACGGAATATTTTTTTTTTTTTTTGCTACAAATGCATTTTTTTTTTGAATGCACATCATGATGTCAATCCAACTTAGAGAAACGCTTTAAAGAGTAACAGAACAGGAATCCACACGAAGAAAAATACAAACCGACGAATGTTTGTCTCGTTAAATTCGACGCTTTAAATAACCATCGATTCGTGATAAAATGAAAAGAAAAAACAAAAAAACCAAAAAAAACACAACAATAAAAAATTTGTTTAAGACATGACATTTCCCATTTCGGGTACTGATACGCAGGTGCTTCCCATGCATGTGCATGCAACAGGCAGCGGTGTAGAGATCAGACGCAACACGACGGCTTGCAGAACAGAGATCCAAAGATTATCGTTAGCTCACAACAGAGACATGCAAAAAAAAAAAAAAAAACTCATTTTTTGTGATTGTATGTACATTATTAGACAGATATTATATTTACAATCAAAGACGATAAAAACTAGGGCTTTTTCAACAATACAAAATAGTAATATTTCATCATGAAAGCACTATTTACACAAATTTATCAAATCCAAATGTATCTACATACAGAGGAAGGAATAAAATAATTTGTATGATGTTTTTTTTTAGCTCATATTTAATCGGACGATGGATCACTCTTTTTTTCACAGTATACTCTCACCAGCTTCACATGCTATCCTTCTATTTTTTTTATATATATATATATATATATATATATATATATATATAGATATATATAGATGTGTGTGTGAGAAACAGAAATCCCTCAGTTCATAAACATGTACACACATCTTTGGGGGAAAAAAAAAATCATATTTGACACCGTAAGTTTGTGAACTGCTACATGTATGTGTATATAAAGTACAAAACAATGAACGATACAAAACCGTAAAAAGATATTTTGACATCTAAAAAATATGAGTTTTCTTTATTCATGCCAAACACACAACACCACTGATGGATTCACTCCTGATGCAAAAATTTAAGCAATGAAAGCATTGTAAATCAATTCAGTGTGTGAGTGTGTGTTGTATATGTGTGTGACATCCCTACCGGGATAGAGCTCGTGGCACAATCATTCAGATAGAACAACATTAGATGAACCTGATCATTCATAAAGTTTAAATATTTTTATTGTCCTTTATTGTGAAGATGTGATACTAGGATGGCACACATGCATCTAATATAACATTGTGCTTCATAAAATAGGGACGTCTGGGGAAATAAATATAAAATTAAATGTAGCGGTAACGTTTTTGGAGTCGTTGAGTATACATTATATTAAATGTTTTATAATGTAAAAAAGGAAAAAGACTGGACCGAAACAGGACCTGTACAAACTTTGGAAAAATGACGTATGCGTTGAAAAGAAATTTGCGTGATGCATCAAATTGCGTAAACGTAAAACACTCTGTCTGTAATGTGTACTGTCGCCATTATTATAGCATTCATTAACGTGAAACAAAAAAGTGGTCAGTGTTACATAGGCTAGCTCAAAACAAAAACAAAACTCGCACTCATTTGTCAAAACATGTCATTCTCATTCTTTGGCAGTTCGGATCTATGGTTTTTCTAACAGCCCACTAAGGTGTTCGCCTCCGTTGCCTTGTCTCTGTATCTGAACTGGAGAAATCATACTCAGTCTGGCATCATGGTACCGATCATCAGCACATGGCTCTACTTTCACTGTAACCCCACAGGGCATCCTCTGTGCATGATCCTCTATCTCTTTCCTGATCTGACTGTTTCTTCTCTGGAGCATATAGTATAGTATAGGATTAGACCTCATTAAAGGTGGAGAATCAGGGCTGGATTCACATTTATCCTCCCCAGGAAGTGTCCACCTTGGGGAGCTTTCTGTTTCTTTCTTCACAGATTTGGGACTGGGTCTGGGGGAGGAGCCCTTATCCCAAGAGGATCCCTGGATGCTGTTTCCTGGTGAGGAGGAGAGTGGGTTAAAATGACCAGGCCCTGAGTTAAGAGTCTGGGGAAACCATGAAAAGTTCACAAGTTCATGATTGTAACTGGACTGACTGAAGTTTCCATTGGCTTTGCAGTTTGCCTGAGGGAGGAAAGGACTAAGGATCCCCTGGGGCTGAGATGTCTCCTTCAGACAGTTGTCTGACAAAAGGAGCTGCTTCAAAACATTGAAGCTTTGGCTGTCTCTCATGGGAGCTTTACTCACTGGACTCTTGATGAACAAGTCCGCTTCTTTCGGGCTTGGCAGCCTTCTGCTATTGTGGGCCTCAGGTGTTCCAGACACCAGACACTCACTCACAGTATCCAACGGCCTCTGGCAAAGTTCTTTACTGAGGTGTTCAGCCAACTCTAAGCAAAGTTTCCTCTTTTTAGGAAGAGGCACCTGATAATCCTGTTGCTCCTCTTTTACTGTGCTCACAATCTGCTCTGTGCGTGGACTCGAATGATAGGTAGTTGTCTTCTGTTTCAAGAGTTGGCTGAGAAGTCCATATTTAGCTTCTTCTTTAACATGGCTGTGTGCTTCAACGACGGGGCTGTGACTTTCACGCCCCAATGTCCAATGGCATCCGGCATCGTCAGAGCTGTCTAAAAGAAGACTCTCGTCTCTTGGCTCCGCTTTGACCCTGACGTTCAATGAAGGTCCGTTTGAGCTGTCACATAAATACGCCCCTGGAGGCTTTTCGTGGACTCCCACAGCCACCTCTGTGCTTCTCCGATCAGTGGATTTCTCCTTGTGGGGAACAGTGCCAAGCAGCAGCTGCAGTACTGTCCGTCTCTCCAGGAGGTTTTCAATTTGTGCCGATGCCGGAGGTGAGTGCTCTCGTCCAGAAAAAGGTGAGAAAGCGGTAGGGGGCGGTTCAAATAAAGGGGTTTGGTTCCTTTTTATTGGAGCAACAACCCTCTCCAGAAGAGTCTGAGGTCTGTCTAGCTCAGGCTCTGGGCTTTGCCTTTTGCTCGGAGGCCTACAGGCTTGCAGAGGGGGTGAGGGGGATACATTCTGCAAACCACACTGAGCCAGATTTTGTAATAGCTTACTGGCTGTGAAAGCAGGTTCCACTACCTTTTCATTGGTGTGCTGTTTCGACTTACACAGGTCCAGAGGACTGGACTGAACAAGGGGTGAAGAATAAGAGTAAGGAGAAGGAGTCTTGCTTGTATCTCCCCTGAGGGAGGATGTGGAGAGACCTCCTCCCACCAGCTGGTCAAAAGGGGTCTGTGCTCTGCTCTCCTCCAGGGTTCCAAGCCGTTTAAATGGACTTCCAGTCATATTTTGAAGACTGGCATCATCCTGCAGATCAGGATGAGGTGCAATATTGTTTACCATCTCATTATTTCGGCGATCCAAGAGTAACTGCATGAGGGTAACCTTATGATGGGATGTCATGTCTGGGCTCATTTCCAACTCCCTGGCTTCAGGGACCTTTGGCCCAAGAGTCTCTGACTTCCACTTGCTTATAAGCGTCTCTGTGAGCTTGTCTAAAGACGTAGCCGAGGAGGGGGGCTCGGACTTTTGGCTGGAAACTCGGCTCCTCATAGAGAGGTCAATAGGGGAGCAGCTGGAGTAGCAGCTCTCTGCGTCACTACTGTCTTTGGTCAAGCTGTTTTCCGGGTTGGAGTACTCGCTGTCAGACTGATGAGAGGAAGCTTGGCTAGGAGGAGCGGTGAAGTCATCTTCCAGGTGGCCATTCTTTGTAAGATGCTTCTGAGAGTTGTGGTTGTTGAGGAGGAGCAGAAGCAAGCTGCTGCAGTTCTGTGGGGGTCGGCTGCTGTGCCTGTCAAATGCACGCTTTTCTTTAGGGGTGTGAGGAGAGGGACGAGGGGAGCTGGTGGGTGCACTTTGGCCTAAACTCAAAGAAGGGCTTCTCTGGCTGGAATTTAATGTTGGTGAGGGGAGTGTTCCGTTTAGGGTGCTAAAAGAGGTTAACATGTCTGGAGCAAATACAGACTCTCCCATGCTGGGTGGTCTATTGTCTTTAGTTTGCTTCGTAGCCATGGCCGCCAGTCTCTCACTGGCTGATCGGCCACATAGTTGTGCTTTTAAGGCCTGTTCTTGAGAATATTGCTGCAGATGAGCTTCACTAGAGAGCAGCAATGCTAACTGACTACAGGCCACACTGGGTTTAGGAGAAGGAGAAGGACTGGACCTGCTCTTTACTAGACTGGCCACCGCCTTCAGTCTCTCTGCACAGGATACTCCGTCAGGCCCTGAGCTCTGTGACGAACGAGGAGACTCTGAGCGACGATCTTGGCTGCTGCGCCGACTGTAAGGCACAGTGTTGTGGCTCTGTTGCTTGTTTTTCCTTATCAGGCCTTTGAGGCGGCTGGAGGCTGTACAGTAGCCCTGTATGGTGTCCTTGTCAGTAGGTGATCGGTCACTGCTCTCTCCATCTAGCTTTTTGTGGCTCTGAGTGATGCTCTGTGACATGGCAACCGTCTGCAGTCGTGAGCTGAAGGACTGGAGGAGAGAGGCCAGCAACGTGCTCTCTCCCTGTGCAGAATTATCCAGATTTATTTTATGGTGCTCTTTGCCCTGTCCATTCACCTGCATTGCAGCAGGGTCTTTTTTATGGTTGTCAATCTCACTCCAGGTTCCTGAATGCAACAGTCTGGCCTTTTTAAGGTGTTGGGAGGAAGCTCCTGGAGGGCTTCCTTTTTCTGGCGGGCTAGAGCCATGATTGGGTAGCTGAATGCCTCTGGTCCCTTGGTTTCCTGCCTCGCCATTTCCAGCCTCCGGTCTCCTTGTTGCCGTGGCACCAGGTCCAGATGCAACCGGATGCATTAGTAAACCTTCCAGATACGTTAAAACAGCAGAATCCTGGTGTGTTTCAGGGCCAGGTTCCTCCCCATGAGTCATGTTCAATAGTAGACACCCCTTGTGTGGTTGTGGACGACTACTGAAAATGTCTTACTGATTGTTGTGCCATAGATGAAGAGCCCTAATTCCTAAAGAGGGACCTGATACGTCTTCTTTTAAGTTTTACAAAGTTCTAAAAATTCCATCACACAGGGATCCAGATGAAATTCCTTCCTGCGTTTCTGTGACAAGCCAACTTTTTGAGCACAGACGCAAAGCCGGGCAGGAGTCAGCAAATCCTCTTCACTACCCCGGTGAAGTGTTCCATGCCGACGAATACTTTGGATGTCTGTCACAATGTCCCCGGAGCTCTGTGTCGTCGTTCTGCTCTTGTGCTCTCAGACTGGGCCACACGAGAACCTGCAGCAGAGGGAGCAAACAGAGTAGAGTATGAGGGGAAGTTCTACATGACAGCACACAAGTCTGCTACATATCACATATTCAGGCCAAGCTCATACAGCGTCCTAACAAGGTCTTCAGTTCACTTCTTTAATTGACAAAAGCTCTCCTGCCAACACTCTCGATTTCATAAATTCCACAAATTTTATATATGCATGTTTGACAAAAAAAAACAAACCTTAATTACAGTCAAAACATGCTTACTGTAACACCTTGTCAAAAAAAAGGATCAACAGAGTATTCCCCATAGGCAGAATGCAGAGGATCAACTCCAGAAAAACAGCAGGGTGCTATAGATTATATGAATTATGTCAGTAATTCCAAGCAAAGCCTGCTCTATGCGTTGTCACGTCCTGCTATGACACTTCCAGCAAACCTCTCGAGAAATGTGTCTCTGCTTGCTCTCATGCGTGAAGGGCTTTTGAGCGCCGCACTGCTCATCAGTCGGAGAATTTCTGTGGATTATCCCCACACACACACTCAAGGCACGGCTCACATGATTCCCTCCTGCATGGTGATGGAGGCAGGCAACAAGCAAAGAGCTGACCTTACCTCAAGATCTGAGCGATGGGAGTGGATCTGGAGCAGTACAAAAAGGGTCACTTTGACCTGAAGCTATTTAAATGCTGACAAGGTTTCCTGGGAATGATGTAAAACTCACTGGAACCATGATTGTCACTGAATATGCTGTGTATAAGAGACACAGTAGACTTGCCCTGTTGTTAGATATTCAGCATCATGCTGTGTGGACGACGAGAAAAAGGCCTCTCTGAGTGCTGCAACTCTGTGGCCGTGTTAACCGCTCTTGCTCACTTGGCCTGGCAGCGAAAAGATACAAATCCCAGCAGTATGCAGCGCGATCTCGCCTGCAACTATCTTCCTATCTAGCACTGTGGCCGTGTGGCAGTCCTTGAGTGTCCAGCAGATTCACAGAGGTCATTGCCCTCTGCCATATTTCGCTCTTAGCAGTCACTTTCCACTAAAGCCAGTGTCGCACCAAATTGGTGCACACAGCACATACACAAGCAAAGAAACGCCATGAGGTGTCTCTACCTTTTTCCTCACACACACTTTGTCAACCCAATTGGATAGCTCTACGTAAAAGAGACTCGTCATCTTCATGTGAGGTGTCTCTCTAGGATAGGAAAAGTGTTAAAAGAAGAACAAATAGCAGGTCAGATGAAAACACAAAGTGCCACTCCTTTCTGACACATACGGAGTGCATATTTAGCACTAATGCTTTCAGTCTGGCATTACTGGAGTCTGTAGGTGTGAAACCTCGTTCAGATTGAAGCTGCCTGTCATCAGTCTCTAACACTTGGCGAAAGCTGACAGGTGTAAAAGAGCAGGAGTGGGAGGAGATACAGATAGACCTGGTGCACCTGTCAGGATGTGGCTCCACAGAGCTACAGCATCAGACCTCACGCTCTGTCAAATAGCATGACACTGCCGGTGTGCCGTGTGCTCGGAGACCCTGGGCGTGAACCCTGTCAGCTCTGGTTCCACAAACAGCCCTCACTTCCCTACTGTCAGAGCCACAGCCACAAAGGTTAATTAATACAGAACACTCCACATTTCCCTGCGAGCCATTCAGTTGTCTTATCCTTCAAATCTTCCTGTCGCCGGCATCGGCATAATGCTTCTCACAAGCTCATGCGAAAGAGGCTTGATTATGACCGGTGGCAACTTTGGTGAAAATAATACAAAGCTTAAAAGAAAGAAAAAGCAGTTCTCTCATTTCCCTTTTTTTTTTTTTTTTTTTTTTTGCAAAACTGGATTTAGCCTGGTCAGTCACGACTAACCTTGGCTGACTCGTGTTATAGGACCACATTTAAATTTCATGCAAATTGCATTGGATTTGAAAGGTTAGTCAACAAGTTCAAGGCTGAAAAACAACAAGCACAGGAGAGAGGAAACCTGGTTAATGAATTATTTTAGACAAGGCCATCGGTCTCAGTTACGGTGTTATCCTAAGCCACTGACCCAAATTTGACAGCAACAAAAGACACCGGGCCATCTGACATCTTCGACTAATCTTAATGGGCAGGATTATGACTATTTCCTTGCCACTGGGTTATCTCGGTTATATAAAAAGGCACTGTAATGTTGAAGGCCAATAAACATGCTTGGTTTATTTTTGTATTCAGGTTAGCAGGGTACTTATAATAAAAAAGTTGGAAAGAAAGAAAATTGGACTTTCACCAAGTGGAGCAAAATAAATGAAGCTAAGCTCTTTCCAGAGGAGGATTAAAACCAGATTAAACCAGATCAAATCACAGACGACACATGTTTTACCAGGAAAGATGTGGGGTGCTTTAGAGAGGGCCATGTGAAGGCTAAATTTATGTCATGTAGGCCAGCGCATGGATATTCCTGCATGCCAGATGACAAAGCCTCATTACGGCAGTGTGAAACTCAACAGGATCTGGTGTGTGGCTAAGCACAGGGAAATGGATGTACCTGAAATACATACTAAACTTGACCTCTCACACCAGGCCATGGCCTTCCATGCCTCACTATGCTGGACATAACGGGCAAAGGCGTCTCTTTCACTCTCTCCCCATTTTGCTGTGTCTGTCTCCATCTCCTTACCAGCCTCCAAGTAATTATCCTTTATCTCTGACAATGTCAACCAATAACACCCAACAGCATTTTAAGTGATTTCAACTCGCCAGTGGCAAGAGGAAAGCAGCGGCAGGCGCGAATGCTTTATCATCGCGGGGTGCCTTTCCTCACTTTCCAAGACACCAAGAACAGGAAGGTCACAACATTATCAGTGGCGGGGAGGCAATTTCCAGCCCCGAGTTTGGGAGAAAATGGTCTGTGCTGCCAAGGCTGGACCTGATGCAAATGTCAGGGGTTGGACATCTAAAAGCCAATCTTCATCGTTCAACATGCGGCGTACAAGATTAATTGCAATATTCTCTCTTCTCCCCAAAAAGGGATAATAAATTACTTCCGCTGTCAGAAACTGTAATCCACTTACGCTATTTAAAATGTGTCCTTAATAGAAAAAGAGGAGAAAAAAAGCCAGTGATTCGTGGTGGAAGTCAAGGTCATTTTGTGTCTCTCACGTTGATGCAACAGCTGGTGCCCATGCAAAGTGCTCAGTGTTAATAAAAAGTGACAACGCCGCCCTGGCTGTGTATATCACTAATATCGGACATGAGGCTGGCAGATGAGTGTGCCGCATTAAATGGTAAGTCAAGGTTAAAGGAATCTAAAGGAGGCACCCAAGGCTAAACACTTTTCGATGATGTTATCTGAGGCTGGGGTTGCGCCAGCTACTCCATAGGGCTCCTTCGCTTAGGTATTTGTAAATTGAATACAGCTCAGTGAAATTAAATAAAACAACAGGCTTGCAAGCTGACCAAACACAATTGTAGAAATTTGGGAACGTTTAATATGAGGCCCAACCTCGCCTTGGGATGCTCATGACTAATAAAGGCTTTGTATTAAATCCCAATTACAGAAGAATTTCAGTCAATCCAAAATCTACCAAAGCGACAATATTCCAATATGGAAGGGTGAGGACTCTCCGTCTTGCTTGTGACTGGGTTACTCCGACTAACAGAGTGCAGAGTAAGATGCTCACTTGGCAGAGCCTAAGCACCCACTGCTGCAGAACAAAAAGTCAATGGGCTGTTCCAGCTCCTCCTACCTGGGCGGAGTTGAATCGGAAGTCCAACCCTGGGTTTTTCAGGCTGTGTGTTCAGTGTGTTGTTCCATGTTGTACAGTGTTATCTGGGTTAGGGTTTTTTGGTTTCAGCAGCGAGGATCACCTCGCAGGTTCGGTTATACCACAGGTTGCTATAGAATCACTGAAAATTAACTTGTGTTCACAAGGTTGCTACTCAATCTCTAATTCTTACTTTGGGGAAAAAGTATAGCTAATTGAGAATAAACATCTGCTGAACTGGGAAGGAAAGTTAATCTGGTTACTACAGTCCATGATTTGTGCACGTAGGAACTTGTAAATGGTTATGAAAGGTTATAAATCTAGACTGAGGTGACCTATTTTTAAAGAGGTATGTTCTACTAACATGCCCACACACACACACACACACACACACACACACACACACACACAGACACACACACACACACACACACTATTACCTGGCCCCTTTGCAACACTGTGTTCATTCCTAACCCACAATATAGCTCTGAACCCTATCCCTGACCTACATAACTTAACTCAGACCCATGTTCTTCCTGATTCTTGTCAAAACAATGTAAAAAGATCAGCAAAAAAAGTTGCCAAATGTGAAACACAGTGTGATCACAGTAAATTATTATAAATGTAAATAATGTAATTAAGACAGAGTTAGCCAAACACTCAATCATGAAGACACTGGACGTTGCTCGTAACCTCAACTTTTTTTTTTTTTCCTTTTCGAACTCAGCCAAGCAAAAAAAGGCTCCGTTTTCTGTTTGAATTTCAGAAATTGCCATTCCATTAAAACACGCATCAATTAGGCGGATTAAAGTTCCACTCAACATATTGAATGGTGCTTGAACTGGGTGATTAAAGGTGAATTCTTTCCAAAAAGGCCATTGTAGCAATGCTATAAATCCATGTCTATCTCGATTAAATATTCATTTCACAAGGTGCTCTTAAGGGACAGATATGTACGAGATGATGAATCACCTACAGTTTTATCCGGAAAGACTGAGAAAAGTCAAGGCTGATCACTGGAGTTGCGCATGCCTGTCTGCACTACTCTATGACATAAAATGAATGTTGCTGATACGACTCGATGTTTGATTTATAGTATAATGGATGTGTTGTGGATGAGTTGAGAACGTTTCTGGAATACAGCGAGGTTCAGTTGCGGTTTGAATGACAGAATGACTATCCATTAGTAGCAGAAACGGGGAACTGCAAGCATCTGTTTCTGACATGCATGCGGCGTTTTATTCATACGTACGAGCGTGAGCTATGTCTCTAATCAGCTAAGTGCACTTAACCTATTAAAAAACAAAACGATTGTGTGTAACCTCCTCGAGCCAACGTCAGGAAGCATCGAGCCAGCTGGCAAGCGTGGCATTGAGCAGCAGCCAATGAAATGCCAGAACAACGAAATGTGATTAGCCGTTCCTCCCACACGCCTCCTATGTTGTAATCACTAGAGTTTAGACTACTCCAGACTTCATTTGAAACTGCTCTCTCTCTCTCTCTCTCCCTCACACACACACACACACACACACACACACACACACACACACACACACACACACAC
>JAQQZR010000009.1:2407965-2458381 GCA_030068235.1 Notoglanidium macrostoma | reverse complement strand
ACACACACACACACACACACACACACACACACACACACACACACACACACACACACACACACACACACATACACTCCTAGTCTAATCACTGAAGCTCTGACTCCTCCAGACTCCATTACTGCTTCTGAGACTGAGTAAGCAATCACACACACACACACACACACACCCACACCCTATTACTCAGCTCTTCTGGAATTTACCCTGCCAAGTTCAGGTCCATCCATCACCTCCGTCCCTATAACACCTCGGTTATCCAAACTGATCCTGAACTTGGCCCCACAAAACCACAACTAAACTCACCAACATGACGCGCCACGGTACTTTCTGTACCACCTGACCCCAGAGATACATCATAGATCACACGTAGGACGACCACGTCAACAATGCGATAACAATGCTGGAACATTCCTTTGAAAACAGCAAGTTTTTCATTCATTCTTTCATCTTCAGTAAGCACTTCATCCTGGTCAAGGTCATGGATCTGGAGCTCAACTCAGGAAGGGACCCCAGTCCATTTCAGGGAACCGCACACACACACACACGTTCACACCTAGGGCTAACATAAACTCACCAATCCTACACCTGTTTTAGGAGGTGGGAGGAAACTGGAGAACCTGGATGAAACTTACATCAACCAGGATCGAAGTGTTACTTACTGAAAATATTTAGGACGAATCTTAAATGGCTAGTTACTATGCGTGCTCAAAACAGTGTTATAGAACCTACATTCTGTACCACACACGCAATACAGACTACTAACGCAGTAACGTGTAGTATCTATAGGAGTCACGGGCTTATATTTAATTCAAAAACTGCCATTAAATTTTTTTTAAATATGTGCGATTTAACATTACATAAATATTTACTCCACTTTTCCTACACCAGCGTTTTGCTAGACTTGCTTTAGATGACTAAAAGCAGAACATCATGTCTTAGCTTAGGTATATATTTTGCCTTTGAAAATATTCATATTATAAGAGAAAATTCTATCATTCCAACAATGGAATTCACCCCGACAGCGCGCATATCTCGCGATCTAATTGAACAAGAAGTAGTAGCGCTACCTTTTCCCAAGCTGTGAATGCAGATACAGGTAAAGTGTGCTGATCAATTTTCCCTACTGACAAGGATGCTTCGGCTGAATGCTAATGATTTCCCACTCTCGCCAACACACACACACACGCCATCCTCATATCTCCGTTTATCCTTCCCCATGCCTCTCCCACGTATTTATACATTTCGAATGGTGCCAATGGTAAAGGAGGGCATGTTGTTTTGTGCTGCTACTAATCAAGGCCACATGTACCAGGGCACAGGATTAGAGGTCTCAGACAGCGCAGAGCTACACCCGTTATACCACAAGGTTACAGTTTAATCTGTGGTAACCTCACACACAGCCTCGCTTCTCTTATAGTAAACACTGCATGTCCACACTCGCGTTCTCAGTCCCTCTCAGCAAAACGGCACTCGGTGTCAGCTGTGATAGATATTATTGGACAAACTTTGACTCTCCGAGTGTCTCGCAGCTGCATGGAGCTGTCTTCGCTGCTGTGAGATATTAAAATGACGTTCATTAGGCATGCAGCACACACCTCGGGCGAGAAATTGGAGAGGCGAACTGGAGCCTGACAGTAACGTCTGTCACACACTGTACTACTGAACATCTGTGATTCTTACTTCTTCCCACCCACCAGCTACTTCTGCTCTATTGTCCTACCATGTACCAGTATGTACTGAGGAGCTATAACGTGTGCCTCCTCCTTGCTATGGCAGTGTCGAGAAGAAACTTGCGATCACATAATGACAGGTCAAATGTTTTGCAAATGTGAAAATTTAGATATGGAATGAGTTTGGTTACTACAAACCAAGACCAACTACATATATTCCATCAGTAAACACTATGTCTAATACTATATGGATCTTTTATTTATATTATCTAAAGCAGTGGTCACTTTCTCTGTTCCGGAGATCTACCTCCCTGAAGACTTAGGGTCCAACCAAAAGTTCTTGATAAGCTAAAACAGGTGTGGTAAACTTTGGTTGGACAGGACACCTGAAGCAAGGCAGATATCCAGGAACAGGACTGGTGACCACTGATCTAAGGAAGAATACGATTGGGGACATGCTGTTACTGGAAAACTATCAACAAACAGGGGGTGTGATGTGTGTGACCTGATGTGAAACAGAATTACGGCGTTTCCATCCCGATTGAGACTTTCATGAATTGCTTTATTCCTCTTATACCACCACAGATCGCTGATCAGCCTAGGTTTTTATTGATTAAAGAACAACATGTCTAAGTTTTTAATCCATTTAATGATGTCCACTAGTCACAAAAAAAAAAAAAAAAAAAAATTGCTGCTTGTCATGTTAGAGAACACCAAACTTGAAGATTTTCCCAGAAGACTTGACACTGGAGACTCCTTCCAAAAGGGCTAAATAAACATCTCCATATGCATTTTTCTTCCATAAAGTAACAACACATTTAAAATTTATAACATAATATAAACCTCTAACTGACCAACGACCTTCAGAGACGCTGTTCGACGCCTTCCGACCAATCAGATTCAAGAATTCAAAGCGCTGCTGTGTAAATGTTTATACAGTGACATAAGCAAAAAAGAAAAAGAAACAAAACCAGTTGCATTATTGATATAAGCCACAAACGGGCAACCCTGGTTTGTGGCTTGTATCGATAATGCTGAGAAAGCTTGTGTATTAGCAGCTGCATCTTCCCCACTCAGCAATACAGAAGGTGGAGATGAGCGGGAGTCAACAGCACCTTTTGTATCAGCAGGAATATTTCATTATGTACATAACGAGTGCCATTAATCGCTCCTAACAAGAGGACATAACCTCACCTTGGCAGACTCGCATGCAGCTGAGGGGAGGAGTTACCAGAGGGAAAAGGGGGGAGTTTCAGAGAGACAGAAAGAAAGAGAGACAGAAAGAGAGAGAGAGAGATAAAGAGGGAGGGAGGGAAAGAGAAAAGAGGTAGGCAGGAACTCAACATCACCACACTCAGGAAACTGCCATCTTCTGCTCTCCCTCTTCATGCTGATGTGTGAAGACAGCCAGCGGCTGTGAAGGCACAATAAACACCCAGAACAAATGAAAGACTATGGGACAGAGAGAGAGAAAGGAGAGGAAGGAGAGAGATAGAGAGAGAATGAGCCTGAAATGACAGCAGCGCCCTTGACACACTGACATCAGCCCGTTGTCATGTGACACTGTCATCTGCCACCTGGCAAGAACCTCCACCTTCTCACGACCTCATCCTCCGGTGACCCCCTCCCACCCCACCCTAGAGGCCCCCCTCCTACTCTGAGCTGGCGGTGAAGGTCGTGCAGGTCTCTGTGCCCTCATCTGTAATCCTCCGCTATTCGTCAGCAGCCGTGCTGCGAGGGGAGAATGCCCAATTAGGCAGCTGTCACACAAACCGGAGGCTGCACAAAACCGTCCCTCTGTCAGGCGCCTGCGCAGCTGCGGGTGCCAATTACGGACAGGGCTCTGCCCCTACTACCCCGGATCCTGCCTGCTTCTCTTCGTCTCACCACCAGGCCAAAAGAAAGAAGAATAATACACTGTTTGCTTTGGCACAAGACCAAGATGAAGGGTTTCATCTCAAGAATGGGGGGAATATTTATGCTACACAGTATATCTGTCTCTCTTGTTCTCTCTCCTGCAATGAATAATTTAGACAAAAGACTGAAATTTTTTTTCAAAACATTAAAGGAATAAGATTTAGTGTCTAACCGACCAAGCCTTATCTTAACAGGCTATAAGTCTGCACACTCACTTTTATAACCGATTAATCCTGGTCTAGGGTTGCAGTGGATCCGGAGCTTTACCCCAAGAACGTTTAACGCTATGTTAACTGCTTTAATGTTCATGGGCTGCAAAAAGCCATCCAGGAACCACCCATGTCCTACAAGAAGCCCATCAAGAGCAAGCAGTTACTCCAGCACAATCCGGAAACTAATACTTTTCGGTAAAGTTGGTCGAGACAGTGCGTCCCAAGGGAAATCTTAAAAAGAAACACTACCTCACCGGTGCATCCAAGGGTGCGGCGTATCTCAATTGCTGACAAATTTGTTGTAACCAGACAATCCATCATCTCCAAACACATCTGATTTGAGTAATGGGAAAGCTAATCTATAAAAATGAAAGGGAACGAGTTGGAGGGCAGCCTGCGGAAGATTTACGGTCTGGCAGATCGGGACTCGTAGCGGCATTTATCGATCTTTAAGCATCAACTTCTCCGTTTAATCAAGTAGTAGAAGAAGTAGAAGCAAAACAGCCAAGATTTGAACATGGAGATGATCTACAGCACTGCTCTTTGGCTGATGCGGTAGTTTCAAGTACATTGTGTCTAATATCGAAGTACAAGTCCTTAAACTCTGTCCTGAAGGGATTACAGACTTTGTAAAGACAATTACAAATTGGTAGAACGTTTAGTTTCTCTCGAAACGGATACTCGTTGGATCAGAGGACGTTCTGTTACTCATCAACTGCTTAGGAACAGTGTATCTTGTAAATGATGTATGTTCTTCCAAACAGTTCAGTCTAAATCGTTTTATTCCCAGCTGGGTCACACAAGTCTTCACGGGTGACAGCCTGCGTAGCGGGTTATTGCTGCTTTGTGACAGGCTGATTTAGGTTTTTGTCTGCAAACTTCTGTCATAATCAGACCACTGACTAAAAAAGCTGAAGAGCACTACGCCGTCACTGTAGGTGCTGACAATGACCTTGATGAAAATCTCTGCCGGGTAGTGAGAAGCTGTGTGAAGGATAAATGTGAGTAGGATTTAAGAAGAGACGGTGGGGGACTGTTTAGACAGTAGTGAAGATGAGCTAGCGAGGGGGCCACCGTGGCGAGCAAATTTGAATGGTTGTCTCTTTAAATAACTTTAAGACCTCTCCTTGTGCTCTCATCTACTTATTCCAAGTTAACACCCACCCACCCACACACACATACACACATACATACATACACATACACACACACACACACACACAAACTCTGGCACTAAAAAGCCGCCTTGGCTCCTTTCAGATTTGCCAGACAGAGAGTGGGAGGCAGTCTTTTATCACAGAAACAAAGGTTACTGTGTCGCACAAAACTGCAGATCTGGACCTGGAGCCCTGCACCACTGAGGGGGTTAAATCCCCTTTTCCCGTCTGCGCAGGGGGGAAAAGGGGGGGAATGATGGATTTTACAGTGCCCCTCTTGTCCTCCCCTCCCCCCATTTCCTGTTGTTTCTGAATGTCACGGGCAACTGTGTGTGTGTGTGTGTGTGTGTGTGTGTGTGTGTGTGCGTGTGTGACCTTGAGCGGCATCGCTGGCACGACACGAGCTGACTTGCCTGCAGGCGTCCTTGAACTGGATCTGCAAGACAAAAACCTTTCACGCCGTCTGATTGACATCTCAAATCTCCTTCAGCGTCTCGCTCTTCCAATGTGCACGGCTGCTCTCATCCCCCGCCCCCAGTGGGAACAGCCTTATCAGAGCACCGGATCTCTAACCTTAGGAGTGAACTCTGAGATACCGGCAGAATTTCAAAAGGACTGACTGGTTTATTTTTAACCTCCAACACAAATTCCCACTAATTCAGTGTGGGTGGATGGGAAAGGGAGGGGGGGGGGTAGGCAATCGGCGTGATTCCGCATGGCGCCGGTGCCACTGTGGGTGTGGATTCTGATTTGTCTCAAGATGCAAGTGAAACTAATTCAACAGTGATATTCCGTTGCATACATCTCCACGGAATGAAGAAAAAAATTACAATATGCAAAGACACTCTTAACAGTAAGAATGCAAGGGCCATGAAGAAACCCTCTTGCAACCGCTTGCCTTATCTAAGAATAATAATGAGTGTACTGTTGTAGCCACGACGCAACCTTGGACTACGGTAGGCCTGGAAATAAGCCTTAAAACGATTCGCTGAACAAGCTACTGCTGAGAACGTGTAAGCCTGGAACAAGGAGTGGAACGATAAAGGTATTTCATGAATTGAGCCTCAGATCAGTGGTATGGCGATCTGTTGGTATGCCTCACGTTTCTGAGGAGCTGATAATTTGCCAGAAAAAGAAACCCTCTACTGCAAATGGGTTCTGCAGAAGAGGGATGAGAATGTTATCACTATGCAAATGCAGTGCCCTTGGTAGATCCAGCATGCCAATCCAAGGTTCAGAGTATTAAACAAATATTTGGTCCGTCCTCCATGTCTTTGCTGCTGAAGCATGAAAGGAGAAACGAGGCGTTTCATCATACACGTGGACAGGATGCTCGTTCTTTGTGGGAGATCTCGCAGGGTCGGAGTCCATTCTGCCGGCTATGTCGAGTGACCTTTCCTGACTGTAATGCTGTCGCCTGGGTTCTGCGGTCCTGCTGGAAACCATCTGCTCCGTTCTTCCGATGACGGATTCGGAGCGGCCGGCTCGATCACATTTCTGAACGACGCCGAGCCTTAGTTAACGGAAATGATCTTTGTTCAGAAGTGAGTCAGACTTCTGCTTCTTTTACAGCGTGTAGCGACAGATCTCTTTTTGCGCTGGAAGCAAAAAAGATGCTAATCCTCAGCCTATAACCCCACTCCAGCCTGATGTGTGTTAAGTGTCATTTCATTCTAGGGCCTTACACACCTGTGTAAATATAGCACGCTTTCAACACAAGCCGAGTCGGGTTCCATTAGCCAGAGTGCTCGTGGGTGCTTCTGCGCTACGACCTGCAAGTCACACTTCAGTATGATTCAAGCACTAAAAGACACACACACAAACACACACTGGGTCAAAGTCCCGTTACTTAATCTATACTGTTTGATTAACGTGGTGAAAAAAAGAAGGAGCAGGATTTTCGCAGATCAAATAGTGCACGGGGTCATTAAGAAGGCGTCATCTGAAAATTCCAAAGTCCAATCCTTGGCCCGATATATTTTGGAAAGGCTTCTTTTTGTCATGTTAATAGGCTTTAGTGTTTGTAGGCTATTCCTGAAACGACCCACTCTTGATTTTGCTAACTTTATATAAGGTAATGATATATTCTGTAGAACAATTTAAAACAACTTGGACTTGAACTGGAAACCGTCCAACGTTGGGATTGGCTGAGTACTACATATCACGACCGAGTGCAAACTTGGGAGGTTATTTTTGGTCTGCTTTTGTTCGGGTTAAACTTGCACTACAGGAGTGGAATGAAAAAAGGAAGTTAAGTGAAGAATTATATCTTTTATCAACCAGCATTTCTGCAGGGCTTTGGTGTGCTCGCGTATAATGGACTCAAAAAAAAGAAAAAAAAAGAAAGAAAAAAAAAAGGAAAGACCTCCATGCACGACTCGGGGCATATAATCTACGGTTCATTTGCAGCTTCCTCCACAATACGACAAGTCGTTTACAAGATGTAGCCTTTGCCGCTGACCCACTTCCATGTAGCTGCGTCTGGAGACGAGGCCCTGCTCCCCATCTGACTGACGACAGCTCTGCCACCCTCTGCCTCCGTGAACTGTGAGAAAAATAGGTCGCCATGACCCACTTTTCCCTCTGTGTGAGAGTGTGTGTTTTTTTTTTTTCTATGACAGCATGCGAAGAGCACCGCGGAGTCTTGATCAGGCACCTCGAGGAGAGCGGGAGAGAGGGGGGAAAAAGGAGTGAGGAGTGAGTAGAATCAGAGAGAGAGAGAGAGACAGAGAGAGGAGACATAAAAAAAATCGGAGAGACAGCAAGACGGAAAAGACTACCTTCATTAACCCCAGTGTGCTGAGAACAAGTTCGCAGAAATATGCAGCTCTTATCAGGCTTCATAATTAATTAAACAGGATTCACAGCTCAACTCAGGCAGCCCAATCACTTCATCCCTTTCTCCATATCCTGTTCATCCTTCCAGCTTGGGAATAGCTCCATCAGCAAAGTGAGGAATGCATCAGCGCTGGATCCTGGGCGTAGAAATGTCCATCTTAACGGACAGACAGGTTTACTCATTAACTTCTGGTGTACACAGACACTGCCTTCCAAATCCCCAGAGCTTTACAGAGGATCGGCGGCTGCCTCTCAATCTTGTTGCTTTTGTGGAGGGGTGGGGGGGTGGGGGGTGGGGGTGGGTGTTTACCGATAATGCTGGCGCGAGCTCTCTCGCCCCCTGCGACGATCCTCTGTGTGATCCTTGTAATGTGAGAACATGTTTCCAGGCAACACAAACTGACAAATGGTCAGATATTGATCCTGGTTGCGGCATCGGCACAACAAGCGATGTTTCTTCCTCCGACATGCATAATGCATGATGTACATATGAAACGATGTGCAATGCCAGAGATGCCACGGCATAAATGCTGCAGCGTGGTTAGCGTGTGAAACAGACTGAGAGGTGTGGAAGAGAAAGGAAGTGCATTAACCTTTAGCTGACTTTCTATCCATGGTTTCATAAAAGCACTGAGGAGAAATGGCCAAAAGTTTCTGAACACCTGACCATCATACTCATAATAACCTCCAATCTTCTGGGAAGGCTTTCCAGTAGATTTTGAGGTGTGGCTGTGGGGATTTGTCCGTTCAGCTTACAAGAGCATCAGAGAGGTCAGGCGCGAGGTCGGGCGAGGAAGCCTGGGGTGGAAAGGAAATTGTAATGCTACAGTGTACTAGACAATTGTGTGCTTCTAACTTTGGGGCAAAGTTTGGGGAAGAACCACATTTGGGCGTGATGGTCAGGTGTCCACATACTTTTGATTAAATGGTGTGTCTAGATCTCTGTTGCGCCGTTAGCAAACCCAGTGCTTGTCTCCGACATGTATCACTCCTCTGAAAGGCATTCATAAGCTGTTGAATCATTGCTCATTGACCTTATTAAGCCCATTTAAATGTATTTAGGTCAGGCCCTGCCTGGCTGCGAGCATGAAGGTCAGCCCTGAATGGAAGGGCAGGTGGCTTAAAGGGAGGCTCGGCTAACTCAGCGTCGTCTGGCCTCGGTGACTCAGCCGTGTAAACATGGTTACACAAGTGGAGCGTTATTACATTTAAGCGCAATGTTTTCATCTCCGAATCGTCTTCAGCTCCTTCGGAATAATGAATTAATTCAGGCATTTTATTTAACCGAATACGCCCAATATTTCAAATCATATCCCAATGAAAATGTTCCTTAAGTAGCAAGAAATTTCCTCGGTTGGGTACCAGTACATCCAAAATGCTTTTGTTATGGTTGCTACGGGAAACAAGCGCCTGCTAACGAGGAAACGGTATTACAAAATGTGCCTCTAGTCTAGTTACATCTGCCAAGATTAATTAATTGATTCTGTTTACGGCTTGTGAAAGAGGAGAAGAAAAAAAATATATCTGGAAAGAATCCAAGAGAGAAATTTCCCTCTGTATCGGACACTGGTGTAGAATAAAACAAAGCAATTCTCACAAACACAACCACGCTGCTCTTGATAATAACAACAATATAAAAGATCCAGTGGCTTAACACAGGTTACGGTGCTCATAACCTTATGACCAGGCTGATAACATGAGCGCCTTATTGCTAGACAAATGTTCCAACAAGTGCGTTACACAAAGTCCAGCACGGCCTCTTTCTGAGGAGGAAGGTCACATGATTGAACCTTGTTTCGGATTGTTATTTAAAAGCCTCTTCGGTCAAGGTCAGGTTAGTCTTAATGCCTACTCTCTACCCATGGCTTAGCCTTGAGAAGCATGAAGTGGCTCGCTAGGACGAGAAGGGCGCATTTATCTTCCCACGGTGCCCAAGGACGTCTCCCGACCCGCCGTACGAGCTCTAACTCATTCCACTCGCCCTGCTAATTGGGATGCAAGGAAAGTAGTCACGGGGCAGGGATGAGTGCTACGCCGTGCGGTGCGGTGAGCCAAAATCACGGCTGGCTAAAACAGCTTGGGAGAAACGCGAAGCCAAAATATGCAGCGTGGTGTGCTGCACTTGCGCGTTCATAACCGATAGCGGTAAACGCGCCACATGTCCCAGTGTGAATAAATTCCTCTTCAGCATGCAAAAAGGAGGACTATGTGGTGAGACTTCATCAACGCCGCACCACTGACTGCGACCTGGGGAAAGATATCCACTCTCCGCCATCTATCGGTGCTGGAGAGGTGTCCCTTGTTGCCCGGCAACAGCGCAGTTCACTTTAACCCCTGAGCGGAGGCTTTTGTGCTCCGACAGCAGGAGCTTGGTGTCAGTCAGCTTTAGGAAGTGAGACAACTTCATCCCTCGCAGCTTTTTCATGTGCCTGGAAAGGCTTATGGAGGCTGCGTTTTCAAGAATGTGACAAGACTGGCAAGTTAACTGGGACAGTGACAAAAGCAGAGACCCAACTGTGGGGCTGTGGAACTGTGGCCCAGTGTCCGTTAAGGGCTGATATGAGAAGATGAAGAAGAGAGGGGTCACTAGTGCTAATCTGATCTTTGGGGCTTTTATATTAAAATTGAAATTTGCATTTAATTCCTGTGTGGAAGTGGAAGTAGACAGTCTGTAAACAGCTGATCTCCAGCCATATGGAGAGCAAACAATCACTGATAATCGGTTATACTGGAAATATTTAACACGTTATCATCACTTCTAATAATTATTCTCCAAGATGATTGATTGTACATCCTGAGTGACATGAGGCCATGGATAACTGCTATAAAAAAGTTGCCTCTCTATCATTGAAACACCTTCATTTCGGGTTCCCTTCCCCTTATTAAAAGAAATAAATAACAAAAGTTCTTCCTCACAAGTGGCATATGGGGCCTTCGTCCTGCACTTTTTATTATTTTATTTATAAATCCTCAAAAATCCTCCTTTAGTTAATTGCGATTTGAAAGGAAAGCTTTTAAAGAACGGATCTTTCGTCATGTCCCGGGAGGCCCAGGCTTGTACGTGTGTGCAGACAGACACACACACACACACACACACACACACACACACACACACACACACACACGTATAAGTCGGGTCATTACGTAAATCTCTTCCCGCCACAGCTTACTGCACCAGACGCTGTGTCCTTGCCTCGGCTTTGAAGGTTCCCAAAAGGACGGCCGGGCTAAGAAGTTATGAAGGACAGTGCTGGTAATAGGCTCTGCAGCGGCCTTGGACTTTGAATTCTCCGGCAGACAGGTTCATGCATCAATCCTTCAGCTTTACACAGACAAGGCACTCACCTTTGCGACTCGACTCAACAGGAATGAGTGGCATTTCACTTAGCCGGACCTCTCTTTCTCCCCTTCTCTCTCTCTCACTCGATGTCTTGTTTAAAAAATACGGCTGTGCACGGTGCTCCTGAAACAGACTTGGTGTTTTAATCAACCTCGGTGATTTTCTTTTCACCCCGACACCTGGACGATACACCTATATACGGAAGTCGTTGATCTACTCTGACAGTAATTGTAGTGAATTAAATTAGATGCTACAAAAGTAACAGCGTTCATGTTTCTCATAATCAGCACCTTTCTATTTCAGAGGCTTACACTATTATACGGCTGACCTTTTGCGCATAACGGAGGGTATCTTATAAAAAGATGCGCGTTGTATGGTATAGGTATAACTGTACTTATACTGCTAATGCAAAAACACTGGATTGAAGTGAGCAGCGAGCTGCTTGGGCTCCATCTCAAAACACGGAGCATACGTTTAAATAAACCGTTTGAAGGCCGCGTTGCTTGCGGGAACACTCGGTGGATGCCTCTGCCTGGCACAGATATTTCACAGCTGCCATTTTTAAATGGGTGATGACGGTGAGGGTGGTGTGCTTAATTTATCTGACCTGCATCTTTGCCTGGGACTGGAGAACAAATTCAGCAAGCTCTAAATTATTAATAGTAAAGCAATCATGCAGAGATCAATCCGCTGCTATATATTCCAAGAAGGCGATCAGGTTTAACGTTGCTATAGCCCATTTCCTTTGTTCAGGAACATTTCCTTGTTGTTTTTTCCTTCCCAAGCCATCCGTACTCATTATCTACTATATGACGACCAGAGTTTTAACACTGTACACATCTCAGTGTGGGCACAAACTAGATCAGCTTGTATTTACGCATGGTTTGCCTTCCTGTGTGTAAAGGAGACTCGACAGAAGTGGAATCATTGGCATGATTTTGAGGTGAGAATTGCCAGGCATTGTTTTCCTCTTTCGCGTCTCGCTCTCTCCCTCTCTCTCGAGATGGCACTATTCCCAAGCATAAAACAAGCGATGATGGGGTCGTTTACATTTTCCGAGCGACCGTCAACACCACGAGTGAGTCATTCTCCCACTTCGAGAAACCCAATAGTGATGCTCGCACTTCATGCGATCATCCCGAGACCACAGCTTTTCGGTTGCACACCATTAAAACCCATTAAGTGCCACGATTCAGTACAAGCCGGCAAAACGAAAGATACCTGGAGATCGTGTTTAGAATGGTGTGTTCACCTCGAAAACAAGTGCACAAAATTAGCATAAACATTTGCATTGTTTTGTTGTAAACACGTCGGACGAGGCGATCCAGAGGGGTGACGTAAACACACATCGACTTCAGAACAGAAAAGACGAAGTCCTACGCCCTCGTCTCGTTCTAACGTTCTAAAAGTGGGGAGATTGCTACCAGAATACACATCCGGTTCTGACTCGGACTCTGATTCATCCCTGAAAGGTCAAAACAAAAACACTCTCACTCCCCAAACAACCTCCCCTTAGCGGTTCTCCAGCTTTTTAGGAGTGACATTCACACATTAAACATGTTGTTTTTGAAATACAGAAACCAGAATGAGGTCCTGACCCCTAGTTTCTGGAACGTCAGCGACGCTAAATCCGATGGATCAACGTGATTTACGAGACCCGAAGCTTAATATAACTGCTGATTCAAACTACAATAAATAAGCCACTAACTTAATCCCATGTCTGAGATAAACATCTATCAAAACTGCATTCCATTCCAGGACAAATCCTTTTGCTCACTGATGCTTTTCTTTCCTCTCCTTTCACCTGAACTAACAGCGGCAGCGCTAACGCTCAGCGCCTCTCCGTAACCTTTTGACTCTGACCTTTACAGCGTCTTCTTATTGACTGAAGCCACAGGAAACCTCATGACAACAATAAACGCAGTCCAAAATCCATACACGCTGTTCACCATCACCAGACATGATTCAAGAAAGGAAACACAACAGAGCTTGCGCTCGACTCTTGCTTTGTTTTCCACTCCATCTCCCATTCAGCTTCTACTCCTAACAGGTGCACGTCTAAAACATTCGAGCTTATCACTTTGCTCTCTTTCCAAATAGTTACTGGATGAGACCTCAGAGGTTTAACACGTTCTGTGGTGTGTTTGCATTAAATATAGATCAAAAAACAACAAATTTGTTTTGAAACTTACTGTATATTATTAACACTAATATACAGAACCAAGTTTAAACTTATATATACGGTTTGAATTGACACATTACCCGGTTGCGCAACTTTGCTGTATTCTGACGGCTCTGGCTGAAATTTTAGCACTTAGTAAATACATAAATAGCTCCTTTGTCGTCTCATGTCCACAGACACCCTTTCATTCTGATAAAATTTTCATCCTTCCAGAAAATCCGAAGTTTTGCTACGCGGACACGTTTCGATAGATAACATACCCATGATTCACACATTAACCACGTTCCCCTGAAAAAAGTGCTTGGCAAAAAATGTTCGTCACACTTTGTAGAAATACTTCCATTGTTGCACGGTTTAACTTTAAATTGACAGAACAACAATCTTGATATGGTCTTGCAGATTTCATTCCTGAGACCTCTCCGTATATATAAATATATATATATATATGATTAAACGAAGATCTTCTGAGCACTTCTGACCCATTCTGCTTCGGTTATACTTCCACGGCTATTTCATTTTTACACCCAGACACTTTTATAGAGCTGTAAATCGTACATGTTACATTACCGACGTTCTTCTCAATTGCCTTTAGATGTGCATTAAATAAGCATAATCCTTTCCCCCTGCAAAATTAGGTCTTTAATAGTTAAGTGGGTTCAGCACTTGATGGACACGAAGCTCCGCCCCCAGGATCTTAATTGATTCATACAAACATAATCAATGATTCCAATGTTTTCCAAACGGCTTTTCTCAGAAACTTAATAAACTTTTGCCAAGACTACGCCTCAAAACATTGTTTTTGTATCACGTCCGACCTATTTTCCATATTTTTCTGCAAGTAAGCGACGAAAAAAAAAAAAAATCGACTATTGCACCTTTAATAAATACATGTGAGAATTATAAATGAAAAGGCAAACTCCGGACAGTATTACAAAGCAAGATGGACACCATGAAATAAACACTCACTGTCGTCCTAAATAGCTGTTTCGAGAAATTGTACACAGAACGCGACCTGAGGTAAATACAGTTCAGGCAGCAGGATTAGCTAGCCAGCTAAACAGTTCTGAATGAAGCTTTCTCGGTTACCATGACAATTGACCAGTGCCTGTGGCTACGTCCCAATCCGCATACTACTCAACTAAATAGTGCGTCTTATATGATATTTAGCATTAGTGCTGTTTTTGGACGTCGCCTAAACCAAGCAGCTATGGCGATTTTGGATCGTTTTACGCAGCGGTTTGGAAAAAAAAAAAACAAAAAAAACGCCCAAATTCAGCTGGTATAATAACAACAACACCTGGCATCGTCTCACACAACAGCTGCTCGGCTCGGCGCCTCGTTACCTGCGTGTGAAAAACGCGTTCGTCTTCTGACACCAAGGGGTCAGCTATCGTGTCCGTAAGAAGTCGTCTGGTCCAGAGGTGTGTCAGCAGAGTCCAAAAAGCAGTCCTTGCTCTGTTTAAGTCTGCGCTGAAGTGCTCGTGCTCGGAATCCCCGCCTGGCTGTGTGTTCAACTCCGCAATGTGCCCTCTAGTCATGAGTGATTCACTAGCGAATCGATTCTTTTTTTTTTTTTTGAGCGACTCGCATGATTCGAACGCTTAGTAGCGTCCACTCCTTATTGACCACATTTGACATGATTGTATGGTTATATTGTATACCACATAAGGAATAAAACACGTGTGGGCGTGCTGTTATAGGAAAACAGTCAAAGAAAAGATGGTGTGGTGTGATTATTTTCCTATATGAGCACACCCTGTAGCGTTTCATTCCTCTTACACCACAGCAATAAGACAACAGTTACATTTTTTTTTATTATTTGCTTACACCAAACAACACAGCATATTTAAAAAAAAAATCAGTTTATAGTTACATTTATGTTTATGTTGTAGAACATCCATACAACATAATTTCTGTTATCACTTGAGTTGTTTCCTCACCGGTCACTCATGTGTGGAAAACTTACTTTTTCAAAGCCTAAAATGATACTGGAGACTCCTTCCTTACATTCCATGTCCATCACCAAATCAACAATTTCTTAAAAATAATAAGTTATTTTTGAAATCCATTTTTATTGCTATATCATATTGCCACTATAGAAACGATAAAGTATTACAACAAACAAATTAGCATACACTTATAATTGAATCACAACCAGAACTACCTCTGTTAGGAAATTAATCAACAGCGCTGTGGTATAATAGAAGCTGACATGCTGTGAACTGTAGAAGTGGTCAGGGACATGGGACATGTTATTACAAGTGAAATTCTGTCTTTCAAATTAAAACAGGTTGCTACGAATCGATATGAATTTGTATTTGCATAATTTCATATCTCCTGCAGACTCCTTCCTTGTCCTGCCTGGTTTGAGGTTTTTCTCATACCCAACACACCTCATTCACATTCCTCAGCTAAACATTAAACCATCTATGTTAGAAAAATAACTCTTAAAACTGTGTTGAACCAGAACCCGTGTGGTGAAACAAGCGATTCAAAAATGGTCACAGTTCAAAGGAATCGATTCAGTAAAGGCACGTCGAAATGTTCCCTTTAGGCTCCGCCCACTCCTGGCGCGCCCACGCAGCAGCCTTAAAGGTGCAGGAGCGCGCTGCAGTGACTAGGGATGGGCCACAACACTGAGTTACTGTAGCTTTCTATTAATACCAAGTATTACCAAGACGAGTATCCTAATGCAGATACTTTGATGAAAAGTCTTCTAGTGAATCTGAAAATGTTTTGAACTTCTGCAGTGAGAATTTCCATCCATCCAGTCAGTCACGGTGAAGCTGGAGCCAATCCCAGCTGACTTCTGCTGAAAGGCGGGGTACACCCCGAACAGGTCTATCACAGATCTATCACAGAGCTAACGCAGAGACGAACAGCCATACACACTCACATTCACACCTACGGGCAATTTAGAGTAGCCAGTGGACCTAATCTGCAAGTCTTTGGGCTGTGGGAAGAAACCGGTGTATGAGGAGGCAAAGGAAGAACATGCAAACTCCACACACATTCGAACCGATAATGTCGCCTTCTGTGAGAATTTGCAAAGACAAATCTCGTGAATTATATGTGAAATTAAAAATTCAAGACCAGTCTTTCTTTTGGTCATGGTTATTTACAGTATATCACTTGAAATACATATTCATACTTTATCTCTCATTGATTGTTTTGTGTGTGTGTGTGTGTGTGTGTGTGTGTGTGTGTGTGTGTGTGTGTGTGTGTGTGTTGTTGCTGTGGGGTTTAATTGGGGCATGTTCTTCTGGTTTCCTCCCACTGTCAGGCAGGTAGGCAGGCTGGCTATGTTAAATTGCCCCTAGGGTGTGAATGACGGTGTGAATGTGTGTGTGTGTGTGTGTGTGTGTGAACGAGGTCCTGAGATGGATTGGACCAGTTCCTGCAAATGAATTAATCTTGATGGGGCAAAATGTCCTTACAACAATTGGAATACTTGAAAGTTTTGTTTAAACTTTGTTTAACATATTTAAATGAAAACAAACTTAGCTACTGAGGTCACATTTGGACTTCGATTTACTGGTAATATAGCATTAATTAGCTGCATTAAAAATAAGTATCAATATTATTTTACTAAAAACAAAAATCGGCATTGAAATTATGGATAGTTCTTTATCAATTCGCCCATCCCTTAGTTAAGCTCATGCTTCACTGTGTCGTTGAGACACATCCTTCCAAACCATTTCAACTAATGTATTCCAAATAATTTCCTTAAAATATTTAAACATCTATATACCTGTACCTTCAAATGCATGAATATGCAATTTGGAAAAGCCACAATGCAAGCAGGTAGACATTAAATAAGCCTTGGCAGTTTATTTAACAGTAGCCAGGCATACTGAAATACACCATATAACAATATAACCAGCAAAACTGTTTTTCCCTATTAGCAACAGCCAAAGCAGCTACCTAGATAGCTTATTAGCAGATTCTGTTGCTAAAGCTTCCAGGAATCATGTCGTCCTCACAAAAGAAGACACAACTAGATTGATTTGTGACATGACTAACTGAGCTCACGTGTACTTAAAGCATATTTTTGAGTTCTGGGGTTTGTGGACAAAAATCAGTAAGAAGTTTTATTTTCTTCATTTGACTCTCTTCCAGCTTTGTGCCACACCAGTAACTATTACTGTATCCAAAAGATACACATCATGAAAAGAAATCACAAATTTATTGCTGCACAAAATTCACCCACACTGAACAAACTCGTGAAGGTACATAACTGATGATCACATGATCATAACGAGGTCATGGGGAGGCACTGATCCAGCAATCTCGCCAAGTTGACTCTGGAACCCCAGCGACCTTTCATCTTTAAACTTTGACCTCAGACGCCACATGAATGGAGATACAATATCCTCCCTTTCGTTCCTCCCCCAAACCCATCGACCTCTGCCCCCAAAGATTTTCACAGAAACGCGGTTCATGGAACTTCGACCTTTGACCCCCGAACAGAAGCGCATGTGTGCTTTCATTTGGTCCAGGCATGTTCATGTACGTTGAGCACGGCAGCTCAACGTTTTTTTTTCCTAAGAACTATAACGAGGCAATTCTGCATTTAAACAAATGTCGTCTCGTGCTGTTTAAGCTGGGGGTCAGAGTTTCCACTCCATTAAAACCGCTTTACAAGTTTTAGCCATTATACGAGCCTTATCACACTTGTCCTGTCTGACACAAGCCAAGGGTTCTTTTATGTTTTTTAATCGAAGTGCTCAGAGATTATATCATGCAAACGACATGCAAACGCTGTTTCAACTGATGCTTTTTTCAAGGTCTCTAAGATTTAAGATAAGTTCATGAGTCATTTGAATGTAAATAGGAGCACTGGTGTAAAGTGGGGGAATTTGATTCAGGGATTATATTTGGTTAAAAACAACATGTTGGCTAGCACAATCAATGCAATCACTTGGGGGACAAAGTGCTGTTCACCCCATTGGCATGTAAATACCCTCAAATTAACTGCACTTCGCGCTCATACACATAATTTAAGTCCTATTCCAATATACTGCAGTGGATAGCTGAAGCAACAAAACAACCGTCGGTGTCCAAATATTTATGGACCTGAGTGTATATGTTTATAGCTGCTATAACACAAGTGTTAATAAAAACGGCTAGCTGATTTCATGCCTGTTCTACAATATTAATTGTAGCTAAAAAGTATTATTTGTCACTCTTTACCAACCAGAAAATTGTTAACATCGCCAAATTGTAAGAGAAATAAAATACTTGTTATACCTCTACCAAGTTATTATAAGAAAATAATCAACTACAGGGTTATGACCAGCCTGTAAAAGTTTCTTACTTTTTTACTTATTATATATATATTATAGTTATTCATTCAGTCATTTTTTTTATAATTTACCTTAAAATTTATTTCCATTTTCAAATCAAAATCATGGTCAGTTGTAAATGAATGAATCATGATTTCATATCTAAAATAACAGACATGAATGATGTGCAGTTATGCAGAAACCACGCTGGAAAAAGTGGTGCATTGGAATTCCATCACATCCTACTTGACCACACCCTCGAGTACAAGATACGTGTAACATTTTCCCTTTATGTTGTAAGTAATTTAATAGCAATCTTTATTTTGCATCATGTAATTCCAAATATCAGCTCACACTGAAAATCGAGCCAAACCGCAGCCACGTAAATATGAGTAATTTACGGGTAGTGTGTGTAATTAAATCACCATACAGGCGCATGTTTGGCTCGAATAAGAGCCAGGAGTTCACACAGAGGTTAGAAAAGCAGACGTAGATCCATTAGATTTGTCTCATATCCAGCAATGAGATGGTCCATGTGCCGGTGCCGACAGAACGGACCTTTATGTAATTTTATTCGTCCTTTAACCCGTTGTGTCAGACTGCCTGGTCCGAGAAGACACTCGGGGGCAGCGAGTCTGGATTCCGACGCCTCGCTGTCTCGAAGCCTCCAGGCCAGGACGTGTTAACCTTTGACCTTTCGACCTCTCAAGGCATAAGCCACTGTGTTGCTGGTGGGCAGAGGAGAGAAAAGGAACTGCAGGCAGGTGCAAACAGGCACATTACACGCTCACACACACACACACACACACACACACACACACACACACACACACACACACACACACACACACACACACACACACGCACAGAGCACACAATTCCAGCCTTGTGAACTTGGCTCCAGGACCCTCACAGCATTGGATTACACATTAACGTCCTAAATAAATTATTTCTGGACCACTAATGATAAGTGTGTCTAGAAAAGGAAAGAAAGGTCTAAAGGAATTTAACACTGAGAACCAGGTCATCACTCACTGCAGAACTTTGACCGTAAACTTTATGTCATGAAGTCCAGAGATTAAAATGTGGTGTGCATGGACCTGAGAAGAGGGTAAAGTGCAGGCCAACAGTGGTTGGTCTTTAATCGTGTTAATTTTGTTAGGGATGTTTGTATATATAAACATACATATATATATATATATATATATATCCTTGAGTTTAATATTTTTGCTAAATTACTTGTCTTTGACTGAGTAACACCAGCTGTACATAAACAGTGTCATAATAGGTAGCATGAGCAGGCATGAGACTCAGGTAGGAGGTGTGGCATTAAGTCTAAATGATTTATTATGTTAGATGTAATTCAGATGATAAAATTCTAATTTGTTTTGGTGCTCTGTTACTTAAAAATAATCAATGACATGTGGCCTGATATCAAAGTGGTGTAACTGGTGTAACCATCCCAATGTTGATTATTTTTAATGATACATTTTATTCTTCTAATACTACAACGATTTGCCAAGGGTTACAGTTTTTCTTTTTTTATTAATGAATCACATATCATACTTTTTTCCATTTATTAAAGTTACAGCTTTACAAAGTCCTAAAACAGGAGACTCCTTCTACACATATTAAATAAATAGAAAATGTCATCTAATTAATAATGACATGCTTTTCTTTGTGAAATAACACCAATAAATAATAAATATCACTTAATTAGTAGCTTTCAATTATGTGGAGCGTCCGCTGTCCGAGTCCCTGCGTTCACCCTAAGGACAGATGTGTTAAAAATAATACAGTTTGTTCTGATTTGAACACATCTGCATGTCAAGATTTATTTCTGTATAATTTTCCACCCCGATAGTTACTGAGATTTAAACCAAATATTTGTTAAAATCATCATTGCACAAAAAATTGGTTGATTTCTTCTGTTTGAAGCGTGTAAGTCGTTCCTGTAGAAATGCTAACATGTGTAATTAATATATAATATAATCCTGTAACTTGAATTACAGATGCAATGAGTAACCAATCAGATTTGAGAATTGAACTACTATTTTTTTTTATTAAACTGTTTATGTACAAATGGCCCAATGGAGCCAATCTATGGCCTTTATGGTGATTGTGTGATGTAGAAATTGAATCACTGGCATTAGATGTCTGTCTATACATTCTGACACCAGCAAAATCCATCCTTCCTCAATTTCTCCTCCAAAGCGAATCCAAACACTTCAGTGTCATTTATGGTTTAAATGACACAGCATCAATGCCAACCGCATCTGCTGCCAAAAAACAACATGCCCTAAATAAAAACCATCGCAGATGATCAGATTTGCTTGATGCCAGCTCATGCGAAATTCCGCTTCTGCAAGAGACCCAGAAACGTCTCTTCATCGTGAAAGAATGTGACATCAAAATGTGAAACCAAATCTCCCAAGCAGGCAGGTATGAACATTACACCCTCCAGCTTGCTGATGTGTCTCATCATGAACCTCGGTGTCTCCTTTCACCCGCATGTACAGTATGTTGTTTCATCTGGTGTATTTATGTTTTTCCTGCACATGTACCGGCATGGAGAAAGAAACCAGGAGCTCGACTGTGACGGAGAATGTGCAGATATACGACCCTGGAGCATTTTTATAGAAGCTGGCATAGAAAGCTTTCTGACTGAAGGAACACAATCTCTCTCTCTCTCTCTCTCATGCATAAGCAAGGCTTCTGACACGGCGTTCCTTGCGTTAATCAAAAGTGACGAGCGGTTTGAATGTCGTCTCATGAATAAATTAAACAAGTTTAAAACCTCCCTGGTGAATGAGGGCGTAGGGAATACACACCGCCTTGTCGCTTCCTCGTGTCTTTAGGATTCAAAGACGCTTCAGCATCTGTGCTCAGACAGGAAATGTAGGTTGGAGTTGATCCTGCTGATTTGCAGCATTCGGAGGAGTTTGCTGGTATACAATGCCATTCATTCAAGCGTGTGTTTCTACTTGAACCGCACAAAATAGCTTGATTTTGTGGGTCTGATTATGTGAGTAGTATGTCATGAAAGCTGAAAAACACAGTGCTATGACCAGAAATTGTAAACACATGTATGCGATGGCATCGTGAAAAAGGATTGAATCATGGGAATAATTCACACCTGGGAAATGAACCTATACACTCTACACAAGGAAAAATGAACTTTAATCAAAAATTTATGTAAAAAAGAAATTTAAACTATCACATGGATAAAAAAAACAAACATGCGAGAGTCCACGAGAATTGAATGAAAAACTATTTACAGTATTTAAAAAATTAGTTCATGTGACATTTTCATAAGCTATGTCACATTCTAAAAGTACAATAAAACTAGTTTATCATATTTCGGGACATTTCTACTCGTTTCAAACTCGAGATTAGATTCAAGCATTTATTCCTACACAAATTGAGCAACATAATTGACTATTTGCTTTAGCACAATCTTATAATGAGAAATATAATAAAATTGTAACCTACAGTATATTTCAGAGCTCTTTTGAGATGGAAGAGCTGCTCCAGACTTGGAGATCTACTCGCTCTCCACTTTACATCAAGCAGCGCTTGGTAGGAAATCTGTGGTCCAGCTTTGGGTCAACACCTACAGAGGAGAGAGATTCCGTTAGCGGCTAAATTTCGTTCAGAGCCCAGTTCATCGAGATAAACCTTAAAAGAATTCGCAAAGCTTTGCTGAAGAGTGTGGTCTTATTTATAAAAAAACAAAAAAACAAAAAAACACTTTAATTTTTAAATGTTTCCTGTCACTGGATAAGCTGTCTACTAAATCAATACAATTCCTCGAAAATCGTTCATTCTTGGCACTTTGGGAAGGTTTTCAGAAAACACAAGTGAAGTGAAGTGAAGGTGAATGAGCTCGTGTTATAATCTCGCCACTCGCACGTGGGTTGTCTCGGGTCATCCGGTGCATTTTGCCATTGAGCCTCGTTGACCTACTTCATGTGCTCGAATTAATCCCCGCGAGTTCAGCGGGTGGTCGGAGAGGAAGCCGCGCTCTCACTCTCTCCTTCATTTGAATATCAGCTAGCAAGGGCGGAGCCACTTGAAAAAACACCTCTCCACCCTGCTGAGGGATTTGAATGCTCAGTCACAACATTCTAGGCTGCTGTTTTTCTTTCTCCTTCAGACGTTGCTCACAAACACATGACTCCGCCCCCACAAAAACTGGTAAAATCCTGATTCAGACAACAACAACTTTGCATGTCACACTGTTGATTTTTGTTTTATAGGTCAGCCTTTGTGACGGTGCGGTGCAGCGCACACATCCTTGTCACGCCTCACAACCCTCAGATCCCAATCTAGATAAACCGGCTATGAAATATACAGGCTCGGCTTACAAGAACAATAGGGTTTTCTAATTGACACAGTCGAGAAAGTGTCTTGGGTGAGATTTTATTACCAACGTCGAAGCGATCCCATTACTCTCTCGCGCATGCTCTCGCCGTGTGTTTTACTGCCTTTGAACCAAGTCATCCTTGTCAAATTGCTACTGTTATGGCCAACACATAAGTCATTCATCTATAATGCACGCATAACACAGAGTGCATTACGCAATTCTACTGCGGGGTGCTTGGGAAAGGAAAATAGGCATGATGCACGGAGTAGTGAACAGAATCAGTGTGCGAATAAGGGAAATTAAAGCAATGGGAGACAAATGCAGTGCTTTAAAGCAACTCAGTCTGCATGGTGTGATCGAGGCCTGTGCCTGTCACCGAGTCCCCCTTTTCACTCAGCACGCGGTGAACTGATTAAAGGACAAAAAGACAGTTTCACAAGGTTACACACTCTTCTATGTCACTCTTTCAAGGCTGGTAGGTGTATATGTGTGTGTTTGTGTGTGTGTGTGTGTGTGTGTGTGTTAGGCGTCCCCGTCCCTGTCCCCCAGGCACGTTCCCTCAGTTCCCACGGGGCCATTGACATTCAATCGCCCCTGTTTACTCATTATCAGATCAGCATGGAACAGTCCGAGGCATTTTTAACAGACCGTCCGCTGATAAAACTCCCCGCTCGAAGAAAGGGGGGAAATCGGCGACTGAAACATCATAACAGCTTAATACAGCTTCCGCAGTCCCAGAGCTTTTGCAGGCACCAGGGACGATCCATAAAGCCCTAAAGATGATCCATAATCCTGGATGGATATTATACAGAGGGGTGACATTATACCGTAACCCCCGTCGCACACAGAAGAAGGCCGAGCTAGTAGTACGTATACCATAAATACCACCGATCGATAAGTGCTGACTGGAGGAAGTAAAAAATTTCCATGACACTCTTATACTAGTGTCAGTGATTTTGCATTTGAGGACGTGTGCACTAAATGTACATGGATAACATACTTCGGTTATAAAATTAGCAAAGCTGTCAGGTAACACGAGGAGCCGGCGGAGTGACATTACAGATACAAATGGAGTTTAAATTGGAGACATCGGCCTTGCACGCCAGTCGATAGCAGTCCTGACCCGCATTAAGCCAGACAGAGATGCCCTTGGATCTCTGGCTTGCTGCATTCTTATCACCATTCTCTAGGCAGGTTTAGCATATTTAGCCCCAACACTGGTTCCAGCGTTTAATAATGTGGGGCAACGTTGAATGCAATGCCTTCCTCGGCTGCTACGTCTTAAGAAATCCTATCCTTACACGTGGCCCCGTCTGGGAGAATCCTTTCAGCTGTGAATTGCATTACACGTGATGCCTCTGGTCTTTCTTACTCAATCCTGGATATCTAAACATCCCCTAACTGGCCTGTAGTTCCTGACAGAAAACGCATTATGGAAGGCAGAGAGGTAAAATAAGTGGCCTGACCTTGGGATGGAGCTGAAATACAATCCTCCGTTACCGCTGTGGGTCGGTAACTTTGTCCTTCATGCAATTAAAGTCTATCTCCTCTAACCACCCACCCGTGCTCTGACATTTTCATTTGCACGCACATATCCACACACATTTTCCAACAAGCCTCCCTGCTCTTATTCAGCAGAGCCAGGCGGAATTTGTATCTCGTGCTTTTCCCGGCGCAAGACAATTTTGCTTCTTCCATGCCTCGAGGTAGACATGTTTAAGGCGGCCTTTCTGCTTTTGCCAGCGGTTTGTTCTAGTCGTGGAGTGCGACCTCCCTTCCCAAGGAACTGCAAAACATTTTATGCAAAACAACATACTGTGTCTTGTCAGATGAGCCAAAATGTTGATGTACAGGACTTGCTGCCTTGGCTGAAAAAATAGGAGCGTGTCAGCAACTTGGAGGATGTCAGTTACGTGATGTCTAATTATGCGATCCATCTAAAAAAAAGAAAAAAAAGAAAAGAAAAAATCAACTCTAGAGATCAGTGTTTATGAGGCAGAGAGAGCTTATCCCCTCTAACGGATACTTAGGCTATGATGAGCGAGTGTACAAGAAAACCCTCTAGTACCAGAAATGTTAGTCTTTTAGCTAGGTTTTTGGCCGGTTTAATGTGTAATAAACTCTTTATTCCAACGTAGGCAGCATTTCTAACAGCATTAGCGTATTCAAGAGATAAAGGTCACTATATTAGACAAACTGCCCTCTGAAGTTAATTATTCCGGCCAAACTTAAAACCAGCATCGTATGTATCATCCTTGCTTTAGGCAATCCCGTAATTCTGTTCACCAGACCCGAGTTCCATAAGAGCTTTGACAAACATGTTACTGTAGCTACAACCAAGGAGTATTAATCTTTACAAGTGATTTGCTCATCTGCTCACATTAGTGCCTGTATTCCTGCAGCTCTATATTTGCAAAGACTATTTTTTATGGCTGAAGTTAACTAGCTAACTTAATTCGTCACATGGTATGCTGTTAGCTAACTTTCTATGTGCTAGCTTTCACACTACGGCTAGTAAAGCTGTTGCTCTGAGAATGATTATACCTATTATGTAACTAGCTCAAGGCCAGGTCCACCTGCCGTGGGTCAGTCAGCGATATTAGTGTGTGTGTTTCGCAGAAAAAAGTTTCTAAAGCGTTAATCTGTAAATTTGCCGTCCAACAAAACTGCCATTGAGTAGCTGGGGGATTAGCAAGGTTAGATACATAAATCAATAGTTACAGAATGACAGAATGGCACCACTCTCCACCCATGACAGAAAAGACTACAGCCTGTAATCGCACGCCAAGAACAACAGACATTACGGAGATAAACAGTCCATAGTTGTGCCCTTGACTGTAGATTTCACAGAATATGACCACTTTTACCAGGAACCATTAACCACACAGACACAACTAGATCTCACACATTGTTTTTTTCCAGTTATTGGTCACTGAAACATGCAACAGTGCTTTCTCCAAGAACACAATATTGACTTGTTTTTGCTATCCCGTCTGTGTTGATGTTCCTTCCCCTAAACATGACCTTTCGGTGCAGTCAGATGAGCTACCTCATGCGGCTAGGATTAGCGTGCGGACTGAAAATCGTGCCTGCTTGGGTATGCGCATCATTAATATTCAAATTTATTCCAGAGTGGCAGATTTTCATTATGGCCCATACATACAGTCGGTGTCATTGAGTAATTGTCATGAGCTTCAGTAATTATAAGCTTAGCAGGTTTTGAGGGATATACAGAGTAGATACGATCGTGGACAGATTCACGGTGGGGTTTTGTCTTATCTAGACACGTTGATAAGGTTCACGTCCAGAGTCAACAAGGATGGAGATTAAATTAAGTAAGGAATTAAATAGAACGGCATGCTGTTATTTGCCGACAATTAATTTTTTTTATCCGTTACAGTACTTTTTTTTTTATCCGTTCGAGGTTAGATTTAACGTTCGTCCACATAACAGATTAGCTCCTGTTATGACGTACGTTACGGCAGCTGTAAACGCTCCTTCCGTCACAAGCTTCTCTTTCTTCTTTCTGTTAACGTAAACAAGTTAAAAAAGCAGCTCATTGTGACGGAAAACCTACTGACACTGGAGACTCCTTCCATAGCTGTTAAATAAAGCACATCAATGATTACACCTCTTTGGTAAACAATACCAGGTCAGGTAGATAAGTAACAAGGTGCCAATCGAACAAATATGACTGTAAAAACAAACAAAATTGTAAATACTGTCAGTCTGCCTAAAGAAGACATTTTGTTTGCTTAACTTGCTTTTCAGTCTAAACGTAAATGTGAATTTTTTTTTTGAAAATTTGTCATAATGAAACGCATTTTGTCACAAATGTTGATCATGTGAAATCACCACCGGCATTTTTTCTCGCTTCTTGCTTTAGCTGGACATTTTATTTAGCGCAGGTTGCTGATTTTAATTGCACATACTGTATAATTTCATGTTACATCTAATAGTTAACCCAATGCTAGCTTTCTTATCTATTACAAAGCTAAAAATCCTGACATTATCCAGTCTTGCAAATGCAAAGATGAAGTAGAATATTTACCTTAATGTTCACGTAATGTTACAGAGTATACTATGGTCCTGTTTAAATGATTTCTCAAACGTTAAGCAATGATAATGGCAATTTATTTAACCAAGCTAAATAAAAGAAAGCGCGTTGGCTGTAGCTTGCTAGTGAATGTCTAGTACGTTAACTCTCCTGCTGTTAGCCCAGTTCTGTGTTTAGGAACCTGGAGATGATTAGCTAATGTCACACTTCACACAGAGGTTCATGCTAAGCAGTATGCCAAGCCGAAGAAGCGAAGGAAAGGCTAGAGACGATCGAGTTCACAATTCTGTCACTCGCAAAATCCACAACGTGCTGATAAGACCACGAGTCGACTGCTTTGGAGTTAAAGACTTGCCCTGTGTGTATTTGTGTGTACCTCATGTCTCCTTTTTTTTCAGCAGATTTCATCGCAAACCAAATGACCTTTGTGAATTATTTAGTTTATTGACCTCTGCAGGGATTTAATATGAAGGTCGTTTCCTGCTGGCGGAGTGTGTGCCAGCGGGTCCTCAGGTGACATGGGCAAGGTCGCACGTCTCGCTGCGGTTAATAATATATTTGTCAGCCGCTGTGTATTAGGGTGGCGCGCACCTCTCCCTTCCACTTGATTAGCGCCGACCAATAAGCGCTGCCAAAGATGATAAAGTAGACATTGGCTTAAGGAGATGTGTCAAATGTCCCTTGCCATCTTTCTCTCTCTTTTTCTCTCTCACACACTCACACAGACCCATACACACACACACACACACACTCACACAGACACATATACACACACACTGTTCTTATTTTATTGTTCAGAGATGAAGGTTAAACAAACAGATCGGCGCAGGCCAGGATTGGGCACCAGCCTGGGCATGGCTCGGTGCGGAGGTGTCAGAGAGGTGGCACAGGCCGCTTGGCATGTCACAGCGGGGTTAATTCCTGACCAAGCTGTCACAGATAATCATTGAGTCTTATTAAAACTGCTGTTTTAGCACAACAAAAAAACAAAACCTTGATAAATGATGGACACGGAGGACAAACAAAACCAAAAAAAAAAAACAGTTGGTAAACTGGGCAGTGTAATTAGGTTGGTGCAGAGAGAAAGGATATGAGGTGGTGTAAATCTTTAAGCCCATTCGGGAGCAAAGTGCTACATTATTGATTTCATTATATTAAACACACGGATGATGGGAAATCCATGCATGGTGTGCTGACAGGCTCTGTGGCAGCAGGTCACGTTCAGTTCATTTTCAGACGTTTTGCATGCCGATGTCACGGCAAAATGATATTTAACAGCCCATGAGACACCCAGGCACAGTGTCACACACGCTCACGCTAGGTATGACAGCACCATACCGGAGAGTTCCTGAGGCAAACTTAAGCACGCAAGCCAATCTGAATGAAATTTTAGAGCAGCTCTGCGCCAAGATGAAGAGAAACAAAGCAGAAGGATCAGATGTAGCGTCTGCGGTTCATCTTCACGGTCAACAGGTCTGATAAACATCTTGATACACCGGCCGGCTATTGTCCAACAACAAGAAGAGATCAAACGCTTTTAAAAATAGATTCTCGCTCAAAATATTTGGGATATTAAGTGCACTGACGTCACGCCTGGCCTTGTAGACAGGGTGCAGCTGGAGAGAAGACGGGTTCCAGGGTCAGGGCTTGTTTTGTCTTTCTCCAGTTTCTCACACAAGACGCGAGGCTTTGACACACATGGACACATAGACATACACACACACACACACACACACACATGTACATGTTCCACAACACTCCACAAGCACAAGGCACTGCTGAATCCTTCGACAGACCTCACAGCTCTGCAGTGTGTAAGGACCTCTGTGGAGGTGATTGATCCGGTCTCAATGAAGCCTGAATGGAAAAGGTCAGGAGTTCCATGGGTGTGTGTGTGTGTGTGTGTGTGTGTGTGTGTGTGTGTGTGTGTGTGTGTGTGTGTGTGTAGGACCATATCTATGCTATTCACTGTGCTGCCATGTCTGAGCTACATGACGGATAGATATGCACTTTGTTAACTTAAAAGTTTTACTTTTAAGAATTACTACTTTATTTAAAGGAGACAGAAATTTGACTAAAAATGTATTTACAGTAATTTATGGACCGATAAAATGTTTTAAACTGCCAATCTCTATATTCAAGAAAACTACAACAAAGTAAAAAATAAGCTACTTTAATGTTAATGTATTTAGTAATGTTTAATATGATGCATTACTCCGTTATTATTGAAAATGCACTGCGATTATTGTTATATAACTTTTGTACAACGTTTCACTACATGTAAATAAAAAAATCCAGAAAACAAAACATTCATTTGTTGTGGAAAAAGTCATCATTCAGCCATCCTAAAATGAAAACACATATTATTTATTATATAAATAGATAAATTGAAACGTGTATTATTTGAAGAAAAGACAATCCTCGAGGAAAAGACACACATCTGGCAACCCTGCCTCCTACCTAAAATGTGCTCGTGTAGTAATTTACATGAACGTAGGAGCAAACAAGACCAAAAAAATAAGATTTCTATGCAATGATTTCACCAGATTGTGCAAAAGATTTGTTAAATTATCTTCAAAAAATATATTTGAACTGTATACTGTTTACAACTTCCTATAGAAGTAGCTTTAGGCTGTACACAGCTCTTCAGTTCTCTGAACACTGCATTATCACCATTAAGTGTGTAATTTACTGTAATTTGTACCATGGATAGTGTGAAGAGTGGTCCATAATTGTTTCAAATCACATCAAAATTTTTTACACGAGTTCTTATTCTTATTCGCTTGGAATTGATGTCTGGAGTTTCACATGTTTCTTCACGTGTCTGTCTGGGTTTCCTCTCTGCTCTCCAGTCTCTTAAAAAAAAAAAACCCAACCATGCCTTTAGGTGGACTGGATAAAGTATGGCTGTGTATTCCCATCTCACACCCAGTGAAAAAATACTCAGAGGCTCTGCTTATTTGTTTTCTTTGTTTGTTCGTTCGTTCGTTCATTTTTTTTTCATCATTGTTGTTTTTTTTCGCAGATAAAGAATGCAAAATAATTGAAGATCCTCAGATTTAGACAATCAGAACCACCATTAAGAAGAAATTTGGTACTATTCCTTCTCCTAGACTACTTCTACTGTAAGAACATAAAGGAAATCATAAGGATGGTAATATAATGCTGGTTGAACTTAAATCTGTCAATCTCTTCTATTTCCCATAATATTTTTCTAATCTAAAATGATTAAACTATATGGGTTGAAGCAAGTACGTGAAGATTAAGGCCTTATATTCATGGAAAAGATCTGAAGTGGCACAAGGCTTAATTTCTTTTTTAGCTTCGATAGCAGCAGTGCAAAACTAAAGACGCGAACACTAAAACATGTCTTACAAGTCAGGTGTATATTTGTTTTTGCCAAAAAACTTTGTCGTGTTATAAGCTGCATTTACTGTCCAAATCCCAGTGTCCTCTTGTCCTAAAGGCATCCAAAGCAGGCAGCAAAATCGGTCCAAATAAACAAAGGTGCAAGGAGCTTTAATCTCCTTGAGGTGTAGGCGTAGTCAAAGCATTGCACACATATGCATATAGGCAAAGTGCACAAACAAGGTCAAAAAACAAGGAGATGCTATAGACAGTAATGAGATAAACACGGCACAACAACACCATTTGGAAAGCTGCAGCATTGAAATGGGAAATAAAAATCAGTGCTCATGTGCCTTTGAGATAAGCGCACCTACAGGTTGGCAGCTACGGACCCCGTGATTAAATCTGACTCCAGGCGGTCCACAGGGGTAAGACTTCCAAACGAACTCAGCTCCTGCACTCATTTGCAATGAGACACCCTGTTGTATTAGCAAATAAAACAATATTGATTTTGCCACTAACAGTTTGGTGGCCCGGCCATTGATCACGCTCGAGCATTGATCATTCCGAGGCGTCTGCTGCTAGGTCTTACTTATTAGAGACACATTTATGGTACTCATGCCCCGATAACGCCGTCTGCTCTGACCTCTCAGAGGAGGGAGGTGAGAGAACAACAATGCCCAGGGTGCTAGCGCTTCATAAAAACAGCATGGAAATGAAGTGGCCTCGAAAGCATTGTTGTTCAGAGAGCGTAACGAGAGCTGCAGATTTGCCAAGGATGACGGTCTGGATCTGGTTTGTGGCAACAATGAGCTGAAGATGAAGATGAAGAGTGAGCTTTCAGCAAGTGTTTCTGAAATGCACCGGTGTTTTGGTGTCAGTCGCTTTGCAGAGAAGAGGGAGATATGACCAGAATATGAACTCGGAACAGTGTAGCGCGATTGTGTTAGTCTGCGAGACTGCGTAAAAATCGGGTTCTTATTTTGGCCTAAGGCATTCATGTGATGTTATTTTAGGTATGCCGTCAACTTTCGCGTTAAATTGTTTTAATGACTAGATAACAGGCTGAAAAAAGGGCAATTTGTGATTGCAAATTGTGATTATCATACGTCGTGTCCAATCAGCAACAAGCATGTGGTGTTCGATAAGGACCCACGCTTTTCGTTTTCTGAACCATACGGGATCATGATGGTTTCGCACTTCATGTTTCCTCGTTCCTACTTATGTCAGTTTCCCAATTCTCCGGGTTGAGTGTAGTACTCCCTGGTTTAGAGCTGCCTGAATGATTTTGTATTTGCGTGTGGCAATCTCGTCTGCGTTTCGCTTCACTGTGGGCGATGGTGTTCCAGAAATGGTTAAACAAAGAGATTTCCCACTCACTTCGGGCTGCTTATGGCTTCCTGTACCAGCCGGCTCATACTGGAGCGAAGCAGAACATTTGGTCTGGGGTTTTTTTCACAGCATATACTGCTTGCAAAGGTTTTGTGAGCCACTGAACTCCAGCAGCAGGTCAATCAACTGATCCTGTGTGTGTATATGTATGTGTGTGTGTGTGTACGCGCACGCATGTGTGTAGAGAAGTGAAGAGAGGAATGAAATCGATGTGGTAAAGTAATCACTGGGTGGAAGACGCAGGAGAGCCTCAGGCCGGCGCTCTTACCTGAGTTCTATTTCATGCATCAGCAGACGCAACACAAACAATGCGTGCCTATACACACACTCACACACACACACACATATGCAAACACATACTGACGAGCTCACGAATTGTCTGTACATCTCGACAACGCTGGCAGTTCTTGCTGCTCTTGCGGCCTGTGCTTTCCCCTGAGGAATCTCCCAGAGCATTCTGCAGCAGTGTGAAGCTACTGCTACATTGATCTGCTGTGACCTGCCCCACACACACACACACACACACACACACACACACACATCTCTCACTCTCAGTGACCAGACCTGACCTCACTTCACCCCCACTCGAAACGCCGCAACAACACAGAAACCTCCTCGATGATGATGACATCACGGACAATCCATACATCACATTTACAGTGTCATGTGCAGAGACGAGACAGGACGTCAAGAACCGGGCTGAGATTAACACCTCAAATGCACCCCCACTTCCACATCACATGGACATACATAACCTATAACGTCCACCTCATGAAATCAAAACGCAACGCTTTTATTGTTATCTGCCCGCTCATAACAGCGTCAAGAGGCCTTTAGCTTGATTAGATAGACACAACAACAAAGCACTTCATATCACAATGACTCATCACACCAGCAAATAAAATATTCCTGAATAGGAGATCTGTAGAGATTACTGCTTGATATATAATGCTTCTTTATTTCAAAACTTCTTTGTTATTATTTTGCTCCGTTTGAGGTAAAGAAGCTCAGGGCTTGGCGTCAGACGGAAGCCGTGCCTCTGAAATATTTATTCGGTTATTGACCAAACCAAAAAACTTTTTCTTGCAATTTTGTACCTTGCTTATTAAGTATAAAATCAGAAAGTTTGGTCGTCAAGCTCAGGAAGTCCATGAAATCTCAACGTCATGCGAATGCTAATTCAGAAACTTTCATACTTAGATGTTAAAATCAGCAGCGATTGTGATAATTGGTATTTTACTTGTCATAGATCGCTCTTAGGCGAGACTGAGTGCCCTTCCAGTAGATTTGTACTGACGCCAACTCTGAGCTTTGCCTACTATTTTCATTCAACCATACAGTGCATGTCGATGGTCGACTTTACATAAACAGCTCATTATTCAAATCATCTGATTCTCCATGTACGAGTGACCCTGGCTGACAGTAGCTAGAGTGTGTCTCCAGCACATGAGAGTTAATCCCCCTCGTGTGCCTCACGGGACGTGAAGGAGGAGCACCCCAGTGGGTGGGGATGGTTCTCTGTGGGTGGCTATTTGTTAAACAATTGTAAAATGCAAATGCGTGCGGCGCTGTGTTAACAAAAGTCTACAGAGGTCAAGTGTCCTCATGAAAGGAAGCGGAGGCGGCTCAGAAATTGCGGAAAAAAAGGCAGAAATCGTCAGCTGCTCCGTATCGTCATATGACAAGGTCTCTGAGAGTTTTAAGTCTAACAACAAAGAGTGTGTACAGGAACTCAAGGTTCGCGACCTTGCTAACAGCATGCTGGGCGAGCGTGTTGATGGACGGACGAGCTAAAACACTCCGAAATGGCCAAACTAGATCACTCTCACCGAGGTCTTGCTTTGCTTCCGCCGTCTAAGTCTCCATTAGTGTGGCCTTGAGTATTGGTGGTTTAGGACTGGCGGCACTTAGAAAGTAGCAAAAGTGCTACAGCAAGCGTGTGGTGAATCAATCACATCAATGACACTGACTAGGAAAAAAACAAAAAACACTGCACTCTGAAAGCATGAAATGCTCTCCAAAAGCCATTAGAGACTCTCTTACAGCCATTTCTGAGAAAGTGGATGTTTGTAGATTCGCAAACATCATGATTTTATTAAAATACTTTCCATTAGATGTCGAAGGGCCCATCATAACATTGACTCAAAAGAAACGTGCCTTAGGTACTTTTGCGACCACTGGTGCTGGTGGTAACATGGTGTGTGAATGGAAAAATAAGGTTAGGTAATCCAAGAGCAGTTTGCCAATGCTAACAATTCTGTATTCATTAAAGAATGGTGTACTTTTTAAAAATCAATCCATAGTTACACTTACTGTTGAGGAACATCCATAAAACAAGATAGTTCCTGTTATAGCTAACATCCCCTCACCGATCTTGTTCGTTTTGTCTCTCTAGAAGTTAACAATGCAGAAAAACCCCACAGCGTTTCATGTCACCAAGAAACCAGAAAGTTAAGACTACATCTTTACCTATGATTATTACGAAGTGCTGACGGTGGCGACTCTATGGTTCTGTGAATGTTTCTGTGCAAGGTGTTACTATAGATAACATATTAGAATGAGCTGTTGACAATTAATCAACAATTCTGTCCGATTAAAAGAAAGGCTTTGGCACCAGTTCTTTAAAGATCAGATGGATCGGTGAGCTCAAGCAAAGCCATGGTTTAGGCTTTCCGTTAACTTTAGCAGGTGTTCTTAGCTTTAGCACAGGGTCACCTCGACCTGTGGCGACTCTTCATCCTCCTGTTCCTCTTGTACCTTCCTCTCTGAGCGTTTGCTGTGTTTGTCTTGTATTATCTTATCTCATCTTCCCGCCGCGCCCTGAAGCACTGCCTGACTGAATGCTGCCATTGTTTTGTCCTTGCGACAGTACCAGAAAAGCCAAAGGGAAAGAAAAGACAAGACTGTTTGCAAAAAAGACCTGCAACGGAAAGTAGGACACCAGTAAACTGAGTTCGGTAATGCTGCAAATCATTTTGCCAATCATGGCCCTTATTTTTTCATTTCTTTGTGACAGGGAGTGAGATAACCTGGGTGAAATGATCCAAACGGGCTGTGCGATAATAACCCGCATGACCCTAATTCTCACTTATTGATGGTCAGTGAATCTCACTCCCGTGTAGAATCTGTAAATACCTCTTTCTTAATACAAGGATAAAGGAAGAGTTTATGGTGTGGTGGCTCGGGGGGATAAGAGCAAAGTGTTGTCAGGCATTGATAAAAGTTAAGCTCAAGAAACCGTTTTCCTGCCGAGTTCATGTGGACACACAAATCAACGTTTTGAGAAACAACGAAAGTCAACTCTCGACGAGAGGCAAGGTGATCAGGGGGGCCTGTGGGGACGCTGGGGGGGGCGTGGCAGTCCTCGGGAGAGCTCTAAAAATTGATGTGCCCTTTTGGCTTTGCTGCCGATGACCTTCAGACACTGAAAAAGGGTGGGGAGGGGGAGAGAGAGCGAGAGAGAGAGAGACAGCTCCTGTCTCTCAGCCCAGCAGAGCCAGGCCTTGACCTCACTAAAAACCACAGAGTTTAAACAGCTATTAGCTATTCCACAGAGGACAGTACAAATTTGTCTGTTTACCAGGAACTCAGGCTAGGACGTTAAATCTAAAAGACGTCTTATGATTTTTAGGCCGTGCAGGTAGACACACGGTAGAGTAAAGTGCAATTAGCACATAGAATGGAACAAACAAAGAGGTATTTGGGGAAATCTAATCCTTTTTACACTGTTCCTCTCCGGATGTTGGCAATGAGTCCCTTTATCTAATACATGGCCTGGAATAATTAGTTTTTCCCCCCTCTCCACCGTGGCTTAGCTAGACGATAATTACCGTGGTCCTGGGTGAATTCTCATTAGGGTACATTGACCTTGAAGAAGAGCACGCACCACTGACATCTTAACTAAAGAGCGGAACCGGCTCTGTGATCCTGCCGAGCGCCCAGAGCCAACCGGAGCGGAAAAGTTGGGGGAAGTTCAGGAAGCGTGGTGAGTTCTCCCCGAGCCCCTTCGTCCTTGCACCATCCCTCCTTTCCTCCACCTCCCAGCTTATCCTCATTTTCCCATCTTGTCCATGCCTTTCCTATTGCTCAATTCCAGCACACATTAAAGAGGAAAATGATTTGGAAACTGTCACTACATATCCAACCCAATGTCCTCCCTTGCACAAATTTCAACCAAATCTCATGCAGAATTCAGAACCCGTTTCACTGGATTTAATGGACGTTATGTTGTAAGAAGGACAAACTATGCGTCTTAATCCTGCCCCTGATCCTAAACCTTTTAAACCCATTTGTTTGTCAAAACTTTTACAAATGTACACACCTCCAGTTCCAGCTGTTTAGCATTACACCGGGGTTGCCAGGTCTGCATCAAAATGAGCACAAAGCAAACCCAGAGCCAGATGAAATTTCAAAATAAACCCCTTATCAAGCTTTAAAAGCCCAATGTCATGACTATTAGTGGCAAATGTATTATATATGTTCTAAAACACTGTAACACCATATCCTTTTTAAATCAAAGAATGGACCAATGCCAAGTTTACCTGAATGTTAAACACCTGACAAGGTACTTGGCATTAGGAAGAAAATAATGGCAAATTTGGAATTTGTACCACTCACTTACCACATACAGTCCTCAAAATAAGGGTTTTTCAAGGGTTGATTGGATAATTCAACTTTCTCGGATTCCAAAAATAGCTCTATTTGAAATGTTTTACGGAAAGCTTATAGGAATCATTTATTGACACACTTGTTGTTCGGCTCCGCATGGAACTCTGGCGCAAAAAATCCCTGTAAATTCTTGTACTAGCAGGGTAAGTGTGGTGCAACCTGAAAAGTTTGGAGTAATTATTTTTTGGATTACAAGATGAGACGAACCAGGACATTGTCAGTAAGTTTAAATGAAATGCCCGACAGGCTCTGCATTAAGAAGAAAGAGATCTAATAATATATATCGTAATTGGACAATTAATTCGGAGTGTCGTAAGTAGACATGTACATTCAATTTCACTGCAGTATTACATTTAAGCAGGAAAAATACTGCTTTTTTATTTGGTAAAAAATGTTGTGCATTTTACTTTTGTAAGTAAATTAGATTCGTTTTCACTCCAATTACGGTTATTTGGAGTAGCAAAGTTTTATGTCATTTAATACGGACAATGCAATATGAACAATCACTGATGAATTCAGTCTGATATAAAACTTTGTTGATACGTACTTCTTTTATATTCATATAAACAAATTCTTTCTAACAATTACAGTGAAATTTAATGTATGCTTCAATTTACCACTATATTACACTGGGTTAAGTTTCCTTTCTTGGTTTTTTTTCTTCTTCTTTTTTTTTTTTTAAATTGAAAACCTACAACCTGTCAGATGTTCCCGTGATCATTTTTTTCTTAATAGTTACCACATTGCATGTGCTTATAGGACTGTAAAAAGAAAGTATTACTAACATTGTACTCAGTATCATGGATTTGAAGTTCACTTTACTTGAGTTTCTACTTGCCAATACAAATTCCTATCCACATGATGTTTCCATTTTTCATTTGCTGACTCTTTGGTGTAATTTTCCCATATTTTGTGCATTTAGAAGGAAAACGGTGACTCATTTCTTCCCAACCTAGCTAACAGAGCTGATATTGGGACTGCGATCACGAGGCACGGCCGCTAGTACATGCTGATCATGGGGTCAGTTTAGTAGAAGATTTGATTATAAGTAAATCATGTCTATTAATCTAATGTATGCAAAGTACCAAACTCCCAACCTGCAATAAAAAAGGAGGTCAAAAGTCTACACAGATTCCTGTGTTTGCAGTGGCGAAGGGCTTCTCTGCAAACTGCAAACATGCAGAAGTGCTACTTGTAGAGGTCAAAGGTCGAAGCTCTGCGCTGCCTCGTCCTTTAAGTAATGAACTGAAATGACAGCATGGACAAACAACGCCTCTTGTTATTCCAGATCTTCGGACGACACTCTTACAAAGCACGCATACCATCAGCACCCTGAAGAATCCCATTCTCACATGCAGCAGGTTTTGTGGGAAAAAAAACAAAACAACGCCCTCGGCTGGCCCGGTGTGTGTGAGCGTGGCGTCTCTTGTCGGGACGACGGAGCCGTGAGTCATACACAGCTGCGAACAAGCATCGCTCACGTTAGGGGATTCAGCAGCTACACAGCCAAGGCCACAAGCGTCAGAGGATTAAGAGCGAGCATAACTCTTCATTTGCCTGTTTTCCTGCAGGAGAATGTCGTAATAGCTGACCAGAAAACAGGTTTACTGCGCTACCCTGTTAAAGTATACATGGTGACAATTTATGCCGAGCAGTCAGGGAACGGCCCGTGGAGGAATAACAAGAAGCGGCATTACATAGTGTGCATACAGGCTGGGAATTAAAGTGGAGGTTTCACTCGGGAAAAACAATTGCATCTTAGTTTTGCTGAGAAATCGAATGTCCTATTGAATAGTCCCACTGGTAACTGGTGCTTAGAGGTGAATGGAGCTTTAAAGATATTTAAGTCTCTGGGGAAATTTCCTCTCTGTTTTTTAACATTTCTACACAATGGAACTCCTGCTGAGCCCGAACTAGGTCGTGAAAGGATTTTCTTTACAATAATATATTCTCAATTTCTGCTATTTTAAGCACTTACTCTACAGGAATGGTGAAAATGTAAACGATAGGCTGCAATTTCCTTCAGATCTTAAACAAGTAATGGAAATCTACATATATCTACATATATTTGCATTTAACTACACATACACAAGATGGCCGACATGCATATGCTGCGATAATGGCTTGGTGATTGTGCATCGTGCATGTGGCGCGGTATCAATAAATAAAACGTGGAAGGAGTACAGCACAATGTGACGAATGTAATATCTGCAGACTAGTGCTGTGTCTCGAACTGAACACTTATGTACCATTCTAGCCTGTTTCATTGCGCATTTACACTAACTATTATCCTATTACAGTTATGGTCTGAAACAAAAACCCTTTTTTGTAGGTCAAATATTCTAAATTATAAAGTATGAGTCTTACGAAATTTTTAAAGGGAAACTAGCACAGCTCGTCTGTGTGTTTATTTCCTGGAATGAAATCTCTAAACGTTTTTTTTTCTCTTAAACAAGTGAGACTTCCTAGCATCTACTGGATAAACATGATGGTGCATGAAGATCTTTGTTATGGTGGCGGCCATTTATGACACAGTGTTGTATCGTAGGAAAATTTTACGCAGGAGAAACACAAATTCTGTAGGCCTGTTTGTGCAACTACAAAACACTTCTGAAACTCATGAATCATTATGTTGCTCGAGGTAAGTATATCCAAGATCGTTGGGTTAGCTAGACTGCTAAACTTATTAGCTACATTAGCTTTGTAGCTCTTGTGCTTAGTATTTAATCAGAGGTGTTTACAGATCTGTTAAATCAGCACGTTCAGTACAACGTCAACGCAGTGGAAACGCCACTAAAAGCAAGGCTCGGCTCAGCATAGCGGCTCGCAGTAAGAGCCCAGAGGCACTCGCACCGCCGCCGTCTTGTAAAAAGAGCAGCAACACGCAAAAGCTGGCCCAATTAAAAGGTAACAAGCACCACAAGTGCTTTGTCATCATTAAGCATGAACAGTTTTACAGCGCCTGCTCACGCCTGGCGTGTAATTATGCCCACTGTCTCCCGCCCACCGGCAATGAAAGGCTGGCTCTTGATGTAAGTTCACCAGGGGTCAGAGATCACAGGGGGTGCAGTGGGAAAAAGCTGGTGCGTGTACGTGTGTGCATGCATGATCGCAAACACTCTCTCTCTCTCTCTCTCTATCACACACACACACACACACACACACACACACATGCGGATAAACCTGAGCAAACACAAACCAGCACTTAGGGTTAAATGAACAGCTAATACATACTTTAGACAAGGCTTCACATTATCATGATAATGTGACTTGACTTAATTGGTTAACTTCTTATTACGGTTAGTATATAATTAAGAATAAGCCAATTTTCTTGTTAAAATTTCTCTGCATAACAACATAGTAAATCTGTTGTTTTGCTTAGGGTTTTTTTTCCCCCCGGATTGTCTTATCCAGAAAATCCTCCACCATTTGATAGTTTTCAAATTTGCCCAATTAAAAGGAACATCTTAATTAGTACAATCTTTATGTAATTTTTCTTCTTAATCAGTATTATCTTCATGTCTGGGCTGACGTCTTATTTGGAAACGAATGAGTCAGCCTTTTTTTTTGAATGAATGACAAACTGATTAATTCTTTTAGTTTGGTTGCTGATGACGGATTTCGCAATTTCATATATTTCAGAGTTCTGCTCGTTAACGCAATCACCCAATCAGCTAATCATGTGGCAGCCGAACAAAACATAGACTCATGCGGATACACGTAAAGAGCTTCAGTTGATATTCACATCCGGCATCAGAATGAGGAAAAAATGTGATCTCTGTGACTTTGACCATGGCATGTTTTCGTCTCTAGAGTTTCAGTCCAGCAGGTGTTGTATCGATGAGAGAGGTCAGAGGAGACTGCTGCGGGCTGACAGGAAGGCTACGCTAATTCACATAAGCACTCTTTACAACCGTGGTGAGCAGAAAAGCATCTCAGAAATGCACGACATGCCAATCCTTGGATGGATGGGCTGCAACAGAAGAAGACACATCAGATTCCTGTCAGGCAAGGACAGAAATCTGAAGCTACACTGGCCACAGGATGACTGAAAGTGGGCGGCTGAAGAGGGGAAAAAGACGACGTGTTGTATCTTCCAGTCTTTAAGTGTCCAGTTTTGTACCCTTCAAAAACGTATACCATGTAGCTTCAAATTCCTGTTCTTGGACACATCCAGGTTAAGTATTTAAACCCCACACACCTGTGACAATAGCAATAATGTAATCTGTTGTAATATATCTTAAATCATTCAGAGGCCCATGATGAAGTGCACATTGAACAGTGTCAATATACAGAGCACATAACCAACCAGTTGAACCAGCTGAGGGTGATAATTAAACATTGGAGACTCACAGCTACCTGTTAGTCAAGCTTCGTTATTCCACAAATGTAAGGAACGCAACAAGGGTGTAGAACAAATACCTTCAAAATAAAGCAAAGCCTTGAAAAAGACACGGATGAAATGGAGCGTACAAGTGGCTGGTGACAGTCTAAAGGCCGTCCTCTACTTTATTTCCACGCCGTGTTCAGGTTGAACACGTTCGTGATTGACGTTTCAGGGTGTAGGGCACAGCACACTCACGAGCTACAGCAGGGTCCAGACATCTGCGCTACAAAAAATAATATGGATTAGTATTTATCTTACTGATTGAAAATGCAATACTTTGTTTAATCTTGCTCATTATGAATTGCATAAAAATTGGTTTAAGGTTATTTCTAAACTTTTTTTTTTTGGTACTAATTTCAAGCTTGATTTTTGTCTTTTAGATAAATACAGTAGACTTCAGAAAATGCCAAATCAGAAGGTTAAAATATATTGAATATACTCAAATTTAGCTAGTATTCATTATTATTATTATTATTGTTATTATTATTATTATTATAAGATTTGTTTACTAATTTCCATACAAATTCCATGAAATCATCTATATTCAAGATGTTTTCATTTGCAGAGTTTTTGCAGTCAATTATTTAGGAATAAATGTATAATTTTGGTATAATTCATGTTCGGCTCTTTGAGAACTCACTGAAGTCCTGTTCAGCGCACATGGCACTGAAGCTGTAAAAATCTCAAAAGGAATTTGGAGCAGAAAACAAGCAAGCAAAAAACGCACGCAGTTATGGGCAGGCTTGGTAAAGCTTGAAGAAAATCCTCTGCTAAATAAATGAAAATAAATCTTATGCAGGGTATCATCGTACGCGGGATGGAATATGTATTAAGTTTCGAGTAAAGAAATCTGCATTTATCCTTGAAAAGTTTTGACTTTGACTTGCAGGAATGTGCTTCCAAAAACCACCGAGTCTCAAGTGTAAGATAAAGGCAGAGGATGAGGGACGGGGAAGTCCTACAACAAAGCAACAAAAAAAGTTTGAAGCAAAGCAAGAGTGTGTTTTCTCAAACCCACATCTCTCCCTCTCTTCCTCTGTGTGATGTGCTGACGAGGCAGCTGGGTGCAGGAGGCACGGCAATAAAAGGAAGAGCTAATGAAAGGTCGCGTGGGGTCAGCACGCTCGCATACCTTTGCTGGAGCGGCCAACAAGGGGTCGGCCAAACTGTTTCACTTTTTGACTGAAGGGCATCCAGGGTTCAGGAGGTCGTCTCAGGAGTCACGAGGTCACGACCTTCCAGGTTCAGATTCCGAGCACAACTAGGGGTCAGAGGTCATCACAGGCATGTGAGCAGCCTGGAGGGGAGGGTGCAGGGGGGGGAGAATATCCCACCATCCCTCCTTTTGCTCACTCCTCTCCTGCTCACTTGTCATAAGGTTATCAGGTTGCTGGCCTCCTTCACACCCCGAATCGGCTCCTCTGAAAGAAACAGCACTTCCCGATTCCGCCGAGTTATGATGTATGACGTTGTTTCTCTGAGATACTGGTGATGGATTGATGTTTTTGCTTTCTCTCCGGGAGTCTGGCACATAAATGGCAAATCATCTCTGGTTGTGCATCTTTTCGCGACACGAGGACAGATCGAAAGCCTTGCGCTGTCTGAGTGTGAAACCTGAACTTGCTTAGTCATAACCCACATGAACACCAAACAGATCAGATGTAGGGTTGAAATTGAAACTATTAACCCTTCCTCTTTTCTTTCGCAACATGTCATTTTTCACAGTGACATTTAAGAATCATCGGCGAGGCTATCAACGGTGCAGTTTAACGTCGAAAGACCTTTTCCAGACGATTTGCCGTCATCGGTCTATAGTCTCATGTGCAATGTACTGATTTTCGCTTGTGGTTGGTATAAATGTGCTAGCAGGGCTAAACCCCTCCATCTTTCAATTTCAGGTTTTAGGTTTTTAAAATCCAGTTATTTGGGATTTCTGGGAAACTGAATGCAACAGCACCACCAACGGTCGGAAGAGAAACCACACAGTATGGAATGACCAAGCAAAAAAACAAGGATGGAGCTGATTTCTTTCCAGCCCAGACTGCTGATTTAGGCAGCCTATCGGTGACAGTCGGGTCAGCTGATCACACAGACCGACACGTGAGGTCGGATCTATATTTGGGCTGAAATCTTCATCCCTAAGACGTCATCAGCGGTGATTGAGTGGAATACGGTTACATGTGTAATGAACGTGAACGAGGTGGATTATCATCCTTTGTTCCTCTAAATACCTTAGGGGGAGAACCTAAAAGCGAGAAGTAAATAAACACACGTTGTTCAAAGAGAGCAAGAACTGGACGTTTTTGTTTGAGTGAACGAGATACAACTTTGGTTGTATGATTGTTTTTTGGAGGAAACATGCAGTGGAATATTACGGGATTCGAAACACCTAATAAAATCAGAAATCACAAATGCAACTCTCAATCTGTCCTTGATTGTATTTAATAATTTGAGCCACATCGTTCTTGTTATGTCTCGTGATATAATGCATTTCGCAGCCTTTGCAGTTTCGAGCTATTGATAGATAGTAGATTTTAGTCTCACGTCTATTATAGTACTACCAAATGTAACGCGACATGGAAATGTAAGACAAATGACCTGATATTATTATGGTTTTTAAATCTAAATGGATTAAATTACTGTTTTCACAAATCAGAATCTGATCCAGGATTCACCAAAGAATCAGGTTAAACCATATAGAAACACTATTTCTCGATGCATTTTCAGATCATCTATGATGCGGTGTCGTTCATTTATATATATATAATGTGCAGTTTTCATCACTAAAGTGCCGTTGCTTGTAGGCAACATCACTTTCCCCTAGCTGTGTTCTAACTCAAGGCTGTGGACTGATGTGAAAAGCGAAGGCCAACAGCTCCAACAATTTACGAATAACTGAACAAGGGCACGGAAAATCAATGACGCCCGGCCCATCCACATCACCGGTGGATTTGGAGCTTTTATTGCAGCTCACATAGATCATCCTCAGGGTCCTTCTTCTTCATCCACTTCTTCTTCTTCTTCTTCCTCTCTTTGACCTCTCCGGACACTTTGCACCTGTAGTAATTTTTCTCCTTCTCCCGCTGTCTTTTACGGTGTTAGAAATCAGCAGGAAGTCTACTTTAAATCTCATTCCATGCAAATATCTTCTGATTTGCATTTGAAAAGGAGGGAAGATGAGATTCAAAGCTTCAAAAAAGCATTTATGAATGGAAAATCACTGAATGAGGGAGAACACCGTGATCTAGATCATCATCATCATCATCATCATCATCACCACCGTCATCATCATCGTTATCATCATCATCGTCATTACAATCATCATCATCATCATTATCATCACTCAGAGGCTGAGCTGTGCTATAGTATTACGAGAGCAGTATTTTTTATTTTAAGCCACTTGGGTATTGGGAAACCTGGGCAGAGACAGCAGCGCCATCATGTGGACTGAAACACTAAAGGCAGATTGTAAAAAACGGAGACAGCATCATGGATAAAGCCATTATAGCTGCTAGTTGTGATGAAAACATGTAAATCAGAAACTTTCCTACTGAATCTTACAAATTATAGAGGAGGGAAATAACTAAGAAAGATGAAAAAAATAAGAAAGATGATTTCAGAATAGGTGCTCATGACCGCAGAGTGCGAAGAGGAAACTGAACGATTTTGAAAAAAGAAATAATATTTTCACAGTTTTTTGTAACTGTGAAAAATTCGACATCACGTTTAAAAAGGTGAAGCTGAAACTGTGAGAAAACGCAGTCTGAGAAAAAGGCCTTCAAGAGATCTTTAAGGCGTCCTTAAGAATAATGAAAGGTAGGGATCTTCAAAAAAGGACAGCAACAACAAAAAATGCTCGATATGAGTATGTTCCAAGAAATGTATCAGTATAAATAACAAACTGTTCCTGTATCAGTTCCTCACTTTATTTTTAATGGATTATTTTATCTAAGCAGATTTAATCTGTGCTGAAGTCTGTTGTTGAGTTCTGTGTTCTGATTGGTCAGAAGCTCTGACAGTAGTGCAGCTGCAAATCACAGGTGTATATAAATGCACTCCTTCTAATACATTATCGTTTCCATAGTAACAAGTTGTACGGTGGATGCACCACATGAATGGATTAAAACCTGGTTTAAACCACGGTTTATTGTAACATGCCAAGCTGCGTTCTTGTTTTATTAAGAAGAAAGGCAGGCTGGTGAGGGAATGACTATTTACAGCTGCTATTAAAGGAACTAACATGTTTAGCAGACATTAAAATAAGTGTGAATAGATATAAAGCGTGACGTGTTACTTAATATAATTGCTGAGGTAGGCTGTAAGAGGAACATAAAAAAGACAATAATCTAATATTTATTTCAGGCTGGTAACAGCAATCAAATTACTCGGTTGGATTTTATTCTTTACACATTGGCTAATAACAAATATTTATGTGTAATTATTTACTCAAAGTGACACAGAAAAACATCCTGAGATTTGAACTCACAACCTTCAGACTACCGGAACATGTCTCTTACAAAAGGGATTTCTGTCCAAAACTTGTTTTGGTTCATGCATGAACTGTAGAGTGTGCTGATTTTCACAATCCGAACTCTCGCTCTCGCTCTCTCCCTCTCTCTCTGTGGATTTGCATGTACTGCCACAGGCTTACACTAACGATATTATTATCCAAATCTAACTCATTCCTGAGAGACAGAGAGAGAAAGAGGAAGAGAGAAAGAGAGTCAGACAGACAGAGAAAAATATAGAGAGATTATTTTCACCATCCATCAGAACAATTGCTAGCTGCTGTTTATTTTCTTCCTGAGTGACGGATCAGCAGAGTGAGGCCGAAACCGGGCTGAAGCTGATACGCAAATCGATACAGAAACCAGGAAGATGCCAAATGAATATCCATCTCAGTTCTTATTTCTGTTCTGAAAACAGACACTTAATTTTAAGTCCGGGTTAATAAAGAGCGTCCCGTAGCCCGCATACAGCAATCAGAACGTAAAGCTAGAGAATCAGAGATAGAATCATGGTGAAAGATGATGTCATACTTTCTGTCCATTTAGACTTATATTAATTGCACAGTTGCAGCTACAAACAGTCGTTTCCTCACTAACACTTGGACTTAATAAGATCGAAGTCATCTGTCTTGTCATGTTACAGAGAAAGCGTAAACTCCTCTGGCCTGAAGATGTCAGAAACCTTAAAGCTACAGCTTTAGCCCTGACAGTTTCCAAGCGCTGACACTGCAGAGTCCTTCCAAAAATGTTAAACGAACATCTCCTTACAGAAAACGTTACCATACCAACGACTATACCGCAAGTTGTTCTTTGTTAAATAACAAATGACAAATATAGCTTATTATTAGGCGTACAAGTCCCTGTGTAGTGAGCTGTTACCATAGAAACTATAATATACATTTTCTGACCAGTCGTACTGTTCATCCTGTAAAATAATAATAAAAACAACTCTATTGAAAAAGTCTTTTTTTAGCCTGAGCTTAATCCGGGTTGAGCAAATGGGTTTAGCGTTTGCTGTTCCTTAGACAAGGGAATTAGGATTTCCTTAACAGAGAAAGAAAGAGAGATAGAAACAGACATGGCCTGGCGATTAAAGGAAGAATGGTGTGTTGTTGTGCGTCATGCGTGTTATGCTGAAGTCATTGGATATATAGGTCAAGAGGCCTGAAGGCTCAGAGTTGAGATCACAGCTGGAGCTGTAAAGCTGAAATAGACATGTGTATATACACTGAGGTGCTGGTTTAGAAAGTGAGCCTGCCACTGAGCTACATTGTACCTAACATTGTTTATATCATAGTTTTTCTATCTTTATAGTTCTACCTTTAAGTAGGTGTATGCGGGCATGCGCCTTCATCATAACTTGCAAACTTTAACATTTTTGCAAGGCTCCATCAGCTGATAATTTCAACAAAATAGACTTCGTGTTAAAACTATAAAGAATTTCTTGGCTACACAATTGCACTTTTGACACACAGTTATAGAAGCGAGTTATTTGTAATCTGGTGTCACCCACATGAGGATGGGTTTCCTTTTCAGTCCGGTTCCTCTTAAGGTTTCTTCCTTATGTCGTTCCATGGAGCTTTTTCTTGCCGCAGGCTTACTCAATAGGGCTACGTTTATGTGTTTAAAATTTATAACCGGAATTGCTATATTTCTGTAAAGCTGCTTTGTGAGAATGTCCGTTGTTAAAAGTGCTATACAAATAAAATGAAATTGAATTGAAATGAAATGTTCAATGGTAATAAAATCTTACATCCTGTATTTATAGTCATGAACGAATCACTAATGGTTAAAAATTCACATTCTGCCACGTTCGTTGCGTATCCAGAACTTTGAAAGCAAGGAATGTTATGGAACAAAACCTTAGTTGAATTTTAGTCCTTCATCAGGGTCAACTGCTGATCACAAAACTACCTCTAACTGGACATTAATCAAAACTGTAAATATCTGCTGCACAAGTGAAGGATGCTATTATTGTGAATCTTTGTCCCTTCAGCACAAAAGGTTGATACCTTGTCTATTGGATTACGGAAGGGATTTTCAGCTTCCTGTTAAGCCGCAGACGCAGAGTGTCGGACAGCCGCTCTCACAGAGCTTGTATGTCTACTCGAACCCTGCCGTTCTCTCCCGTGAGGTGGAAAAGAAGGGACAAGTCGCTTCAGAATGAACCTTTTCTGCTTCAGCCTGGTAAGACATGCAGTTAAATGGCTCTTCTCATACAGCATGACTGAGATGTTGGCTTTGTTCTGGACATCTCGTTTCATTGGTCTGGATATGGAGGAAAGATTGTCTACGCACAGTTTACAGGTTACTCTTAAATCCTGGTGTTATCAACTCAAGCTCAGTTTTAAATGGTCTAGCTTTTATACGATTCTGTTTCTAATCTCCATACTACGTGTGTAGTCCTAATGGCACTGCAAAGCCGTGCACGAACCTTGCTCACCTGCAGATATAGGAAACAATTTGCACAGAGGTGTGAAAAGCTGAACTAAGAGAACATGGCAGAGTAACAACGTACATCTCCACTCCTGGAGCCTCACTGCAAGGCTGCGTGTCCAAACATCAGCCCATCAGCATGTCCTGTAGTGTCTTTCTGCAGTTTGATGAAGCTCAGTCTTCAGTCTGTGCTAATCTCAAGGTCAAATAACTATCAATCTTAGCCAAAATGTGGTCGCTGTTCGATTAAGGTTCGTGCTCAACTAAGTGGAAAATTCATGACTAAATCAGTCTGTCAAGCTAAATTTCTGATGTGGTTTCTGACAGATTGTTATCTATTAAAAGGATGTCACAGAGCACAGAAAAAAACCCAGTCTGAAGCTGAGTCACATTCTTCCTCAGAACATAGCTTGGTGTCACGCAGCACAAACGTCACATTCAGACAGGCCTACGATTTTAAAGCATTAAAAGTGATTCTGCTATTTTATAAAGTGATCAAAACAATGTCTTTAGACATGCAGTTTGCACAATGCCATGTAAAAGGCTATATGGTTCTATTCCATTAGCCTTGGAGACTGAACCTTTACAACGTCCTTGCAGCCAGATATCTCGTTCATTTTCTAGTAAACCCCGTGAACACTCTGTAACAGTTGAAGAGAAAAGGGAACAAAGGTATTTTAATATAAAAATACTGCAAATGCCAAGGCATCTTTTGATAGTCTTTTTTTAAATCTTTTTTTTTTTAAAGGAGGGATCTACAGACAGCCTGTACGAGGCTCCGCAGAAGAGCCCTGATCCAACATCATGGAGCCCCGAGTGGAGCGGCTTGGAGCCCTGCATCGCTCCGGTGAGCTCTTCTTATAAAATCCCACAATCACACAACTGATTAATCATTTCTGTCCACACGTGCATTCCTGAGGACGGATTCGTGCATGACTGAGTCACGTTCAAGTGGTCTTTGTTTTGAAGAGAGGACATTAATCAGAATAAGTGTCCAGCATCTGGACAGCGGATCATTAATCCGTCGCATATTCATCAGGAAAATTACCAAATCCTAGAATAATTCGCTCGTGTATCAACTCAGTTTCAGTGATTTTTTGAATTATAAATAAAATGTAAAATGTAAAAATGGATCCTGAATCTATTCTGGGAATTCTGGAGGTGAGACAGGAGTAAACATCAAAGTTTTACATCTTTAAAAATGTAAAATGCTATTTAGAGATTAAAAAAAAAAAAAAAAAACCTGCTTCTGAGTATTAATTAATTTTGTCAACATTAAAATGATTACTGAAAGTGAATGAATAAACTTAGTCACGATTTATTACTCTCCATCCTTCAGGAGCTTCTCCAAACTCCTACCAGACAGCGTAAGACAGATTTGAAGAAAGCAAAGAGAAAGTAAGTAAGCGTGTCTTTTCCTGTGTCAGATAAAACACAAACGTGTGTGTGTGTGTGTGTGTGTGTGTGTGCATGTGTTTGTGTGTGTTACGATTGCAGTGTAACCTAAGTAAGCTCAAAAATAGATTAAATCTTTATATCCCAGGATGCCCCCAAACACTTTCCTGTTTTTGTGATCATGAGTCATATTAGATGCTGATTTTTCCACATTCATGATTTTGTGAATGAGAGAACGGAAACACCGGATTAACGGTTGAGATTAAATCTGCTCATCTGCCAAAACACAGACAAAAAAGTAAAAAAGTGTTTGAGACGTTGACGAAAAAGTGATTATCTGGAGCGTTTTTCTCCCTAAAAGCATCAAACTCACTCTCTCACTCTATCACTCTCGCTCTGTCTCAGTGCATTACAATACAGTTTGTATCATGACATCATCAGGTTCCACGTATGAATCAGGAAGTGTGCATGAATTACGTCACATGAGCGGCTCCTAGCATCAGAAGTGGAGTATTTTGCAACAGGAAAGTAGAATGTAGAAATTTCCAGATAATTCTCGAAGTCCTCTCTGATGTTTTAAGAGATATTATTTAGAAACCCTTTGTTGTAGAGTTCTTCAAAGAACCTAAAATTGTCCTCCGAGGGACAAATCGAAAAAACCTTCGTGCTTAGAGTGCTATGTGCTAACAATGTACAGGAACATGCTGTGCTAAAGTCGTTACAGTGCTAATAAGCTCTCTTGTTGACTAGCTTGAATTTTAAAACAAACTGACAAATGTCAAGTATTTGAATACAGTGTAACTTTTAACAGTGAGTCTGGACCTGTAATAATCCGGCCTGGTTACAGGAGTTATTCGTATTTGAATTTCAATAACAGTGAGCGCTGAGAAATGCAAAGTTCAAGGCAAATCCGGAAAATTGGTTTTTAAAAACGTTTTCTTGAATTGCAAATGTAAACGCAAAGCTAAGTTTATCGATGGAGGTGGAGTCTTGTTCAATTCGTCGTTCAAAAGGTCCATTTCTAAACCTGTGAAAGTATAATGGATTTTTTTTTTTTGTACAATTTATACAAATTATCATGACACCAAGCTGATTAATCATATAATTTTAAAATTACCTTTAAAAAATTACCTTTAAAAAAATCACAGAACGACCACTCTCCACTCAATTTCGATGGATCTTCCGTGGAGATCGTCAAGAGCACCAAATTCCTTGGTGTTCACCTGGCGGAGAATTTCTCCTGGTCCCTCAACACCAGCTC
>JAQQZR010000009.1:2393565-2406385 GCA_030068235.1 Notoglanidium macrostoma | reverse complement strand
TGGAGAAACGCTGTCTTGTTTCACTGTAAACTGTATTACATGTATATAGTTGAAATGACAATAAAAGCCACTTGACTGACTACCTATAATTCACAACACTTCCATGCAACTTTTTTTTTTTTTTAATTTCCAGCTCTTCAGCTTCACCCCTTTTTCCAAAAAAAGCAATGAATACGCCCTTTGATGTATTTTCAACAAAAGGAATAGATTTCTTCTTGGTCATTTGCCAAGTTTCACCCACTCTTTCCTATCACTTTGTCAGCTATCAACAGGGAAGGATTAAAGCTAGCACGTGCTATCCGCCCTCTTCCACATACATGAGCTCAAAGATACCTATGAGTGTCACTGTGATTGACAGTGGAGTGAAAGTATGCCCCTCCCACCCAGAGAACATCTCAGACTCCCTCGGGTTGGCTGTGGCATCTTCAGGATTCAGACCCCCAACAATAACATGAATGCTTTTCTGCTGAGCCAATTTTGTTCCACTCTAATCTATTCCACTTGACTGGCGCGAAACATTGCTTGTAATGATAATATAATTAACTTTCCTGTGCTCTTTGTTAATTCAAATAAGACGTAACAATGGACCTTTACTGTGTCTAACACATCTTTTGTGTTTTATGTGACAGATCAGATCAGAGCACATCAGAGATAACACGCATCAGTGGTACGTCAGATTTGCCTTTTAATCACTCTGCACTCTGCCATTTTAATTAAAAGTTTAAAGTGCACTCACTGAAGCTTTGACTTTAGTTATGTGAATTTCCCACTGATCCATCGGTCCTTTATCACTCTAATTCTGGCCTCCCAAATTAAGCCCACACTCCCAAATGGCGTAAATGGCTGTCCCCCTCGTACCCCACTTGGCTGCCTCAGTTGCTGGCACTTGATTTATTTCACACATTATGTGTTTTACTAACATAAGGACTATTTTGGTCTCTGTTCTTATTCACAGACAAAACAGCATCCAGTAATGTCTACTGTCCATGCACTGGGAAGAGAGATGATCTAGTTCACCATCAAGCTGAAGGTAAGTGATGCAGCAGGAAGTTTAATAGTAAGTGTATTTAAATGTAAATGAAGTGTCGATGGGCCGGTAAGCCGTGAACCTCAATGTCTCATAATGAAAATGCAGAAATTATTACGCCAATGCGTACGCTGCTTGGGTGAAAGATTAAAAAATGGCTGCCAGGTTCATTATGGAACCACGAGCCCACCTGATATCACTTGTGGAGGTTCTGGCAATTATAAGACCTTCTTGCACATATTTTGCATGGATGGAAGCTGGTGATCCTTCTCCAACTGATTATTTATATTTATCTCTACACTCTCTGCAGGTGCTAGTAAAGATCCCTGCATGACGAGCCCCTTGGCTCAAGAAGAAAGAACTAAGAGAGATCAGAGGGATGACGATGTTCGGGTACGTCAGCAGATCTCATAGCCAGATGAATCATTTCTGTATCTTTATCTGCCTCTGATTGGCGTATGCTAAAAAAGATTTCAAAAGAAAGGAAAAACTGTATACAGAGCTGCATTTACATTCATGAGAAAAGCCCACCCATGCTGACACAAAAGATGTCAATCTTAACAAGAGCTCTCTTTTTCTAGCTCCTGTAGAACATCTTACATCACTGCATCAATGGACAATTATCAGTCATGGTAACTGTATCACTTTGTCAAACATTAGACAAACGAGAGAGTCAATGAGTAAATGTGTCACTGAGTGGCGATTAAAATCTCCATCAGCTTAACGCGTCTGATTGTCTCAAGCGTAATTCCTTTGTGCTAGTGATCCTTCAGTTTCAGACATGTCAGCTCTGCTTTGAGGACCCATAAAGCAAACCCAGCCCACAAAACCAACCACTGCATCTCACTAAATCCACGGAGTTCAATTGAAATGGAGATTTTAAATAAGATTTTTTAAAGCAAACATGGCCTGGTGAGCTCATTGTGCAAAAACGCTCCTTTCAATTGAGTTTTGTTTATGTTGTTGTATTTGTGAAACTCAATTCAGTCATCTGAGCTGTGTGATCTCTACAATTATGTATTGCTTAGGGTGAAGCACAGATACATTTTGTATAGATGTCATACAGTAGTAGGAGTGATGATGGCACAAATTAAATATAATTTTAAGGCGCAACCAACCTTGTCAAATTAATAACACTGCCTTTGTGACAGCTCTACTGACATGCCAGTAATAGAAGATATAAACAGTGCTTTGTCTACAATCACCTTGATATGCTTATGCTCAGAGCATAGCTAGTTGGCTAGAAGCTTTCAAGCAGAAATGGAAAAATGCATTCGTTTGATTGGCTAAACCTGTTACAATGCCTTTGTTGACCTTTTATAGCACAATTACTGAGCAAAACATGCTATTAGACATGTGCATAGTCAGCATGCCTTATGTTTGTCCTATACTAGCTATCCATGTATAAACAATTGGAATTATTCTCAAATATTTTAAGGAGGTTCAAACCTGAAATCCCTGCCTAGCTACGCCTCTGGTGTGCCCTGATGCAGTACAATCGCTTAGCACAACTGATTATTATTAGTAATGCAGAACAGATTGCAGTGAATGGCCTGTTTAATCTCTCCAACACGTGCCAGGCATGGTCATGAAGCCAGGAGCTGGAGAGCAGCCCACTATCCACTCTAACATTCCCACTGATGTCTATAACAAATAGGCTTTTATATGGCACAAGGGGCCAATCAGTCTGCATTTGCATTTGTATATTACCACAAATGTGCAGGGATAATGATGAAAGCCTATACTGGGATTTGGGTGCCAAGATTTTTGACTGGCTCCTTAAAATGCTGAATAAAATCAGAAACAAATTCAAAGCATCCAAACTGGCCACATGTCTGCAGCAATTGAGCCAGTAGCTATAAACTCACAGCCAATATAGTAGTATAACATTGTGTATTTCCTATCAGTTGGCTTTGAGCTGCTAATGGTGTCAGTATTTAGGGACTTGCCCATTCAAGTTTAAATCGTAATATGAGACACATCAGCTCATGTGTTTCACTATAAACAAGCTCTGATTCAAATTCAAAAGCCTCTTAGTACAACATAGTAGCCAGTAATTTCCCATTAATTGGTGACATTCTGTTTCGTCTTCCTCTGATGAGGCCACAGCAAAGTACTACATCACAACCACTGCCAAATGTTTTCTGGGGAAAGTAGCTAATGTTAGTGAAAAAAGTTCATCATTTGCATCTTAAAATATGCTACATGATGAAGAAAGTTTTTCTTAAAACGTTTTATTTTGGAAAGAAAAAGAAGAATTTGCTCACGGCATCAAACTGTTCATGTATTTACAAAATACTGTAATTTTTTTTATCAAGAAAAAGACAAATTACAGAAGGAATAACCTGCTTGTATCACTGTAAATATTGCCAAGAAGTGAAGTTATGAAGAAGAAAGAAGTGTGCAATTGGGACAAACAATGGTGACCAGTGATTGGTTGTGGTGAACAGTGGTGATCAGTTATTGGTGGTGGGGACCAATGGTGATCAATGACTGGTGGTGGGGTATAATGGTAATCAGTGATTGATGATGGGGTATAATGGGGATCGGTGATTGGTGGTGGGGTATAACAGTGGTCAGTAATTGGTTGTGGGGAACAGTGGTGATCATTGATTGGTGGTGGGGAACAATGGTGATCAGCGATTGGTTGTGGGAAACAGTGGTAATTAGGTGATTGGCTGTAGGGAACAATGGTGATCATTGATTGGCTGTGGGGAACAATGGTGATCACTGATTGGTTGTGAGGAACAGTGGTGATCAGGTGATTTGTTGTGGGGAACAGTGGTGATCAGGTGATTGGTTGTGGGGAACAGTGGTGATCAGCGATTGGCTGTGGGGAACAATGGTGATCACTGATTGGTTGTGAGGAACAGTGGTGATCAGGTGATTGGTTGTGGGGAACAATGGTGATCACTGATTGGTTGTGAGGAACAGTGGTGATCAGGTGATTGGTTGTGGGGAACAGTGGTGATCAGCGATTGGCTGTGGGGAACAATGGTGATCAGTGATTGGTTGTGGGGAGCAATGGTGGTCATTGATTGGCTGTGGGGAACAATGGTGATCATTGATTGGTGGTGGGAAATAGTGGTGGGTCAGTGCTTGGTCCTTGGCAACGCTGGCTCATGCAAGTGCAAGCCAGTAAAGCTTTACATACTGGTGAGGAGGAAACTGAACCTGCTTGCTCAGCTCATATAACCAGAAGCTGTGCTGTGACTTGGAGAGCTGTAACAAGAGAGCTGATGGACAGTCACTATTGTCTGCTCAAAAAAGTCATCATTTAGCTCTTTTTGAAATAAAGTCAATAAAGGGTTTCTAGCCACTTATCAATAAATTTGCAACACTGTTACAGTGTTGAACAGACAAAACTGTGTGATTTACCTAATAATCCTTTCTGTTTAATACCAGCTGTCTTTATTTGCTGGACAACTAAGAACCTGCTACTCTTCTGAAACACCATAAACTCTCTGATTTTCTATAGTTTCTTTCAGGTACATCAAATTAACAAGTTTCCCGGATCTCAGCACTCTGCTAAAGAGACACCCAAGAATTGGAGAAGCACAGAAACACATCCACAGAAACTAATGAAAATGAGGCTGAGGGGACTCTGAGTTAAATACTCACTGATAATACTGCCGTATTTCCTTATGGCCTGCAGGTTGGTGAGGACAAGGCATATGGAACTCTCCAGAAGATCCACAAGCTGGTGAAGAGCAGTGTTGAGGAGAGCAGAAATCTTCCAAACGTCAATGGTAAGGTCTATTGATACAAGTCAAAAATATATGGCATGACATCAGAGCATATGTTTCACAAAAATCTAATAGAAACCCTTCCATCTGGACTTGATGGTGTTTAAAGAAGATATCACAGTCATAACCTGCATAGGACTCTCTAAAAAGCCTGAGAAAAAGCTTGGGAAAGACCCTAACCAGCACTCTGAGCCAGGAAATGAGAAGAAAATAACAGAAATCGAAGACCTGTGGACATTTCCCAGACATTTCCACCACCACTGGAGCTCCACGGACATGACCTATTCACACTGGGAGTCATCCTACCACACCTGCCACAGACCCACAGCCGAACCATGGCTATATAACATGAACTTCACTCTACCCCGAGGAACCGATCGACACCGGTACGAGGAGCTGATCTATGATTTGGACGTCCTCAGGACAGAGTATCCACCCCTGAGGGTCATCCACTCATTCACTGACCTGGACATGACCAACACCATGGTGAGTCCCTGGTCTTGATGGAGTCATGCTAATACGTATAATACTAACATTTCATGAACATGATCATAGAAAATGGTTCCCAATTAGTTTCCAAACATAAGAAAGTGACGACAAGTTAGCATGATCTCATTTCCATCATGCTAATCAGACCCCACCAGTTTTCCTTTGCTATGATTTGAACCTGATTGTCAAACGGTAAACCAGAAGCAAGAAACTGCGAAGCTTCAGAAGAAAATGAATGTAACTTCTGTAGCTATAAGAGATGATCTAATTAATCTAGACACTGCAATGAATGTAATTATATTAAATGTAAACGTAGGCAAGACGTGACTTTGATGCTATCAGTTAAAATGATGCAACAGTGCAACAGACATACGTTCTTGGCCAACCTTGTTCCTGTGCATGACCTGTGTGAAACAGGTTCCTGAAACACACTTGCAATACATTTACATAGTAATCGTCTTTCACATTCTTACACTCTCTACTGCAGCTTTTCTCCTGAAGCTTGGTGTCGAGCTCTTTGACCAGATGTAAGTGGTACACGAGCGACACATCCTGTGTACAGATGAGGAAGTGTGGGCTCGGCCCTGTGTGTGTGTGTACAGAGTGCTTGAGAAGTGTGAGCATGTGTGGTGTGTTTGGTCATGCATAGAAATAATTGTTTTTAAAGACAAATAACACGTCTTTGAGAGTCATGCTTCAGAGGAGAGCTTCAAATGCATCAGAGAAACCAAGGAATAAGCCAAAGGTAAAAAGGAAGTTTAATTGTATAAGTAATACTGTGTCAGCATTATTAAACAACGTAAATTCTAATGTTATAACAGGAAAGCCGGTTGCGAACGGAATGGTGTAAAATATTTTTTTTTGGTCGCAATATTGTTCCAAATTTCAGTTTGACTATTTGCAAGAAAATGAGCTATGATTATAAAATAAATTAAATGACCTTTTTTTCAATATAAACAACAAATAATGATAACAGTAAAACAAACAGTACTGGGTATTGCAGGTAAAAAAAAGGTGATTTTTTTTGTCCAAAAACAGAACAGGTTTGGAAAAAAAAGACAAAAATTCAAAAGTTTCTTTCTTTCTTTTTTTTCTTTTCCCCCAAAAAGTAGTAGGTTTAAAAAAAAAATAACACAAACGTCCAAAAGTGTATTTTTTTATTTTATTTTTGTTTTGGGGTTTTAACATTTCTTTAGAGCAGGGCTGAATTTTTTTTTTTTAGAGAAGGTCCAAAAGTACAAATGTTTAAAAGTATTTTATCTTTGTTTTTCATGTTTTTCCTCTAAAACGGAGCCAGTTTTGACCAACACCTGTAGTTAAAACTCTTGTGTCTGCTTTCTATATTAGTACCAGAGAATTGCGACACGATTGTTTTTCACAAAGTTTGCTGCAGTCGTGCAAGTCTTACATTTCACTTCTGTCGTTATCAGCGCTCTTACAGCTTTGGCAGGTTCGACAAACATCAGTCCAAGCCGGAGGAACATGAAAGCACTTTGGTAAATGTTTCGAATTTGCATTGCTGCTTATAGAAATGAAGAAGTAAAGAAAGAATAATCATATACTTTATTTAAAAAAAACGTCATGTTGTGCGGTATTAGTGTTATGGTTTATTCTGACATGTGGTGTTGAAACTTTTGCACTTTTACACTTGTTAACTCACAGGCACAGGGTGCTGATGGTGAATCAGCCGAGGGCGATCATATCAAAGGGGGGTTAGGGAAGAAGATGAAAGCCATCTCAATGACCATGCGCAAGAAGATGGGGAAGAAATATGCCAGAGCTCTGTCAGAGGAAACGGTGAGCGCTGAAGATGAAAGCACATGGGTGCTTTGGGGTTTTTTTCTGCAGCGTCTGCTTTTTTTGGCACGTTTCGTGTAAACCTATCACTGGAAAGCATCTCAACTTTCTTACCACTGATGTGACAAAACAGACATAACTGTTACCTTTCAGGAAGTGCAACAAGCACGTTTTATTATTAATAAAAACACACCGAAAACAGTAATGCAAGAATTTTAAAAAAGTGTGTGCTTCTTAAATGCAAAAATACTTTCAATACAACTGTTTACTATAACAGCATGTCCGGAAGTGTTTTATTCTCCTTGTACCATAGCAATTAGCCATCAATTACTATTCATAATTATTAAAGATTGATATACTTTTATCCATTTATAGTTGCATTTAACGTTGTGCATTTAACACCTGCAAAACAAGCACATTATCACTTACATAATATCAGCTATAAACAGTTCTTCCCTAATCACCCTCTTGTTTTTGTCACGATTGAAATTAATATGACAAGAAAAGTTCTCTATCCTTTCATGTGCAAGTTCATCTTTATCTCTGACCGTAACAAAGCGCTTACACTTCCGAAAATGCTGCCTAAACGGCTCCTCGCCATGAAATATGTTACTATAGCACACATCATACAGCATATTAAACTGCACACGTTGACATTAACCTGTGCTTTGAGACTGCATTACTATGATTGAAACATTAGTCAACACTTCTAAGATCCGATTTATACATGGCAAGGCAGCTTTAGTGGATAATTGGGAATTGGCATATATATAGTTTAAACACACCAAAAAATAGTTTGCTGTTTTTTGCACAGGGGGAAAGCGTAGATGGAGACCAGGAAGCTGAAGGAGTGGCTAATACGCATGACACACCAGCCAAAGACTGCACAACATCCAGTAACTCAGTGGAAAGTCTCTTCAGTCTCCACAGCGGCCAAAGCTCCTCCAGTAGTAAGTTTCGCACCCAGATACCCACCTCATTTGCCTTAGTGCTACATTTCCTAACACTGTGGGATCTGTTAGCCTTATTTATCAGATTGTGGTACAGAACAAAACATGTCACAAAACTAGGTAGTGTGGTTTAAAGGCCGGTTTTACTAAAAAAAAAAAACTGTAAATAGCTTAAACAGCAACTTTCATATAGAAAATGAACTTATTTTAGTGCAAAATAGTATGCAAAAACAAAAGAATCATGAATAAATCATCTACGAAATACACCAGTTAAATCCGTTCCTTGTATCATTTATGCATAACAAAATACCACAGGGGCTTAAAAACAAAAATACCAGTACAATTAGAAGCAAAGATAAGAAAATGATTCAAGACTTTTGACCATTGAATTGGTAGTAGACTATAAAATACTGAGAATTGATGATACAAAAAGTGCAAAAGTTTGTATATCCTCAGGACAAAATAAAGCAGACAAATGCATAAAATTTGATTGGTTTCGTAGATGTTCCTTCACCGCCCCAAAATGCTTCCCAAAACTGGTTAAATAAGGAATGGTGAGATATTCCTGATGAAAAAAATGTTTTTGTATGTATACATTTTGTATGTGATATGACATTTTCCCCTTTTCACCCATTTAAAACTTCAAAAAGATCAGTGGATATAGAAAGTCTACACACAATAAAACATACAATTACCTAGTTGTATAAGTATATGCACCCCTAAACTAATACTTAGTTGGAGTTTTTTTTAAGTATTCACCTTTTGATTTTATTTCACCACTCAGTCTTTTAGAGAAAGAGTGCACTGTTTATTAACATAGAGCAAACATAGAGCTTTCAAATTGTCAGGGCATTTCCTGTGCACAGTTCGCTTCAGGTCACCCGACAGATCTTTAGCCTAGACCTTTCAAAACATTGGTCTTCTTTCGGTTAAGTCATTCCTTTGTTGATTTGGATGTATGCTTCGGGCCATCGTTGTGCGGAGAGGTGAAATCCTTTTCATCTTCATCTTGCTAGCAGACACCTGCATGTTTTTCACTGAAATCAACTGATATTTGTGGCTAAACAAAAGCAGCCCTAAAGCATGATGCTGCCACCACCATTTTTCCACCACCTTGCGTCCTTTTGGTGATGTGCTTTTTTTCTGCCAAACATATCTTTTGGAATCATGGACTTTTTATAGCTTTTGGAATTGTTCTCAACAGACCACAACACATTTTGCCACGTGCTTCGGGGTTATTTAGTTAGGCTTGGATGTTTTTTGTGAGAAAGGGCTTGTGTATGGCCGCTCAACCCCTTAGCCCAGACATGTGAAGAATACAAGAGATTGCTGTCACGTGTAGAGAGTAATGATGACTTGTCAGATGTTCCTGTAGCTCCTTAGATGAAAAAGCATTTTCTGAACTTGTTGATGACGTCCTTCACCATGTTCCGTCGTACATATAATGTCTTGGAAATTCTTTTACATCCATCTCCTGATTGTTACCTTTCAACAACTGAGATACCATACAGGCTTTGGAAGCTCTTAGAGAATCATGGCTTCACCAGTCAGATGAAACCAAGAAAATCCTACAGAAAGAGCTGATCTTCATTTGGGGTTAATCAGAATAATTTCATTGATGCCAGCTGCATGATAATTACTTTTGAACATGACACGTTCATTCTGAACATAGCTACATCCCTAATTATAAAAGGGTGTGCACACGTTGTAATTTCACACTGAATGTGGAAAAAGTCCTGACATGATGTTTCCTTACCAAAACCTGACATTTTGACAGGGGTGTGTAGACATTTTATATCTGCTGTATGTAGTGAGAGGGGTGAAAACATTTGAACCAAACTGTACTTGGAGCATAAAAATAAGAGTTTGTTCATCATTGTTTCTTGTGAACATATTCTGTTTAAATGGTTCGGAAGTTACTCACTATAATATTACCAATTGGCCAGTTGTAGCTCAGTACAAGTAAGTTGAAACCCTTAGATTGGATTCTGTGTTCAAAAACATCCTCTAGTTTATTTGTGTAATGTTGCTGGTTGCTAGGTGGCATCACCAGCGGCTCTGAGGGTTCGTGTAATAGAGACAGTCTCCGGCTGGAGGAGGAAGTCCCTGACACCATCCAGTTCTGTGGCAAAGCAAAAGTTCACACCGATTTCATCCCGAGCCCATACGACACCGAGTCTCTAAAACTCAAGGTAGGCATCACATTAACTTACTCTAATGACTGTGCTTTACTGTAATGACCAGGAAATGGCTATGCCAATGACCCAGACCATTGATTACAGCAATACAGCTCTAACATTTATTTAAAAATATCTCCTGTATCATATAAGTGAAGTAAGGAAGACTGATATAAATACTGTAGATGTTCCTAATGGTCTGTCACTTGAAAAAGAACTGAATGTGATAGTAATATAAAATCTGTCCAGACCAGAACATAAGCTTTAACCGATGACGACAGCTCAGCTTAACGTCCATAGGCTTTGGAACTTGTAAATGTTCTGTTGTGTCAGGTCGGAGACATGATCGACATCATCAGTAAGCCCCCCATGGGCATATGGACAGGCATGCTGAACGGCAAAGTGGGCAGCTTTAAGTTCATCTACGTGGACGTCCTGGCTCAGGAACCTGCTCCAGTGCACAGGATGGGAAACCACAGGAGAAGCAGAAGACCTCGACCCAAAACACTCCAGGAGTTCCTCGAGAGACTGAACCTGGAGGTGGTGCTTTATTTCTTTGACTGTATTCCAATCACTAGTGCTTGGCACAAGGAAATTGGGAGAGTACATAAACACTGGATTAGAAACTAAGATCACAAGACAGTAAAGTAGTGAAGTGTCAGTGTACACAACTGTCACAAAGCAGGCTTAGAGAAATCCAGATGTAGAGTTAGGGAGAGACAAGTACTTTTCCAATTCAGCAAAAAAAAAAAAAAAAGAGTTTGAGGGTGCCATTATTTACACACATTGAACAATCCACTTTTTTTCCTTTCTCTACCACCTTCCAGATGTTGATGAATATAAGATTTTTTTTTCCAACAAGAATAATAACATATGTTATTGTAGCAAAATTTCAACATCAAACCTCGGGATAAACTAGAGAACCTTACGCTTCACTTATTACATAATTGTTATGAAACTTTTAAATGATTAGTCATTTTTTGAATCATCGGTTATTTCTCAATGTTAAAACTAAAACTAAAACACAGCTGAGTGAAAAAGTTCTCCATGGTAACAGAAAGCCGTAATGTAAAATATGAAATATTAATATGTCATGCAACAAGGCAACAATTCAATACAGGGGAAAAATCAACAGGGAAATTTTTTTGACATTATTTATTTATTTAGTTATTTATTTTGCCTCGACTCTCTGGACCTGACTTGAAGATTGCCTAGATCATATTTGGAAACGGAAATGTAAACTGAAATATTTTCTTTTTTTTACCTTTAATTTATCACTTTTCTGTTCGGCCATTTTTGTACTAGCATCTGTGAAACCGACAAACTTCATGCCTTGTTGCTAAAATAAATCTCTGTGTGTGCTTTACTCTAGATTTAGTACAAAGTGAATGCAAAATTTTCCACTTGACAGTTTTTGGTGATTAAAAAAGGTTTCCATGTGAAAAAAATTTGGTTCACCTGTGGTTTGAAAACCAGCAGCCAATAGAAGACATGTTTCATGTTCATCAGATTTCATGTAAACCATAAAATTAACATTTTGATAAACATGTCTGAGCTTTCACTCAGTTTATCATTGATAATCGAGATAAACGTGAAAAACATCATTAATAAGGGAAGTTATGCTTCTCTGGGGTTTCAGCTTCAGATCACAGCTTGTGATAACGGCTATCGAAAGATGTAAACCATGTCTGATGTGATGTGACCGAAAAACTGTGAAATCTCTTCTGTCCATCTTTTCCCTGCAGGAGTTCATGTCCTCCCTGTTGCTAAACGGTTATCAGACGGTGGAAGATCTGAAGGATCTGAAGGAGCAACACCTGATTGAGCTCAACGTGACCGATCCCGAGCACAGACACAAACTGCTGGCAGCTACTGAGTGTTTACATGACGTGGAGTGTGAGTAACACACGCACACAGTTAGCTCATTAAACCGTACACACTCAACATCTGGCTTCAAAAACAAAAACTGGACTTTGTTGAAAACTTCACACAGATTGTCGGAAGAATTTTTGACTCCCAGTTCTTTATGCTTGTCGTTTTGTGCGTTCAACGTCAGCTACAGTCACTTTTCTACAGACGAGCAAGTTAAAAAGCTAACCAAATCAAGAGATTTGAAAAAAAAAAAATAAATCAGAGCTGAGGAGATGTACTGCACAGTGGCACAAGTGATCTAGCAGCATTAGCTAAAAGGCTAAAGATAACAGACAGTCCACAAGTTAACAATAGCTACATTTCAGTTAGCCTGCTACACTACACAGTAAAAACAAAGCTGTTAGCTCGCTATGCTACATCAAAGTTAGCTTTCAGTTTGTCTATTACAGTACACTATTACTTTTTTTGCCCTACCATTCTTGTTAGCCTACCAGAGGACACAGTAACTACACCTCAGTTAGCATAACATAGTACACCATAATTACACTGTGGTTAGGCTAATACACCACAGTAACTAAACCTCAGTTAACCTGAAACACTATTACACTTCAGTTATACACATTATAATTACACTTCAGTTAGCCTAAAACACAATAACTATACTTCAGTTAGCCTAAAACACAATAACTACCCTTCAGTTAGCACAAAACACAATAACTACACTTCAGTTAGCCTAAAACACAATAACTACACTTCAGTTAG
>JAQQZR010000009.1:2360868-2381260 GCA_030068235.1 Notoglanidium macrostoma | reverse complement strand
AGCAAGCCTGTGGCGACGGCGGCAAGGAAAAACTCCCTGAGATGGCAAAAGGAAGAAACCTTGAGAGGAACCAGACAAGAAACTTGAAGAAACTTCTACCATACACAATGTATCAGGATGTACCGAACCAGTAGTGTTGCATTAAAAGCATTGAGTTCAATGAAACTTAAATGTCTACAATCAAATCAGTCACTTCCAATATTATAAAAAAAATGCACAATGATACCCGTGATATCTCTAAAAAGTGACATAAGTGAAATAATTTATTCCATTTATAGATGATATAACATCAACATATTTCCCAGCCATAATCAGTACCGCACAATCAGTATTTAAACTAGCAGTTTCAGGATACGAGGGTTTATAATAAATAACAGACAGTGAAACTGGTACATGAGAAAGTGTGTGTGTGTGAATGTGTGTTAAATGCTCACCATTAAAAATGCAGTGTAAGAGAATCCCACGAGTGTGGTGGCGAGAATGGGGATGGTGCCATCGCTCCACTCTCCTGATCGGTTATATAACAACCTGTGAGAGAGATGTGACTTGGTGTGACGGCCTCATAGACACCACAACCCGAGACTAACCGCCGGCGTCACTTATTACACGCTTGGTTTGCTTTAATTGACCTTTACCGCTAGGCCAGGCTGATGGAGGCGTGTTTTTGCTGGATTACATGACAGAATTACAGCAAAACCAGTCATGCTGTCATTTCTGACACAAGAAATGTTTTTTGAAAAAGCATGGGTTAATAATTCATAGCGTCTTACCAGTTAAACTCGTCGTAGTCGTTGTGAGCCTCCCACCAAAAGTAAGACCAGACGAGGAGGAGGAGGAATGAGGAGCACAGGATGAGGAACCAGGAGCACTCCCACTGCAGAAGAGAAAGAAAGGGAAAGACGTGAAGGTTTTTTCTATCAGCTGTAAAGGTGTCAAACTGGTCTGTGGTTTCTATCCATAAGCACTTCATTACACCGCAGCCACCAAAAAGTCTAGGCATTCTTGTTATTACTTTGTGTGCCAGAAATACCCTAAAAATATTACTCACTCAAACAGGAAGGGAGCTATTAAAAAAAGTTGACCTTTGACCCAGTTTGGGAGTAAGTATGTACTATAAACATACGTTGTTTCAGTGTCGCTTCTGCTGTTGTAGTCAGGGGGTGTGGCCTGTTACCTTGAAGACCATAGTAATGGCTGATATGTTTGTTTTTTTGTTTTTTTTTTAACTCTAAACTACTTTTAATAAAGAACAGAGAAACGCTGCGAAAAGGTTCATCCTGAATTGTGTGAAATATATAGGGTCCTGTGGAAAGGGTGATGACCATCAGGAACTCTCCCAAGAAACCTGGGCCAGGTGAAAAAATAAGGATGTGTAATCCGGGAGCCTGAATCGTAAACCTTTGAAGACGTCCTCAAAGTGGAGAGAAAATAACAAATGACAGACCGGCACTTAATTAAATTCCTTCTCCGCAGAAACCTTGGCGGCCGGCAGTAAACGAGTTGTGAAATAAAGCGCAGCAGGTGGTAACCTTCAAGTGATTGAGGCGAGAGAGAGTCGCACTAAAGCGCCGTGGGTGACAGAGGGGCGGGGCTTGGGTGTGTAGGCTGACCACAGCTCCAGATCACGGGATGTAATATGATCAACACGCAGGAGATGAGAGAAGGTGATCTATCTGTACGGAGAACCTGAAAGACCTGTTAATCCCATGACGAGCAACAGACCTGAGGATGATGTCCAGAAGTCTGGAACCATAAGTGACCACTCAGTATCCCTTTATCCTGAATTTATGGCTCTTTCTTGTGTATTAGTCCACAAAGTTGAAATCAGAGTGATGTATTTGGTTGCACACCACACATAATTAAGCCTGCCAGGAAAACACTCAGAAATAAAGAAATAACACCCAGCATTTGCTTTCCGTCATATTCCAGGTCCAATCGTATTCTTACTACGAGAGACTTGAGTTACATTCCTGGAAAAACAATTCCAGACCTTTTCAAGGATTTTCCAATGGAAACAGGCCTGCTGTGTTCAGTTCATTAAATATATAATTAAATACGAAATCTGATGTGCATTAGAGAGTCTGTGTTAGTGCAGAGAATAAGGGAATGTTTAAAGACAGCGTCTTGGACAGAAGTCTTGGATCCTCTGTATAAACATTTACACTGGGAATAAGCAACTTATTTTACACTCCATACTTTTATAGATCTGAGTGTGATTGCTGTGTTCGTATCAGCGACAATGGAGTAGATGCAACACACACACACACACACACTTCATAACATCTTAGCATTAGAAGAGCAAAGCCCTGTTCAGACTGGATTAGTTTTACATTTGGAGGTGGGAATATCTCTGGGATTTTAGGTCCGTCAGAAAAAAATGAGCACTGAAATAACTCCAGGTAAAACGTGTTCACTCCACGAAGCACTCCCTGTTTTCTGTCGTCTTCTGCCCAACCTAAAGTTTAAAACAAGTGACGTACTAATGATCAAGCGCAACTTACGCAGACACAAACCCGACAACAAGAGCTCATAATTAGAGTCAAAACAATCCTTCTGTATTCATATTAGATGCATACGGTAAGCATGGGATTTCTAGCACGATGACAGTGTGAACACAGAGATCGCTTATCCCTTATCCAGTTTTCATATATTTCTGTTATTTTTAATAGCAGTCTAATTTGACAACTCAAAAGTTTAACATCTAGACAGCCCACCAAAGGCAAGAGGAGCTGCTGATTAATAAACAGTGCTCATATAAATAGAAGTATGGAAGGGGGATCAATGATAATTCACTGGGTATCAAAGCGAAATGAGCCTGACACTCTCTTAATCCACGTCTGGACGAGCGACTCAGGACGAGTTCCAGACGGCTCATAAACTGGAGGACAAATCTCCCAAACCATAAAAAGGCCATGTGGAAAGTTGAAATAAGGTCATTGCCTTAACAACGCAAAACAAACTCGCTTTAGTGGAGGCGCAGCGTGACGTTTACTACGCTGCTCGCTATTGTGTGGGACGTTACGGGGTGTCAAGACTACAACACATCCCAGACCTCGCTGCCTGAATCATTTGCTGCGCAGAGCTTACTCGGGGCTAATCTGGCAATCCAATCAGCTTCTCTAGGGCCTCACGTGAACTGGCTTTAATCAGGTCAATAAAGCCCACCAAGCAGCAGGAGCACACGCAACAAATACAACAACTTATTATATGTTCTTTATATCACATTCACATAAAGAATCAGCTTGGTGTTACCAAGGACGTGCAAACTTTTGCACCGTACTGTATGTGCCATATTTCTGATGTCATGTCATGATTAAAATTAAACACAAGAAATATTTGATTCTTTCTCTATCGGGATGTAATCAAATTTAAAAACAGACAAATGTGGCTGGAATCCGATCGGAAAAAGACGGATTTCGTGGTTTTGTTTTGTTTTGTGTTGCATTTTAGTCTGTAGAAAATCATTCATGCTTAAATTAGATGTGTGGGGTCTGCCACATAACCACAGTGCTAATGATTTGATACTGCTTCAGTAAAGAATAAAGCACCACGTGGCGTGCTGTGATAGAAAAATGATCACTGATGCTACCACTGATGCACATCATGTTGTACTCTTATACTCTCCTACTTTGCCAACAATTACATTTAAAAAAAAAAGGGTTCATTAATGACACGCCATACTTTTTATCCATTTAAAGTTATATTTAAAAAATCCGTTTACATAGAGAGCGTCTCTGTAGAATGGATTACATACTTGAACCAGTGCAATAATATGCACCAGCAGCACTAGCTGTTATAGAAAATGGATCAACACCTCCCGACCAATCAGAATGGAGAATTCTGTGTGCTGTGCCATAAATACTGATATTCAGTAGACAGCCGATAACAACTAGAAGGAACGCAGCTATCAGGTTGACCCGGAGCAGACAGATGTGCAAGTGTGTGTACGCCACCGTTCCTGTGTAACGTCTCTGTGTCTGCTCACTTTTCCAGTGCGATCAGCAGTTCAGTATTTTGTCCACTGAACACATTCCATAAACAGTCTAATTTGCATTCACCCGCATGAGCTTTTGTGTTTTGTGAGACGGCCACAGCAGCAGGGATCAGGGATATATATATATATATATATAGTTGCTCTGCCTAAAACACAGTGTCAGTTTTTTTAAAGGTGAGGTTTATAATCTAAAATCTCATCTCATCTGATCCTCTGTGTGGTCGGCTACGAATTAAACAGATTCTAACAGCACGTCCTCCAGTGTTTTATTCTTTATGAAGTGCCGGCTCAGCTGTTAATGTTTATACCAGTCACCAGAACGTCGGGTTTAAATCCCAGGGGCTGTGATTACACCCCTAAGCCTCGGCCACATCCAGGGATTGTAACTGCTCTCACTTGTAAGTCACTTTAGATAATATAATGAATAAAAATGTAAATGCACCACAAGTGGCTTAAGTCAAAGCCTTTTAAGCTCCTCTATCAGACGAAGCCAGACTGATTACGGTGATGAGGCACTTTGTTTTCCAGCCAGATGTCATGAATATTAAAGGCAGCGATTAGAACTGATTCCACATCTGGTGCTGCATCCATGCAACAGAGACAGTAAACAGTTACCTGATGACTGGTTACTCTTTTTCTGATGATCTTTCTCTTTTCTAATGGTCTTATGATTGCCTTCATGTGGGATTTGGTAAAATGCCTGCACCATGCGTAAGCGTTCTTTAATTGTAGAGCTGAAAACATCCTGGGAGAACATGGAGCCAGGGCTAAATAACTGATTCAGTCGTTATATGAACAACTAGTTTAAAACATTCTGAGTATCACATCCATTCACGGTTCATTTTCTCTTTTTGTAAGTTGGTCCTAACACATCTTATTTCTGCAGTGTAGCAGCTCACATTTACAAAAAAACACAGCAAACCAAAACACATGCCGCGTCTGATTCACTTCCTGAGTCGACTCCGAGTTTTTCTCAGTTGAGTCCAGTTTTAAGCAGACCGAGACTACCTCGCTTAGACGTTCATGAACGGGATGTTTTGATCCACACCTGAGTGCGTTTGCTGTGTTCTCACCTGCCTTCGCACCAAGCGAACACACCAGGATTCCTATAAAATGGACTAACCAGTGAATATTTGAAACCAACTCTTAAGCGTTCTTAGAGGTTCAAGATTTAAGCTTTTTTAAGAGAATACTGACAAACATGTCTTAGTAAAACAAATACGAGTGACCGCTTACTCAATGGATGGACGGCTTCTTAAAACACGACAAATGACTAAACATTAGTATTGGCACCTGCACTCGTATTACCATGCCAGAGAAGAGAGGGTGGAAAATCCAACCAGGCACGCTCCTGTGTGCGTTGTATACAGACAGGAACGACCTACAGCATGCCCTTCGGGAGAACCTGAAACCTCGGCTTGGGTTTCTCTCGACCGTCACACGCAGATATGAGAGTGGACTGGTGAATTTCCTTGGTTCAGGAAAACCATTTTCAGTATTCAGAATTCCACCGTACAGCACGAGAGCCAGCGAACTGGCACCATTATAATGTATTCATGTTTTAAACATTTTATTTGAGGTCTAAAAAGGCTTTTTAATTTGTGCCATCAAAGCTACTCCAGGTGTGTTCTCTTATTCAGATCAGAGCAGCGTGGGTTATTGTTTGGACATCAGACGAGCTTATCTGCATGTAGTACGATGATTGATGATAGCCGAGCGTATCAAGCGATAAAGGTGCTTCCTACCTTGGAGCTGTCATCGTGGGAGCGCTGGTAGCGTTTCCAGCGGCACCCGTAGATCCCAGTCAGGCAGGACAAACACAGCTGTCTCTCGTACACCTGTAAGGGTTGGTGTTTCACCATGCTCCTTCACACTCGGCCTGCCACCGATCTGCTCACATCCCACTGGGTGTCAGGAAACCTGCGGATAAACACACACTCTTACAGTATGTACTTAGCAACGCATGTCCCACTGAGCAAGACGTTCGGATTAATTCTGTTCAGATTTTATAGCATTGAAGTTTTACCCAAACATCAAATTATGTAGACCATCTTAAAAGCACCTTTTTTAGTTCAGACTGCAAACATTTTTATCATTATATTTCACCATGCCACTCTCATGTCGAAACAACCTGAACATCACATTTCTTGTATACAGCTTAGAGCAAAAGTTTGCACACCCCAGGACAAAATGAGAAAGATTTAGAATAGTGTGACAAGTTTCACATATATTCCTTTTCTGTCAAACAAAAATAGTAAAAATATGTACATTAAATTAAAATGACACCGGTTCAAAATATCTTTCAGAGAGTGATGAAAATTTTCGTATATAAATCATACCTATTAACATAATGAATACTTTAAAACTATTAAATGCAAATATAAATACATAACTCAATAAGCTATTTTTGAGATCCAATTCTAACAGCTTTGTTGTTGTTGTCGTTTTGCTGCACTCACATTTTTTTACATTATGTAATTTAAGTATTTATTTATTTTTAGATACACTGTAAATCAGAGGTACCTTTTTTCACTCAGAACCCATGGGGTTGCAAACTTTTGCATGAGTGTAAATGCAATTTTAAATAATACTTCATGCACATTAAAAAAAAAACATCAATGTGTACAGTCTCATATTTGGAAACGAACAGATAAATAAATAAAAAAATTTTTTAAAAGTACATCCAAAAGAAATCCGATTCTCAGAAATATGAGTTCTAATTGACTTCATTTAAAAACACCATTAAGCTTGATAAATTAGCCATTCAGGCCGCACCGAACACCAAACTCACAGCTGTAGGTGACTTAAATTAGCTGACATTGACAAAGACAGTATGAAACTTTAATGCTGGCTGGTGGAGCTCAGTTCATCAATGCGTGTTACTGTATAAATAGCAGCGGTCACGTCTCTCTGATGCTGGAGACTGTGAGGTGATGCCGTGAGCCCGGAGACCAGCCGTGCGTCTGAAGAAATCGGTCCTGAATTTCAGTCCGTCAGTCACGTCCCTTTCACTGGTTCACTCAAAATTTCACGGTTTTCCAAAAAAAAAAAAAAAATCTCCGCCAGCTGCCTGAAGGTACGGCTGAAAAGATGGGCTGCCTTACACATATCGGATTCCAGGTTGATGGGAATGCAACGGTTTCTTCATCAGCTCAACAACAACAGTTAAAGCCATTCGACAGTGTTTGGGTTTTAAACTGGAGGCAACCAATTCACTAAACCTGTCACCAAGCTATCCTAACTAGCTGTTTGATTGGCTATCTTGAAGGTTGCCAAGGTAAAAAAAAGTCTAAATAGACTGTCCAAAAAAGAGCCCAAATATCAATAAAACGCAACCAATATTCAGGCAGTATCAGAACATGTACTGGTCCCTAAGGTCCTAAAACGGTACTGGATTGTTTTCAGCAATTATAGTTGAAGGCCATATCATGCGTCACGGGTGTCTATTTTAATATATGAATAGAATATCCTTAGTGTTTGGATAAAAAAATTACAACTAACGACGACTTGATTTTTTTTTTTTTGAAGGAAATCATTGCACCTGGCAACACTGCTACCTCATAACAAAGGGAGCTGGATATATAAATTATTATTTTAAATGAGCATGAAATGAAATATTAAATCTGCCGGATGTATGATTTTTAAAATTTTGAAAAAGAAATGATTTTACAATCTGGGTAATTCTATAATAAGGATAAATCACCTGACTTTCATCAGTTATTTACAAGCTTACCATCACATCAGAGAATGAATAAATGCTATAACACTCAATCTTTTTTCCTCTTTATCTTCTTTCATGCCTAAAGTTGAAGTCTGGCGTCGTTTTAAGCATTTGAGCTGACATGTGACGTACGTGTGCAAATTTCCCGCCGTTTCTGACCTGTTACATGCGAGTCAATTCTATACACTGTAGCTTTAAGCATTTTTGCTCCTGTTTACATTTATAAACCATCTATTACACCTGCAAAGGATACTGCATCCGATTACAATGACTTCTGGGTAAATGCCACTCTTGAGGTCGATAAGGATAACCTCGAGCTTCCGACGGCCCTTCTAACAGCCTTGCTTGAGACAATGATGCAGACGGGGGATTCCCTGAGAGGAAAAGGTGAAAGGAAGTCGACGAGGGTGTGTTCAAAACAGAATTGGAAGACAGCCCTGAGGTTTCATCCCACTTACAAATGAGAATACAAATCAAGCACAAAGCTGAGAACCTGAGGCTCGGGACTCATAACCTTTAACAGCTCAAACTGCTCTCCTCCAAATCCAGGAAGAGTGTGATATTATTATGTGATGACCTCATTCTAGATTCATAAACTGCTCGTCATGAAAACTTTCCGATTTAATAAAAAGTTCACTTAATTGAAGAACAGGCGGCAAATGTTAAGCCAGCAAATGTTAAAGCACTTTATGACTATTATTACTCTACGATCCCTGCGGAAGGGCTTGATGTTAGTGCTGTCCTTCCAAAAATGTCACCAGATGCATCTTTATTTGTGATGTAAGAAGCAGATGTTGCACTCATTTCTGAGGTGGTTCTAGGAGAAAAGGGTAAATTGTGGTAATTAAGCAGCCATCACAGTCCCTTATTGATGACCTCATCAAGCATTGGTGCTTTCTCACGCTGACAGGAGGTCACAGCAGGCACTCATTAGCATGGTAAATACACTCTCGCTCAAACACACACACACACACACACACACACACACACCCAGGCATCCAGTGTGAAGGTCTCACTGAGTCACTTCCTGTCATTAGGCCAGATTAAAGGGCTGTGAGATCCAGCGCTGTCATTAGAGCCTCACAGTGTCCCGATCTGCAGCGCACTGACATCACGACGCTGTAGTGAATGGGTTATGTACATGCTCAAAATGATTTTGAACCCTTAAGGGTTGTTCAGTAGGCCCTTTTGGAAAGATTCAAACCTTACAATAAAGTATTTTCCTGTCAGAAATGTTTCTAGTTTTGGGGAAACTAAGAACTCTCGATTGTCCATGGAACCATTAAAGAATCCTTCATTTAAATCCTGTCAGGCACCTGGTACCTGCGACAAAGCAAAAAGGGTTCCTCCAAAAAGAGTTCTTTGGAGAATTAAGGGCTCTGAAACGCCTAAAAGATTCCAACTTTGAATTAGGGAAACACTCTGCTGCTACGTTCAACATAGTCCGGGAGTCAGAAGTGGAGAAAAAACATGGACGCTTCCATGTTCATCTAGCCGGCTAACTGTGATGAGTTACGCCTATGTGAAGACCCCTTAAGGATCCTAAAGGGTCCACAAACTTGCGCTTCCTCTGTGATGACCTCTGACTCTTCACATGGTCTCAACCTTTAATCGTTAATAAATTAAAACAATACCAATAATCAGTGCACATCTCTCTGCGCTGTATCTCCGAGCACATGTGAGTCTGAATAGCATTTCTGTCCACAAAATAATAAACCAGCACCCACAGCCCGCGGAGTTAACTTCGGCTTGACATCTCGGAGAACGATGAATTATTCATCCTGTGACAGCTGAAATCTCCGTTGTCTTGGGAACTTCAGATTCACTGGAAGAACTTTTGGCTTTGGCGCCCGCGTTTCTCTCCACTTAAATATGTATTAGCATTAGCAACACTTGATGTCTCAGAGAGGCGCTTGATGGATGATTGACCTCATTATTAATGTAGGTGTATTTACCTTAACACTGGATTCCCATGGTTCCAGCTGATTCTAATTTACATTTTAGGAATTTTCTACAGTTTCACGATGACAATATACCCAACCACCATATTATCCTTAAGAGATAAACAAAATCCATTCGACTCAATTCTGCCTTTTTTTAACGCCTCAAACCTTTCAGATACAATACTGCACACGTGTGAATCGGAACAAAAACAGACACAGGATTCGCTTCGAGCACAATTATAAGACTTGTTAATAATAGAATAATGAATTGGCCTGACGGGATGAGAATATTAATGAGTCATTACGGTGCCTGAGGTGCTGAATAGCTGAGAACGACTTCGCCTTCTTGGAGCTCTTCAGGTGTGACTCAGCTCCCTCCTGCACACGATACAATATCCATCGCCATCTGTTTCTCAAATCTTTAATAAATAGGCTTTATGGAGTATAAAATTAGCCACATGACACAAAGGATGGCTTTATTTGGGCAAACGACGTGACAATACACCGGGAATCCGAAATAATGACGAATAACATCACACGCTGTACGATTTACCCAGAACAAAACGCACACTTTTGGATTATGGCCAAAAATCAATGATGCCAATTCAAACTTTCTCATGAACAAACAAACCAGATGATGGGATTACCAAGGCGTGAGTCAGAATTCGAGCGTGAATGCTGGTGCTATATGACATGCTTTTGATTTTGTAAAAAAAAAATTAAAATAAAAATAAATAAATAAATAAATAAATACCACCGACTTCCGTTCAGCTCGGCTCTCACCGATTGTTACGCGACCCCGAGTTCACATTTTCACAGCTAGCTAATATTTCTGTTTTTTTTTTTTCTTTTTAATTGTATTGATTGATGAATATCCAGTACCAAATGCAGTTCTCAATAAACCCTATCTCCTGAACAACAAGCACGTGCACTCAGGCTCCTTGTGATAACAAACGTCATGTGAAAACACCCAGGAAAAATCCGTGCAAACCAGAGGTTCATCATGTCCCGGCCACATGTTAATGCGTTAAACAGGTGTGACTGCTTATTTGCATGCACATCCTTAAATCACCCTCTGCCTTAGACACACCCATAGTCATATGTTTGCCAAGATTGCTGTAATTAGTGTTTCTCTTGGCTTAAATCTGGCTAGGTTATTGTGTGCATATAAACACAGCTTAAGAGCTCTTGAGGTGTCTCTCGGCTCTCCGTGTCCTGCTATATCTGTTCTTATTTGCTTCCCAGATCTTTAATGAAAGCGATTTTTTTAATTAAAAGGGCTCATCATCTCAATGAAAGTTCAGCTATGTTTAGAAACCACTAATAACCTCAATAACTCTTACAGCCTCCTAGTGAAAAGCAAAATGTGTGTGTCTTTTGTGTGTGTGTGTGTGTGTGTGTGTGTGTGTGTGTATACCGTCATTTTCATGATTGGTACGAACAAAAGAAGGCCTGCCTTTGTGCTACTATCGCTCCACGACATGGCTTCCTGTTCTGGCCTCACACCTTGAGAACAAATGACCCTGTCTGGGCGAGATAACGTTGACCATCTGCCCTGAACAAACACATGGGCTGATTTGTTAGTTAGATGGGAGCAATTTGCATCGGGTGAGAACATTCAGGTGTTGCACTAGGTCATAAATCGTCTTCCTTAAGACATTCAGATGGAGAAATCTGTGTTGTGTTTGCGCCGATAGCACCCATGACCTCATTCTCAGAGCGCTTCCAGAGCACTTTTCTCAAATGCTTACTGTTGCCAGGTTACAAGAACATCTTCTAGCACTTCTAGAACATCATGTAATCTAAGGTTAGCTAAAGCGACGGAAAGAAATCACGTCAATTTCATATACTGATCATGGTAGCTCTTCGATGTTAGATTGCATATAATGGATCAGTTTCTCCGCCGCCACTGTTGACAGTTTTGCTATCGTACGTCCCGCCCCTTCTTGCTATTGATTGGTTGGTGGGATAGAAGTGACGTCGATGAGCACGGCGGTGCTCCAAATGTTGAATTACATTCAACTGAAAGCTTCCCGAGTGCAGCGAGAAAAAAGCTGTACGCTGAGCTGTACGCATTTGCTGATAATCAGTCAGCATTTGCGGCCCCCGACTACAAAAAAAAAAAAAAAAAAAAAAAAGTTCCCTCTTTACTCAGCATCCCTACTCGGAAACTCAAGCAAGTCTCTTCAACCCTGTGTTCAGCAAGTGACGTCAAATCAACGTGTGAGCAAGCAGTGAACAAAGGAGCACCGAGTTATGCTGTATATATCATCTTAACAGTTAGCTGGTTACTGTCAGGATACGAACAATTAACGTTATACCACAGAGCTGTTGAATTCTCAAATCTGATTGGTCAGAAGGTGTTGATTAATATAAACACACTTGCTTTAACACATCAGTGTTTCTATAGTAACAGCGTACGCAGGAACTTGCATGGAGGAACGGATAAAAAAAAAAAAATAACTGTGTGTAATCGTTGATATGGTGATGTTTTGTTAATGAGATGTTTATTTAGCGTTTATGGAAGGAGTCTCCAGCGTCGGCGCTCTGGAACGGTCACCACGATGGAACACTATCACAAAAAACTAGACAGTGAGCACTTGGACAATATTCCAAAACAATACTATGGTAATTTCTTAATCATTTGTACGCCATGATATGATTTTATCATGAGGCGAGAATTTCAAATCAGCTCTTTGGGTAAAATAATAATAATAATAATAATAATAAATGAAAAAATTTAAATATCAAGCCACTCATTTCACTAAACTCGCACTTCATAACAACCCTGGTGTTCAGAGAGGCATCATCGTGTGTGTGTGTGTGTGTGTGTGTGTGTGCTCAGCAGCTGTGCGCGCTCTCTGTGCTTGTGTGCGGTTGGCTGTTCCAGCTCGTTTCCATGACACTGGCCTCTCGACGAGCTTTTACAAATTCACAAAAGCAGCGGCATTTCAGCCGCCGTTTCAGGCAGATCTGTTTTCAGAGCCTCTTTATGCTTGTGTTTTTAGACAGGTCAGCTGCGCTCCTGTGCCGCAATCCTCTCTCTCGGCAAAGTGTCCGTTTACATTTATTCACCGGGGCTGGTGCTTTTATCTAACAAGACTTACAAGTCAAGCAGAATCCAATCCAGGTGTCGAGATGTATCACTGTCGCTTCTTTAACAAGTGCTATAAGATCGAGTTTCCACCAGCGGAGTAACTGGGATGAATAATCGTGAGAAGTAAGAAAATCCTATCAGACAGAGTGAAAAAATTAAGTTTACCACAGTAGTTTTTTTTTTTTTTTTTTTTTTTTTAAGTGAAAAGATATGTTAAAAAAAATAAAAATAAAAAAAATATCCTAGCCAGCATACTAAAGAAAATATTTATGGTGCGTGTGATTTTGAGTTGGAGGTATGTGAAACTTCATCACTTTTTTATTTCAACATCAAGGCAAAATTTCAGCGTTTTCTCTACTTACTAATAAGCAGATCCTCCATTTATTTTCCTGACCAACGACACCACAGTGCCGCAGATTCGGCTCGTTTTCGCTCACTAGTTAAGTTTACAAATTATTAAGGATAAAGTGAAGAGAAAGCAACTGCTACCAAAAACACATCTTTCACTTCCTGCTTTGGTGAATTGGCTTCTCCAGCGGGCGAATTTTATTCACATTTGATAGATAATTTAGCTGAGCACGCCTTATTTTCAGGTGTATCAGTGTAGCAAGACCTTGTAAATCATAAATGCTACAGATTAAACTGTTTGCATGGAGATGAGGGAATTTCAATCACTTCTGTATTTTGAAAGAGCAATACAAAGATAAACGAAGTGGAAAGTTGACGGGAAGTTAATTGATTAAATTAACCTGCTTCATGCTTTGACATGTTGACAGCGTGATCTTTTCATGTGGAAGTTCTGCATGTCTAATCCTCAGCAAAGCGACTCGTTGTTTTAGTTCTAACAGGAAGTGACAAGCCCTTGGGACAGATCTTGACAATCTGCCTGACGACTGAGGGCTACTGAGGCTAATCGGGCTTTCTGCAGGACACACCGGAGTTCAGGAGGGGTCAAGAGATATCACGGGCATGACGAAAGATGTCGGACGACCGGTGTCTCTCCAGCAAAAAGGATATGCTTGAAAATGCCAGAAACGGACAACGAAATGCGACACTTGTCGTTAGTCCAGGAACGGACATTTATGTCATTCGCATTTAAACCGTCGGCATCTCGTTTAGGACTCACAATTCAAGAAGACGTAATGAAGGCATGGTTGCCGACTGCATCCAGGGGTTAAAAGAAGAAGACGGTCAGAGGGATGGTTTGGGCTTCCAAACACAAATCGTTTGCAATCACAGTTTTTGTCACAAGTCATTGGTTTTACGCAACGCAGCCTGCATAGAGTCGGTTGCAAATGGAAAACACAAAAGGCCCAACGCTAACAATTACACCTAGCGAGATTTTATTAGCTGTTGTCATCTTAGCGAACAAGTTGAAGCTAAGCCCAGAAACTCCATGAGCCATAAAGATCGTTCTCATAGCGCATTTATTAATATCAGAACGACGACTTTAAATAATGGATGTGCTTTCTATTCCTGCGCTCAAGAACGATTATAGGCAGCCAGAAATAACTGATTTGACTAATAACACCTTATATAACATACAGCGCTATAGGATCAGAAGGATACGCTTTTTAATCATCGGCTTGAACGGCGGTGCGGGAATTATACAGGGAATTAAACATTATGTAACGAATCTAAAGTAAAAAACAGTACCTGCGCTTCATCACATGACCTCAGCATTGATGTATTTCCAAAAACAACATGACGCTGGCTTTTTTATTCCTTACACAATAAGGAACTTAAAAACAGACATTTTACTTGTTTTTTTTAAATTCCCCCCATCATCTATTCGCACGGGTGTGTTAATTTAGAAATTGCTCTTAAGTTCGGGAATCAGCTGACTTGAGAGAAGGAAGTGATCAGGTTACACTGCCGTGCTTAGAAGGGACAAAAGACGCAGCGACAGGACAAACAGCCGTGTGATGGAGTGCTTAGGAAGCATGAGAAGCTGCTGGGAAGTGAGTCATCAAGCAAAATCGTTTGGGGTCAATGATCAAATCCTTTGCATTTGGATACAAAAGGTATATTTAGACAAAAATAGCTTCGTGCTTTGTGTCCTAGAGCTGGTTAGCTTTCTGCAAAGCATCATCCTATCCCCAAACCCACTCGGTCAATGCGTTAAAAAAAACATGGGTGGATCCAATGGCATGCTCTCTGGTGGTCCGTTACCAAAGCAAATGAAGCATCGTAAACACGGTATATTGTGCACCTAATCCTTTGTTATGGCACTCGGCAAACCCACCTGCTCGGCATGTGAAAGAAATAAAAGACCTCCCACACTGTCAGATGTTTTCAGAGCTCGCAATTACAACCTCAGCCTGTTCACCTCCACTGGAGGAATTTCATCTTCTGCAGAGAAGTACCGAAACAGCATCGCGTCTGCCCTAAGAACCACTTCATACACGCACTCGCCAGAGGTTTATTTACCTGTTTACCCAAACCTCTTCTCAGGGTAGACACTGATTACTGTAAATAATTAAAGAGAAAATATAGGTTGGACTCCGGGCCATTTTAAAAGATCCTTAGCTACAAAAGTTCAACAAAACATAATCCCAATATTTAGAGTGAAAAAAAAAAACAGATCCGCGTTAAAATGACATGGTCACACAGCGCACAAAACAAAAACTTCCAACACACAGAGAAAAAAGATGATGCATTTCTCAAGACGATCAAAATGAAAAGTTGATCATTGTGATCCTGTTTTCCGTATTACGGAGAACTACTGTAGCTAGAATTTGAAGGGAAAAAAAAAGCTAAACACTGTTATATACATCAAAGATATTGCATTTTCAAGTAACACAGTATGTTTTTTTTTGCCCACCCTGCAATTATGATCCTGTGAGCACCCTCGTTGGGCGAGCAAACCTCCCACGGGCTCATTATTCGGCCCGCCGTCTGTGTCCGATCTTTGAAACACGGCTGATAAAAGCGCCTCACATCCTTCCACCTGAAAGTCCCGTCTCTTACACAGCACTTCCGTCTCGCTCTTTTCTTCCTGCTCGATGGGAAACTTCCTGAGGCATCGCCGCAGCATTTCCCACAACTGTCTGCAGGTCAGACTTTTTGTGAGACTTAATGTGAAGTTCATTAAAAGCTACTTTAACCCCACGTTTACACAGACAGGCCTGATTGGTTCTTGGATTTGTTTTACTATAGTGACGTTCAAACATTCATTATGGGCTGAAATTGCAGCACAGTAACAACAAATAGCAACAAGCTAGCTGGCTAATGTTAGTGGTAACTCTAATGTTGATGATTACCTTCTCAAAATAGCGATTAGCATGGTCAATGTTATAGATTTAACCAAGCACTGTGTCTGTATATAAACTGATCTAAAGCCAATACTGCTATAAACTCATTTAAAAGTGAGCGGCCATGTTGATTTGCTAGTACCGAACACTATTCCACGTTGACCAGTTGAAACTGCAAGTTCAGGGTATATTTCTGTGGTTGCAGGCAGGGAATTACAAGTTGCAACTTAACTTGGATTCAGCTTTAGCTGGTTCATAAAGGCCTTGTTTATACCTGGTTTTAAAATGCATCTTAGGTCATCTGCTCACAAGTGGACGGCCAAGACGCTTCAACCGTTTACACCTGTGTCTGTCGTGCATCTCCAAGGTGTCCAGCTGACCGTTTGTGTTCAGATTTCATTACTGCCTACATCACGTACACTAGATACATTAAACCTGAAAAATACCTTCATTACTTTACTGCACTCAAACCATGTACAAAATGCTCCTCTCCATTTTTTTTAGTGCTGGCCGGCTGTCACCAAGAAAACCACCATGTCCTGCACTGATCAGGTATTTCCCTGTTATGTTCTTGTCTGGGACGCATCAGGACGCATTAGCACTACAAAAGATATGTGGTCAAATACATCCCAGATCGGCTCTGGTTTGAGAGAATGCGTCTTGAATGAGTTTTTTTGGTTGTTCACACTCATATTTAGCGCTGTCCATTTGTGATCAGATCACTCAAGACGCATTTTAAAACCAAGCACAGAGTGTTTACACTCGGTTTTAAAATGCATCTTAAGCATTCAGCTCACAAATGGACTGCCAAGACACATCGCTGTTCACACCTGTGTCTATCATGCGTCTCCAAGGTGTCCAGCTGACCGCTTTTTTTCAAATTCCGTTACTGCCTACATCAATTCCACTACAAAGTCAAAGGTCCCCGCTCAAAATTATATTAAAACGTTAAACCTGCAACATACCTTCATTATGTACTTGCACTCCAACCACGTACATCGGTGCGCCATTTTTTTCAAGCGTGTCGCGCTGTCACAAAAACAACCTCCGCGTCCAGCATTAATGAAGTATTTTCCTGTTCCGTCCGTGTCAAGGACACATCGGGACGCATCAGCGTTTACACTACAGAAGGTATGTGGTTAAATGTGTCCCAGACCACCTCGGCAAGTGGTTTGGGTGAATGTGTCTTGGATCTCGTTTACACTTGTATTTAGCGCTGTTCAGTTGTGATCAGATCACTCAAGACGCATTTTAATACCAAGTGTAAACGGGGTCATAGTGTCTATAAAATTACTAACAGCCTGACAGGAGGCACAAACAATCATTCCGGCCTGGTAGTCACCGACAGTAACGAAGGACATTTACTTGAGTACTGTTCTTCAGTACATTTTTCGAGTATCTGTACTTTATTTGGGTATTTGTTTTCCCAGGAAACGTATAACTTTTTTTCTCCACTACATTTGAAAGACAAATACTGTACTTTTGACTCTACGGCACGTTCCTATGAAAGTTACTGATACTCGTTACTTTGAAGCATAGCTTTGAGGTCAGCAGATGAATATTCTTTTCTTTTCTGAAATGTGATAGGCCATATGCTGTGTTCGTCACAGGAGAAAACCAATCACAGTAAACATGTCAATTTGGGACCGGTTCCTGTGTGACGCATTCTGATGGATATCTAGCAAAAATGCTGAATTAATGTTACTGAATAAAGTCTTTTCATAAATATAAGCTTTAATCATGCATTAAAAACAGTAGTTTGGAATACAGAAGCATTTTTTCTTTTACAAGCAAGTACTCCGGTACTTCAACTCAAGGGAAAAGTTGACTGAACAACTGTCACTTGTATTGGAGTAATATTTCACCAGGTGTATCTATACTTTACTCAGGTGTGTACTTTGCCCACTTCTGCTGACTTTATAAGCTTTTGTTAACCCAAAGTAAATCTTAACTCGTTTTAACATGATGTTACACGGTACACAATCTTATATGTACAACTAAGGAATAGAAACAACGACTACTGCACCTTTAAGCAGGTATGTGAGGAAAAACCTGACAACATGGACATGTTGGTAAAGTTAACAACAACAAAAGCCCCCAAATAAACAAACAAAAAACCAAATTCACATTTTTAGCTGAATAAAAACAAGAAAGGGACTAATAAAGAGATAATCCGGGATGTAAACACTCACCTCTCCACTTGCTTTAATCCTGCTTCTCTCTTCACAAGGTGAACAGCGCAGGTAAGTTTGTTTTTAGTTCACACTTCCCATCTAACCGAATTCATCATCACCCAGAAATGTAACTCACTTTCACTTTGTTTTGATTTCTTCAGAGTGGTGGATTAAAAATACAAAAACAAAAAAAACAAAAACAAGAATTGCAGAATGACACTTTATATCCGCGCTTCTTCCGACTGAGTCGCTTGTTGTGCTGAATCCTTCTCTCTTTCTCTTTCTCTGGCAAGCTTTTTTAAACACACAACTCGTGTGCGTTGATCCTTGTTGTTGTTTAATGACCAAACAATATTAAAATCCGCTGTTTAATGATGAGCATTTCCAGCAAGATGGATAAAGGTGCGCTTTAGCTCGGAGCGCTCGTGCGAATGACCTATCTGGAAACAGGTAGGCGTGGCTTTTGGGGTGTGTGGGCGGGGTGTGTAGCGATGTGGGCGTGGTTCGTCTTCTGAAAGACAGCTAAGGGGCGGGGTTCATAAAGGCTTCACTGTAATGCCACAGCACCGGTACGATTTTCTCCCAGTGACTATTCCAAATACATGTGTAGCAATTCTTTAATAAACATTATTATCCACATCCCTGTGGAATTCTTAATTCTGGTTAATCTGAAGGTGTTGATTAGTTTTCTATAACAGCAGCTCTAAAAGTAGTTCCAGCTACAAGGCAAATCACAGGTTGATATTAATGAGCTCATTCGATTTTATAGTACTAGCTCATTCAGAGTGAACGCTTCGTAATCTAAGGCTAATAATAAAGACATTTTAGAAACGTGCTGTTATTTAACAAAGAAAGCTCATGACATTTCTGTAAGATGTTTATTTAACATTTTGGGAAGGAGTCTCCAGTGTCAGCACTCTGTAACCATCAGTAAGTTTTCCACCTGTTTTTTTTGTTGTTGCTAACTTCAAGAGAGAAAAGAAGAGAGGCTGGTGAGGGAACAACAATTGAAATTTGCTAGAATGAAAGTTAACAGCAGGATCTTACTTGTCATTAGAGACATTTCACAACCTAAAACGTAGCCGTATTGATGAGTAAACACTTTTTAGAAATTAATCAACTTTGGGGTGGTAGTAATGATTCTGCTTCACATTGTGCCACATTACACCACCCCTTAGTTCATTTTATTCTTTAACAGCAACAGCAGTCAAGAGTTTCACACCAAGGTTTTTGTTTATAGTAAAAATAAGATAATCATGAATATAATTAGACAACAGCCAAAGTAGTGCACTAGATATCAAATGGACCTAATTTGGGACTGCGACACTAACAGCACTTTGTAAAAGTCATTGTAATGTATGTAGTTTGAAAAGTATTAATGCTTGGAATCTCAGCATTAAAGACAGGCTGATTTCTCCGTCTTGGGTCCATGATCTATTCTAGGAAGGTGGTTAGACATTAACCTCTGATCTAGAAGACCATTAGGCCTCCATCACTTTGTCCTTCTAATCTGTCACAGCCTAAAAGAGCAGCAAGACACGTCCAACTACAGACATGGCAACTGAAAGCCTGAGACAGTGTCTGAGTAGATGTATATATGTGTGTAGACTGGTTAGCGGTGGGTCATTTGCAAGCAATGGTGCATGTCGTTGACGTGAATGATAGGAGCTGATTCACCTCATTACATTAAGAGTTCAATTAGACTGCACACTCTTGCTAACGTAGGTAGGTAATGCTTTATATAAAAATAGAAACCCTTAGGTGTATGAGTCAAAGAGTAAAATAATGGCGCAGACATGACTACAGATCTTAAATGTACCACAACTTAGGGAACATTACCTGGGAAACCAGCCTTGTTGGAGAAATGGCAAGGAAATTGTAGCACAGCTTGGAAGCTTCAAGATACGAGAGTCTGAACAGCTCCATACTTCCATATATATAGAGCCATTGTTATCCCAGTAGGTTGTGATATATATATCCGGTGGGTTCCTGAGTTTATTGCTTTTTTATAATCATTTGATGCTGGTGAATATAACTGTAATTAGTGTCAAGGTTGTAATGATAGTTGTAATACGTCATTGTATTTCCCTGTGCTGCAATTTACCAAATTTATTGTTTATACACTTACTTAAGTTTTAACATTGTTCATTGTTCATAAACACACACACACACACACACAAACACACACATACAGTATATATACAGTATA
>JAQQZR010000009.1:2340963-2356246 GCA_030068235.1 Notoglanidium macrostoma | reverse complement strand
ATTGTGTGTTTATTTTATTATTATATTCTGTATTTTTGTTTATGAGTGTGTGTGTGTGTGAGTGTGTGTGTGTGTGTGTGTGTGTGTGTGTGTGTGTGTGTGTGTGTGTGTGTGTGTGGACTAAAAGTGAATTGAGTGCAGATTGTTGTTAACTTGCACCACCTGGTGGCCAAACGTGGAACAGCGAGTCATAAGCTGAAACAATAAACTCACAATAACAAGCTGTAATTGGCAAATTGTAATTGAAATGTTTCGATCAAAATTCATTTATAAATGAAGTTTTATATCAGATTTGCGAGTTTATTAAAAAATAAATAAATAATTTTGATATATTAATTTAGACGTATTAAGTGTGCTAATAAATTCTGTGTAATGTCCAATAGAAGTCATCCTTTCTTTTCTTCCAAGGAATGGTTTTGATCATCTAAAGAGGAAAATAATTACTTAAAAACTGCCAATGTACCTCCTAATTTTGTATATGCCTAACAGAAAGGGGGTAAATGTTTATTATCTGCTATGATGCGGTTAATGGTAGCTTAGTGATTGTGGTTCTGTGCTAAGTTGTCAGTTTAAATTTGCCAGACATCCAGTTTTCTGCCTCACTTGTAAAATTTGAATAAAAAATCTGCTAAATAAATAAACGTGATTTAAAAAAAAAAATCAATACATACTACTTAAAAGAGGCTAGAACTGGACCCCAGCTAATAATTTTATGCTAGCATAACGTCTTCTGAACTAGCCGCAGGAATTCCGGCTCTTTCCAGCGAGTCTGTATATTGTCGACTGTTTCGAGCAACAAATGGCTCATGGAATCAAAATTTAAGATATTATTGATATTATTTTTCTTGTGTGTTAAATTGTTTCATGAAATAAAACAATTACTACTTAATTCTTCTAAATCTATGATCATTTGAGCTACAAAGCCAATAAAACCTCAGGCAGGAGATGTGGAAGACCATCATGTGAAATATCACACAGCTTTTAAGAGAGGCCTGTGCGCTGTCCTACTTTGGAAGTTATTGTTTAGTGGACAGCCGGATGTATGTTCATTTAGCATCAACACTGACAAATATTTATGGTCCTGAACCAGTGACATGGTAGCTGTGACACAGGTGGTAGATGTCTTTTAACAATTTGTTCATTTATTAACACTTTATTACACATTCTTACCTTGTTTGTCACCTTGTAGGTCTGCACTTAAAGAATAAAACTCATCTTTTTTTCTTGCACAGTGTCTTTTAATCATCCTCTAATCCTTCATCAGTGTAAACTCTTTGCAGTGTAAAGCTGTGATTCTAAAAGCACAAACTTTTTTTTTTTTTTTTTCTGCGTCTGTGGTACATTATCCGTATCTTTAGTCTTATTTATGGATATTTGAGCCTGTGACTAAGAGGATATAGGATAGAGGATATGATGCAATCTCAGGGTCCGGTGTTTATCCACATGCACATTGTTTCCATGCACTGGCTCACAAATAAGGGACACATTTGGAAAGAAATGATAATAAACGGAAGAGTTGTTAGCTTTATGAGGGCCATTGCTTTGAAGGCATTCAACAGAAATGAACGTAGCGTGAAGATCTTAATAAAGACTAAATGGGAGGGAAATTAATTGGGTCTGGATATAATCTACAACAGTCAGTACATAATCTACAACAGTATTGTATTGCCAAATAATTAGGTGAATAGTTTAACTACTAGTAGACACAGGCCAGATTTCTGAAGATTATCCGAAAATTGATTTGTCATTGTGATATTCTCAGCAATTTTGAATTTTTCCGCAGACCAACATTTAAAAATACAGCAATCTAAACTGTTCTGTTCATCCCTAATGTTAGCTAAGTTAGTTTACTTAGCTAATAACATACAGAGGTAATACTGTGTCTAAAAGTTCTTTTATGATACTCTCTGTATTTGTGTGTGTGTGTGTGTGTTTCCTTTTCCAACTTTCAGCATGTTGTACTTCACCTACATTTTCATTTCACACTGATCCTTTGAGGCTGTAGGTGCTCTATACAAAAGAACGCTTTGTGAGTGTAATGTGCTGCAGTTTTCACGTGTGATGACACAGACTTGCGTGAGAACACTGACCTTCTGTTGCTAGCAAAATACTTTCATGCATTTCATGCCATTTCTTCTCTGAACCACGAAATCAAATTTCTACCCTCTGACAAACAGAAATTTGCTTCTGACAATGTAATGAACCAGGAAAAGTTGAAGCGGTCAGGAAAATAATGTCGGACGTCTGTTATAAATCAGTAAAGCATGGTAAAGTCAGGAAGTTTGAAGCACATCCCCACCATGACGGAGGGCTGGGGCTGGTCTCGGCCTGCTACAGACGTGGCAATGTGGAGGGAGGAGGAGGCTAGAGGGAGGACATAAAGCCTTCAGTTCAGCAGATAAAACACACACACACACACACACACACACATTCCTTTAACTTTGTCATGCGCTAGAACATGTCCAGCAGTCTTCATTCATTCAGACAATCCTTTTTTGCTTTTTATGGATATAGGCTATTATTATTCATAGTAATGCTAAAGATAAAAGTTATAATAGGATGAACGACGATCAAGGAATAAAACCTGACACAGTGTGCTGTTATAGGAAACTAATTTCTTACCATTTACCAATGTCTTAAACTGATTTATTTATGCTACTTTCAAATGCATATTATATTTACGGTCAGTCCATGAAACACATTTCACATTATGCTCCCTCTTTAATTCTCTTTTATTCAGCTTGAATTTTTATCAAAAATATAATCATGATAAGATTATACAGGCAGACGTCTGCTCACGTCTTATCACAATCGTGATCACTTGATCATTTTGTGACTCAATTTTATGAAAATCTGAAGACCTTTCCTTTACTACATGTAAGTGAGATTTATTCAGGCCATGCAGAAGTCCCGGTCAGTTTCTCACAGCATTAGGACCTGGAGGCGTGAACTCATTTTTCGCAGTAACTGGAGCTCGGGGGTGGAGGGGATCTGGGTCTGTCCTCCTGGAGAATGCAATCACAGCTGCTGATTTGAACTCCCTTTCCAGAAGTTTCCTCGCAGTGCAGGATAGATTTCACAGCGTGAAGGCCGACACGTAAGAGGAAACGACAACCTCCTATAAGGTAAGTGAAACTACACTTTGTATACAATACAGCAGAGATCATGCAACAGGACAGCAGTGCAATACTTCTTCCTTATATGGTCTGGAATAGCTGCAGCTTGGGCTTTAGGAACTGAAAACATTCCTACATTCCTTTGAAAACAGGGATTAGGGTATGAAAGCTTCAATGCAAACCACGAAGGAAATTTACATGTTTTAAGTGTAAAAACTGCTGTAAATTTTGAATACTTTATGCACATTTGGTCCCACCCAGCGTCTGCTCATAGCAGGATTGTATTCGTCTGCTTCACTCACTCACTTACTCACTCACAGAAATAAAAGTACTTTGTTGATGGGGCAGTTCCATCACCGTACATCTTTTTAACCTATTGTGTATAGTATCTTTTACATTTAAAAAATATTAAGTAGACCACTGATGAATCTTCAAATCTCACTCTAAACGCTTGAGAGCTTGATATCTTTATTTCTGAGAATGTTGGGTAGAACACATTTTAGCACTTTTACAGACTAAGAAATTCAGTCGCATTTGGATTGCAGGTCTTTGCCTGTGCTTCGGTGGAAGTTTGAAGAAAGCTAGAAAAGAGATGTGTTTCTGTTGTCCCCAAGTCCTCAAATCCAGTCTAAACATCCTGTGATTGGAGCATGCTTATCCTGCACAAAACTTCGATCAAGCCTATCAGATCTGTGTCTTATATAGAAATGTGTCTTATATAGACATCCAGCATCCTGATATCGCAGTCGTACTGTCACAAATCCCTGTCCTTTAGTCCTTTAATAGAGATAAAAAAAAATGTATGCACAAATAGCTTCCTCAGCAAGCATAGCAATCTAGTTAGCTAACCTTTTATCTCTGGTGTGTGAGTGTGTGTGTGTGTGTGTGTGTGTGCGTGTGTGTGTGAAAAAGGGTCTGTTAGATAAAAGATGAAAAGATTAAAAAAAAAATTAGTAGTCCGTCTGCTCCTGTTTTGTCTGGAGTGAAAGGCGCTGACGTGGCAGCTATGTAAGTATCCTCACTTGATGTCAGCTCAGGCTCTCTGGATGGAGCACAGTAAGCCTGTAATTACACGACTATGGGTATTTCAATTCCAGCTCTGCTCAGCCTTGGTGGGCAAATGTTAAAGCTACAGTAACCAAGCAAGCCCTGACTATTCTAAGAACATTAATAGCAACCTTTTAAATGACGTGGTCCAAAATATTAGCAAGCTTATAGTGATTAAAAATAGCATAATATGTTTTTTTTTGTGGCATTTCATTGGACATCTTAAGGACAGCCTCTCTGTTATGTGGTGTGCCATAAAACCTGTATGAATTTCCTGAATGATGTTCTTCTTGTTTAAAAGAAAAAAGAAAACGTAAATGGGTATTTGAAGATGGGTCTGAAGATATGAAGATCCATTGGAACTTGTTGGCGCGCTTTGATAAGTGGTTACATTACCACTAGTCAATTATTCTGGGCCGTATAATAAGCAAAACATGGGACCATCACTTCTTTAAAAAGGTGTGAGGGAAATCATAACTAGTTAAGAATCAACCCAACCCATGCTTTATGCCCTTGGTTTACTTATGACTTTCATGTAAGTGGCTTATAAAGACAAAACACATATATGCATCTGTCCTGTTGCTACTTAACACTGCTTACTGTGCTAGGGACCATTAGAGTATTTAAATCTATGAGGCAAGTCTCAAATCCAGATTGGGAGTGATTTATTTTGACAGGGCACGAATCAAGTAAACCACAAAATAACCCATACACAGACCACCCCTAAAGTTGCTCCCACCTTTAAAGAGTTGGAAAAAACCCCTCAAAACAGTCACTGGGAATGCTAAAGCAGACCATGTTTGGAAAACACCCTTGTATGCAGTGAAACTCGGTTAGGTAATGTATAACTTGATGAGTTCTTGGACCAAGGACTTTCTTAAAGTAATGTTTAAGTAAAGTTTTACAGCATATCTGGTCTGTTATTCCCAGGGGAAACACAATCAGATCTTGAACCATGTGGGTGAAAATCCTGGTGGGCCTGTGCCTGTTGGCCAGCGTGAGAGCAGACAAGAAGCTCAGCAGTGATGCCACTATCCTGGCAGACAACAGTGCCAACCTGGCCTTCAACCTGTACCAAAACATGGCGAAGGAGAAAGACGTGGAAAATATCTTGATTTCCCCTGTGGTGGTGGCTTCCTCGCTGGGTCTTGTGGCTCTCGGTGGAAAGGCCTCAACAGCCTCACAGGTGAACACAGTCCTCAGTGGGAATAAAGTAAAGGATGAGAATCTCCACTTGGGCCTGGCTGAGCTTCTGAGTGAGGTTAGCAATCCTAAAGAGCGTAATGTCACCTGGAAGATTAACAACCGGCTGTATGGCCCCAGCTCGGTCAGCTTTGTTGATAACTTTTTGAAGAAAAGCAAGAAACATTACAACTACGAGCATGCCAAGATCAACTTCCGTGATAAGAAGAGCGCCATCAATGCTATCAACGAATGGGCTTCCAAGTCTACTGACGGAAAGTTGTCTGAGGTCACCAAAGATGTTGAGAAGACTGACGGTGCCATGATCATCAATGCTATATTCTACAAACGTAAGTATTTGTTTATGTTGGATTTTAAAAAAGTCAGTGCAAAATTCAACTAATAGTTATCTCATACAATCCCAATAGCTCATTGGAATGAACACTTCCATCACCAGATGGTTGACAAACGTGGCTTCCTCGTCCATCGCTCATACACAGTGTCAGTACCTATGATGCACCGCACAGGTAAACATGCAAGTCGCAAAGATATAATATGCTAATACACTTAAATGCATACACAATAAAACAACTCATTTACCTTGGCCTTACTCTATAAGGTGTCTACGGCTTTTATGATGACACTGCCAACAGCTTCTTTGTCCTGGAGATGCCACTGGCTCATAAGAAATCATCTGTAATCTTCATCATGCCCTACCACGTGGAGTCACTGGAGAGGCTGGAGAAAATGCTGACGCGCAAACAGCTGGAGATCTGGCAGTCCAAGATCGAGCAGAAAGCTGTGGCCGTCTCTTTACCGAAGGTCAGCATGGAGGTCAGCCACAACCTGCAGGTAAGTATGTGCTCAACAGCTTTAACCACCAGCACACCTGCTCCAGTGGTGAGGGTTCTTTGGATGTCTTTCTGAGGAAACCCTGAAGGGTTATGTGTAGAATCTTAAGAGAGAGGATTTCCTTTTTTACCAATGAAAGGTTATGAAATAAGTATTTACTCTTACATAAAAGAGCTTCCAGCCTTGAGGGTTCTTTGGTTGTCCTTCCAGGGGAACTCTTTAAGACACTGAAATCCTTTAACGACGCAAAGAACCCTTACAGAAACCCTTTCCCTTTTTCTATGAGTGCAGATCCTATCTTTGATAACCCATGTTGTTTATATTGAGATAAAGATTTCTAATCTTTTTTTTCTTTTACAATTACAATCTTTTGCAGAAATATCTTGGAGAACTTGGTGTAACCGAGGCTGTGGATAAAACCAAGGCTGATTTATCCAACATCTCAGGAAAGAAAGACCTTTACTTGGCCAATGTCTTCCACGCTTCCTCCTTTGAGTGGGACATCGCCGGCAACCCTGCAGACACCAGCATCTTTGGCACGGACAAGGTGAAGAACCCCAAACTCTTCTATGCAGACCATCCCTTCATCTTCCTGGTGAAAGATAAGAACACGAGCTCCATCCTCTTCATCGGCAGGCTGGTCCGACCCAAAGGTGACAAGATGAGAGATGAATTATAACTCACTTCAGTGCAAGTTTCAATCGAATTACACGGATAGCATGTGTGCGTGTGTATGAGAGTGAGTGTGTGTGTGTGTGTGTGTGTGTGTGTGTGTGTGTGTGTGGCATTAACTTTTGACTGAACCAGCAGAGGACTGTTACCTCAAGAGGACATTCCAGAAGATCTGTGGACCACCACCTGTGTGTTTGAGGCATGTTCTGTCCCAAACACACACACCGTGTTAGACACAAAGCAGTGTGTACTCAGCCACAGCAGTCCAACTCAGCAGAAAGTGTGCATTAAAGTGTTTTTTTATGGTTCCATTCAAAGTTTTACAAAGGGTAAGGAAATTTGTGAAAGAAAATGCAAAACTTTCCACTAAATACTTTTGTGACTATTCTGAAGACAAGTGTGACAAGATGATATAACCAAAACAGTCCTGAAGTTGTTCAAATACTGTTTATCTGCCCTTGTTGTCTTCCTCTTATCACTTGCAGCTTACACAAACTGAAATTTGGTAGCAAAAACTGGGTTGTTATAAATTATTTATTTGGCAATTGGTATGGTTTTTTCTTCACTTATTGTCTAGTTTGCTAGGGTTAGGGTTAGGGTTATGGTTAGTTTGGCCTAGTAGCTAACCCTAGTTTGCTATCTGTTATTTGCTCTTTTGCAAAGTAAATAACATCAGACCTTGAAGCTTTGCTTACCCGTGGGTCTCCCTTGGGTCCTCAATGGCTAGCAAACTTCCCTTGACCTAATAAAGAAGTAGAGCAGCCCTCAAAATGGCAAGGCGGATTCCCTCAAGGGGAAGTCAATAAGGGTGCGTTAAAAACAATATTGTAACACAGACTCTCTATGGCATCTGTTTTTATTGGCTTTTCCTGCATCTAATCTTTCTCTGAATTTATTTATACAACTTTTACATGAATGTTAAAGTGAGAAAGCTTATTTTTCTTCAGGATAAAGAGTGTCAAAAGCAGGCTACACGATCACATGCTAAAATTAAGTATGATCTCCAAGGTACATCCTTTAACAGCGTTCTCTCAGGGTTTTAGCTTTTCTTGTACATGCCTGAATGGCCTTGCTGAGTTACATTATATGAAAGATGATCTGAAAGATATCTCTTTAATATCTGAAGAATTTTGCAAATGTTTCACAAAGTGCACACAGAGTACATTCCTGTCGACCCTCAGATACACCTCCGTGTCTGGCTTGTTTGCAGTCCGCACTGAAAATGCTCCTCTGCACTAGAATACCTGTGATTGGCTGAATTTGTTGATCAGCATGGTCATGAAAATGTTTTCTGATAAATTGTGAGTTCCAATTTTTTTTCCAATAAAATCTGCACCACTGAAATGCTTTTCTTTTTTTATTCACAAGAGCTGGTGTAATTCCAGTTAGCTGATGCATCAAAAAATTAACTATCAATGAAATCAACTTCAAATTTAACTTTTACCTCACATGGCTTTAAAAAAACAAACAAACTTCAACATCTACCAAACAAACACAAAATATTATCTTCTGACTGGAACACTAAGAAAGGCTGGAAAAGTTAGGAAAAAACCATAAGGAGTAAAATTAGAGAGCTTCTAAGGAAAGCTACTGCATCCTAGACACATTCTTATATGTATAAAATGTCATTAATAAAGCATACCAGCATTACAAGTATCTACATTTATACTGCATTAGTTAAGTTCTTTTTATTACAAAAAATTAGGAGGCTAAAATTAAGTTCCCAAAAGGATGCTGACATCATTTCCTGTTATGCATCCTCATGATAACAGTCACAGAGAACCTGAAACAATAGACATGCAGGGGGAAAAAATCATATAAATTATATTTAAATCTGGGAAATTACTTTAACCTATAAATGGTGGTCCAGTAAGAAGCATATCAAAGACATACAAAAACTGTTTAGTATGGTTTATTATATCCAGTATGGAACCTGGGTGATAATAATACATTCATTTTTTTATCTATTATTTTTTTTAAAAGATGATAGCAATAATATATTCATGTTAGGGTTCTTTGGAGTTAGATTATGTTAGCTAAATCACCATAATTGATTTTAGATTTCGAGCTATTTCATGCACATAGGACCTAACGATGGTCATTACCACTTATATTACAGATTTTATTCATTTGAAATATTTATTTGAATGAATCGCATCCTTCGAGCCTGAATCGTTTGAATCACAACAGATCTACAGAATGTAGATGTAACTGGTCAGTAACTGGTCTCTCTCTACTGTATAGTCTATATATAGGTGTTGTAACAGGTCAGTAACTGGTCTCTCTCTATAGTCTATATATAGGTGTTGTAACAGGTCAGCAACTGGTCTCTCTCTATAGTCAGGGTGTTGTAACAGGTCAGTAACTGGTCTCTCTCTATAGTCAGGGTGTTGTAACAGGTCAGTAACTGGTCTCTCTCTATAGTCAGGGTGTTGTGACTGGTCTGTTACTGGTCTCTCTTTATAGTCAGGTTGTTGTAACAGGTCAGTGACTGGTCTCTCTCTACACTCAGGGTGTTGTAACAGGTATGTAACTAGTCTCTGTAACGGCCAGAGATTATTCCAGCACCTTGTTGTAGGCTACAGATCTTCATGAACATTTTGGCTTCATTTCTGAATCCCTGTAATGAAGTCCACCCACATATAAAGTTACTGGTGGTGACCTTGTGACTATTGATGGTCCCAAATAAGGCTACATGGCTCACCTGTGAGTCATAAAAACACTAACAGGTCTGCACATTTGGGATTCAGGCATGAAAGCCAGGGTGCCATGGTGAGATTTTATGCTTGGATGGCATGTGCACTACATTTACATAAACAGCAGGGGGCAGTATGACTTTAAGAAGACCACAATCTCTGAGCTCCACATCTCTCCAACAGGTGTTTGATTTGAAGAGTCCTTAGAGTTATGGGTGCTCCTGTACTGTGCAGAAATCACTTCCTTTCTGAATTCGTGTATGTTAGGTAAAATTCTTAGTCTACATCTTTATTTCAGTATTTTTCTAGCCACTAACTTTAATTTTGTTTTAATTGTGTTGTGTTTCCCAAGTTAGCATATCAATTGACCCGAACCCAGAACACCCCACAAGCTTTCGGAGCCCATTCGTCTGTCCCATTGTCTTCTGTATCTTTACTTTCTCATCTTCACACACACCCCCGATCCTGACATATACACATTAACATACACACAGACCCACACACACACATACAAATCCTAACATACACACTCCAATATAACATACACATATCCAGGCACACACACATTAACTTGACCCTATTATTAACGTATGTTATTTGTATTCATAAGTTTCTGTTGTTATAGCGCTATACAAATAAAATTGAATTGAATTGAACATTCTAACACAGTACTCACACACCCCTACACCCCCCCGAAAGGAAATTCACACCTTTCACACCCAGCAGACCATTTGTTTCCTTCCTCCTACCCCACAGCTGTTTGAGGCCACTTTTCTTTGTTTCTCCCTTCCTGTACCCCCACTCACACACACACACACACACACACACGCACGCACGCACGCACGCACGCACGCACGCACACACACACACACACAGGGATGCACAAATGCACACATGTTAAGTCAAAATGGAAAAAATAAACACACCCATGATTACAAATAATCCAGAAATAAATATCCATATATTTATATGTATAAAAGTACAAATCTAGTCAAATAATTTAATTAATAATTAACATAGAATTTATTACAAAGTTTTATATTACAAATTTTCACAACAATGTATAGTATTACATTGCTGTTTTTTCCCCCTTTTCTGGTTTTATTCAAGGTAAAAGCAGAGAATAGGGATTAATAGACTACAACCATAATCATAATCCTATAAACCGAAATCTATGCATTGTTATATGAAGAAAAGTCCAGGCACTGTGGCCAAGGTTCAAATTGTTCCAGGTTAAATTTTATTCACATATTTACAAGTAAACTTGGGTTGGCAGCCAGGGTGTTTGCTCTGCTCTGCTTACCTATAAATGATTCAAAATTCATTTTTAACAGGAAAGTTTTGCTTTCTTGATTGCAGTATCACTTTAACCATCAATATCTGCTCCTGCTCTCCCTGCCCTGTCAGCATCCTCATGCTCTCTCTTTACTCTGAATGCATGAGTGAACATAAAATAAATATTAATTCAGCAAACAAGTAGTGTTTCTTGTCATGATGTTCAGGAATGGATTACTAACCATTTCTGATCTGAATGCCAATGGTTTATTATTTCAGGAAACACTAACTTATCTCTTGTACTACTGTATACGTCTGTCATCTTACTGGTCCTCATTTTCTCACTGTTCTCAATTTATTTTTCTTCTTTTCTGAGGCTGATCAAAACACAGATGAATGTCACAGCTTCCTGTAATGATAAAACTGCTTGCACTTTAATTAAACAAGCACTAATAATGCTCATTATCATAAGCAAGTACAGCTAGTAAATGATACTACTACTGTCTACATAAATTACACATGCAGCCCAATATGAATCAAACACACTTTATTCAGTTTTCACATGGGATTCCTGACAAATAAAGATCTTCCCAGGGAAGTTAGCTATGATAGCTAATGTAAGTGATGGGTGATTGATTAGATCTCGCACATGGGCCGTTTTCACAAAAAACGTTGCATTCCACTTCATGAAATTACAGACACTTTTTTTTTTTTTTGCAAAATAGTATTTATTTTCGCAATTACTGTTCGAGCGCAAAATCGCGTACTGAAATTAAAGTTAGACTTTTTGCATTATTGATGATACAGTGTTACAGTAATAAGTGTCCCCTCAGGCCCTAATAGGAACATTAGCTCTCACACATTGGCCCGTTTTCACCAAAAACGTTGGTTTCCACTTCATGAAATTACAGACTTTTTTTTTTTTTTTTTTGCAAAATAGTATTTATTTCCACAATTACAGTTCCAGCGCAAAATCGCGTACTGAAATTAAAGTTAGACTTTTTGCATTATTGATGATACAGTGTTACAGTAATAAGTGTCCCCTCAGGCCCTAATAGGAACATTAGCTCTCACACATTGGCCCGTTTTCACCAAAAACGTTGGTTTCCACTTCATGAAATTACAGACTTTTTTTTTTTTTTTTTTGCAAAATAGTATTTACTTCCACAATTACAGTTTCAGCGCAAAATCGCGTACTGAAATTAAAGTTAGACTTTTTGCATTATTGTTGGTAGGGTGTTACAGTAATACGTGTCCCCTCCGTAACTGACGGGAACGTTTACAGATCCCAACTCAACGCGAAACTGTACGCATTGTTGCGAATAACGGCAATTTGTTACGTTTAGTTATTATTATGATTACATTTGCTAATGGTTGCCTCTTGTAACACCATATTTTTATGTATATTTTTTCATATCACTGTATTGGGGGTACATTATAAAACATATTTTAATATGGGGTCACTCAGTCATTCAGCTGTGTGTGTGTGAAACGGAAAAACGAAGTTGAAGTTCTCGCTCGTCCTCGCGCTTCTAATTGTTTTCAGTTCGTAGCTCATAGCAGCAGTCCTGACCACGTGACTCTCTGTCTCGCGAGAACACCACGGGGATTGCGGCGAAGCCTCGGGGACGGCGCTATGGCTCTGTGACGTGTACTATGACGTCACAAAGAGCAGCGCCCATGTGTATATATATATATATCATATGATATATATATACGGGCGGCTGCACGCAGTTCTAGTCATTCTGTTGTAGAGCTTTCTCAGTGCGGTTGATATAAGATGGCTCTAGAAATGCAGGGAATGGACCATTTGACTAAGCAAAACGATTCTGTAGACAGAATTGCAGATCGGCGAAGTCGTGTTGCTGCAGAAGTCCAGGCCAGGACGAAGAGGGAAGTTTGGCCAAGTCAGATACAAATTGAACAAAGTGACAGGTATGTGACTAAATTAAAAGCAGATGGTACAGACCTGGTAACCAACATATTGGCGGAGGAAAAAGGAAGGCCATCGAAGAGGAGAGAAGAACTAAGGGAGGCAAATAGACTAAGATTGGAGAAGCTGGAAAATGAGGCCAAATCCAGCGCAGAGTTGTTCAATAAGATCATGAAGAAATTGACAGAAAACAAGACGGACATGACCCCTTGGGAGCTGAGATACGAGATACAAGAACATCAAAAGCTTTGTACACAATTCATTGAAGACAAGACCAAAATCATCAGTAAATTCCAGCAGGAGCTAAAAGAAAGAGATCGTCATTTTGTAAAAGGTTGCAAAATAGAGGCTGAACAAGTGGATCTCCTAATTGACAAGATGCAGGAACAGATATCAGGTCTGAAGAATGACTATAGAAATGAGCTGAACCAAATTGATAGCTCATTCGGGGATGAATGGAAGGATATGCTCCTAGTCTGCAAGAACAAATTGGAGCAGCTGTATAAGGAACGTAATAGCAAAGAACTGGACTACTTGCTGCAGAGGATGAAGATGCTAGAGGAGTATGAGGCCCTTCTGTGTAATCTGAGAATGGAGTGTATACAGGAGCACCAGAACAAAATGAAACTAAACAGTGACGCACTGCAACTAGATGAAAACCTACAGGCACGTAAAACTACCTACCTGGTTAATGAGGAGAAGGCGAAGTACAACACAGAAAAGCTGAATATAGATGAGGACGAATATGCCATCCGTAAGGCTGAGCAGTTAAGGAACATCACTAAACACCAGGCTCAACACCGTATTCTGAAGAAAGAATGTGCCATTCGGGAAAAGCAGTCCAGTAAGGACGTCCAGGTATTGACGAAAAAGTGCAATGTTCTCATACAGCAGTACAAAGATATTCAGCAGAGAATAAAGCATTTTGCGATGGTTGATGCTAAGCGTTACAAGGAAGTGAGACTGATGAATGAAGATAATGCCGAAGCATTGGTGAGCACGGCTGTGGCTTTGGACCAGATTATTCATGAACAAGTCCTGGGCCTGACCTGGAGTCCCCCTTCACTGCCCATTATGGATCACTTTAGCTCCGAGCAGCCCCAGTGTACAGACCTGGGAGAGGAGGATGAGACACAAGGTATACTGGGAGCTCGCCAAGCCTTCACTGCACAGCAGTGCAAAGCCAGAAAAAAACCTAAACGGAATGGCAGTGCTCTCAAGTTTAAGAGGATGAACGACTCTGAGGTCCAAGCATACTGGGAAAACATAGCTAATGTCATCCCTGAATCCAAACTTAAAGTCTGGGATGAACTTGATAAAGGAATCGTGAAATACTATACTGAGCTGACTGAAAGGTCTAAGCTTCTGAGAGAAACACAGCGACTCAGACAAGAAAACTTCCAGTTCCACATGCTCCTGCGCAAATATCAAAACTCAAATGCCAAATACTGAACTAATGATCCCTCCCATCCAGGTGATGCAGTCATGAGATTAAATTTTAATATTGTTTCATCATCAAAAACAATAGCAGACTAGAATAAAATATATTACCGGTTGAGCAACAAAAAAGCAAGACAAGATAATGCGAAGTATAAGAAACCCCCACATGTTTTATGGATTTATCATAAATACCCAAGCATCAGCTCTTTCCAAAACACCAGAAACTCAAAATAAACTTCATCTATAACAAATCTTTCCAAACTTTCTAAGAGAAGGAACATAATCATCACAAGTGTTCATAATAACTGATTTTTTAAAAAAATATAATGTGTTCTAGTAGTAGATGCTGAATGTCTGCAACTCCCTTAGCCTTCATGAGAACTGGCCGTCACACAGACTGCAGAATGTACAAAATTTAATTCTGCTGATCACACAAAACTGATTCAATCAAATATAATGTAATATATTGTAATAGATTCAATATAGTGGCTCAATGTAATGATTCACTATCATGACTCAATCAGTGAGGATTCAAATCAATAATAACTCAAGGATTCAATAAAAAATACCATACTGTCAGAAGAAATACTCCTGCACTGAGGACAGTATGCATAGTTTTCACATGACGTCACAAATCCGGACGTATTTTTTACCATCCACCATCTTGGTGGGCGAACAAAAAGCTTCATCACACAAGAGTAAGCATCTATAATTAACATCTGATATGGTAAAAAAAAAAAAGAAAAGAAAAAAGGCTTTCTCATCCTGAAGGTTAAGTACATTTTTTACACAAATTAATCATATTATGTTTGAGCATGGCTGAGTTTGAAATGTCATACTGGATACTGCCTGTATGCTGATCTTGATGGGAAAGTAGTAAGTGATATGCAGTATACAGCCAGAGCTCACTTCGTTGGTACCTACTGGGTTGCACAAATATAGTTTTGGTTTTACTGCATCACGTAGGAACTCTGAGAAATAGACATTCATATATTTACTGACAATAACGTATTTAGTCACGTTTATGTTTCGCATAAGCTATTAAATTCAACAGAATTAAAAGTGTTTTG
>JAQQZR010000009.1:2326218-2340863 GCA_030068235.1 Notoglanidium macrostoma | reverse complement strand
CTGGTCCTGGATGCTGTTACAACCCTACGTGGAGAGAAGATATTCTTCAAGAACAGGTACACATGGACCCCAAAGTAGCATTAATCTCTTTTTAATCCATTTGTGGTGTGATCCTCTAATGTTGATTTGTATTGTTCAGGTTTTTCTGGCGCCACATCCCACAGCAAACCACGATTGAACAATATCTGATCACGTACTTCTGGCCAAAGCTTCCAGAAAATATCGATGCTGCTTTTGAGGATCCTTCAGCTGATTTGGTGTACATCTTTAAAGGTAAGACATAGCTTTGCACTGCAAACAATCTAATAGCAGTATTATATATGAGTTGGTGTTAACTGATGCATCTTTAGGTCAGAAGGTCTGGGCTCTTAGTGGTTATGACATTGCGCATATCAAGACTCTCAAGATCTTCAGTTTACCACCTAAGGTGAAGAAGATTAATGCTGCCCTTTATGATGAGTACACTGAAAAGGCGCTGTTTTTTGTTGGCAGCGTATACTACAGGTAAGACAGTGCATAGTTAAATTACAGTCACTAAACATTTATCCTTTCTTTGTCAAGTTGTTAACTAATAAATAACATTTTTAAAGCTATGACATGCAGAAGAAGAAGATGGACCAGGGTTACCCAAAATCAGTGGAAGATAACTTCTCAGGAATGACAGGAACAGTTACTGCAGCTTTGCAGGAATATGGTTAGTATGGTTAGCGTTTACTCCTGAATTATCAGAGTCATTAACTTTGACTAAAATGACACAATATGTTTTTCAGGTGACATCTATCTCTTCAGTGGGCCAAATGTTTACCAGTACAATAATGGAAAGCTGGTGAATGTACTGAATAACGGCCACTTCTTCCAGTGCTAGTCTTTCACGCTTACCTGGGAAGTTCATTTCTAGAGCAAACTTTTAAAGAGTTTACAGAGCATTATACTCTGCATATTATGTTTAACTTACTGCTTACGTGACCCATCCTTTAACTTACTTTTAATCTTTGAAGGTGCTTGCAATGTTTTCTTTCAGAGTAATTATAATTTTTTGAGTTGAAAATAAATAAATAAATAAAAAATGTCATGGCAATTTCAACCTACTGTGAGGCTTCTATATTATACAGATATCTAGTATACAAAAGAACAAGTCCTTCTTTTTGGTCATGATGTGAATCAACAAAAAATACTGCAATTTAAAAAAAAGTTCTTTACAGATTCATTGGATAATTTATGGGTTCTTTTGAATAAAACTAAAAAAAGTGTTCTACTTGGACCCTCTACTGACTGCAAGGCAAGCCAAGGTGGTGTAATGGTTAGCACAGTCACCTTCCAAGGAAGCGCGTTCTGGGTTTGATCCCTGGGTCAACTGGTCCATATTTCTTTACTGGAGGTTGCACGTTCTCCCCATGCCTCTGTGGGTTTCCTCTGGGTATGCCTGTTTCCTCCCACAGTCCACAGACATGTGTATTAGTTCAACTGGCTTCTCTAAATTGCCTGTAGTTCTGAATGTGAGTGTGTATGGCTGTCTATCTTGGCCTCTTGCCAAAGTCAGCTTGGAATGGCTCGGGCTTCCCCTGTGTCCCGTAAATGCATAAGCGACATAGAAGGGCTATGCTTATGGACATGTTAACCTAAAATAACATACCAATAATTATAATTCATTTGATTCATTTTCTTTTCATTTCTGAATTTTCAAAATGCAAATTGAATGGAAAAGCCAAAACTTCTGGGGACAAAAAATTTTTTCCATCCAGACAGCACAAATAGTGCATACTGTTTTAAGTCTTGCCCAAGAAAACCAGCCAGTGTTGATTAGGCCCTGGCTCACATCCCAGTAGTACACGGCCATCTAGTAGTTTTTTCTGCCGGCACTCCTAATGATTCTGCTCACGTAGACTGTAGATTTCAGTGAGGCACTGGCCTGTACATTCCTGCAGGCCTTCTCGACTGGGTCACACTTGGTTCTCCACTTGATTCAGCAGCACTGCTCCACAAGCTTCACAATCTTTCATTTACTCTTTCATCCACTCTCAGAAACCGACAAGGACATAGGGAACATGCACAGAACCACGGTATATTAAAATGCTAAAATATATGTAAGCAGAGTTTAAAAAAAAGACTGCACAACCAACGTACCTCTGATTCATGGACGTCTAACTTTCTTTATAATACAATCGAAAGGGACGAATTTACTAACTATGAAATGCCATAATATTGTCAGTGCAGTTTAGACCAGTAGGTTGTGTTATTGTTGTGTGTCTCAGATGTGTGAGCGATCCTGCCAAAATGTCACAAGAGAATGATCATGAAATACTGCAGAAGATTTCTAGAGAAGGAAAAGGCATTGCTTCATATCCAGCCTCTCATTTTCCCACCACAATGATATTAACAAAGAAAGTTGGTCAAGCATTGCGGAGTAATATAATACAGCATGTGGAATATGAACCATGGTATATATTCTGATCTATTCCCCATCTGTGATGCTTGTTAGAACCACTTGCTCCTTTGCTGGGGATAAATGCGAATACACTGTGTGCCTCTTACCGTCTAGCAAGACAGAACCACTCCCAGTCCCAGTGTCACCATACAAGCTCTGGGTCTGAGGTATGACCCTTCTTGTTTGAGAAAGTTGTATATTATGCTAGAGAATAGTCACATCCATTTTAGTGTGGGCTTCAATTTCCTACAACTGAGATGGCATTGGTAGTCAGTCCAGTGCCTCCAATACCTTTCTCAGGTGCATGAGGTGTTTGAAACAAAACAACCCTTTGTCCATTGTAAGTGGTGGAGCAGCTGCTGGATAATGTCGTAAACCATTAAAAAAAATTGACGGGTGTCACTGAGACCAAAAGGCAGGATGCGATACTGCCATAAACTACCTGGCCTAGTGTTGGAGCACATTTAAAGTGAACCAAATTTAGCTCAATCAAGTGTCAATAAGTATGTGTATAGCATTTTTAACTGTAGATATTGTCACAAAACAGCTTTACATAAATCCAGATGTAGAGCCATAGTGAGCAAGTCAGGGGTAATAGTTGTCCCTGAAATTGAACACCAGGATCAATCCAGCAAGTCCAGAGGGTGAAAGGGGCAGGATCTGGCACCAGGATCACAGAACAGCTTGGCATACAGAACAGATTGTTCGGTATTACAGGAGCATACAGTTGCCGAAAACGGTGATCAGATCAGAGCCTTATGTAACACCAAACTTTATTTCTGTACACATAATGAAAACACCATTAACTTTTAAAAACTAATTTGTCTGTGATTCTCAATGTAGGGTCTGTGGGGCCTTATTATGCCAATTCCAACTCTAATGACAATTTTAATAAAATGGGTTCCGTGGGAGCTATGATTTCAACAAATAGGCAAAATATTATCGTACACTTGTAAATAATGTTCCTATTTTCTTTTAACGGTTTGTGTGTAAAGAAATGTACACTGATAGGATCTGTGATTATTTTTACAGGGAGCGCTGGCTGTAAGAAGTTTGAGAACCCCTTATTTAAATGCATGCTGTAGTGGTCAAATAATTCCTAAAGCAAGGTCCCTGAAGCAAGTTAGCAAAAAACCTGTATCCATTGATACATCTTGAAATCTACTTCATCTTATCTTTTGACAAAAAAAGGCCTCACAATATTATATTTTTTAAGATTATACACATGGATCAGCTTGGTATTTTTCAAGGATAAGGTTGTTGTATATAAAATATATTTGTGCTAACAACAATTCAGGCAGTTTGAGCCAAAGGCTACTGTCTTAGGCATGCATGAAACAAGCACTTAGTACTTGAAAGCACAAGTTTTGGAATATATGAAATATCCTATACAAGTTATGTGTAAGAATTTGACTGTCTGATTTTTTGGAGACAGCACATTTAATTGGAACCAGGCTGCACAAGCACATATGTAAGTGAATTTCCTGTGGGTTGACAAAGTTGGCCAACGATCCAAGGGAAATTGTTGATGATATCAGCAGGCACGCAGACAAGCTGAAAAACCCAAATAAAGAAAATCGTATTTGCCAACATCCTGCCTTTAGACATGTAATGTGACTTGTTTTGCCTTGAGCAAGGGATTTATAGTATATGGCTCAACATTAGTTGGGGTAGACCCAGTTTAAAGCAGCACAGAGCAGGAATCTGCCTGCAGTGTGTCATCAAACCTCAGAAAAAAAAAACAAAAAAAAAACACAGAATCTACACGGTTTTTAATTAAAGAAAAATCATTAACATGTTTCAAAGGTATAATTCTGTACAGCCTATATATGATTTAAAACTTAAGTTGGGTCACGCCAAATTGGTTTTCCATGTCAAGTTGGCAAGAGAAAAAAAAAAAAAAAAAAAAAAAAAAAAAAAAAAATATATATATATATATATATAAAAGTCCATCATGGATGATTAAAAAAACAAATACAAACTGTAGACCTTGTATAATGGATGGACACTGTGTTGTGGGGTTGTTTTGTGAATGGATTTGCATCAAATATTACTTAAAGAAGAAAATTGTTTCACAAACTGATCACACACTTTTAGAAGAAAAAGGATCTCTCAAATGTTCGTTGGATGACTAATGGATCTAGTTTTCAAAAGGGGAATCTGATCATTTCTGAGAGTTAAAAGTCTTTTGTGGGACAAAAAAAAGAAAAAAGAAAACTTGTTAGCTAGATTAAAACTTGACAAAAGTTTTGCCACATTTTTACGCCATAATCAGTACTACTGCCAGTTGTAGGTATAAAACATTTGTACTTAAATTTAATTAAATTGTTTCTTCAATCTGTCAGCAAATTGCTTTAGGCTATATTTAAGGAAATTCAGGATATGGAGTCATCCTTGATTTCCTAGGTGTGTAAACTTTTGTTGTCTAATGACGTACATTGTTGCGCAATATCCCCTCCATTTACATATAAAAGTTAGGACTGAAGGTACATGAGCTTATCAGAAGAGAAGCAAAATGAAGACTTACTACCAGTTGTACATCTTCGTTGCCCTGGTGTTCAGGGTTCACTCGGTACCACTGACTACTGACTTGAACGATGAAGAATTTGCAAAGGTAAGAATGGCATTCTACTCTGCAATGGATTTCTTTATTTAATTTTTATATTATTTTATCTAACCTGTATTATTTTTCCTATTTAACTAGAATTACTTGCAGAAATTGTACAACATGCAAAAGGAGAACAAATCGTCCTTTGGGCGCAAAGTCAGTGAGATGAGCTTGAAGCTGAGTGAGATGCAGCAGTTTTTCGGGTTAAAGGTGACAGGAACTCTGGATGCTGAAACGCTGGAGATGATGAAGAAGCCTCGCTGTGGAGTTCCAGATGTGGCTGCGTACACCGATGGCTCTTCAAGTAACAAATGGTCCACCAACAAACTGACTTACAGGTACGAACAGTACAGTGGTCTTAGGCTGTTAAAGCTTTATGTATCGACCATGTGAGCTGATTTAATAAGTTACACTTCATTTTTTTATTGTACAGGATTGAGAATTACACTCCTGACATGTCTGTGGCTGAAGTGGACGACTCTATCGAAAGAGCGCTGCAAGTCTGGGCTCATGTCACTCCTTTGAGGTTCACCCGTATCTACAGCGGTATAGCTGACATCATGATCTCTTTTACTGTCGGAGGTGAGATTCTTACTTCATCCAGTGGCATTGGTACCATTTCCTGTCAGCACAGCCTGTGTTGGAGTCTTGTGGAATTTTATCTAATGTTGAACAGTTTTTTGTTAACAAGGCAGATTAGAAATTGTGAAAGCCAGCATTTTAATATATTATATGTCAGCGCACCATTCAGAGACACTGTCAGTTAGTGGTCAGCACATGTACATTTGTGACAATGCTAAGCTAGGTATGTATATGAATGTTTCTTATTTCCAGATCATGGTGACGGCTCTCCATTTGATGGACCTAATGGGCTCTTGGCTCATGCGTTTGGCCCCGCTCCTGGCCTGGGCGGAGATACCCATTTTGATGAAGATGAGACCTTCACCTTCAAATCTCCCAATGGTAAGCAAGTTCACATTTCTTCAGACTTGATGCCGTGTATGAGATACAAAAATAAACATCATGTCCATCCATCTTTATTGGGGTACCACAGGATACAACTTGTTCTTGGTGGCTGCCCATGAATTTGGACACGCCCTGGGCCTTGACCATTCACGTGATCCTGGAGCTCTCATGAATGCAAGGTACACCTACAGAGATGTTGACAGCTTCATTCTTCCTCAAGACGACGTCAGTAAAATTCAGGCTCTCTATGGTAAGCTTCTGGAATTCGTAATTGTGATTAGTTGTCTAGAAAAGCTAACATGTCAAACATCTACTGAACAAAATGAAATGAACTCGACAGGCCCAAACCCTGATAAACCCGATAAACCTGAGCCCACACCTCCAGCCACTCCTAACGCCTGTGACCCCAATCTGGTCCTGGATGCTGTTACAACCCTGCGTGGAGAGATGTACTTCTTCAAGAATCAGTACGCATGGATAGAAAAATATTCTAAAACCTACTAAATAATGGTTTGAGAGTCTTTAATGGTTCTAACTTTTCAATGCTTATTCCTGTTGTTCAGAATTTTCTGGCGCCACCAGCCTCAGAGTCCTCAAAATGAACAATATCTGATTACGAGCTTCTGGCCAGAACTTCCAAATAATATCGATGCTGCTTTTGAGGATCCTTCAGATGACTTGGTGTACATCTTTAAAGGTAAAAATATTTATTGATTGAATTTTAATATATTGTGATTAACAGTAACGATATGAAATCTACATAAGCTACAATTTGGTGTGTACTTTGGTGTTTGCGATCTTCAGGTCAAAATGTCTGGGCGTTCAATGGTTATGATGTCGTGAATCGCAAGAGTCTCAGTAGCTTCAGATTGCCGGCTAAAGTGAAGAAGGTCAACGCTGCCGTTTATGATGATTATACTGGAAGGACGTTGCTGTTTGTGGACAAAACATACTACAGGTACATCTTAGTGTATTGTTATATTTTAAAAAAATATATAAGACGGGATGCTCATTGTTTTTCAAGTTATTTATTAATGAAAATATTTTTAAAGCTATGACACGTACAACAAGAAGATGGACAAGGGTTACCCTAAACCGGTGGAAGAGAGATTCCCGGGAATGACAGGAAAGGTTACTGCAGCCTTCCAGCACGGTGGTGAGTATTTAAATTTCCAAAAATAATCTGGGCTAATTTGGACCTAGGATTATCAACTTGCTGACTTTATTCACCCCACATGTTTCTGCAGGTTTCACCTACCTCTTTGTTGGACCACGCATATTCGAGTTTAGCGAATCAACACTGCTGCGCGTGCTGGGAAACAACTACTTCTTGCAGTGCTAGCCTTTTATGTCTTTTATATTTATATGCCATGCAGACAGTTGACATGCTGATAATACAGTGAACTATTTAATAAATTAAACGTCAAATTTTTATTTAATTTCTGTAATTGTAATTCCTTAAATTGTGCTTTCTAAATAAACTTTTCATTCTGATTTAAAGCTAATATGAGAAGTCCAGACATTTTATTATTGGAAATGAAAGGCACTAAACAAGCTGAGACAAGAGTGCATGACAGCAAATAAAACACATCCCACATTTTTTTCCATTAGTTTGGTGATGTCAGGTAACGTTATTACTATATTTAAGGTTTTTTCCCCACACATTTTTAAAATAATAGCCATCATAGACAGAACCCAAACAGATGCTGGGCTTCCAGATAAAGTTCATATTCCAGTAACATGAAATCTAATTAGAATAATCACACTGACAAGATTAAAAAATATTATTTCAATGCACAGTGATGTCATTACATCATGCAGTGTATTTATGCAGAATGGTTCTATGTATATATAGAAAAGATAATGCTCAAACTAGAACCCTAATAAGTTCTTTGGGTCGTTCCTTTAAGGGAAACCCATAAAGGTTCTATGTTGAACTGTGTAACACTGTATTTTCATATATGTGAGAGTTCCAAGTGCCTCATCAGAACCTTTATAGAACACATTTTCAGTTACAATCTTATAGGTTGAACCATGCTCGAACACACACACACACACACACACACACACACACACACACACACACACACACACACACACACACACACACACACACAAGTGACTATATCACCATAATTTAATTCTGTATTATTGGTCCAGTTTTGAAAAACAAAACAAAACAGAAACAGAAACAAACAAAAAAGACCCATACAGTACAGTCATTGTTCTATCCACAGAATTCCCTAATCTTTGTCCGTTGTGTTGCTTAGCAACCAAACATGGAAGGTGTTCTCTAGAGGTTTGTTCGTTCTGGGCTACTATAGCATCACAACATGGCGGCTCCGAGGTGGACTCCGAGGGCTCATTCGAAGCTTATGAAAACACAATGATTCATAGCTACATGTAAATTATACACTAATGAAAACATACTTACAATTTCCATTAGTATATTATAGAATATATACTCAGTTTCTGCTAATAGATACCATCAAATCCTACATAGTGAACCTTTAATTATACCACAGTGTGGTTAGATTCTCAAATCTGATTGGTCAGAAGGTGTGCATTATTTTCATATAAACAGACAGTCTTTCTTGTGTTATTTCTTATATAACAAGGAACATGGAACCGTTTGTTTTCCTAAATCTGTTACTTTTTAAAGGATGTTTTTAAATTACGCTTCTGGAAATTTTTACTTTGTAAGAGTCATAAAGTGCAAAATTTGATATACCTAATACAACTGTACTGTCATTATTACAAAAAAGGGAAAGAAATCATGTGATATTTTTTGAACATGTTATAAACATGACCTTTAATTTATCCTGCATTTTCCTACTGTTTGTTTCAGAATTTTCTCCGTCCACTCTTTGGTAATGTCTCTGATGACGGTTTTCACTGATGGTCGTCATCTCCCAGAACATTTTAAAATATTGTTATACTTTCCCCAGCCCTGTAAAAGGTTTCTGTTTGGGTTGTTATTCTGATTTTATGACTGATTCTTAAATTGACTGAGTAAAGCAAACTGCCTGAGAATATAAATTTGTGTCAAAATTAAGACTCAGTTTGCAGTTTGCTACATTGATAACACATTAGATGCCCTAAAGAAGCTAATTCAAATTAATTATTAACTATAGCATGGTAATATCAGTGATATTTAATTCATAACATCTAATTCATGACATATTTTAAAAAAAATAATAATAAATGAACATGGAATTTTGTTTTGTACATCGGCACATGTTTCACTTTTTACCCACAATCCAAAGTGCAAGTGGTTATTTAATCGTCTAGAAGAAATTTGAGCTACGTGTGTTTGCATGGTGGCGTAATTCAGAGGCATGCAAATGCCAGGTGAGGATTTAATCCTGATGTCTAGAGGATTTACTGTCTATTATTGTTTTGTGATGACGCTCTCAGCTCCTGGCCAGACAATTTCCTTTCACGCTACTGTTCGGAAACTATAATCTACAAATCTGTCCTGACACGTTCTCTCTGACAATTTCACACTTACAATGTCACGCTAAGTATAAAACATCATGGGGTGGATCACACACGTGTTTACGTAAATACTGGGGAACTTCCTGTCATTTAGGAGATGTGATAGTGTCACTTGATTGACTGGCAAAACATCTTCAGCACATCCAGGGTTTGATAATTAACTGATCAGTTGGACTGTAGTTAAAAAATATGTTCCAAAAAAAAATTTCACACTACAAGAATTTCTGTACTTTCTAAAATAAAACTCTATGTGTGATACTTTTATCTTGTAATATTTCACATTATAGTGTATTGTCATTACCTTAAACAGATATTAGAGTATGAATGTTCTAAATTAAATTATTTTTAACGGTGTAAAGCATTGTTAAAAGCTGCTATAATGTAACTGATGATGTGAAGTTATGTAAATAGTGAACAGGAAATAATCTGTCTTACGGACGTTCCACAATATTAAACGCAGCTATAAATGGATAAAAAGTATTACGTGTCATTAATTAATAAATAAAAATTTCGTAATTGTTGGCAATAAAACACTCCCTGTGATAGAACAACATTATAAAATGCTTTATTATGTTATATTATATTATATTATATTATATTATATTATATTATATTATATTATATTATGTCATAGTTTAATTTTTTTTTATATTTTAAATGCACTTTTATTTTTTGTGTGGTTTTTTTTAGGTACTTGTTTAAATTTTATGCATTTGCAATAGAGTAGTAAGTAAGACAGGAATGATGTATAGAGAATACTCTTGCATTGTAAACATTTCCTGCCAAAACCTCAGATATGTTTAGATTTCTCTAGCTCACCGCCTTACCTGCTAGCATTAGTAGCTCTCTCTCATAACCCTTGGTGATGCCTACATGGTTGATGGACCATCCAACCCTTATGATTTTGCCCCATCTAGTAGCATTGGTGGAGACACACTTGTTAATGAATATGAAAGTTTCACCTTCACTTCCTCTAGTGGTGAGACAACATAGATACAACATATCATATCAACATAGATATGATAACATATAATATAATTCATCTGCAGCTTAACTGCAAGAAATATGTTCTTCTTTCTTAATGATTTGTTTTGTTTACAATAAAATCATCATTGCAGCTTTACAGTTACACTGCTATTTTAACTCTATATTGCCAAGATTTTATACAAAAAAAAAAGATAAAATTCATCAATTGAATCAATTTCTTTCAGTAGTTTTCCGAGAAGCTGATCTAGCTATTTTAAATGAACACCGAGATCCGACTTTAACATAGACCCCGAGTGAGACACGTCACTCTGACGTCAGCTGTGTTAGAAAAAACCCATCTAGTGTGGCAATATATTTTGCTTTTAGACAATTGAATTATTGCAAAAAGGAATTACTCTGCTACAAATGCCATGTTAAAAACTCATGTTAATGTTATTCGACAAAAAATAATTACAAAATAGTCAGAAATTTGACTCGCAGTGAGTCTAATCTAAGGGGTTTCCTCAAATTCCCCTAAGATTCTCCACATGGCAAGCATGCCAGTTGAGGATTAAACCAGTGACAAGAGACAGCTCCTGTTCATTTTAAGCCTCTCTTCCACTGACTAGAGTTTGTTTGGCTTTTAAACCTGCTTTAAAATAATTGCTTAAGTCTTCTATTGGATTAAGTCTTTCTCATTTTTATTTCACATAATGCTCCAAGGTTAAATTTGTGTGCAATGTGACATTATCTATCCATATATTTATTGAGACAAACTCATGTATAATGTAAGAGTTACGGTTAGTCCTTGATGGTGACCATGATCGCTCTATCTAGTGATGTTTCAACAACAAAACTGCCCCAAATGCTGGGTTGTTATAACACATCTAATGGGGAAAATACACCAAAGCTGGGTTGAAACAATCCAGCAGTTGGAATGTTAATTACCCAATGGTTAGGTTAACATATTATGAAATATACCAGTAAAATGACCCAACTCACTCAACCCAGCAATTGGGTTATTTAAATAACCCAGCATTTTTTTTAAATATGAGAATGGATGTGTAAAAATGGCATGATATTTATTGGGGAAATCATTAAATCTTTGTCTTTCTCCATAGTAGTGATGTAGAACAAGGAACAGGCAGATAACATTAAACAAGAATAATCCATAATGATAAATGAGGGGGAAAAACGAGGTGAGGGTCAAAACCAGGAAATACTAAACATAGAACTAGAACTAGAAAACAAAGACTGGGTATAATGATACAGAGAACAGTCAATAAGACTTGTCAAGTAGGCATGGATACAACAGGGTATAAAGAAGCCAACTACAGTGAGAACAGGTGCACGCAATAAGAAACAGAGCAATGACAGGACCAGAATCAAAAGAAGTTCTGAAGTTGCAGGTTTTTGGATTTGCCAGTAATTCCAGCTCTCTGCAGTGCCTCCAGCACCTTTCTCAGGTGCATAACGTGTTTGAACAGAACCACTACTTTGTCCCTAATAAGTGGTGGTGTGGCTGATGGAGAATGTCCACGAACAGCTCCAAGCTCTAAAACTGTAGGCAGGAAAGGTGGGATGTTGTACTGCCATAGTCCATTCTGCATACAGAAGGCGCACTTGATGGTATCTGCCAATAGCCTTTGGCAAGATCCTGTGTCAAAATCTACCCTCAAAATTTTCAGTTCAATCCAATTTTATATGTAAAGCATTTAAAAAAAAAAATGCTACATACTAAATACAGGTTATCAGTCCTGGAAAGCAGGAGCCGTGGAAACAGCATATGGAAGGAACATGTCTGAATTTGACTGATTTATTATAGTTGTTTTACTTTGGAAATCATACCTTACAAGTGTAAGCTGATTTCCTGAAGGTTTACAACAAAAGCTTCACTGGAAATCCTACTAATGGCATTTGCCAACATCCTCCTTCAAAAAGGTGTGACATGACTTGTTTTGGATGGAGCAAGCATTTAGTAAAGCATTTGTATCAACATCAGCTGGTGAATCATCAGGAAATCTGTTAGCAAGAAGTCACGCTTTAATGCCTAACAAACAAAACCCTGTTTTCTACAGTTTCTTCACCTAAATCAGAAAAGTGATTCAAAGATACAATTCTATAACAGCCAAATGGATCAAATGATGTACAATGGGTTCAGAAAGTATTCAAATCCCTTCAGTTTTTGTGCATTTATCATATAGATTTTGTTGAAATTAAATTAAATTTACCTTTTTGGTTTGGTTTTCAGCAGATGTAGTGCAAAGAGCTCAAATAGAAAAATTTCTGTATCATTAGACCAGAAAATCTTTTTCATAATACTTCCATTTATGCCCTTTAAGTGCCTGCCATATGGCTTTTTGGCTTACATCTAGCCATGCTACCATGAAAGTTTGATTGATGGAGTATTTCTGATCTGGCTGTCCTGGGCAGGCAGGACGTCTACAGAGAGCTTCTGAAACGCTGTTAGAGTGGCTATTGGGTTCAATCCATTTTAAATTAAATCTATAACACGGTAAAATGTGCGATAACTGAACATTTTCCAAACCTACTTGTATTATTTGAAATTTAAGCCATCTCACACCAAATACATTAAACATGTCACCTTGCCAAGGGAAAATAAGGATTAATTAATTCATATTTGCCACTGAAATATTTGTTTATATTTGCTATTAATATAGTATGCTGTGCATTGGACAAGAGAAAATCAGTTTTGACATTATTATTATAATTATTATTATTATTATTATTACATGACCATTCTTCTTAAAATACTTTGCAAGCATTGTCCATCACAATTCATAACATTAAAAAATATATAACTGACCACAAAGTTCATTTTGATGGTTAATGGTTCTGCTAACAGTTTCTAAAGTGGTTCTACTTGGAATATTTTCTGAAACTAAAACCTTAGTTGGGTTCTTCAGAGTGACAAACCGAAGAAACCTTTAGAGCACTAGATTAAAACATTTTTGTACAAAAAGTGTAGCAATGTTATAATTAAATAATAAGTAGCATCGTCATTGCCAGATAAAAATACATTAATGAATTACATTGGCTGTTAACTCTATTGCATACATACTCGATCTCTGTTAGTCGAAATCGTCAGCATGACTCACTTATCGTTGTTGCTCAATATGTCATCCGTTATCCTATATAAAAGCAGGCAAAAAAACCAGACTACACCAGCTATTGGATGAAACCCAAGATGAAAACTTACTACCAGTGGTGTGTCGTCGTTGCCCTGGCGTTCAGGGCTCACTCAAGTCCAGTGCTGCCATCTACAGAGAAGGGTGATGAAGAATTAGCAAAGGTAAGAAACGTAATCCATTGTGCAACTTAAATTTCACCGCATTTTAGTTAAACAGGTTTCTAACTGTAGATTGTTTCTATTTAACCAGAATTACTTCAAAAAAATATCCAACATGGAAGAGGAGAACAAGTTGTCCTCTGGGCGCAAGGTCAGTGAGATGGAGCAGTATTTCAGGTTAAACGTTACAGGAACTCTGGATGCTGAAATGCTGGAGGTGATGAAGAAGCCTTGCAGTGGAGTTCCAGATGTGGACGCATTCAAAGCCAGAAATTACAAATGGTCTACCAACAAGTTGACTTACAGGTACCAAAGCAACATCGTGTTCTAAACCCATTCTAGCTTCCTGTATCAAACAAAGGAACTGACTTAGTTACTTTATTCTACAGGATTGAGAATTACACTCTTGACCTGTCTGTGGCTGAAGTGGACGTCTCTATCGAAAGAGCGCTGCAAGCCTGGGCTCGAGTCACTCCTTTGAGGTTCACCCGTATCTACAGCGGTGTAGCTGACATCATGATCTCTTTTACTGTCGGAGGTGAGATTCCTACTTTATCCATTTCCACTGATATCATTTAAATATAATGTTGTCTTAATCTCAGGGTAAGATAAAGGTTGTGAAAGCCAGGATTTGAATTATTTCATAAGACATTAGAATTATCAGTTAATGATCAAGAACTGAAATGTAGTCTTTAATGAATCTTTGTGACAGTTAGTGTACTTCACAACTCAAAGCCTGGTGTAGACTTAAAAAAATTTTCAAATTTATTTTGATGTTAGTAGAATATGTTTTCCATTTCCAGATCATGGTGACGGCTCTCCATTTGATGGACCTAATGGGCTCTTGGCTCATGCGTTTGGCCCCGCTCCTG
>JAQQZR010000009.1:2314883-2326118 GCA_030068235.1 Notoglanidium macrostoma | reverse complement strand
TGTGTGTGTGTGTGTGTGTGTGTGTGTGTGTGTGTGTGTGTGTGTGTGTGTGTGTGTGTGTGTGTGTGTGTGCAGCACCCATTGTCAGATGTAAAATTGATGTAATCTACATCTATTGATGTAAAATACTAACATCAGTTTGAAATAATTTAACTATGAGTAACAAGACTAACAATATTACTTAACAAGTTTGGTATTTAACAAAAAAAATAGCTAAAGAAATTGTTGATTTAATGGAACAAGATAACAAAAACATCACAGATAAATTTTTTCAATACAAATTGCATTACAGACTAATATCAGTAAGCAACAATTAATATAAATATCACAGCAATGATAATACATATGAAAAAGGGCATCTTACTAGTTAGATCAATTAAACTACCTTAATAATAATAAAAATGTGCACAAGGATTACTATCAGTAATTACAGCAGGCAGATTAAAGATAGGGTAAGGAAGGAAGGTTGCCTTGTTTTCTGATTTGGGTGTCAACATTTCCGTCAAATCTGGATTTTTCCTGCCTGATCCATTGAGTCAGTGATTAAACCCGTTGCGCAATATGTCTGCATCTGAAGCGTATTTAAACCTCTCAGCCTCCGAGTCCAAACCAAAGCGCTGAAGATCCTCGAGGAGGAGACAAACACGAAGATGTACTACGCAACCTGCTTTCTCATCGCTCTGGCGATTACCGTTCAGTCGGGTCCAATACCAAAGCAAGACGAGCAGGATGATGCTTTTGCAGAGGTAATGAAGCTTTACTCTACGTTCCACAATGTCCGCACAATGTCTTTACAACACTACATTAATTTTTGTTTTATTTCTGTCTGTAGGCTTACCTGAAGAAATTCTACAACCTCACTTCATCCACCAACAAAAGTAGATTCACTCAGCTGGGTCTCAAGCTAGCCGAGATGCAGAAGTTTTTTGGACTCACCGTGACGGGGACGCTGGACTCCAACACCTTGGAGATGATGAAGAAGCCCCGGTGTGGAGTTGTCGATGTGGGTGCGTACTCCACGTTCGGGGGAGACCTGAAATGGCAGACAAACCAGCTGACCTACAGGTGAGAACCACAACAAGTATGTAATGGAATGCAGAGATCTCAGTAAAGGCGTCGCCACAAATCCTTCCATACATAAGCCTGATTGCAGTCAATGTTTTTTTCCCCATGCAGGATTGAGAATTACACTCCTGACATGTCTGCGGCTGAAGTGGACGACTCTATTGAGAGAGCGCTGCAAGTCTGGGCCCGTGTCACTCCTCTGAGGTTCACCCGCATCTACAGCGGTGTAGCCGATATCATGATCTCCTTCGGGAGAGGATGTGAGTTCACACGCTAACATCTACATCTATTGTTGTAATTTTGCATGGTATATATTCCCTAGAATGTGTGTTATTTCTATTAATTGATTAAAAAAAAAAAAGTGTTATTTAACAAAGATAAATGTACAACCGTTAATACGATAAAGCGTTTTGTTAAGAGAGGTTTGGTTAAAATTTATGGAAGATTTCTCTGTAACACCGGATAAAAAAAGCAGATACAACATAAAACGGATAAAAATTCATTCATTAATAAATTGAAAATTGTAGTTGTTGGCCATTGTAACTGGTAGGAATGAAAAGGTTGAGTAATAAAACACTTTGGAACTTGCTGTTATAGGAAAGTAATGAATTTTTGATGTAAGAAAATGAATGGATTATATTCGTGTAATTGCATAACCCCAAGTGATTTATACCATACTTATATTCTATTCGATTCTTACCTGTTCTGTATATTAAAGCATGCATCAATTTTAAAAGGATCTACATGTTCAACACACCTTTATGGTGATCTGTTGGTGGTGTTGTTTTATTAGGAATTTGATTACAATTTTGAAATGAATGCTGATCGCTTTCCTGTAAACACCTTTATGAGACAACACAAAAATAAGAGTGGATTGATCTATATAATTTATGCATATTGATCATTTTCTGTAAAAATGAAGAACCTCAGATTTCGTTAACCCACTCTGTTAACTGGCAGAATTTGTAGTTACTATTCCGGAATCGCAAAAGGATTATGTGTTTTTCTTTCAAAATCCCACTCCCACCACTCCCACAGAAAGTTTGACCAATCCTGTTGACTCTAGCAGGTGTTAAGGCTGTTGGCTAGACATGCAAAAAAATTTCTTCACTCCTGTTCCTGAAATATTTGAAATACTGTGTTGAACCATGTAATACATGCATTAAAACCGAGTTTTCTTTCATAGCCCATGGTGATGCCTACCCATTTGATGGACCATCCGGCACTCTGGCTCATGCTTTTGCCCCATCTAGTGGCATTGGTGGAGACGCACATTTTGATGAAGATGAAACGTTCACCTTCACTTCCACCAGTGGTGAGACAAATAGACACTGAACCTATAATATAAAAGACCTAGGTCGTACAGCTTAACCACAAAGACTAACCATGTCTTCTTCTTCAGGATTTGTTTTGTTCCTGGTGGCCGCTCATGAGTTTGGTCACTCTCTGGGTCTATCTCACTCCAGTGACCCCGGTGCCCTGATGTACCCGACGTACAGCTACAGAGACCCAAAGACATTTGTTCTGCCTGCAGATGATGTCAAAGGCATTCAGTCTCTCTATGGTAAGCGCACACTGCGCAAAATTACCTTAATATTTACAGATACATTCATTAATATTTACAGCATTAATAATGTAACATTTGTTCACAGTGGCACATTGTACCAGGTAGCAGGCTTATATTATAAAAAAAAAATCACTACTGTTATATTGCTGTTTTATTTATTTATTTATTTATTCATTTTGTCAAATATATATACTGATTTTTGAATTCAATTTATTAAGTAAAACATATTAACGAAAACTGATATAATATGGAAACATGTTATTCCACAATGTATTCCAGTGTTATTCCAAAACATATGGAAACATATCATTCCACAATGATATGGAAACACTCATTTGATTTTAGTAGCTTTCCTGAGTAGTAATGTGTCGTTTGCGAACGAGTCGGCTCGTCAACCGACTCTTTTAGGGAACGTTGAGGTCAGATTAGCTGTTTTTTCTTATTATTTTATGTTGTAGATGTATGCAATGCGGATAAGATTGTCATGGTATTATTTTCGTCAAAAAACATTTAAATGTTCAAAATAACGCAAACTATCTGGTTCTGAACAAAAACGGAAACGAGCCGTTTTGAAGCCGAAAGAGTCGGCTCTGACTGATGAGCTGAGTCAAATGATCTGACTCACTAAAAAAGAGCCGAAATTCCCATCACTGTTCCCGAGTAGCTAGTTAGCGAGCTAGCATTGCTATCTATTTGAAGCAGGGGGCTAGACATTAGTCAGCTGTTTAATGTCAATATCCTTGTTTATGTTCTTAATTACAGTTTAGGTGCAAGGTGTAACAAGAATGTAACTCATTATTAGTTAAAACATGTACTTATAATAGCCTATATAATTTAGTAGCTACTGGCTGTTAGGTAGCTATCTAGACGCTATCAGGTCACCAGGTCACCTGCATATCTTGACCCCTATTTTAAAATGGTTCCGATAGCACTTGTTTGCTACTATTATTGTCAAAAATTATAAAAAAAAAATAAAATAAAAAATGAAACATAATTAAAAAACCAGTATAACGTTTCACAAGTGTAAGTTTTTTTAAATAGTCCAATGCACCAAAGATATTTTCCTAGAATCACACACACACACACACACACACACACACACACACACACACACACACACACACACACACTGTTGCTTCAAATTGTAAGAACAGTTCAAATGACTCCTTTTCTTTGTAAAATATTTATAACTTTTCTAACACCTACTTTCCAAACATGTCACCAGGCCCAAACCCAGATAAACCTGTTGGACCCAGTAAACCAAATCCACCTCCCGTCACCCCGAGTGCTTGTGACCGTACTCTGGTCCTCGATGCTGTAGCAACTCTGCGTGGAGAGAAGCTCTTCTTCAAAGACAGGTACACATGGATTTACAAAAAAAAAAACTTTCTATAAGATGGGTTAAAACTCTATCTGAGATATATTTTTCATTTCTTGCCCATGTGTTTGTCTCCTTTAGCTTCTTCTGGCGCTTATTTGGGACCAACCAAGTCCAGCAGCAGCTGATCAAGAGCTTCTGGCCCGAGGCTCCAGATAATATCGATGCTGCATATGAGAACACTGTGCAAGACAGGGTCTTCCTCATCAAAGGTAAGTTAACATACATAATCACTTTTAAACGATCGTTTGTAATACCAATGCTCATAAAGCAGCTTGAGATAACTATGGGAACTTATGCTCTTTAGATCAGACAGTCTGGGCATTCAGTGCTTATGACCTTGTGAGTGGATTTCCCAAGAGCCTTAGCAGCTTGGGTCTGCCTGCTAAGGTGAAGAAGGTCAGCGCTGCACTTTATGACGAAAACACCGGGAAGACGTTGTACTTTGTGGACAACAGTTACTACAGGTAGGAAATACATGGCATTGTTAGATTGCATTAAATAGACTGACAGAATCCATTAAATCCAATATTTAGCTAGCTATATAAGGAATTTATAAGTATTTGTGAGTAATTGGTGAGCTTGTCTTGTTACCAAGATTATTTTACACTTTTACATTGCTGAAGTATAAATAGAGTACATTAATAAAGATCTACCCAGTTTTCTCGGAAACTAACCAACTTGAATATTTTCTCAGTTATGATGAAAACAAGAAGAAAATGGACACCGGATACCCCAAACTGGTGGAACGTGGCTTCCCGGGCGTTACTGGGAAAATCACTGCTGCTTTCCAGTACAGCGGTCAGTATTTTTATAAAAACGTATATTATTCAGAATATTAGGATCTTCTTAATCGTTCTACGATTATATAAATGTGTGCTGATGTTATGTCAATCCTCTTTTTCAGGTTTCACCTACCTCTTCAGCGGAACACAAATTTTTGAGTACAGCACTTCTACCAAGAAGGTGCTGCGTACGCTCGATAGCAACTACTTCCTGAAATGCTAGTGTTTTTTTTTTTTTTTTTTGACCCATGGCCCAATGTTGAATCAGGGCTATGAGTAAATCTCAGTTGATCGTATAATGAATTCAACTTATTTATAGTTTACTGGATTTCTAAAAATGTATTTATTTACTGTCATAAGAAATTGCATTGTTATATAATTCAAGATCCTATTTACTTTTGTTGTTTAAAGGAAAATAAAGATAGCATGGAAAAAATTGTACTTGTCCTTTGACCTTTTTAAGGTTCGGTGTCAAACCTTCAAGCATATCAAACCTAACAAAATGCCTTTGAGTTGCTTTTGTAAAAGAAAATATATAAAAAAACTGAAAAACTAGTTCAACAGAATATTAAAATGAGATTATAATAAGAAGGAAAATAAAATATATAAGTAATTTGGCGATCATATTTCGATTAAGAGAAAAATAAAGGTAAAAGGATAAAGTAAAAGTGGACAGCTAACAGAAAAAAGTGTTAAACATTTCTGTGTGTTGTGGTTAAAGATGGACCATAATAGAAACTGTTCACTGAAGTACAACTGTTCATTTTTTACAGTATTCAGTATAGTGTAAAAATTGGCTGCAAATTTTATGGCAGTTTAATGGCAGGTTTGGTAAAATTTACAGTAAACAACTGTAATATATTTACAGTAAAGTGCTGTTACATGATTTAAAATGACACATTGCATTTGCAACTGATCTGAAGAGTCTTACTCAAAGACCCAATCAAGCTAGTCTGTTGGCGCTGCTGATTTGAACCATCTTATCCATGGCATGAAGCCTTAACCACTGAGCTGCCACAACTAGTGCAACCAGTTTTCAGTGTTGCAATGTTGCCCTTGTTAAGGCGTTGACTACAGGACAGAAGGTTGTGTGTTCAAATCCCAGAACTAACACGGTTGTGTAAGATCCTTAACCCTCAGCCAGACAAGCTGTGCTGGCTTATGTCTAATTTTATATAAGGTTATTATTGTTTATAAGATTACAGTTTACTGTAAATGTTGTTTACTGCAAATTTTACGGTACTTTACTGGCAGTAAATTAGTGGAATAAATCTATGGACATTTTTTACAGTGTAGACTCTGGGCCAGTACTTCTGAAATGGAGCTCATGACCTTATACGAACAAAAAAACATACTTCCTTACCTCTGTCAACACGTCAGCTGTGTGTGTGTATGTGTGTTTGTGTGTATGTGTGTGTGTGTGTGTGTCATTTTCAGGCATACATTCCTCTTGGAGCAGCACCAGTTGATGTAAATTAAGACTTTACTGACAAATTAAGAACAAATCTACTTATGATTCTAGGTATTTACTGCCTGTAAAATCTATACAGAAAATTCCAGAAGTTGTGTGTCCAAAATGTACATGTTTATTTGATGTTTAAGATTGTTCCTCTACTTACAGCCATGATATAAAGACACATAACCTTGGCGATTTGATCTTTTATGTAAAAATGTATAGATATGAAGCATTGTCAACTGTTCAAAGGTGGGAATACCAAACTTATTTTTTTATTTCATAAAAACTCTGAAGAATAAACATATGACTGACTCTCAAGATGTTCATATCTGTTTATCTTTTGTCTCACAATACATATCAAGGACGTAACCTGTCTACACGTGCATGGATTTCTTCCAGCTGCATCACACGCTAACAAGCCCCCATTCATTCTGATTAGCGGCTTGTCAAGACACGATTTATCTCTCCCAGCATTCTTCCCTGCTTTCGAGAAAGGACAAAAAGAGTGTGCATAAATAAGAGGGTGGGTGTGGGAGTTTTGCATGGATATAAACTCATCATCATCCCTCCAGGACTCCAGAAGAAGAGAGCTTGGAGATGAGGGACGTAGTCGTTCTCGTGCTGACGCTCACAGCATGTCTGGTGGTCTGCAGTGGTGCCCCTGCGACGTCCACAGCAGATCAGGAAAAAGCTGAGGTGAACAGTTATTAATATATAAAATCTGACATAGAATGGGTTTTTTTTATCCTGGAGGTTTTTTTTTTTTCCTGAAAAGATTTGGGCATATATTCAGCTTTATATACATTCTTAAGATTTAAAGCAGGTTATTATTCAGTCTTTCATCTGATATTGATGCTATTACTAGTTCAATAACTAAAAATAATAAAGGTAATCAGATATGAGTAGCATAAGTAATAAAGGTAAGCAGATGTAAGTAACATATCTTTAAGAGTAACATTAAAAGTAATTGTTACGCACTGATTGGATTTAAGATATCAGCTTGCCATTCCTCCACATCAACCAAACACCACTGATAAACTCATTAGTTGCTTGTATTTATTTATTTATTTTTTTACATATAACTTTTCCTATTAATCGTCGAGTTAAAATTGGATGCAGCGCAGCCCAACCTGGCAACTCGGCTTCACAGCTTCAATGATTTTATGTCTTGTTTCTTCAGGAATATCTGAAGCACTTCTACTCGGATCTCAACGGTCTGTCCATCAGCGGGAGACGAGTGAAAGAGCAGGACTTTGAAACTGTCCTGAAGCAAATGCAGGAGTTCTTTGGGCTTCAGGTGACGGGCAAGCTAGACACAAACACCATCGAGGTGATGAAGAAGCCACGCTGCGGCGTTTCTGATGTTTCCAATTATGGACATTTCAACGGCAAGCCCAAGTGGGATAAGCATGCCATTACATACAGGTACAGGCTGCTTCTGATGGAATAACTGAGTATAGGGGTCTAGGGGTATGGAGATACTGTATGCGGATATGAGAGTACACCATGATGAACCTGAAGATGTTATAGCCTACTGTTAATGTCTGCTGCTGAGCAAAGTTATTTGATTATATCATGGAAATGGGAGGAGCAGGAAATTTTAGTGATAGGATCGGCTGTCAGTTACCCTGACAAGTGACACTTCAACTAAGATTTTTTTTTTTTTCAATTCTTTGAAATACAGTAGAGTGACAAATCCATATGTTTGGCTTGAATGACTCCTTTTCAGGTCCCCAATCACAATTGTAGATTCCACCTGCAATTAGCTCCAATTAATTATCCGACACTCAAAAAACCCCCATATATCATTAAATGTTTATGGACATATCCAAAAAAACAAAAAGTACTGGAAAGGAAGACACAATTTTCACTGTAGTGCGCACACATTTCTGACATGCCCTGTGGACTTGCTCTTTTCTCCCTGTAAGCGTCTTCCAAAACTAGCTCAAGTTGGAGTAAAAACTGTAACCCTGGCAACTCTTCTTGCATGAGCAGCAGATTGATAAGTCTTTAAATGTCTTTGAAGGTCATCAACGACCCAAAAATAAGTGCAGGATGAGGAAAAAACGCTAGCATACGAAATTGGTGGAAATGTTTTTCTTCTCACATTTTAGAATAACTGAGTACACACCAGATCTGAGCCAGAGGGAAGTGGACACTACGATCGCTCAGGCATTCAAGCTGTACAGCGACGTCACTCCACTCAACTTTAAGCAGATCTACAGCGGCACCGCTGACATCATGATTCTCTTCAAAGCCAGAAGTACGTGTAATGGATGTTCTCCAAAACAGCAACACACACCCTAGTTCCTAGACGGTGCACTATTTTGCCAGTAACACTTGGTTTACATAGAGAACAGGTTTATGACATAGTCATGGTGTTCTATGTTTAATACGTTCTTTTCTTCAGATCATGGAGATTTTTACCCATTCGATGGGCAGGGTGGTGTTCTGGCTCACGCCATGTCTCCTGGTCCTAATGAAGGAGGTGATGCCCACTTCGATGAGGATGAGAAATGGACTCTGAGCTCAGCAGGTATAGCATTTAAAATGCAAATAAATGGAAGATATACTCCAAGAGAAAAAGTAAGGGGGTTCTACTTTTTTATAAACTGTCTGTTGTATGGATTTTCATAGAGCCCATAGAGTTCAGGCACAGATAAACAAAATACTAAAATGTTTAAACACACTGTGCTTCAGGAGTGAACTTGCTCTTGGTGGCTGCTCATGAGTTCGGCCATGCGCTAGGACTTGATCACTCACGGGATCCCTCCGCGCTCATGTACCCTACATACAAATACGTCAACACTCAGAGATATCAGCTGCCTCTGGATGATAAACAAGGAATCCAGGCACTCTATGGTGTGTATAATAACTGATAAGACTTGGTCAGGAGGAGAAATAGCCTAACAGTATACATTCTTAAAATTTCCATTTGATTGATCTCCAAGGCGCTCGTCAATCCCCAAATCCTCAACCACAACCCAAACCACAGCCTCAACCCGAACCACCAGAACGATGCAATCGGGACTTGGTGTTCGATGCTGCAACCAGCATAAGAGGAGAGCTTTACTTCTTCAAGAATGAGTATGACAGCATTTTTATGTTGATCTTTTTATAGTTTGAAAATTACCATTACTCATTAAAGCATTGTTTAGGGGTGTCAATAATTTTGCCAAGCATGATCTTTTTATTTAAGTTTGTTTAAAACAAATTCCAATGCAAACAACTTTTGTTAGAAGACAGATAAGCAATTTCTTTCTAGTTATTTTATTCTGTTATTTTTACTGAAGTGCCAAAACTTCTGGAGCTGATTGTACATATATAGATAGATAGATATATAGATGGACAGATTTGTTCACTAAACTTTATCTTTTTTTCTTACAAGCTATTACTGGAAGAAAAGCTCCCTGCTGAAAGGAATACCACAGACGCTAATCAGATCCACGTGGCCCTCCATCACGTCTGTCGATGCAGCTTATGAGCTCAGAGCAAAAAGCATCAGTTTCTTTTTCAAAGGTTTGACTTTTCAGACTATCACACCTTCAACACTCTCTCATTCACCCAGCAGAGTGTTAATGTGTGTGTGTGTGTGTGTGTGTGTGTGTGTGTGTGTGTGTGTGTGTGTGTGTGTGTGTGTGTGTGTCTACATGCAGGTCAGCACTACTGGGGTGTGAAAGCATCCTCCGTCTTACCTGGATATCCAAAGCATATTTCACAGTTCGGATTTCCAGCATCAGTCACGAAGATCGACTCTACAGTGCACGTGGACTCGATAAGGCGCACTCTGTTCTTCATTGGTGATAAATATTGGAGGTAATTGATAAAACAACAACAATAACAATAATAATAATTATAATTATAATTACATTATTATTATCATTATTATTATTATTATTATTATTGTTGTTGTTGTTGTTGTCATTGTTGTTATTATTATTATTATTATGCAAAAGCATGTGAGATTTTTTGTTTACTTTTTATTTAAATGAATTCCTTTTTTTGGTGGTCAGCTTTAATGAAAACACTGGAAAGATGGATGTTGGTTTCCCCAAACCCATTAACGTAGATTTCCCAGGTATCGGCACCAAAGTGGACGCTGCTTTTGAAAATTACGGTAAACACACATTGAGAATTGAGAGTGGCTTCTGGATGATATGCATGCTTTAATTTATGCATAACAGTATGTGTGTAATTTTTTTAAAATTATTTTCCTTTTACTCTGCAGGTTTCCTGTATTTCTCTGATGGAGCCCGACAAACAGAATATAACTACAGGACCAGAACTGTGAATCGAGTGCTTCTGAATTACAGATGGCTGAATTGCTACTGAGCAAAATGTCATCACTTAAATATTCTTAAGTTTGATATAAATATCTCATCTATATCTCTCATTCCTGTCTACCTGCATATATGAGCTATATGAGGATATTTTGCTATCATAATTATCCAAATCCTATTAATTGCATAGTTCGCTAAATTTGGAGTTTTGCCCCTTGATATTACAAAAGCATATCAAACTTATGAATTCCCATAATGCACTGTAACACATTACTGGCTTTAACACACACAGATTACCTACAATTTAACTGTAATGCACTTTAATACTGTTAAAAGTTATATGTGTATAGACAGTAGGGCACCATTTCAGGCATTTCAGATTTGCCTTGGGGAAAAACAGGGTGGAGTTGGGCATCTGTATGACTGTGCAGGCAGACAGAGTTAATTTAGGGGCGATTAATTCAAATATGTATTGTATTCAAATGCTAATCTTCCAAGGGAGTATTAGGAAATATATATATACATATCACATTACACACTGCACCCTATAAATCTCTAAACTAAGCTATTTTTCATACTGTAAAGAAACCAATAATATTCATTTTAAACATTCCAATCTTGTTAATGATCTAAACACACACACACACACACACACACACACACACACACACACACACACACACACACACACACACACACACACA
>JAQQZR010000009.1:2278356-2314783 GCA_030068235.1 Notoglanidium macrostoma | reverse complement strand
GTTTCGCTTCTTGAGTGTAAGGTTTTGCTAATAGTGTACTACTTTTAATTTTAGTGTGTAAGCAATCCAAAAAAACTGTATTTACATTTGTACTAATTTACATTTCTATATGGGCTTTTGGGTCATGTTATTGGCATAACAATTGCCCATGTTACAGAACCATTTCATGGACATCAAACCCGAAAGCTTTGCACTGTGATGCTTGACCGTCCTTGAGGATGCCCTCTAACCCCACCTTTTAACCATTCGTAACTTTACATATGAATCAGTTCTTGTTAATGCTTAGAAAGGAATAAAAACCTTTGTATCTTATTAAAATTATGTGCAAAACCAACAAAAGCAAGTGTTTCATATTGATTTAATTGAAACTAATTTGATACTACAAATGAAAGCCCAATCAGGCACAGAGCGGAGCACATGTAAGCATTTATTTACCCTTACAGCATTCAACAAATGCTCTTATCCAGAGTGACATACAGAGGTGCTTTGCAGTCTTCAAACTATATTAAAGTAGCAGCTTCTCTGAGTGATGAGCTCGGTGTCCATGATCACCTGGAGACAGTGTAGATCTGTTTTTCTCTTCTGTTGTCATATCATATTATTTTCATTTCACCTTATTTAATTTACACCTAAATTACCTTTCTTATTCTGTCTCTGGATCTTTTCAGGTGCCCTGGTAAATGTTCTACTGGCATAGAAGTGAGACAAATTGCTTTTACTTCTGCGTTTCTTCCTTTCCTTCACTGTTTAGTAGTCATTTTGTGTTTCTGGCCCTCTGTACTATTGACCTTTTATGGAATTTTGTCGGCATTACTAAATGCAAATGAGCTGTGCTGGGGAAGCACTTTGCACTGTCCAGGTGATTAACGTACACACCCGAAGATAATCAGGATACAAAGATTATCAGAATTCATGAAACTTGTGTAAACATTTACATACAACTTTATTAAAACATGGATAAATGTGTGTAAGAAAAAAAACATCAAAACATCAGATTGACATGTATGGTTGAAAAAAAAATCCACATACAACTCCCTTTATACAATGAAATGAAGGAAAACAAAAACCTGAAAATGCTAAAAGTAAAAAAGAATCTTTGAAAAATACTTATAGAAATCATAAAAATCAACCCAGGAAGAGAAAACACTGAGAACAAGGTGGCACTACTGTGTTCTACACCTGCCCAAATAAACCATAGACTCTCAAAATAGGGTTCTTCCGGAGGTTCTTTGTACAGTTTATGGTTCTTAAATTCCTAAAAGTGTTCTTGCTTATAATGAATAATTTGTTGTAGGATTCTAGGTAGTACCTTTAAGAGTTCCCACAGAAGATTTGACCTTTGTTCACGATTGATCACTTCCAGAGTTTAACTCTGCTTTCGGGAAAATGCAAACAGGGTGACTGCACATAGGAGGGTGAGTGTTCGGGGGGATATAAACTCATCATCACCTCTCCAGGACAGCAGAAGAAGAGAGCTTGGAGATGAGGGACGCAGTTGTTCTCGTGCTGACGTTCACAGCATGCCTGGTGGTCTGCAGTGGTGCCCCTGTGATGTCCACAGCAGATCAAGAGAAAGCTGAGGTAAACATTGATATTAATATTAAAGGTTTCTAAAGGAGTTTTTTGTGCTAGACATTATACTAAAAAAGAATGTAAATCTGGACTCACTGATTGGATTTAAAACATCATGCCATTGTGCCTTTCTTCTACATTAGTCCAACTCGGCAGCTAGTCTCTTTTAGTTATTTAATAATTTTTTCCCCCTATTTGTTTGATGAGGAGTTAAAATGGGTGAAGCTCAACCCAACCTGGCTGTCTTGTTTCTTCAGGAATATCTGAAGCAGTTCTACTCGGATTCCAGTGCGCCGTCAGTCAGGAGCAGACAAGTAAAAGAGCAGGACTTTGAGACTGTCCTGAAGCAGATGCAGGAGTTTTTTGGGCTCCAGGTAACGGGCAAGCTAGACACGAACACCATCGAAGTGATGAAGAAGCCACGCTGCGGCGTTTCTGATGTTTCCAATTATGGACATTTCATTGGAAAGCCCAAGTGGAATAAGCACGCCATTACATACAGGTACAAGCTGCTTCTGATGGAATGACTGAGTCTAGGGGTCTAGGGGTGGGGAGATATGCTGGAGTTAGAGTATATCTGAAGATGTTATAGCCTATTGTTAATGTTTTGCTGCTGACAGCAGTTAGATTTTTATATCATGAAAATGGGTGCGGTACACTAATGGTTCGTGGAAAATGAGGAGACGGGAGGCAGGCGCTTTGAATTTTTGCTCACATTTGCTTTTCAACTATTTTATCTCATTAGACACATACATGTGCACACACAGATCTAGGTTGCTTATCTCTTTCTCTCTCTGGTTACCGCTGACCCTGCAAACACAAAGAGACACAACTAAGTAAACTCCCAGTAATCAGGCACAGCTGAGAATCATCATGCGTCCATCAACTGCTGATGTTTGACCATCATGTGGTGGCTGCTGCATACCCCCACCCCCCAACTCATGCTGATCGGCCTACAGCTGACTCCACCTCCTGGTGTGAAAGGTAATCCGCTACCACCATCTGTGCCCCTGGTCTGTGGACCAACTTGAACTTAAATGGCTGAAGTGCCAGATACCAATGGGTGATCTGCGGTGTTGACATCCTTCATGCAGTGGTGCCATTAGTGCGGGGCATTATCAGGTGAAAGGGCATCCCAAAAGGTAGTATCAGAGGGTGAGGACAGCACACTTGATGGCCAGACACTCTTTTTCTATTGTGCTATAATTGGTCTCCCTCACCGAGAGCGTCCAACTGATATACAGCTCAGGATGCTTATCCTCTTTCACCACTTGGGACAAAACAGACCCCAGCCCTCTGTCTGAAGAGTCAGTCTGTAGGACAAAACGGAGAGAAAAGTCCAGTGAATACAACAGTGGGCCCCCACACATAACCGCTTTTCCCCTTGGCAAAAGCCTGTTCGCATGCTTTCGTTCCAGGTACTTCAGCAGGTTTGTGACTGGGAGCTGTTGGGCTAGTAGGCTTCCACTGACAGTATCAGCAATAACCAGCTGGCCTACTGCGAGGCTAACCATCCCCATACTTCCTCGCCATGCTCAAAGAGCTTGACAAAGGCTTCAGGGTCATCCTGTGGATGTATCTTGGTGAGTATGATGTGGTGTAAGCCTGTGGCAGTCACTGGGGCTACAGCTGGAGTACCGACCAGTAGGACCAGGCTCTGGAACACCTGCTGATCCACTGCCTGGGCCTAGAGCATGACAAGGGCTTGGTGTTAGCTTTGGTGGATGCTAGCGAGGGTCCAGATGATTGCAACACAGTGCTTCTTCCTCAAGCTTCATGAGTTTTGGCACCAGTGTAACTCTCTAATGTTTAATAGGAAATGAGGAGACAGGAGGCAGGCTTGTGAAAACTCAAAAGTGAGTTTCATTTTTGCTCACTTTCCATTTTCATCGATTTTATCTCACTAGAAACACACACAGCTCTGATAAATGGCATGTTTAGCATTGTCTGACTTTAGTCTTGAGAGACATATGTGTTAGCCTTCACCCATTCAAATTAGAAGAAAAACCAGTGTCTGGAAATTCCCAGAGACAATGGCTGACAGTGGTGTTTCTGCTTACGAGTTGTACTAAATAACATTTATTGTTGTTCCCTAAAAAACACATTTCGGGTTGGATGACTGATTATAATGCTGTATCATGTTTAATTTTAGAATAACTGAGTACACGTCAGATCTGAGCCAGAGGGAAGTGGATACCACAATTGCTCAGGCGTTCAAGCTCTACAGCGACGTCACTCCACTCAAGTTTCAGCAGATCTACAGCGGCACTGCCGACATCATGATCCTCTTCAAAGGCAGATGTGGGTGCACTAGATGTTCTTAAAAACAGCAAAACACACACTAGTTCCCAGTTGCGCTATTTTGCCAGTCCATCATTTTGTATCTACATCTGAATAAATCCCACACACTCCTAAATAACACATGCTTCTAACAGGGTGTGGTTTTGGACATTTCTATATGTTTAATATGTTCTTTCCTCCAGATCACGGAGATTTTAACCCATTCGATGGGCAGGGTGGTGTTCTCGCCCATGCCATGTCTCCCGGTCCTAATGAAGGAGGTGACGCACATTTTGATGAGGATGAGAAATGGACTCTGAGCTCAGCAGGTACAGCAGACATGGACATAAATACTGTAGATAGACAGCATTCAAAACTGAAATAAATGATTAGTAGCACATGTAAGGACAGGTAAGATCTTTGGATAGATTTCAGAAGAGGGATATACTTGAAACCTTTCATATTGTGTGATGTGTATGAAGATGTTTAAACACACTGCTTCAGGTGTGAACTTGCTCTTGGTGGCTGCTCATGAGTTCGGCCATGCGTTAGGACTTGATCACTCACGAGATCCCGCCGCGCTCATGTACCCTACATACAAATACGTCAACACTGAGGGATATCAGCTGCCTCTGGATGATAAACAAGGAATCCAAGTGCTCTATGGTGTGTATAATAATGGATCAGACAAGTTCCGGAGGAGGAGTGGCCATACAGTATACATTCTTAAAATGTCCTTTTGATTGATCTTGAAGGTGTCAGTGAATGTCAGTGCACATGTCCCCAACCACAACCGAATCCACCACTGAATCCACCGGAGCCGTGCAACCGGGACTTGGCGTTTGACGCTGCAACCAGCATAAGAAACGAGCTGTACTTTTTCAAGAATGCGTAAGACAGCATTTTATATTCATGGTAAACTTTCATTTAATATTTCTCGTTCCAAAGGATGAGGAACAGATCAGTTCTAGACAGATAGATAATGGATCTAGGTAAAAATAAATGGCATTTAGATTAACGTTTAACAATGCAAACGATCATTACTACTTTTATTTTATATCATTCATTTTCCCCCCCTTGCTCACTAAACTTTATCTTTCCTTCTTACAAGCTATTACTGGAAGAAAAGCTCCCTGCTGAAAGGAATTCCACAGACGCTAATCAGCTCCACGTGGCCCTCCATCACGTCTGTCGATGCAGCTTATGAGCTCAGATCAAAAAGCGTCAGTTTCTTTTTCCAAGGTCTGACCTTAAAAGCTTCAGTCTCTTATTCACACAGTAAACATTCATGGAGTGTAAATGTGTGTGTGTGTGTGTGTGTGTGTGTGTGTGTGTGTGTGTCATTGTTTAGGTCAGTACTTCTGGGGCGTGACAGCAACCGCCATCTTACCTGAATATCCGAAGCACATTTCAAAGTTCGGCTTTCCAGCATCAGTCACGAAGATCGACTCTGCGGTGCACGTGGACTCGACAGGGCGCACTCTGTTCTTCATTGGTGACAAATATTGGAGGTGATAATAAAAAGGACAACAATTGCTATTATTTGCTATTAAAAGCTATTATTATTATTATTATTATTTATTTTATTTTATTTTATTTTATTTTTTTTTTCGGTAAAGTTAAGTGAACAAAGGAAGGAAATTGAATTATATAAAAAAGCGACTGTATAATAGTAATAATAATAATAATAATAATAATAATAATAATAATAATAATTACATTATTTAATTTAAATGATTAAATTATTATTATTTACATTAAATAATAGCAATAATAATAAACCATGTGAATTAATTAATTGTTGTATTTTTGAGTAATTCTTTTTTTTTTGTCAGCTTTAATGAGAACTATGGAAGTATGGACGCTGGTTTCCCCAAACTCATTAGCGTAGATTTCCCGGGTATCGGCTCCAAAGTGGATGCTGCTTTCGAAAACTACGGTAAACATACATGTTGAAAATATACACCTTATGTCCAAAAGTTTGTGGTTTGTGGTTCTTCCCAAACTGTTGCCACAATGTAGTAAGCACACAATTGTACAGAATGCTTCTGTATGATCTAGCATTAAGGTTTCCCTTCACTGGAACTCAGAAGCCCAAACCTGTTCCAGCGTGACAATGCCCCAGTGCACAAAGCAGCTCCATGAAGACATGGCGTGTTAAGCTTGGAGCTCGAGTGTCCTGCGCTCAGGGCCCTGACCTCAACCCGTCTGAACAACTTTAGGATGAATTGGAAATACATTTTTGTCAGATTTCTCCCAATTTAATCATGGGGGATGTTTTAGGGGAAAAAGGAAAAATATGAAGAAAAACCACAAACGTACACACCCTTTTATATTGGGGCATGTGACTGTGCTCAGAATAAAAAAAAATCATCCAAACAACACTCAAACAAGCCTACATCATGTCAAACCATGTGGAAAAATAACGTATGGTCTGATGAGACCAAGGTAGAATTTTATGTGCATAATTTTATAAGATATGTTTGGCCCAAAAACACCCAAAGTACACCCTGCCCACAGTGAAGCATGGTGATGGCAGCATCATGCTCTGGGGCTGCAGCTGAGATAGAGGGGAAGATGGATACCAAGTAAAACACCAATCAACTCCTGTCGGGCCTCAGTTAGACAGCTGAAAAGGAAGAAAATGTTCACCTTCCGGCGCAATAACAAACCAAAGATCAACGTTACGGAATGGCCCAGTCACCGCCGACGTATGAATCATATTAAAAACCTGTGGAACAATTTGGAGCGTTTTTGTGGAATTAGAGCTGGAGCATTTTTGGACGGAAAAGCAGTTTAATAAAGTTTTATTTAAGGGGTGCCCTTACTTATGCATTCATGTTACTGTAAGCTTGTGTGTGTGTGTACTCGCTTGTTTGTGAACATGTTTTATTTTTTTTATCATTTTCTTTTCACTCCACAGGTTACCTGTATTTCTCTGATGGAGCCAGACAGACAGAATACATCTACAGTAGCAAAAGCGTGAGTCGCGTGCTGCTGAATTACGGATGGCTGGACTGCTACTAAACAATCTGTCACAGTGTAAAATGTTCAACTTCCAAAAATGCAATGCACTCATGAATTCCCATAACACACTGCTATAAGGTATTAGCCTTAACCGATACAGAATACTCATCCTTAATGAACTTTAATGCAATTAATGATATATCTGTGTAGAATAGTGCATTGCGCATCATTTCAGACATTTTGGAGTTGTCTTGATGGGGAAAAAGGGGGTGGGGCCAAGCAGCTGTGCTTATTTCTGGGCCAGAAAAATACAATTCCTGATATGAAGAATATAAACATGTGATGTAATTGATTTTGGAATTAATTAATTAAATGTTTTTGTTTTTAAACATCACCTGCTGCACTGCTAAAGTAAATTTTGTTTCTAACGAAAACTCTCTGTAAGTGAAAAAAAAAATCCCCAATAAAATTAATTTTAAACATTTCAACATATTTAATGATCTACAGACACACACACACACACACACACACACAAACACACGGGAATGAGCTAATCATACGGGAAAGGCAGGCTTGTATAACTACAAAACCCAATCACAAATAGAACTACACTACCCACAGTTCTTTAGAGGAGGAGTGACGCAACCACACCTCCTAATTTGATTGGCTGTTCTCTCTGAAAGCATTTTTTTCCGAGGTGAAGGTTAAGTTCGCTTTTTCGCCGCGATGTCACTTTTCAGCACACGCACTCAGCTCTGCCGAAGGCTGGTAAGTGAAAATAAACAAGTTCATTCGGTTTCTGAACTTTGCTTCAGTACCCCTGTGTCAACAAAATGCTGTATAACCAGCTAGCACGGTCGTTTATTCCTCCACAGTGCGACAGGTTCAGAGAATCCAGGGCTGTATTCCAAACGGCTCTGTGCTGCCTACTTAAGTACACTTCATACGCGGTTGGAAGAAACGGCGTGTACGTTATATCGGGTGCACTTTGTATGCAGTAAGGTGTGATTTGGGATGCGGCCTGTGTTTGGTAGCTGCTTCAGGCCTCTAGCTTGCTAACTAGGATAGAGAGGTTATATTTCAGTTGTAGCTTTGTATGAGTGATTTTTTTTAAATTGCTGAATTGCCGCTTAAGACATAAACGTGTGAGCTTTCATCACCCAAACATGCTTTTTATATAAGTATTATGTCTTTTTACAGGCACACAAGTATGTGTCCAGGACCTACACCTCACGCCCGGCTCTCAATGTGAGTTGCTGAAAACGAATGAATAAATAAATAAATATATTATAAATGTTTGCGTTTTTATTGGGGGTTAATGTATTTCAGGAATTTAATTTGCTTACATTAAGCATTAAATCCCAGTAACGGTCATTAGGTGGGTCCAGTTGTCCAATCAAACGCTTGCATTACATTACCATGGCAACGCAACTACTCTATGAGGCGTGGAAAAAAACGTGTATGTATTTTATAGGGGGAGAAAATTGTTTCCAAGGAAGATAAACATGTTCCTTAAAAAAAAACCTTACCATTAATAACTTATTATAAACTTTGTACTTCCGGTAGATTTTTTTTTTTTTTTTACGGAAGTGACGAACGATGGGCTTTTACTCACCGCTTCACTGACTTAGTAATCTTGAAGGAAAAGCAAACAATATAAAATTATACATTTTGTAATATTATTGACAACATTTCTTATAAAACATTTCATATTACCCAGTACACACAATTTATAAAAGTTCAAACCAATGCACATATTGCTCTTAAGACCAGTTGTGCCTTGATTGTCATGTGATTTACCAAATATAACTGGGTTAAAACTTGTTTTTTGAACATGAAGTCATTCCTTTTCTGTTCTCTTATGCATAGAAAGATGTTATTATATTATAAGTGTTATGATATTCTTGCACCCCAAAAGGAAGTTGTGATTGTCAGCGCAGTCCGCACCCCTATGGGGTCGTTTAAGGGCAGCCTCTCTGCGCTTCCTGCAACCAAGCTGGGCTCCATCGCCATTAAAGGAGCGGTGGAGCAGGCAGGTAAAGAACCACTGAAGTCGAACACCTGTTAACACTGCTTATTTTCATAGAATAAATAATGGGACAAGCACGTGTTGCGAAATGTTTGTTCCGAGATTGCACGTGAATGATAAGTTCTCTATAGAGTAGCCTGAGGTGGAAATTTTTGGTCTATCATTTGCAGGAATCCCACCGGAGGAGGTGAAGGAGGTGTACATGGGCAACGTGCTGCAGGCGGGTGAAGGGCAAGCTCCAACGCGACAAGCTCTTCTAGGCGCCGGTACGACTGTGGTACAAAAGGGCATCACACACTACAACTGACAAACAAGTCCTTGAACTATGTACAGCCTCGTCTTGGTTTAATCTCAGACTAACAGCAGCAGAAACATCGTTTAGGCAGCAGAGATTCTAAGATGTGGACAAATTTGTGATCCTCAACATTGAAAGAAGATGCACGTTAAACGTTTGAATTAATATTTTGGTGTAAAATGTCTCCTATGGGTTCGATAATGTGTTAATAACATTTTTCCAAAACCCCGATAGACCTTCATAAATCAAAGCTCTTAGATTTTTTCTTTTTCTTTTTTTTTTTTTTTTTTTTTAAATTTCGTTTATTTTGTCTTCTCCTCCACTCAGTACGTGAACTTGATCATTGTTTGCTTGCAGGTCTGCCTCTTTCCACTCCAGCAACGACGATTAACAAAGTATGTGCCTCAGGCATGAAGTCCATCATGATGGCTGCACAGAGTCTGATGTGTGGGCACCAGGTACCGGTCCTAACCTTTTATTAAAATAAAGTATATGCTCGTGCAAGACACACAGACGTAATTGTAATTGTGCCTGCGTTATTACTACCAGAATATACAGTGGTGTTTATTCAGTAACGTATGATTACGTTTTGTCATGTTGTGAGGATGCAAACTAATTATTAATTTTCACTATTTATTTATTGGAAAATGTTAAACCGTTAAAATAAACTTGATATAATGGCAGTGATGTTTGTAACTGCCTAATAGACAAATGAGAATATTATTCATGGTAAACGTTTTAAAAAAAACAAAAAAAAACCCAATCTGTTTCCTGTCAGGTTATGTAGTAGCTTAATGAGATGGATGGAATGTTTTTTTTTTTTTGTCATTGTAATCGAAATGATTAATTCAATAATGTTGTTTTCAGGATGTGATGGTAGCAGGCGGCATGGAGAGCATGTCTCATGTTCCCTACATGATGGCGAGAGAGGCGCCTTCTTATGGCGGGGTGAAGTTGGAGGATCTCATCGTGAAGGACGGCCTTACGGACGTCTACAATAAATTTCACATGGTAATCTCCTCCCTGGTTTAAGAGTCGTGTTAAGTGTAACTTCCCTTTCGTGACCGGTGTGTTTCATGTTTAGGGGAGCTGTGCAGAAAACACAGCCAAGAAAAGCAGTATTTCCCGAGAGGACCAGGACGCCTATGCTATTAACTCGTACACGCGCAGCAAAGCAGCATGGGAGTCAGGAATCCTGGCTAAAGAGGTGGTTCCAGTCAGCATCCCACAAAAAGGTCAGGCTAACTGCGTATTACCGCACCACGGCGTGTACAAAGCTATAAAGCTACAAATTTATATCACTGGACGTCCTGACTACGTTTTACAGACACCCCAGGATCCCTGGAATGGGATTAAAGGTGCGGTTTGTAATTTTTGTTAGTAGATTTGCGAGCCCTATAAAATGAACTACACTCAAACGACCTTGCTGTAGGAACTGTATACATCTCAGGGGTTCCTCACAGTTACAAGAGGAGAGTAACTGACACGCCGCGGTTTGGGGCGGAGCTAAGGAATTAATTTCCGAGCCTGAAAAATATTTACAAAAGACCGAAACCCCTCCAACGAAAGCCTTATTGTTTAATTTCAACATTACAAGTCAATGTTTTATAAGCCATCATTGACGTATTGTGGTTCTTACAGGTCGACAGGCACTTCTAAAAATCACAGACCACACCTTTTAAGGAAGCCTGACGTGAAGGATGTAACCTAGATTATATGTTTTCATCCAGGCAAGCCAGATGTTGTCGTCAAGGAGGATGAAGAGTGGAGGAAGGTGGATTTTAGCAAAGTGCCCAAACTGAAGGCTGTCTTCCAGAAAGAGAACGGTAAGAGCGAAGTCTTGGTGTTCGCATTAGACTAATTTTGAATAATATTGTTCTAGTAATAGTCCTCCGTTCCGGAAGGTCACAGTAAGGAACTATTCGTTTGACAATAATGTGCAGCAGTAAAAAAGGAAAAAGGCTCGGATCTGTCATGAAAATAATCCAGATTACAGACAGTGTGACGTTTAAAGGAATAAGTTGACCGAATATGAAATTCCAACAGATTTCCCTCCTTAAAAATGGACCTTAAGATGCAGTTTATGCGACGAGACTTGGCTGATTATTTTTCCATTTGGGAAAAATTGTATGAATTTAAATTTTGACCAAATTATCCCACTTAAATCGTAAAGCGACTTAAGTTTATTTATATTTTTCATTCTTATGCACCAGATCAAATGTAATAATTCATTGTCTGGTAAATGCTTTAAAACTGCGTGTGACTTGCAGGCACGGTGACGGCGGCGAACGCTAGCACTCTGAACGACGGCGCGGCTGCGATCGTCCTCATGACGGCGGACGCAGCAAAGAGACTTGATGTCGCACCACTGGCGAGGATCGTAGGTGAGAGATTTCAAGCATCGTAAACCAACTTGAATCGAAAATATCTTATTAATGAGTTATCAGTTATCTCTCTAACTGTTTTGGTTATTTCTTTTGCTTTTTTTTTTTTTTTTAATAACTGCACCACATTTCTGGTTAATCCTTAGCGTTTGCTGATGCTGCCGTGTCCCCTATCGACTTCCCGATCGCTCCGGCTTTCGCCGTACCCAAGGTGAGCCGCGGTTTGTTTTCAGTCAGACAGTCGGGTTTCTGAGCTCTGTATTAAGGCGTGTTGTGGTGTAGGTGCTCGGCGCAGCCGGTGTGAAGAAAGAAGACGTGGCCATGTGGGAAATAAACGAGGCCTTCAGTGTGGTTGTTCTGGCCAACGTTAAGATGCTGGACATCGACCCGAGCAAAGTGAATGTCAACGGTGGAGCGGTGTCTCTCGGCCACCCTATCGGGTAAGGATCATTAACGGAACGCAGTTCTGTTCATAAATATTCTCATTATCCATTTGTGGTGTAGATAAACATACTATGTGGACAGTGCGGCCACACTGTTGTCTCAGGTTCATAACTGCAGTTGTTTCCTGATTCATGATTCAATACTTCCTGTTTTGTTTTTTGTTTTCCCCCAGAATGTCTGGGACGAGGATCGTCGGACACATGGTGCACCACCTGCAGCCCGGGCAATACGGCCTGGCAGGCATCTGTAACGGCGGGGGCGGAGCCTCGTCTATACTCATCCAGAAATTGTAGCTGTTTAATCTCGTATTCAACTTCTAAGGTCAGTTAGCAGATAGTACGACCCTACGACCCCAACTCTTTATGGTTACAGTCACTCCAGAATAGGTCACTCCGTCTGTCTGCCTCAGAGAGCTATTTTTCTTAAACGTTCATCGGGTAGCATATTTATGATTAGCATTATTTAAAGTTTCTTCTGGTTGTGTTTTCCAATGTGGAAGGTATTTAAAAAAAAAAAAAAAAATGCTGAAGCTGCAATAAAAGAGGTCACCAATCGTTTGTCGTTTTCTGAGTTTAGTCAGCAGTCTTATCATTTACATTTGTTTCTTTTGGTCGAAGCTTCTATGCAGTCACTTGAGGCAAAACTTGAGGGTACATGACGCATTCATGTCCTAGGAAGAAACGCAGCTCCCGACTTCTGAATGGGAATTATGAGGATTAGATTTGAAAGAAATCTAACAAACAAAAAAGGCATCGTACAAAAGCTTGCGGAGTAATGGGAATCTTCTTTATAAATTCTACCAGATGATATTTCCCACAAATGTATACAGCATAAACATGTGTGTGTGTGTGTATATAGAGGACAACTTCTTTGATGTGTGTGTGATGAGTGTAATGATAATGTTAATGGCATTTATTCAGGAAATGATAAATGCCTAATTTTTGACTTGTCCAGAAGTTGACTCTTGGCTTAAGAGTCCGCTCAAAGGGTTAATTTGTAATTCCCGAGTTAACGTTATTGTCCCTGCCATGTCATTGCTTCAGTGAGAAGATTCACTTATCAGAGAAGTCATCATCCTTATAGGATATTCCATCCCAATAAAAAGAGTATTTAGCACTTGGGCAGCCAAAAGACTGTTATTTGTTAGTCGACTCTTGTTGGTGAGTGCTCTGATTGGCGAGCCAAATCATCTGACTCCTGAACTATTTCATAATTTAATCTGTAGTTAGAGAGAAAATAACAGTAACTGGTATATTGAATATTGTTTAAGTCTAAATGGTTTATTAATAACAAGAAAGAGCCATTTGACAGCCGAAAGAATCAACTCTTACTGCTTGACTTGTTGGTAAGTCGACTCTTACGGGTGAGTCAAATGACCTGACTCACTGAAAGGATCCAGAATTCCCATCACTTAAAATTCGGTTGACCTGTCTCTTGCAGCGCTGCACAGTGACCAGCAGAGGGAGCCATCGCTCTGCAAATTCGTCTGATCATTCATTAGTAACAGGTGCTGCTTTTGATCAAGGGTAAATGCTCCGGTTTTAGCACACGTAGTGTTTCAGTGCAACTCCTGACGATTTTGAGCTAGAAATTATTTTGTGATCGAGCCCTTGCTGATACTAATTAAAAGTAAATGTGTTTTAGCTTAAAAAGAAGAGCAGTAGTGTGGAGTGCAGCGTTGTTGCATCACAGCTCCCGGGCCCAGGAATTGATCCTGAGCTTGGGTTTATGCCTGTGCATGTTCTTGTGTCTATATGGGTTTCCTCTGGGGTTTCTGGTTTCCTCCCATCTCCCAAAGTCATGCAGGTAGGTGAATTTACTGTGAGAAATTGCTTGTACTCAACTCTGCAATGATCATAAACCTGCCTAATATTGTGTAGGTCCCCCTTGTGGAGCCGTCGAGGCATGGCTTCCTTTAAGTTGGGGCCTTCATGGATCAGACTTGTTTGTCCATCACATCCCACAGATGCTAGTTTAGATTGAGATCTGAGTCAACACCTTTGTCATGCTCCTGAAACCATTCCTGAACAATTTCTGCAGTGTGGCAAGACGCATTACCTTGTTGAATGAGGCCACTGCCATTAGGGAATACTGTTGCCACAAAGGGGTGTACATGCTCTGCAGCAATGTTTAGATAGGAGGTATTTGTCAAAGTAACATCCACATGAGTGCCAGGATTCAAGGTTTGCCAGTAGAACATTGCACAGAGCGTCGCACCGTCTCCGAAGACTTGCCTTCTTCCCATAGTGCATCCGGGTGCCATCTCATGCGTCCACATGACGTAAAAGAAAATGTGATCCATTTCCAGGCCAGCTTCTTCTGTTGCTCTTAGGTCCATTGCAGGTGCCCTCAGTGGTGGACAAGGGTCAGCAGGGGCACTCTGACCGGTCTGCAGATACATTCACCTTATCCAGAGCAACTTACATCTTACATACGTACATCTTATTTTATACAAGCAGTGAACGTTAAGGGCCTTGATCAAGGCCAGCAGTGGCAGCTTGGCAGTGCTGGGATTTGAACTCATGACCTTCCAATCACTAGTCCAATGTCTTAACCACTGAACTACCACAGACCCTGTATGCAGCAAGCTGCAATGCACTGTGTTCTGACACCTTTCTGTCATAGCCAGTGTTCTCTTTTTCAGCAATTTGTGCGACAGTAGCTCCTCTGTGGGCTCGGACCAGACAGCCTAGCATTTTTTCTCCATTCGTTAATGAGCCTCGGATGCCCATGACCCTCTCACCGGTTCACCAGTTGTCCTTCCTTGGGCTGCTTTAGCTGGGATGCACGTTTTCATTACAAATAAAGCAGGAACCACACCTGATTCCACCTGTATAATCAGTTGAGCTTAGCTTCCAATAGACTCAGGTGTGGCTTCTGCTTAGTTGGAATGAAAACCTGCACACACACTGGCCCTTTCTGGACAAGATCTGACACACCTGTAGTAACCACTGCACGCCAGGAACACCTCACAAGACCAGATGTTTTGGACATGCACTGATCCAGTCGTCTAGCCATAACAATTTGGCCCTTGTCAAAGTGGTTCAGATCCTTACGCTTGCCCAGTTTTCCTGCTTCCAACACACTGACTTTAAGAACTAACTATTCACTTGCTGTCTAATATATCCCACCCTTTCACAGGTGCCAATGTAGATGAAATGTTTGTGTATAAGGATCACGGTAGCCTATCAGCAACAAGCAATGCTGCTAACCCCGCCCCCTCACATAAACATAATCATACTTGAACAGGTACTAAAACCTTGAAGCTATGGTACAGAACTGGTGACCAATGGCAGACAAATGCAGCTAGATTATCCTGGTAGTAAAGTTTCTATTACTGTACAGACTTGTACAGTATCCAGGACAACACTTGTAGAAAATTGCACAATTACGGGACACACATTAACACTAAACTCGGATTATATTTCAACCATTACCCAGATGAACTTTGATTACTGTATCCTAATATTTGCCACCTGAATCAGGATAACAAAAATGTATTGTATTGCATGCTTAGCAAATCTTACTTTAATTTTAAAGTCAATACACTTCAGGGAAAGCAGGGGGAAAAGGAGAATATAGCTCTGTTTCTCAATTTATCTTCAGATCAGTAGCATTTAAAAAAAAAATCGAATTAAATGTGATTGTATTCTACAATGAGACAACAGTATAAACGCTAAATTAAAACGAACGGAACAGAATGTCCTGTGTATTTTACAGTAAATTTCTGGCAATTAAGCTGTATTTAAGGTGATAGTGTAAAAACAGCTTTTTTACTGCATACAAACAATAAAAACCAGGGAACTTAAAAACATATTTTTAGTATTTCATGCATTAGCTAGGAGGGCACTCAGAGAGCTCAGACCTCTGCCAAGCACTGACTCTTCTATATTATGCAACCACAACCACTTTATATGTCTGGATATATTTCCAGTGGAGTTATCGTATTTCTACATTGGCTATGTTTTATCACTGTTGATCCTAACTGACATCTATTGGCTGTTAAGATATAAGGCATTGTTGAGTTCTGCCAAGGACAAATGCTGTCCCTCCCATGTTTGCGAAAGTTAAACTAAATTTGTGAATCCACTTTAAAATTTAATGGGTTCTTCCTCACAAACCAAACCCTCACCTAATAAAACAAGTGCAGTACAACATTTTGAATCTAGCAGATTTCCTCTATGGATTCAGATTATTAATGACAGAAAAGCTACAAACATAAAACTAAATGGAAAAAAAACAATTAAGGAATGCCACAAACTTGACACCCCTGCTGGCTTCCTGGGGAAAATATATCGCATTCAGAAAGGCATGAGCAAACTTTTGAAGTGATAACATTTCAACAGTTTAAACACAAACACATTTACACACAACTTTAAGAACTCTTTCAGGAATGCTTAAACCCAACTTCCCTTACAGCATACTAAAGTGGAGATGAAAATGTATTACTTTAAAAAGCTTTATGAAAATACACTTTCCTGTATTTTTCAAAAAGTACATGATACGTCATATATACTGTTAAAGCACCTTTTCACATGGGAATATTTTTAACGAATGCAAACTTTTGCATGTGACTTTTACATGCAATAGTATTAAATTTCTTGAACCTATTCTGGTGTGTCAGAGCTTTTTAGCATCTATGTGTGTGTGTGTGTGTGTGTGTGTGTGTGTGTGTTTGGGTGTGTACGCATGCTACAGCCTGCAGGATTCATGACTTCCTTTAACAAAGCCAAGCCCTTTCTCTGTGGTTTTCCTTTTTTTTGGTATTTTGTTCTAAAATGAATGCATGAAGACATTTGATATGCTTCCTAACACTAACACTAACACTCCCCTGAATGACCCATAACTCTCTGATCAAACGTGAACGTTTTGCCAAGAAACTGGAAAGCGTAAACTTGATTTCTTGTCAAGTTACAGCTTTACCTCTGACTGTTCCAAAGCACTGGCACTGGACACTCCTTCCATAAATTATAAACAAACTTCATATTTTCTTAAAGAAAAAATTCACCCTGTTGCGTATTATCATAGCGTATTACAAGGAGCACATTAATAAGGAGCACTTCTCACTCTCAGATAAATTGGGGTTATAAAGCCATTAAGCCTGTATAGAAGACCTGTAGATATTAACTGTAAGACAGAAATACATGGAGTGCCTCCACAAGTAGAGTGATAAGGATTTTGACCTTGTTGGATTATATTAGCTCTAGTTTGTTCCCATGAGGTCAATTAAACAATGCGCTAAACTACACGGTGTTAAAAACCTCTGCCATGGCAGTGTACACTGATTTTATGTTGCTATCCCAAATAAGCTCTTTGCATATGTACACATACCGAGCTAGTAACTAATAAACTCGCAGCTCAGTGTAAAGTCTGATGAATGATTAATGCGTGGTTTTCTTTTCATTTGTATCCATCTGTCCCAAGGCAGCAAGAAAGACCCCTAGTGTTAATGGATTCAGGTTTGACTTGATAAAGTCCACTAAAATGCAAAGCACAGGAGTGCAATCTGATACTGTTTAACCAGCTGACCTTAAACGGAACTGGTTGCTATAAATAACATGTTCCTGGTGTTTGAAGTGAACAAGGAAGTACCGTGTGGGTTTCATTTATATATTTAGTTTTCATATTTTTCTGAAACACAATGTACTTAGCATTTCCCTTTGTAAATCAGATCAAATAAAGCACTGGAATGTAATAGAATTGAAAAACCATGAACCTGGCAACCCTGCTGAAGAAGATTTATATCACATTCAGAAAGACTCCTCATTAAAGGAAGAAATGAATACTCATATAACATTCAACTCTCTCGTTTCTTTTTTCTCTCTCCCATTCCTATCTAATCTAATTTGAATAACAAAAGCGCATGCAAAGCACACACACGCGTATCAGGAGCCCCAGAAATGCAAACAATGCCATATTGTCATTTTCACATTTGCAGTATTATATGACTTTGTTCAGTTTCTGACATGCGTGACTCAGGAAATTGTGCTGTTTACTCTGAAGTGATAAGTGTGAGACCTAATAGACTGGCACTTACACAGGGAAAGGGTGTGACCTGTGGCTGTTCATTACCAGTAATACAGGAAAGGTGGACACACAGAGTGAGAAAGGAGGAGACGAATGCTGGCCAGACAGCAGGGACCAGGAGAGAAGCAACAGCGCTCAGAGGTAAGGTCTTTCAAAAAAACGTTTTTAACAATTTGCCTATTTTTATCCTAGTAAATGTATATAGGAGCAGAATATGACTCTGTATATGAATATGTAGAGTTGTTGCACTGTAAACTACACTCCTAATATTTGACTATTTTATTACTTAGGACATGTATATGAAACTGAATGTGTACACTGTGCGTACATGTGTACCAGTTTATTAGGTAGATCAAGATACAAAAGGTTAAAAGCAGCTGGTGAATTGTTAAAGGAATACTTCATTGTGAAAATGAATCAATCATGTGAGACACGGTGAGTTTGTTTTTCACTGAAGCGTTTGGCTTATTGTAGCTAACAGTAATGGAAGTCCAGCTCATGCGTAAATAAAACATTGGCATGACAAGTTGAAGGCAAAACCTGCGGCTTTTATGTCATTTGTTCGCATTTGTTTATTTTGCTGCCATAGTTTGGGTCCACTAGATCCCTTAGCTTGAAGCATCATTGCAAATCAATACAAAGTTCTTCTGACCGATCACAATCGTAGGCCGTTTATGATGGGCGTGGTCTATTCCGGGATGACTCCGAAACCCCCGAAATACACAGGGCATGAGTGCTCACTGATGAGGATGAAAATGATGTAAATTACATGCTGTGGCCTTCATCTCAAGCCACGTGAGCACGTCTTAGACAGCACACTGCTCCCATCACACCACCTGGGAATTTTGGGAATGTCCTTTGAAAGAATGGTGTTCATCACTCAAGTACAGATACAGAAACATGTAGAATTACGCCGCTTCAGTTGATGATCGTTGAAGCTGTTCCGGTGGCTTGGCATGGCCCAGCATCCTACTAACACACGACAATTTTTACTTCCTGGCATCTAACAGCCAAGCAGATTTTTTTCTTGTTTTTTCAAGATGGCTGTCCCGAATATCCCTAAAGCATTTAATTCCGTGGCAATGTTTTGTTTGTGTTAACAGATTAACAGAAAAGAACTGAGTGTTCACAGGCTTTCAGAACAGTAGGAGCTTCTCAGTTTCTTTCAAATGGGCACTCAGATAATAGGTAAACTCTATACAAGCTGCTTGGTTTTTAAAAAATGTGCCGGTGAAAGATTTAAGAAGCAAACTTCACAGGCAGCAATTTTCTTCACCAAGCTAATCCTTTTGCCAAAGCTTTTACATGTTACAGGATTACAAACAGTCTCTATTAATGCTAGTTCCTGGAAGTAGTGCATAAGGATTGCATTTGTAGGCTAAATATAGAGGAATGTACATATTGACAGTTAATTAAAACAAATGTTTTCTGTAAGTAATAACGAGCTGAACAAAATGAGCAAACCCGTCATAGCCGTCATCTGAAGTTGGCACAGAACGTAAAAGTAAAAATTGGATATAACGTATAGTACGACGTTCGATTGTACTATGAAAATATGGTTTGTTGTTTGAGAAATGAGAAGTCTACTGGCCAATATTGATGCCAGAGCGTTTCAAATATAAAAACATTTGGGTTTAACTCGAAACTTGACTAAAAAATAGCACCAAATCATTGTCATTTATTTGTGCCGATTTCAGTATAAAATTATTTAGAGCTTGACCAAAAGTATGTACTTTTCCAGTTTTGCTGCTAAAACAGCTATAAGTCCTCTGGGAAGGATTTCCACTAGATTTTGAAGCATGGCTGTGGGAAATCAACCACAAGGGCATTAGCGAGGTCGGACACTGATGTTGAGCGAGAAGAGCTGGGGGACAGTTCATCCAGAAGGTGTTTAATGGGCATGAAGTCAGGACTCTGGAAAAAAAAAAAACCCAATTATATTCTTGCACACGACATTGGCAAGCCGTGTTTTAATGGAGGTTGTTTTATGAGCAAGGGTGTTGTCATGATGCGACCAGTTTGGATCCCTTCATCAATGCTACCTCACTAAAAAGCATTCTAGACACTTGTTTGCTTCTACGTTTGTGGTAATCATCTGGGGAGGAACCACAAATGGGTGTGATGGTCAGGCATCCAATCATATATAAGATTAATATAACCAAACCTAATATACGGCACAAAGTACAGTCAGGTTCTTTATTAATCCTGTAACGATGCAGAGGCAAATCTGAGATGAATATAGTCGCTGATTATTTAATTAAATAATTAAATAATTGAACTGAATAATTCATTGTGCCTTGTTACCAGTATGAGTATTAAATATTATTACAGTGTTGGTATTACCAACATATTCCTGTGAATGTCTCGTGATGTGATTACGGTAGTTCCCTTTTTCCGTTTACCTAAAATAATGACTTTATTGTTTTGTGTGAGGGAATGACACATCCTTCAGTGTGGTGTGTATGTTTTGTAAGTCCATACTTTTAGAGAGAAAAAATAATATTGACAGACAAATCAATAAAAATATATATGTATTTTTCATAATGTATTTGTAATGTATTTTTTTTTATAATAATCTTGTATTTTTTTGCATTCATAAAGTATTAGACATCTTTACTGATAAAAGTACATTAGTAGTAGTTTATAACATGATTTGTATTTCCTGAAGGACATACTAGTGCAAAGCAAAAAAATGACAGATAGATAGATCGATAGATGGATAGATAGGGAGTGAGAGAGAAAGAAAGACAGAGAGCCGTTGACTGTTTGAGTCCTGGGTTTTGCCTGTGAAAACGTGCGTTTGTTGTTAAAAAAGGATAAAGCAACATGAAGATTAGCGAGCTTTCTATGGGAGAAAAGCAAGCTGTTTTGAAGCTGAGAAAAGATGGAAATTTAATCACGGCCATTTGCACAAGCATTGAGCGTAGCCAATACAACAATTTGGAATGTTCTGAAAATGAAAGAAACCACTGGTGTACCAGACATGGAACAGGGTTGGGCAGTCAATTGGAAACTAGTCTGAAGTCTACATGTTTTATATAAAAAACCCAACGGCCAAGCCATATCTGTAATAAAGATTACATAAGGGATAACAGCTGCTGAGGTTGAGGAGAAAGTCAGCAGAAGAAACTCTGCTCCGCTTCGTGATGTGGAGTTTTTAGCCTCTGCCTCGTCCATTAATTCTGTATAATGGGACACCATGAAGGCCATTATCCTGCTTATACCCTGATTACCAAACAACACACGAGCAGTCACTTTCTCAGACACAAATGTGTCTGTGGTATATTTTTGTCCTGAACAAGGATAACATGGGGTGGACAGTCTAGCTGGTTTGGTTGTTATGGTTACAGGCTATGCAGGCTGCAAGTCAATGGATAATTTACTATGGTTGTTATGGTTACCATTCAAAAGTTCAAAAGTCTGTTGATATGGAACGGTGATTAAAATGTTTTTTTAGGTGTCCCGTTATACGAAGTTATTACAAACCTAGCCAGCCAATCAGAAAAGAGTATTTCTCATCGCTGGGGTGTAAAATATTATAATACAGTATGTTTGTCAAGAAGCTACACTTATATCAGTCAGCTATACCAATTCTGTTGCGTCATAGAAATTATTGTAGTGCTTGAAAAAATCATCTTTATCCCTTGGCTTCTTCTTCTTCCTCTTATTATTATTATTATTATTATTATTATTATTATTATTATTATTACAGGATCAAACATAATACAGCCAAACTTGTTCTGGGCAATACAACTAAGCACTCCACCTCTTTTCATACCTCTATCACTCCTGTTGCTTTCTGTTTTTTTCATCCCGTGCTTTTCCTCCAATTGGCTTCAATTCATCTTCGGAGGTCTAATCGGCAAATGTTGGTAAATGTTGTTAGGTTGTCGTAACCCTACATAAAAACAGCATAACTTTTTATCTGCTCTTTCTTTCTTTCTTTTTCGTCCCTTCATCCTCCCGTTAGAAATCACTGATTTGACTACTCGGATATATTTTAAGGTGGAGCCTTTGAATTCCACTGCAAAAGCACAGCACTTAACTGTTTTTCATGCTAATGACACTCATCTATCTCACCCTTTTGATTCTTTCATCCATCCCTCCATCCTTCCATAGCAGTTCACAGATTTTACTACTCTGTCAGCTTTCTAATAAATTGAAAATGATAACTTCTGCAGAAATCTCTGTGGAATTAGAAGAATTACGTACTTCGGGAGGTCCTAACCCTGAGGTGGATTATTTTCCCATAACAGCATGCCCTGTTAACGAAGAATTCAGCGGTGCTGTGGATGAACCAGGGTGAAGTCAGGAAGAAAGAATTTCTGCTCATGCTCATTCAGTTCAGTTCACATAGTTACCACATTGTGTTAATGATTAGCTTTGGCATAGTTACAGGGTTCCAAGAAAGACCATTGTAAAGTATGCTCTGTGCTTTGTCATTGTTTGTGTTCCATAAATTATAAGTACCTTAGAAACTTGTAATTACTGCGTCACCGTGTTTTCATTACTGTTCCAGGCATTTGTTACAAAACTGGTCCAATCAGTTCCCCAAAACTTTTTTGCTGTGAGTCACTTGATATTTGTATACGACTCATTTATAGAATCATATAACGGAAATGGTGTTTAGTCCACACTGCTTGTTTTGTGTGTTTTATACACATTCAGTTTGCTGAAACGTGTACTAACTTTCTCACATCTCGTCTTCCAGATGCATAATAACCCCTCTCACGTAAACTACGGATTTCATTATGGAGAAGAACGACCTCCGGCACAAGCGCCTGGATATCCACCGCCATACTACCCCACTGTTCCTCTGTACTCGAACGTACCACCTGCACAGATCAACACACACTACACCGTCACATCCGGACCTCCTCACACTACAGCGGCACGCAAACGTACCCGAATCTAAAGCTGTGTTTTTCTTCTGTGTTATTTTCAACTCGTTAGCACGCTATAAGTCTTCGCACAGGGAAGGAAAAGATTATCTAATGTTTTCATTATGAGATTATTTAACAAAATATAAGACTGTTAAGCCTATTTCATGACCTATTTACTAATTTCAAGCTTAAAATAGTCCTTTTCTGTCGGCAAAAAATGTTTGAAAGAAAATGATCTGCCAAGAGAATGAGAATTTTAATAAATACAAATATTTAGAAATAGGCCTAATCGTCTTATATTCGATCAAAATCAATGGAATAAAGAGAACCTTTAGTTGAAGTTGCCTATATTTAACATATTTCCATGTGCTTGCATATAGTATTGATATAAAAATCTCAAATCTATGGACTATTAGGAAAACTTAAGAAGACAAATCAAGTCTCAATCGGTTGCCAAATTTAACTTCCTTCTAGACATAAATGCTTGAAAGTGACACAATTATCTGTTTTTTTTTCTTTTCATTTTTTGGCAACTTTTTGCTTCTGAATGACAGAATCCCATCATTTCTAACACTGTTATTTCCCATATTGTTATTAATGTCTTGAAAGCACTTACAGTACAAATGGCCATTTTTGTCCATTAGATCAGCTGATCCAAACATATAAAGCTTTAGTGTTATTTTCCTTTTAGTGTAAACTGAAAGTGAGTCCCAGATTAAAATTTCATTGCACTTTGTTTCTTACAGAAGTCAGCAGAAGTCATTGTCTGTGCATAGTAGCAGCAGTTATCTTCACCCTCGTCATCCTGGCAGTAGCAGCTGTGTTGATCTGGTACTTCTGTAAGTAACAAACCGTCATGCCACCAACTTTTTTTTGAGACGGTCCGAGTCTGACCGCCGTCTGTCTGTTTAAAACAGTGTACGGAGTGTGTCAGCTGGGGCGGAGGTGTGGACAGAGCAGCACGTGTGTGCGTTCGTCACAGTGGTGTGATGGAAGGACGGATTGTCCAGCAGGCGAGGACGAGGCCCAGTGCTGTGAGATCCATTTTCATGTTCAACACTGAATAATAGTTAATAATAGTTTCCAAAAATACCAATATTTCTTTCCAGTTCGCTTCTACGGACCTGATTTCATGCTGCAGAGTTTTTCCAACGAAGACCAGAAATGGAAGGTAGTGTGTTCAGACAGGTGGAACGACAACATCGGCAAGCAAACATGTCAGCAGATCGGATATTCCAGGCGAGAAAATGTTTTACTTCCCGTTATGCCTTGTTATACTTGCAGACATATAAACACGAATAAAATAATGACCTGTCCGAAGTCGTCAGCAATCTGTTCGGAACCTTGGACATGGAAAATCTTTTGGAATCACGTGATGTCATTTTTTGTTCTTTTTTCAGGTCCGACTACGTTCGCTACGGGACAATAAATCCAGGCTCCAGCGCGGAAGACGGCTACATGACCCTCAATTCTGATTACTCGACTGCACTCAGCTCTGAGCCTGTACACAACTCTCTCTCTAACAGGTCCGTTTCGCATTTTATACTATAATTACTCTCGGAGTTAAATTCATAATTCACGTCATCAATTTGTTAAAATTAGATTTGGCCAAGGTCTTTAGGCGTGTGACGCAGTGACATTATCTGAATCTCTTTAGTGCTCAAAATATTCGTATCCATTTTCATATTCAGATTTTAACCAGAAATGGGCGTATTCTGCTAATCCAACCACTTTGCCATCCAACCACTGTCCTTATCTGTTTATTTTCATTTAGGAAATTTTAAAGACCCTGACGCATAACATTTTTTTTATGAAAAAGCATATAAAAGAGTTAATTTATAGTCAATAATTAATCAGCTATAAATTGATGACAAACATAAAATGTCCATTACTAAGAATAAACATTAGACAAGTACTTTTAATTAATAATCTGGATTTGCCCATGCTGTCCTTTATTACTTATTTATTAAATCGTGCTCAATTATTACTTGCTTGATTGTTTTGATGTTATACATTATTATCAATATATATTGCATACAACAACAAACAATAATACAGTAAAGTTAGAGTAGATATGTAACAGCAACAGTAAAGCATATATAAATAAAATCGATTACTATTATTCAACACGTTGTATAAATCTTGATGAAACTGATTTTTTTTTATTGCTTCTCCTTCCAGTGCGAGTTGCTCAACGAACGCAGCAGTGACGCTGAAGTGTATTGGTAAATAATTGTAAACTCTTTCAACATTTTGCTGAAGGTGAACCTTTACTCCAGTCATACCAGGAATCAGTGGAACATTAAAAAACAAAGCATCCTGTAGGGCCAGTTATGATTCATCAGCACAAAGTGGTGAACGCTGAACTGTTTATCAGAAATGCTGGCCAAAACTGAGTACATTGTTAAAAAAAAACAAAAAAAAAACTAAATATGAACCAATGACATTTCATTGAAGTTGCCGCATGATGAGCCCATACATGGCAGCACACTGAGTTAGTTTCTGTAATTTTGTACCCCTGTTATGAATTCCTCCTCTAGATTGTGGAAAATCTCTCGCTCCTGGAACGCGCATCGTTGGCGGGAATGTGGTGAGCAGCTTGGGGCGCTGGCCGTGGCAGGTGAGCCTGCAGGCCATGGGGAGTCACCTGTGTGGAGGATCGATCATCACTCCGTCATGGATCGTCACAGCCGCACACTGCGTTGAGGCGTAAGCCCTCATGACGTTCGCTTTGATTTTGTTTTGTTTTGTTTATTTTCATTCCGGTGTTGCTCAGTGATGTTCTTTCGTCATTATTCAGACTTTCCTCTCCGAGTCAGTGGAAGGTGTACGCCGGGTATCTGACCCTGAACCAGATGTACTACTCCAGCGGCAACTCGGTCATGCAAGTCATCCCTCACCCTGACTTTGACCCCGAAACCAATAGCAACGATATTGCACTGATGAAACTGTGGATGCCGCTCCAAATGTCCTGTGAGTTACAATACAAGAGGAACCAGGAAACGTGTTGCCAAAAAAACAAGACCTAAACATACACCAGGTTTATAACTAGGCGTGGGCGATATGGCAAAGACATCGCATCACGTCTATCAAACACATTTTTGCGATAACTAGATAAAAACAAAAAGTTTGACACTATAGTATTGTTTATAAAATTCTAATGAAATATTATAAAAAAAAAGAATATAATTATCAAATGTTAAATAACAATTAGGTTCAATAACTTTTTTACATTTACCCAAAATACATTCTTTATAAAAATGAATAAGAGAGAAATAAGAAAGAATTGGAACATTTTACATTTTTCAATTTTTACAATTTAAAAGACATTCCTTGTATCATTGTATCGATGTATAGGCTTGCAAACTATTTCCTTGCAATTATGCATTTATGAAAAAACATATGTTATGTCATGTTTTTATAATTTAAATTTTAATAAATCATGAAAATATTATTAAATAAATATCACATCTTTAGTCACATTTCTGTGACTTTGTTTGCATGAATATAATAATAAATCTGTAACAGGTTCATAATTACAATTGATCATTTAAGAATTTAATTTACAATTTAATGTACAAAATTTTAACATCCCGATAATAAAAGGATATTATGATATCTATGACATCTCAGAAAAGTGTATTGTGACATAACATACTCACAATATCGATATCACCTCGTCATATCTCCCAGCTCCTGTTACAACACAATCTCTTTATTACAGTACCACTTCAGTCAGAATGATTTTTAAATGGTTGACTTCTTATGTATGTGCTCTTAACAAGGGAACGATTGTTTATAGCCGATTGTTTATAGCTGACAGGAAGTTGTTTAACAGAGAGCAGAAACAGAAGTATATTAGAAAATCAGGAAGAAAGCAGGTTTATTTTTGCAGAACCAAATATTTTCCCTCTTATTTTTTTTCATATTTAGCTAGCATTAGACCAGTGTGTTTGCCAAACACCGGCCTTGACTTGTCAACATCAAGAACGTACTACGTTACTGGATGGGGGGCGACCTCGAGTCAAGGTATGACCATCTTCAGCATCTCACTGTGTGTGTTCTAGTGTGACCGGAACTCATAAGCATTCATTTACAGGACTATAAATCCATGTTATTCTCAAGGTTCTGCCTCTAATGAGTTACGTGAGGCTCAAGTCTCGCTGATCAGCAGTACGGTATGTAACAGCCGGCAGGTTTATAACGGCAAAATCACCGACACCATGATCTGCGCCGGCAAGCTGGAGGGTGGAGTGGACTCATGCCAGGTCAGCATCCGATACATATCACACACGGCTGGAGAAAAATGTCTTAAACAGTCATTTGAATGATAGCGATAATGATTTTTTAGGGAGACAGCGGGGGTCCTCTGGTTACTTCGGAGAATTTCCTGTGGTGGCTGGTGGGAGACACTAGCTGGGGTCAGGGCTGCGCTGTCCGAAACCGGCCAGGTGTTTACGGAAATGTGACCGTCTTCATTGACTGGATTTACGCGCAACTGAAGGTAAGACTTCGCAAAAAAGACAAATGTGTATGTGCATATAGTTTACACACAAGGCTGGTGAAGAATGAAACTGGTGAGATTTGATGAGACGAATGACTCAATGTGTGACGTTTGACGAGACCGGCCCTGTGTTAACGATGAAAGGGGTGTGGCCAAGGCGGAGCCAGAGCAGAAACCAGTACATCTGTGCTGCTGTTATAAGCTTTTAAATAATAAGGAATATTATAAGTAATTACAAACACGGATGATGAAAAGAATGGGCTTTATTTGCAGGGTGAATGATCAGAATGATTTGATTTATGATGTGTGTGTTCCAGAAATATTAATTTGACGTCTGGGTGAAATGGAAGACCTCACGGGGCTTCATTTCAGCGCAACTTCATGAAGGACAAGTTGAAGATATTTATTTTTGTGTTATATCCTGTGGATTAGCAGTATTTCCTAATCATTTATATTGATTTGTCACAGTCAGATGTCTAATGTTTGCGCTTTTAAATATTAACTATTTATTGTCAAAAACTGTTTTTAAGCACAAAAATACATTCAGTCAGATGTACAAATAAATGTGTAGGTAGCCGACGTGTTTTTCAGGCTGTTCAAATTTACTCAAGCTTTATTTGCACAAGCTTATTTCTCCAGACACTCCCCCTGAGCACAGCGATTTCAGAAGCAGGGTGTGAGTAGCAGAGAAAATGGCATTGTTTCTCTTCCTGCACTGCTGGTATCTCTCCATAAATACATCTTATCACCATTTATGTAGCGGCTGAATAGCATTTAGAAACCCAATACACTTCATAAAGTGTGTGCATCATAAAACTAATTATGACTGATAAACTTTAAGGAATGTGATCATAGAATTTCCTCTGCATTCCCTCTGTTTCTGTACAAATCACACATTACTGCTTCTTGTAAATGAATTAAAATGATTATTATATGTGTGCTTTGTTCTTGTATTTATTTCCTCAAATAAAAATTGCCATTTTGAAAACGGATCTGCCATCACTTACGTAGAAACATCGCTGTTCCTTGTATGCTTAATCTCAAATCCCAATCCCAGATTACGTCGGTATACTCCCGAAACAGCTACTCTTCCAATTAGAATTAAATAGATGCATAAGCACATGTCTCAATTCAGACATGCTAAAATATTCTCATTCATTCTCTCCCTCCCTCTCGCTGTGTCTAATCAGTGCTCATTGGGATCGCGGTTTTAATTGGCAGATGCCCAGCAGTGGAGAGTACATCTGCTACCTGTTTGTGCCAATTAGCAGATGTGCGACCTCTTTAGCGGGTTAACAGATGTGGCAATTAGGGACTCATTTGGATGAATGCTTGTTTAGCACAAGGACCTCTGCGATTACACTGCCACCAGGAAGTGGGTTTTTATCCATATTTGTTTGTTCTTTGAGGTCTTCTGATCAAATTAGCAGGGAAATTATGTTGTGTTAGCAAACAATTGGTGCTTTTTTTCCCCTTCAGTCTCTCAAATCCTGTAGTTTCACTGACCTTTTCTGGGGTTTTACTGAACTATCCTGCGGTGTTACTGATGTATCCTGCGGTGTAACTGGTCTTTCATGTGGTGTAACTGACCTATCCTGTGGTTTTACCTACCTTTCCTGCAGTGTTACTGACCTATCCTGTGGTTTTACTGACGTATCATGTGGTGTAACTGACCTATCCTGTGGTTTTACCGACCTTACCTGCAGTGTTACTGACCTATCCTGCGGTTTTACGGACGTATCATGCGGTGTAACTGACCTATCCTGTGGTTTTACCGACCTTTCCTGCAGTGTTACTGACCTATCCTGTGGTTTTACTGACGTATCATGCGGTATTACTGACCTTTCATGCGGTGTAACTGACCTATCCTGCAGTTTTACTGAACTAACATGTGGTGTTACTGACGTATCCTGCAGTGTAACTGGCCTTTCATGTGGTGTAACTGACCTATTCTGTGGTTTTACTGACCTTTCCTGCGGTGTAACTGACCTATCCTGTGGTGTAACTGACCTATCCTGCGGTGTTACTGACCTATCCTGCAGTGTTATTGACCATTCCTGCCATGTTACTGACCTATCCTGCGGTGTAACTGACCTTTCCTGTGGTGTAACTGACCTATCCTGCGGTGTAACTGACCTTTCCTGCAGTGTTACTGACCATTCCTGCCATGTTACTGACCTATCCTGCAGTGTTACTGGTCTTTCATGTGGTGTAACTGACCTATCCTGTGGTTTTACCTACCTTTCCTGCAGTGTTACTGACCTATCATGCGTTTTTACTGACGTATCATGCGGTGTTACTGACCTATCCTGTGGTTTTACCGACCTTTCCTGCAGTGTTACTGACCTATCCTGTGGTGTTACTGATGTATCATGTGGTATTACTGACCTTTCATGTGGTGTTACTGACCTATCCTGCGGTGTAACTGACCTAACCTGCGGTGTTACTGACCTAACCTGCGGTGTTACTGACCATTCCTGCCATGTTACTGAGCTTTCCTGTGGTTTTACTGGATTGTCCTGCTCTGTTACTTGAATATACTGCAGTTTTAGTGAAATATCCTGCTGTACTTCTAAATTATCCTGTGATGTTACTGAAATATCTTAACATACCAGAGATTTCCTCAGGTGTTTCTGAAATGTCACACAGTGTTATTGAAATACCCTGCAATGTTACTAAAATGTCCTGTGGTGTTACTGAAATATCCTGCAATGTTACCCCCCCTTTTTTGCATGAAGCATTAAAACCTTTGCACTCGTGCTGTGTAACATCATTATGACTGATAAAATCTAGATCCGAGAATACAGAAAGGAGACTTTTGGAGTTCATGATGTTTGTTGAGGAGAAGTGAGTTTTATTCTGGTGTGAAGACTGTCTGGAGCTCTTGGACAGGTCTGAGAGTTAAATGGCACTTATGAGATTGACCGGGTTCCATCTTTCACAAACACTTTGTGTGTACATGGATCAAACTGTGTGTGTGTCGTTCGGCCTGAGAGTGTGATCAAATGCACATGTCTCAGTAGCCAATGAGGACAGAGAGCTTGTTACTGGGCAGTTATGTTTTTTTTCTGCTCTCTCTCTGTCTCTCTCTCTGTTTCTCTCTCTCACGCTCTCGCTCTCTCTCTGTCTCTCTCTCTGTGTCTCTCTCTCTCTCTCTGTCTCTCTCTCTCTGTGTTCTTGAGGTCGATGTCATGCGTCAGGGCTCATAGATAGATTGCAAGAACAGCGAGAGTCCTGTGCTGAATATCTGTGTGTGTGTGTGTGTGTGTGTGTGTGTGTGTGTGTGTGTGTATGAGAAGTTTGTAGGTCAGCTAATGCTAAGCTCAGCAATCTGGATGCAGTCTCACTCTATGTGGTGAGGATAGCTTACTGCACTTTTCTAAGCACAAGAACTCATCTAAGTCAAATTGTGTCACTTCCTGTTTCTTCTCGTACTCTTGCAGATTTCATGCATCAACATCGCTTACAAGTGACAGAATCCAATCTACGTATGGAATTACGCTGAACGCTCAGTGTGTGTAATGCAGCATAGCTGCAGGAAGTAACAATCACTGACCATAAACACACAATTCCTCTGTTAATAAAAAAAGCAAAACCAAGGGCAGATTTTCGTGCTGATATTAATTTTGAGTTGTTAGTTCGACGTGATGTAAGGTGTGATTAGGGGAAAAAACCCATAAGGGAAAGTAATAATATTTTATGTATATTAATACACACATAAATATCAATCGTAAAATGTTATTACAATTTAAAAAAGCCGTTAAATATGTTTAAAATATAAATGATATGTTACAAATACAGAATAAATAAGAATGATTAAATATTTATATTCACACACTATATACATGATGTAGTAAAATGTAATATTAATATATAATAATCAAATGAAAAGTATTTAAATGCTAAATTTGTTTTCCAAATAAAATAAAATAAAAATATTTTTTAAATATTTTGTGGAATGTATTTAATCAACAGGGGTTTGTGTGTATTATATCATGGAGCTGTGACGGTTCTGTATTTGGGTCACGCGGGATCCCTCAGGCTGCAGCCAAACACGTCCTCTGTAAAAGTGATTGACGTGCCGTCTGATTAAAAACGAAGTCTTTCCGCGGCCCTGTGCTACACACAAACCCACCGAGTCGTCCTTTCTATTCTGTCCTGTCACTCGATTCATATGTCCACCTTTTTAAATGATGTGTTCAATAGCAGATTATTAAAGAAATTAACAAAATTATAAAACTGAATTCTGCATCCAGTCCTGAAATCACATTATGGGTTTAAATGCTGACGGCTGTCTTGATGTATTGCTGACTTAGAGCTGAGCTTAACCTATAGTTTCTACAAGTGTATCGATTTCAATATCGATATCAAGGTTTCAAGATTGGATCGGTATCATAAATAAAGTGGAATCATGGCATCTCCAGTTCAACCCGCAGTGTACAGTGTCAGAAAGGACTGCAGTATTTGTTTGATTTTTTTTGCTGCTATAGTGCTGCTATAGTGCTCATGAGATTGACTTGTACTTGACCCAGTTCTGAATGCTTTGCACAATCCCTGAACTCCACCCAGCCTCTTGCTTCACAGCGTCTTAATGGAGAAAAAACAGAACTACCAAAACATCCTTAAGCAGATAGTCTTAGACACGTGGCATCTGTTCGCGTTTACGTGCAATATGGGATAATTACAGCTTTACGGGACAATCTTGTGGATTAAGACCAAATGAAGCGTGACCTCATGTTTCATTCCTGCTTGTGTTTCTGACTGGGACAGACAGGATTGCACTGTTTGGTCATATTTTTCCTTAATTTGTACCAAAACTCACCACCAGCTCCAGAATTATTGGCACCCTTCCTGAAAATGAGCAAATGAAGATTTTTCAAAGGAATTGTTGCACTTCGACACATGGGGGTGCTGTACAGGTTTATTGTAATCTAATATATATATATTTTTTTTATAAATAAAAGTTTTTTTTTTCATGTTATCTTTAAAGCAGTGTGTTATCTAAATTATTACCACCCTCATTATTATTAATTAAGCCTGTAGATAATAAGAGCTGTAAGATGGTTTGTCTTTGTTGTCTTCTCAGCGAAAAAATTCACCTGTTCTAAACTTCTAACACTGAATGTGCATAATGAATGTTTATTTTACATCTTTTTTAGATTCATTAGGTGATTTGCATGGCAAATTCAATAACAGCTCTGTTGTATTGAAAGCAAAGGGATTTCACAAAAGACCAACCTTTTATTTAAATGTCTTCTTAAAGGGTGCCAACAATTTTGCTGCATATGTTATGGCTTTCACAAAGTGCTCAAGGTACGTAATTCCTCAGCTTGACTGAATGACATGATAATCTTTGTCCATTCTCTTAAAGGGTGCCAATAATTCTGGCGGTGACTAGATTAGAGGATTGAATGTTCAGTCATGTTGTGTTAAAGTCACTTTCGAGAATAAAATCGCATACAAATGGATGATCTTTGTAAATCCTGAACAAAAAGGGGGACGTTGGGGTCGGTGGTGTTCAGGTCGTCTTTTCTGTACACTGCCCACCTGAGCACACGCACCTGCTGGGACGCGCCGCCGCCGAATCATCGACAATTTCCTGCACCTGTTTGATTGTTGACTGAGAGTTAATAACCCCTTTTCAGATTTGAGGGCTTCTTTTGTTCTTTGTTTGAACTCTCTGTCTCGGTTTCTTTTTGTTTAATCTTGGTTCTATTGGATGTGTTTACATTCTGTGTTTAGGCCATATAACTGTAAGTATATAGCGCTGTCGAATTCTTGGTTCTGATTGGTCAAAGGTTCTATCATTAAACTCCATCATTTCGATAGTAAAAATGTACACAAGGACTTGGCAGATGCTTAACATAAACTTAAAAGTCTTCATCACACCACACACCACCACTGATTATTTTCCCCCAACAGCACAACACTGTTTTATTCTTTGAAGAAGTTTTCTTGAAGACATACTATATTCTCCCCCTACATTTCTCCCTAGTTCAGTCTTTGTCAGTTTCCCACCCGCTAGTTAAGTCTCGCATTAATACGACAGCTTCCAGTCTGGGAGGGTGAAAGCTATAATGCGCCTCTTGTGACACACAGGAAGCCAGCCAACCTCATCCTTTTGAATGCTGCGTCCTGGGGTGGCGTAACACACTCGTAGGAAAGCACCGTCTGCTCTCTTCCTCATGCATGAGCTCACAGATGCCTACCTAGTTTCACTGTGATTGATAGACAGAAAATATGGTTACTACAGTTTTATTAATGTCTTAATCTAAAACACAAATATCGTTAACATTTTTAAAAATTGAGATCGTGATTGAATATTTTCAAATAATTCCTGAGCGACATCACAGGCCGCCGGTCCACCACCACTTCGTATTGAGCTTCTTTCCTTTTAAAGTTCACTGCAGGGATAAAAAAGGGAATCAACGCTTGATTGTTATCCATGATTTTTTTCCCCCAAGACACTGTTACGCCGATGTGCAGCCGAACTGCCTTCAGAGACCACATTTATGCTTTCATCTTCACATGAAAGCGTGAGAGTGGTGTGAGAGCAGAGCTACACTGAGCACCACGTTCACTATAGAGCAGAAGCTCTGATCCTAACTAGACCGATATAAATATTATATATATATTTGCCCTTACTGTACTAAGAGCTATAGAGATGAGCGCTTGAGTTTGATAGTGATGCACATGGTCAGTTAGACTGCGAGTCTTCAAATCCTCGGCCTCCAGGTGAAATCTATTTTTAATCCGTACGCAGTGTTACATGATCTTCCCTGAAACATTGCTGAATCGTCAGTGTGATCAAACACCTGTAAAAGACACCACTGTTAAAACTACTAGCCTTCATTTCATCAGAAATTCCTCTAATTGTGATAAACGCTATGTCAGCTTCCATCGAAATGGAAACGATTGTAGTCTTTCACAAATGGGTGTATGCATACCTCTAGAGGTGCTTGGAAGCACTACAAGGGGTAGCAAGGGTACTCAAAAGAAGAATTATATGTCTTTTTACATGTCCGTAATCTGATTTTCAAACAATGTATTTAAAATCAGTGTATTTAACTACTCGCTGCACGTTCTTCTGTTTCTGCTGCCGTGTGATTGGCTGACACAAACGAGCTGGTGTACCTAATAAACTGGTAGTTGAGTGCATATTTGTTGACACAGGAGAGCTTTTTTTGCCATGCTGACTCTGTGTTCAAGTGTCTGGTGTGGCGTAAACGTTGATGTCCCTTGGCCAGATGGGAGTGTGTGTGTGAGAACCTGCTGCCTCCTTCACTGCATCCTTCTCTCTTCAGCTCGCGTCCTCATCCCTCAAGTGCTCTTTGAGTGCGCACCATCTGCTACGTTCTCCTGCAGACAGCTACGCCAACATCTGTGTGCCCTGTGGGCTCCGACACCAAACACTTAACACTACAAACAGTCCACTGAGCTTCTCAGCAACACCGAGACGGTGAGTGGAGGTGGTTTAACATATGACTAATTTGTTACCTTTAGCGTGATTTTCATACCAATTAACTTGGACGAAACTTAACCTTAACCGTAATTAGTCACAAACTCCAATTTAATATTTCAGAAGCTGAATAAAGTATTTGAAGAAAATGTTGTCAGAGGCTTTTTAAATGTTCATGGCAAAAAAAGAGAAGAGAATGAATGTTATTGTACTAGCGTTAAACCGTAATTTCAGTAAAATGTCTCATTATTGTGTGATACAGACCAGACTTTAGTGAAGCTTTAATTGAATTATGGTTTTATTTGACTCTTATTAGTCAAACAAGATTTCCACAATTTAATACCTACCAATCAGTTGTCTTAATTTGCGCACACAATCACTGTTCCTGCGAAGTACAGTGTGATAAATCACACTGCAGGAGATAAGTTAGTCTCTTAACATCGACGCCACCCTCTGTTTGGTGCTTTTAGGCTTTCACTAAGGGAAACAAGCAAAATATAACCAAAGCACGTTGACGAAGCTGATTTGTGAGAGACGTGATCCATTGTGGATCTGTTAGTCAATTGGCTGGACGTTGTTTGTCTATGTGGGCATTTTGTGGATGCTGCGTTAAATACTATCCATATGTCACAGTCTGTTATTGACATGGATACATCACACATGCACTGCGGTACATTTGCAGACGGGTGGTATTCAAAATCAGAGCTGAAAGACGGGACTGGTGGAAAATCTGAAGCAAAGAACAGAGAGCTGGGTCATGTGATCAGCGTCTGTAGATGAAGTGACTGCCTGAACCTCACGGCAAAACCAGCTCTGTGTGTGTGTGTGTGTGTGTGTGACAGAAAAAAAGACAGGAGACAAAAAGAATATTACTACAAGGCCTTCATGCATTTTTATGACCAAGCGGATAAGGTCAGCTGTGTGCCGTGGTTACTAAGCAACACTGCAGCTCGTGGCTGGACGATCGTGAATGAGGGAACTCGGCTCACGTGGTTTTTACTGAGACTGACAGCGTGTACAGCGTCCTGACGTTTTATAGCAACACAGCTCTGCTACTTCAGTGAAACAGCAGCTCTCCACACCGCGCGTGTGTGTGTGTGTGTGCGCGTGTGTGTGTGTGTGTGTGTGTGTGTGTGTGTGTGTGTGTGTGTGTTAACGGTTACACCACAGATCACAGTGTAATAGAATGTAGTCTCATTTATAGACTTCAATTAGGACACCATTTTAATGGACATTTATGTTCTTTTAAATAACAAAAGGTGCATTATTTCATTTAGTAACTAATTTTCCATGAAAAATCTGTAACATTTTAAATGATCATTCAGCAAAGAATGCTTCAAAATAAGTGTTTTCCTATTAATATGTATATTATTGTTATTAGGAATAATAGAAATGTAATTAGAATATGCAAACAGGAAATAAAAGTTATTGTTAATATGTCATATGTATTTCTATTGTGTATGTAATCAATTGATATCTACACGACCAGTCAAAAGTTTGGACACCCCTACTCTTTTTCATAGGTTTTTCTTTATTTTTTTTGCTTTCTACATTGTAAAACATTACTGAATACATCAAAACTA
>JAQQZR010000009.1:2255488-2270827 GCA_030068235.1 Notoglanidium macrostoma | reverse complement strand
TGTGTGTGTGTGTGTGTGTGTGTGTGTGTGTGTGTGTGTGTTGGAAATAATTGTAAATATGAAAGAAGGGTAGTGATGCTGGAGGTGATGAGGGAGTTGAGTGGTTGGAGTCAGGGCGGAGTGGCCCTGCACCTTTAAGGAGAGAGAAAGAGTGAGCGAGAGAGAGAGAGAGAGAGAGAGCAAGAGAGAGAGTGAGAGAGAGAGAGAGAGAGAGAGCGTTATTCCGCAGTGCTCGGAGCCGAGCGGACGTGTGTGAGCGCGAAGAGCAGCACGGGGAAGATGTGTGTGTGTGTTTCCTCCTGGATGGAGCGACGTGGTGAAGAGGGACTCACTTCTGACTACAGCTAACAGCCGTTAAAGCCGACGCTCCATCTGGATCTCATACTTTATGTTTCATTTAGTAAACCTGTTATTTTTTTTTGCACTTTTTCTTTTTTTTGCCGTCCAGGGGAAACTTTCGCCGTGATTTCAAACCCATGATCGATTGGAGAGGAGGATTAACTTTTTGTTTTTTGGACGAGCGCTATTCCTGTTACTGGCGGATGAGGGTCCACCTGTGCGAGGGGCTTTAGGGACGACAATCGGCAGAGAGAGAGGGAGAGAGAGAGGGGGGAAGATAGAGAGAGAGAGAGAGAGAGAGAGAGAGAGAGAGAGAGAGAGAGGTTATAGAGCTTATATTGATATATGTCACACTGACAGCCATAAATTGAAGATTTATGAAGAAAAATATTCAAGTGTGCAGGAAAAAATTGCAAAAGTGAGGGGACGAGGATAGAAAATCTGAGCTTGGGGATTGAAAGGAGCGGGGCATGAGGATATTGGCCATCATCTTTTTCCAGTGCATCTTGAATGGTGAGTTGATTATTATTATTATTATTTTAATTATAATAATAATAATACAATGATCATTCTTTGACTGAATGAATCTTTCACCACTATATTAAACCCAATCATTCTCAGAGGTTTCAGGAAACTGTGAGCTCATCCTTCTTAGAAATGCACAAAGATTTATATTCTTTAAAAAAAAAAATCAATAAGCATATTTGCCTTGTAGCGTAGAAACTCAAGTTTAAACTCAATAGCGCAATAAAATCCTTCCTAACTGCTGCATTCACATGCTTTCCAGACCTGTAAATGAAAATCTAACATTTCCCCGAGCACTTAATACACTCCAGGCTTAAAATGATCCCAAAATGATCAGGGCTTAGTTTTTTTCTGTTTTATTATTATTATTATTATTATTATTATTATTATTATTATTATTATTATTATTATTTTCCTGTGAATCTTATTTCAACATGATGCCAGTGTGTATCGTTTCCATTAAATAACCACACACTGTCATTCCAGCTGTCATTTGATCTAAAAGTATACACTTTATTTCTAGTGATTATTACTATTAGTGTTAGAAATGATGCTGAAAAGGAAAATAAACACACAGCAATTGTGATGTCTGAATTAAATTGGATTATTGTATCATGCAGTGCACCGTATAGCATTAAAATATATAGATGTACACACACACACACACACACACACACACACACACAAACACACACACACACATATATATATATCAAATGAATGAAAAAAATAGACTGTGGGGGGAAAAAACCAACATCTGTATTTCTGTTTTTATGGCGTCACATGCGCCATGTTGGAAACGGCATTAAAGGAGGGGGAAAGAAAATCCCAAATTCGCCAGTTTATCACCACTGTGTGTGCATTTTTGTTTTTTCTTTTCTTATTTTTTTTATTCTGAATCAGAATTTGGTTTATCCAAAGTGGTGCAAATAGAAAGTAAATTATGAATGACCTCTAAACATCTCTCGAACGAGGGGTGCAAGAAAAAAAAAGAAAAAAAGAAAAAAAAACGTGGCCGCGGATCTAAAATGGAGAGGCGTTGAGAGGGGCTGCTGGTTGCTGGGCTAAATCAAGAAGGGTGTGTATAGAGGGAAGCGGGGTGGGGGGGTGATGGTGGTGGATGTAGGGGTGGTGGTGGTGGAGCGGGGGGTAAGAAGGGAGTGGAATCAGGGAAAATGGGGGCATTTAGGAGGATTTTTATAGAAGATGGACGCAAATCGAACGCAGATATGTGTGAGAGCGTGATGGCGGAACGTCAAGCAAAGATGATGGGGGTTAAAAAAAAAAAATGTTGCGTAGTGGAGCGCTAGTGGCTTAGCACAAAGCACGTAGCATTGCGATGGTGGACACATGCAGGGAAGCGCGTGTACCTGCACATTTCTTTTCTTCCATTCTCATGAATCTAGGAGAGATTGTATAACCACCGATTCGTCACAAAATCATTCTGACGGACTGAAATCGAGGGAAGGCTTTTATTTATTTATTTATTTATTTATTTATTTATTTATTTATATTTTACGAGTGTTACCATTCGATCAATACAGCCCCATTTGCGGCAGTGTGCTTGTGCACCCGAGCCACGTTCACAGGGAATCGATCTCGATCCCGACCGCGTCGTTTTTCCGGGTCGACGTTGGCCCGGAGGCTGTGGAGCAGGTTCGGCGTGAGACAGAGATGCTGTACAAAATGCAGCGTTCAGGATGTGGTGGTGCACGCAGCCCGCCCCCTGCATGGTCTCTATGGAAACCCTTGTAATGGACGACGGCGGCTGGGTTGCGCAGGTGACCCCGGAAGTCCGAGTGCACAAATACCGGCAACCTGCTATTTATACGCCGACGCGTTCAGGCTCGGGGAGGAGGATGTGTCGCTGTTGCTGGATATAAAGCTGCATAGTTACCTGTAAAACTCTGCATTATTTGACCTTTAGAAGCTCACGAATTTCATTTAACACTATTAGATTTAGAAACTCTTATTTGAATCTATATCCGAAACATTAAATCTTCGTAATGTAAATTCTTTTTTCTAGTTTTATTTTTTTATCATTCAGTCAGAAGGTAAAAAAAAAACTGGTTCTTGACTTGTTCCTCTGGAGGAACCCTTAAAAATTGTAAATGAGTATTAGAAAGGGTTTAATATTGTTGGAGAGTGACCGGAGAAGCTTTCTCTTTGTAAATGTCTAGTATTTAATAAATAACGTGCAAAAAAACACACATTTTCATCGTTTTTCTGTTTGATCTTCTGGAGGAACATTTATCCAGAATCCTACCAGAGAGCAAATAGAACGCTCTTTAGAGGAAAGGAACCTTTAAGGATTATTTGCATTGAGATAATTGCCTCAGATTTCATTAAAAAAGGTTTAATCTTCTTAGAACTTCTGAGAACCCTTTAAGCACGGCATTTCTCTTTAACTTTCCAGATATGCTTACTCAACACTTTAAAAAAAAAAAGGTGTGGTACGAGGCTCATCGCTACATTCTTGGGGAAAAAAAAGATTAAATCTAGAACCCTCAAGGATTTTTTGATCTTTTCTCTCTCACGAAAGGTTCTATGCAGAACAACCAGAACTGATTTCATATAGAACCTCTTTAGAAAGAAGCATTTTTTTCATTGACTGCATTTAACATTACATTTTTCACATTAAGGTAATTGCAGCTATTCAGTAAACTGTTAGAACAAACAAACTCTAGAACCATTGATCTGTTCTGTCAGATGAAAGAGGTACTACGTAGAACCATACAACACAGACCTTTTCTTTTAGAAGTGGTTCCATGTAGAAGCTTAAAACATTGCAGGAAAAGCAAAGAACCTACCAGGAACCCTATTTTCTAAGATGACATGTCTCACATTTTCCTATTATTATAATGGCCTAACATTTCTTTCTGGGAGAACCCTTCAATATTCTATGTAGACCTTTACAAAAAGAAGCTGTTCCCCTTTCAGAAATGGTTCCAAGTAGAAGCCTTTTGCTAACTAACAAAGATCCCCTCACTGACATTTTTTTTCAAAAAGTATATGTAACATTTCATTTTTCTTTAAGCTTTCAGTACACTTTTTGACAAAAGGTCAAATCTAGAACCATTAGGAGTTCTCCGAGGAACCCTAATTTTGAGGAATGTAAGTAACGTTTAAGTAACATTTTGACATTATTACACACATGGAAAACCTTAAAAACCTCTCAAACCTTTTGTTTACATCTAGAACCTGGTTTGCCCTCCAATGTGTTTCTCTTTGAGAGATGGTTTCAAGTAGAACCCCATAGGAGAACCCTTAACTAGCTAAAGAACCCTTGAGGAACCTTCCCCCCACCCCCAAGGGTAAAAGTATTGTTCAATTTTGGTGTAAGACGTCATTACACTTTTAGAAGAAAACGCAAAATCTAGAACCCTTGAAGTTTCTTGAGTTTGGCTTTCTGTGAGAACCCTTAAAGCTTTTATACAGAAAATATATTTTAACCATCTTTTAGGTCAAAAACCCCTTTAGGAAGCTTCAAAATATCCGTAGATGAATGATCGCTTCATAATATAATGAGTTCTTGTGCTAAATAAAACACCTTTCCTTAACCAAATGCATTGCAGTGTTGGCAAATCTGTCCTAAATCCTTCCTAAAATGCTTCCTCTCCTGAAAAAAAAAGGATAGCTGAAGTATCCACAGTATTAATATTAATATTACACAAGTTCTTGTTATACAGTATAATTGCTACTTGCTGGACTAGCGTATGTTTTGCTAACAGTGAAGGTTTATTCTCTTCATTGAACATTACAGTGTGTTTCTCTGACGCTCTGATGTGTGTCGGTGCACAACTGAAGCATTTGCATGCAAAATCGAGCAGCTTTCAAGAGCTCTTCTCACTCTGGAGTGCTCTCGCCCATCGCGTCTCGATTAAAACACAGCCGTAATTGTGACAACAAACCCGTCTTCGGAGAGGCGCGACAGCTAACAGGGACGGCAATGTTTTACGCAAGGTGCTGCCGCGGGGCAAATCTGATACACACTCGACTGGACACTAATGAGCAGAGCAAATGTAGGCCGAGGCGCAAGACGCCGCATGATGCCGCATATTAGAGCGCTGAGCCAAAGCCGCTAAAATAAAAACTGCCTGACGTGCATGAGCAGGCTCAAAATATAAGATCTCGCTGGCAAGAGTTGTTGGACACATGTAGCACGATTTCATAAATTCATCAAGGGTTCCACATAAAAATAAAAATAAAAATGATGAACAGTTACGCCTTCATTTTAAGCATATTCACTTGAAATGCAACTTTTGTACAGGGACTGTTCCAAGAGAACGCTTCTTAGAAAGCTACACACACCTGAAGAACCCATGAGGAATCTTATTTTTCATCAATGAATACTCTATATGTTAAACCAAGATAATTGCCTGACATTTCAGTAAGGATAACTCAAGAACCTGGAGCTCTTAAAGCATTTGTGTAGCACTGCACTACAGTGTTTCCCTTTCAAATATGTTTTACAAGGAATGCTCAGTTAAGAAGAACCCATATGTGAACAAAGAACCCTTGAGAAGGACTATATTAACAATGAGAAAGGTGGCGTTGGTGCAACCTGAGGGGCACTGCAAGTACCGTGTAGCGTGATGCCAAGATCATAAAGATTCCCATGAGACTATTTTAAATGGTACGAGGGTTTATTTTGTTCCCAAGTAGAAGAACCTTTAATAAGCAAAAAAAAAAAAACATGAGGAACCCTATTGGAGTGTATGTAACAAATGTAGACCTTAGAAAAACTGCTTAGCATGTTATTAAGGTTAAATCTAGAACATGGTTTCTGGTTCTCTGACAATTAAACAGTGAAAGCGTTTATGTAGAACTCTGCTAGTGTTTACCTTTCAAAACTGTTCACATGTACAAATGACTGTTATCTGACCAAAGGGTTAGGGTTAGGGTTAAAGGTTAACTGTAAACCAAAGAACAAAGAATTTTACTTAAAAACTGTATTAACATTAAATAAGTCTCATTAGCGCAACCTGTGGTTCACCACAAATACCATATATAAGATGCTTGCAAATTTCTTGCTGCCTTCAAATGGAACTTGTGATTACAATATGTTTACCAAATGCTTGGCGTTCAAATGTTAAGTCGTCATGAGAACACTGCTGCTAGGCAACGGCAACATGAACGTCTGTCGACGTTTAGAAGCTAATGCTAGCCATTTAGCAAGCTAGCGACCAGGTAACGTGACGAATGAAGGTGAAAAGAATTTGGGAATTTCAACATTTTCCTCAGAGATTATAAAATTACGAAGAACATTCTACATGACTAGGATGTATTATATACTATATATTAAATTGCCATCCACCACAAAATGTAACGTAACGGCCTATGCTATTTCTGAAAAGGTCAGCAAACACGTCACACCTCGGGAACTCAGAACGTTCGGAAAATTTCCACTTCCGAAGTCGCGGATACCGCAAGAGGGGGGCGTTCCCGTGGGCTTTCCTCATAAACACGACCCCATTTGAAGGCAGCACATAAGGATGTCCCGAAAATAATGAAACAAAATGACTTTCCACATTATAATGCTTTGAATGTTGTGTTAGAGTATTAGGTCGTGTACGCAATCTAAAAAAAAATGTAGCTTAGTTTAGCAAAATGTCAGCCAACATGTTTGATGCGCAATATGTGCATCTTTTGCAAGCCCGCAAATCTAGCTAACAACTAATGAATGACGTGTAATAGTTTGTTATTTAGGCTGCAGCGGGACTTCCTGTCATCTATAAACAAAGCTGTAGTGCTGTGGAGGCGGCCATTTTAAAACAACGGAGTTTCCTTTGGGTATCATTCCTCTCAAAGATTGAAGAAATCTGGAAGTTTTGAGGAAGATAAAATAGTGCCATAAATGTAAACACGGACTATAGGTACCATTTTGCCAAAGTTTAAAAATGAAATGATGCCATTTAGTGCTGTCAGTGTTAGGAAGGTTGCTATTATAGGAAAATATCTAGCAACTAGCAAATAACTGTAAATAAGTTTTCCTTAACAGCATATCCTGAAATATTCAATTCCAGCAAATTTGCCAACACTGACAATTTTTTAGATCAAAGTTAATGTTGGAACTTCTAGAAAACAAGGTAGAGTGAGAATTAATATAGAAGTACCATTGCTGTCTTATCGCTAGTACCTTCAGTGGTATTGTTAGCTTTAGAGGTTTAAAGGTTTAAAGATAAGCTATTTCTTTGTTTTCCAGCCTTGAAATTCAATTTTCTTTTCCTTTATGGTGAGGTTAGAGTCACATTCATAGGGACTGCAACAACTCAACAACAAAAAAAAAACAACATTTTTGTTCATTCTAATTCCTGAGAAATTTCAAGTCTTGCATCTTGTGGTACAGTCACTAAAACTCCTCGTGTGCTACTACAAATATTTGCTAACGAATGCCATGTACACTGTCGCCTCCATTCCCTTTTTTTCCCAAACAATCCTCTCATCTTCTTTCCCGGCTGTCTCCTTCTCTACACGGCGTGCTGTCACTTCAGCCTAGGAAGTGTAAAAACCAGGACGTTAGTATCAGCAGACAGAACAGGAGTAACTGCGAGAGCTTCAGGTGCACTTATTTCTCCGCAGCTCTGATGACTTGGCATAACGAGTGTGCCTGCTTGGCATAAGCACATGCAGTCCACTAATGAGCGCTCTCCTGTCATCCTGCAGTGAAACCGCTTGGTGCTGATGCTTGTCTCTAATGTAAACTGTTATGTGCCTTTTTTTCTTTGCACTGCAGGCGCCCGAAGAACGATGCGAGGTTTGTTAAATTAAACACTGCTGTCAGATTTCTCTCAGCACAAGTAGGGCACAAGGCCTTACGCCCTAGTGTTCGCGATATCTGCGTACGGGAACGTGAGCGAGTGCAAGTTAGCAAGACGCGGCCTTTCCAGGATAGGGCCAAAAATACAAATTGGTACAGAGACAGAGGCATAATCCATATTCATAACCCAGAAAAACAAGCGAGATCAGACGAACAAGCAAAAAAAAAAAAAAAAAAATACAATGCGAAGTGAGCTAAAAAGAAAAAGAAAAAAAATCAACAAACTGAGAGAGAGGTGGAAAAACAAAACTTAAAAAAAATTTAAATACGTTGAATGAAAACAGAAAGAGGTGGAGTTATTTACAAGCGCAGAGTTCTCAACAACAGGAAACAACGACCAAATAAGGAAAGTCGTGAAAGGAAAGCAGATCAGACTGATGGAATGAGTGTGAAAAGGCAAAAGAGTCAGAAGCAAGTTGGACTTGATGGATTGATCCTAAACATTCATACCACGTCGCTGTTAATATCTCAATTCTGGTTGGTTGGAAGACGTTGATTAATTGTCAGCTCTGATGGTAGTGCAGCTGCAAATCACAGGTTTATACATGCTTGTGGCTAAAGGCTAGCAAAGGCTAAAGGATATTAGAGTTTATTCATGTAAACCTGTGATTTGCTTTTCAGCTGGAACTACTGTCAGTGCTGCTGTTAGAGAAATGTAATCAACAACCTCTGACCAATCAGAATCAAGGATTCAACACTGCTGTGGTGGATGAAATGAAATGTGTTCATACTTTTATAAAGGACACAGTTTCAGCGCCTTGAAAAGCGTGAGACAGCTTGTTAAAGCGCTGCTAGCTCTGGGCTTGTTATGTTTCCCTTCGTTTCTATCAGCCCGTCCCCAGAAGTGATTATGCTAATTGCTGTTTGATCAGATGATTAAATTATAATTTGATTAATCCTGAGCACTAAATGCTCGGAATACATTTACATATGCTTGGCTGCCTCGGTGAGCGGAGTGAATTTTCCCTCTGTCACTAACCGAGCACGACCCATTAGCGCCATGACGAGGAGCAAAATTCAAATGTAAACGTAGGCTATAAGTATGATTATTTAAACCTTCCCCGAACCTAGCGTCTCTCAGAAAATAGCATTTTCTTATTCATATGCATGCGGTACCAATTTGCCAAGTGTCCATCACTAAGATTTATGCGCACGTCAGAAGGAGAATCCCAGGGGTAATACATCAACGAGATGAAAACAGGGGTCCTAGCTGTCCGCGCGCCTGAGCAGCCATGGTGGTGGAGGCTGGTTTTTTTTAAGGTTTATTTTTGCACGTAAGGTGCAAGGTGATGTGTGTGATTTTAGATATGTTGCTGCTTTTCTGTGATAGCCAGCTCTTTATGCGTGATGAGATAATGCAGCGCTGCAGAGCCAATCACAGGATGAAGTAGGGTGGGAAGGGGACCAGGGGGAGAGAGAGAGAGAGAGAGAGAGAGAGAGACAAGGGCACATCTCCTGAAGATGGGCCTTGAGCAAAGGGTGGCGGGGTCTCATCTCGTCATGTGACCCACGGTTGTATGTAACCCCAGGATTATTTGGTCATTTCCCATTTTCCACTCGAGTTCTGAAAACATTCATGCAGATTCAGTGATTAGTTCATTTTTGGTGCATGAGCATCAACAGCTTTAGGGATGGCTACAGTGACAGGAATCGTCCTTGTGGGGGCATTGGGTCCACACCAAGACATAAAAACATGCCCTACACACACACCCATGCCGTCAGAAGGATGCCTAAACCGAACGCAGGACAATCTTTCGAGGCTCCATTTCCTCCAATATGTTTTTTTTTTCCCAATTTCTAATAACTGAGATGAAAATAAGATATTGTGGATTGCAAAATAAATTGCAGTTGTAATTTATTTGACAACACAAGGGTTAAAATGCAATTTGCCTCCACCGCGAGAAGCCACTTGTTATTCTTCCAAATGTTTTCATTCAGGGATTAAAAAAAAAAAAATCGCAGTCAGCTACGTGGCGCAATCATGTTGCAAAGCAATTTTTCCCCGAGCCGAGTGGAGAAATCAAGCGTGCATGTGTTTACATATTCATAGTGTGCGTTGTGCTGATGGGACATTAGGGAGCTCAGCTGCACCACGGCGGCAGAGGGAGCTCATTTAGTCCCCGACCCCGGCGCTTTCTCATCTCGCCCCGATTCAGACGTCAACATCTCGCGCCACCGTAATTGATTTGGACCTACTGAGGCCGTTTGATCTCGTTACCGCGAGCGGCGAGGCTGTAAATGAGCATTTGCTCTGGCGCCATTTAGATGATGCTCAGATTATCTCACTTAAGAGACGAAGAAGAGGAGGGGTGCGAGTTGATGTTTCCAGCAGGGTCATCGTCGCTCGCCTGTGCTCTCCGAGCATCAAAGGGACGCCAGTGTCTTTACATATTGGACACGGGTGGGGGGTAAATGAACTCCATTACTGAGCTTTGCTTAATATTCATGAGAGCAAATTGGGAACGGGCTCGTGTGTGTGTTGGGGTTTGCACAAGCCTGAGGGCACTAGCGGGAATGCTAACTCTTCCTCTGGTGGCTTGTTCTGCTGTCCTCGTCTCCTGCGCTCCCTGAACAGCTCTGCTTTAATTACCTTCAGATAGTGACAGAGCTGCTGTGGTGGAAATCTTCTACCTTTTGGCATCATTCGCTTGTACAGTGACCCACAGGCAAGGTGAGACGGGGTAATGGTTTTATGGCCAGTCTGCTCGGTGCCTCTGTAACCTCGACTCCTTATATAGATGGGGTTAGTATAAATAAGCTTCAAAGATAAAAGAAACAACAACATGGGCCCCGTAGAAAAGCGCAACAGAAGTGAATTTGAGCTTGAGCCTGATGACGCCACAGCCATCCATGGCTTGGGGGGTGCCATTACTTTCTCCCAATGACTCGAGCCAATCGTGCGCATCTGCGCTTTCGTGTATGTGGAAGCAGGCGAATAGCATTTCCATCTGAGAGTGTTACGCTGCCCTGTGATGCAGCATGAGCAACAGTTTGAAAAGATGCGGATGGCTGGCTTCACGCGTCTCAGAGGAAGCACGTGTTAGCCTCCCCGGGTTTTAGCTGTCTGTATGATAAGGGAGGGTTGGAGAGTTGGGAAATGGCAGGTGAAAAGTCATTCCTCAATGTACGGTTTCATTTTTGGCATCCTTGACGTTAACAAATGTCTTAAGGTGGATCACTTTTGAACCGAGCACAACAGCACCCCTAATGGTCGTAAGAAAAATGCACAGGATGGTATAAATATGCGAGAAGCGAGGCTAGGGCTGATTTCGATCTAGCCCAGATTGTAGAATCATGCAGCCTATTTGAGATAATCGTGTCAGGTGATTACCCAGAGCGACACACCGCTAGATTACAGCCACTGTGAGCTTCTCAGCTCTGTGCTCAATTACAATTAAATCAAATAGGTACACATGATGTGATCTTTGCCCTGCTGCAAATTCTTGCTCATTAGGTGAGCCATGCCAACCCTTTTCCTCTCCCCGTCAGCACCTGTGTGTCTCCTAACATCACCGTGTCTGTACAATATTAGTGCTCTTGAACTGTCACCCTCAGGGATCTGGAGCCATTCGGAGTACGCATTAGAGTCAGTCTCGATCAGGGAATAAAACATTCAACTTCGCTTTATTATTGCAGAATGTCACCCAGTGTTTATTACTTATTTATAGGTCATATATAATTAACATATTTATATTTTCATATTCTATTTTCAATACATTTCCTCCTTTGATGCGAACCTGACCCTATTTGTTTAAGCGTAACCTAAAAGGTTCATACCAGGTGCTCAAAGTCTATTATTTCATTGCTTTTTTGCCGGAACTTTCTTATAGAAGAAATTCATGATTGAGAAAATCCTAACTGCTATAAGAAAGAACTGACAAGAAAAACTTCCCTACCTCTGAAGACTGAGCATCGCTACCTAATGGAGTTATACAACGCTGAAGCTTCTTTTGTCTCAAAGCACATTTAAAGAAACATAAAATATTCTCCAGTCTTGCTGTTTCCTCCACGCTCTGACGGACACGAGGGTCTCGGGAGTGGGAATTTCTGTTTTAGTGCTTTGAGATGGAGACAGAAAATGTGAAAGAGTGCTACAGAGAATCACGCACAGATCCTGTAGAGATCGTCATCATATTAATTACATTTTATGAGAATAATTTGCTTTGCATTTGTCACCTTAACGTGAACACAAGACAGTGTAACTATAAACGGATAAAAAGTGCTGTGTCGTTCGAAAATAAAAATTGCAATCCGTACTGTGTTATAAGTAAAATAAACCACCCCATGATTGATTATTTTCCCATAACCGCATATTCAATTGTGTTTCATTGCTTACATATTTAGATTCAGTTATTCATGCACCCAACTTAGGTTTTCATTTATTATTTACACATGTGGTTTGTGGTGTGTGTGCCTACCGAGACAGAGGTTAAAAGTACTACAATGCAGTGAATGACTAAAAGGCTGGGTTTAAAAAAAATACTGCAAGTCTTCACTTTTTTCATCTCATTTGTCTTGCAGTTCTCGGTGAAGATCTACATTCCAGCTTGTATTTTGTCAATGCATCTCTGCAAGAGGTAGTGTTCGCCAGCACCACAGGGACGCTGGTGCCCTGTCCCGCAGCCGCTGTGCCTCCAGCCACGCTGCGCTGGTACCTGGCCACCGGCGAAGAGAGCTACAACGTGCCAGGGATCCGCCACGTGCACCCCAACGGCACGCTCCAGATCTTCCACTTCTCTCCCTCCAGCTATAGCAAAGTGATCCACGACAACACGTATTATTGCACCGCTGAAAATCCTTCAGGGAAAATTAGAAGCCAAGATGTTCACATTAAGGCCAGTGAGTACTATGCAGGAGCAGGTTTGTCTGAATTCTCGCTAGCCAAGTTATAAAAGGTGCGAGAGTTGCAGCTCAAAGCTTTGATTAAATGTAACTACGACGTTGATAAAAAGTTGTGAATCTGATGCTTATACCTTGAAAAAAAACCTTACACCAGTTATTTTGATCAAGAATAAGGAAATATTCGTATTTTAACCAATGCTAGCACGTTCAGTTATTTTGCTATTTAGCTTTCAGAAGATTAGCCTCTAATCAGAAATGCTTCTTGAAGTTCATTTTGCGTTAAATATTTGTCTGTGTTTGTGTGTCTTTCTGCGTGCAGTCTTACGAGAGCCGTATACGGTTCGCGTGGCGGACCAGACAGCCATGAGAGGCAGCGTAGCGGTCTTCAAGTGCATTATTCCTTCCTCAGTGGAGAAATACGTCACTGTTGTGGCATGGGAGAGAGACACGGTCCCCCTTGTATCAGGTAGGACCCGATCTTTTCTGGTCGATCGGCTTTGAGGGATTCTCACACGTGAGACGTTCTTGCTGTGTGGTTTCATATCGGGTTTGAATCAAACGTAAGGGGAAGCAGTCTTGCGTACTCGAGAGTGGAATGTTTCAGATCGCAATCTATGGGCTTACTTTGATCGTTTGCGAATGAAGTACTCAACCTTCTGGTGTCCAACACTAATATTCGCTGGTCTTTGCTCATAAGGGAGTTTTTACCACTGAGACAATTTGGTACTTTTGGTAGTCTGAGTTTCCACAACTAACATGATTGTGGCATGCTGATTCCTATTTCACGTTTTACAATGACTACAGAAAGGTATTCTAGATAAAATGCATCTGACTACCAGAATTGTTTCTATATTTGCGTCAACCACCGATGCTCCACCCCCTGTCTACTGAGTGTCTCACAACTTTTGTACACTTGTCTGGCCACCAGCTTCAGAATCCTCATGGCTGTAATCTGATTGGCTGATTGCACTTTGGTGTATAAGCGCTTTCATATGGCAGTTTCCAGCAGAAGAACAGACATTTGAACACGAGAACCTTGTCTGAGAAATATGCAGTCACTAAACTAAAAAAAAAGCTCAGTCTAAAAGTTATTAGAGAGTTTGTAGCACTTAATAGTGATTAAATGAGCTCTTGCCCCTCTAAGCTATTGCCCCTCTTCCACATACATGAGCTAACTGGCTGTTGTCGCTGTGATCGACAGGGCAGACTGAGTATGCCCCGCCCACCGAGTTGAACATAAACAGTTTTGTTCTCTGGACGATAGGGGAAATGCTTCTCTACCACTCAGAAGCCAGAACACACATTTTCACATTTTTTTTAGGATTCTGACTCTTTCACAAACAATGTTAACAAATAAGACGATTGGCTCTTTTTACCAGAGGGGCGGGACTTGCGTAATACAACCACCATGAGTAATTATGCTGTCACATTTTTATTTTAAGTAGCATTTCGTCTCTAGTCATCCCGTCTCAGGGATATCTGACCTTTTCCTGTTTCTGACCCAGTCTAGACTCTCTGTCCCGTCTGATCTACACGCGCGAGAGCCGATACGCCTGTTGTGTCACTTTGGTTCACTGTACTGACCCACTTCTCACCTAACTGAAGGCACTGACAGAGAGAGCGAGAGAGAGAGAATGACTTGAAAATTCACCTGAGTTAAATGGAACAGATCGTGTCCTTGCCATGGTGCTGACGGCTCTCACCGTTGCATGTTTAGCAAACTCCACAGAGAGGCTACCACCACTTTCGCTGAGAATTTTAAAGATTGTAACATAACACCAACTCCTTTCCTGTGTATATACTGTACTTATATATATATTTACATACATATATACAGAGTCAGCCAAAAAAAAAATTGGACACACACTTCAGGAAAAGAAAATTTTGTAGTAATATTTTAATACTAAATTTATTCAGTCATCACAAGATAAGTACAAGTAACCTTTGGCCGCTACAATTACAAGAGGTGCTCAAAGTGGTGGCTATTAGCTTCCAGACATTTATGTGTAGAAGTGTTCCTGAAGTGTGTGTACATTTTTATGGCTGACTCTGTATATGGATACATTGATATCATATGGTCATAACACCTAGCCTAACCTGATTGTAATGCATATGTGCGCAAGCACAAGTTTTTGTGCATCAGAAATAGACGTCCGTTCTGCGGCGGCTGTCAAAAAGTGTTATCCAGCCAGCACTCGGGTGTTCTGTCTAAATATTTCATGAGCGAGGGCAATATTTCACAAAACAAATAGATTTTAGGCACAATTCACTGCATGTGTCATAGCATAGCACAGATCACTCTTCACTTACTCTGACACAGGGCTCTTACAGGGACTTTGTGGTGTGTGTGTGTGTGTGTGTGGACTACAATACTGTCGCTTCCTTTGTTTTCTGGCTATCTTCAAATGTTCATGAATAAATAAGCATTGCATGGGGAGGATTACATAAGCTCTGATTCTCTCAGCAAAGAAATATTCAAGTGTTCCATGACCTCAAAAATTCCAATGGTGGCATCTATGTGTCTGGATGATGATGATGATGTGATGATGATGAGGAGAATAAATATGAATAAATATGTAGAATCACAGTAAGATCATCATGTAGAGCTGGAAAGAAACGCAACTACTTTTGTTATTGTATTTGAGTTGTTTTTTTACCTTTACTACTTCTATTAATCATAATAATAGTAATAATATACATGTTTACATAGCACATTTAAAATGCAACTCAACTAGTGATATCCATCCATCCATTATCTATAGCGCTTTATCCGTCTGGGTGGCGGGGAAGCTGGAGCCAATCCCAGCATCTTG
>JAQQZR010000009.1:2234015-2255388 GCA_030068235.1 Notoglanidium macrostoma | reverse complement strand
AAGGCACCCTGGGTGACCCGGGGATCGAACCCAGGACCTTCTTGCTGCGAGGCGACAGTGCTAACCACCACACCACCCTGCTGCCGAAATAGTGATATACAGAGAAATAAAGAAATAGAACATAGTCAAAATAGGAAACTAGGCCAATTACTAAAAATGCAACAAATAATAACAGTGACAGAAAAAAAACATGTATAATAAAAATATAAACAGGTGAAGTATATGTTTTAAAACTATGAAATTTAATTCAATTAAAATTGAAAGTTCATACATTTGACTTATTTTATTTAGAATTATTGTTATTTAATTATTAAAATATATTACAATATATAATTATAAAAATTATTTTAAAAAATAATATTAGAACAAATAATAATATAAAAGTAGAGTAAAAGTCATGTGCCACTAAAAATAAAAAATGTGCCACTATCTATCTATCTATCTATCTATCTATCTATCTATCTATCTATCTATCTATCTATCTATCTATCTATATTATAATGTTTACATATGTGGAATATCGAGAAATGTGTTTAGATAAACAGGGACTCATTAACACCACTACTAATAAAAATAATAACATGTTACATTTATATAACGCCTTTCACAATCTCAAGGTCGCTTTGCGTGGGAAGGGGAAGAAGAACACTGACGAGTTAATGATGAGAAATGCCTGCTTTGCGTGTGAAATTGTAAGAAAATTTTTAAGAAGGGTTACAAACCAAAAATCTGTACCTCATGCACAAGAAGAAAAAGAAATCCAGTGTTTTTTTTTTCCCTTTTAGAGAGCTAATGATGGTGTGTAGAGTCTGTGAAAAAAGGTTCAAGTTGCTAATACGCTGAATGTCATCTGTTCAGCGCCCTGCTTTGTCACATTTTGCGAACCGTTGAGCAGCAAGTTGACTGTTATCGCCCTTGAGTAACTAATAATCATTGCAGCAGAGAGGGAGGAGGAGCCCGGTTCATGCCCCGCCCACTTAATGAAGCGGATCTAACAAGGTTTCACCGTGATCAGCATTTTTACTACCGCTCTCCATGGGACATGCTTCCAGAAAATCGTTTATATACCATGACTAATGATGGTGAGATTGATTTAAACTAGATTTAAAATGGCTGTGCATCTAACACGCAGTGATATATGAAGAGTATGCTGATTTGAGCCTAGCTAATGGAGCCTGGAAGTTAGGTGGAGGGTTGAGGATCACCGACAACATGGCCGCCATTTTACCAAGAGAGCCATGAGGGATATTGAGGATTAGAAATGCTGAGCTCTTGTTTTCCAAGTCTTCCACAATCCAACCGGATACCTGAGACATCTCTCTTCCATTTGTATCACTGCAAATGTCCAGTAGATTGTTATTCCTTGCGAGCATGTAGAGCTAAATCACCAAGCTAAACAGAAGCGAAGGCAGAGGTGGTTTCCAGAAAGCATTTCTCTCAAGAAATCTTCCGAACCCTCCATTTTAAGCAGAAAAGAAAAGAGAAAAACAGGCTTAGTGGGATAAATAAAAAGGATTCATAGAAAAGAGAAGCGGGGTGGGGGGGGGGAGAGAAAAAAAAAATCAATACCTGTGTGCATTAATCATGCTGTGGGTGCCGACGGGAATTATGGGTACACCGAGGGATAGAGAAATGCATTTGTGCATTCACACACACAAGCTAACCAGCACCAGATGCACTCAGCACACTTTTAGCAACTGCTTGAAACTCGTCCCCAAGGAGATGGAGATGTGTAATGCGAATATCGCTAATCCTGCTCTAGAGCATAGCTGGTACTCACTACAATGGGTCCTTAGTGCTGTTCGTGTCGTATCTAGTCTTTGTTACGATACAGGAAGTACAAATGTGCATACTTGGGTGTATGCTGTTCAAGGAAATAAGGTGTTACTGTTACCACCCTGAAGGTGATCATTTTTGCAATAACACAACATCCTGAAGTGTTTATTTTCTTCTTATTCTACAACAATTTGCCAAAGATTATGAACGTATTTATTTTTCAGCTAATAGCTACATTTAATGTTGTATTAGTTCCTCTTATTACTTCTGTTACAGCAGCTATGAACAGTCATCCTCTCACCACTCTCTTTTTTCTCTTTTTAAACTAGTAAGGCAAAAACTCAGATGGTCATGTTTCTGAGAAACTGGGACGTGTAAACTGTCCTTCAGACTTTCCCATTGTGGAAGACTTAATTTTAAACTGAATGGAATCGGATTTAGACCGGACTTCTTGGTCAATCGAATTGTATTGGTGCTGAATCTAATTGTATCAGTTAAGTACTGAACTGAAGTTGGAATTATGACATGTGAATCCTTTACTGTATCATTTGTATCATTTGAATGATTTATTGTATTATTTTAATCATTTGAATGCTTTACTGCATCATTTGAACCCTTTAGTGAATCATATGAATCCTTTCTTTCAATCCTTTACTGCATCATTTGAATCCTTTGAACACTTTACTGCATCATTTGAATCCTTTGAACACTTTACTGCATCATTTGAATCCTTTGAATCCATTATTGTTTCATTTGAATCCTTTGAATACTTTAGTGTATCATTTGAATCTTTTGAATCATTTCATGTATCATTTGAATCCTTTGAATCCTTTATTGTATCATTTGAATCCTTTGAATACTTTACTACATCATTTGAATCCTTTGAATCTTTTATTGTTTCATTTGAATCCTTTGAATACTTTACTGCATCATTTAAATCCTTTGAATCCTTTAGTGTATCATTTGAATCATTCCTTTCAATCCTTTACTATACCACTTGAATCCATCGAATCATTTACTGTATCTTTTGAATCCTTTGAATCATTTTCTGTATCATTTGAATCCTTCAAATACTTTACTGAATCATTTGAATCCTTTATTGTATCATTTGAATCCTTTGAATCCTTTATTGTATCATTTGAATCCTTTTCTGTATCATTTGAATCCAACAAATCGTTTAGCGTATCGTTTGAATCCTTTAAATCATTTACTGTATCATTTGAATCCTTTAGTGTTTCCTGGAATCCTTTGCTGTATTATTTGAATGAGTGATTTGAACAAAGCTTTGAAACTGGAGACTCCTTCCATGAATGTTAAACAAATATTTCCTGACTGCAACTTATGCATATTTCTTGTTAAATAATGACTTGTTTTTGTAATTCAGTTTATTATTAGCGATAGTTTATGTAGCACATCTGCCATACAGGTCCCTTTGTATGAGCTGTTACTATGGAAACGATAATGTATTAGAATGGGCACATTGATGCAAAGGTGCTGCTATTCAAATCCTCTGACCAATCAAAACTGATTAGGCAACAGCGCTGTGATATAAAGCAGTCTGATTAGCATACGTTGCCCCAGATGGAACATAAAAATGATCGTAAAATGATTAGTTTGATCGTGCGTTACGAGTGCCACGTCTGCACGGCTCATAAACGGCTACATTGTTAGCCATTAAGCTGGGAAACGATTAGCCAGGACATTGGGACTAATCTTCTATAAACACGGCCAGGCTCGCGCTGCTGTCTCACTGCTCTCAGAGCTCACAGAGCTGGATCATCGCCAGGTCACAACGCATGGCCGAGATCCAAATCGGGGCTCAGCGATAAGCACAGCAGAGGCTAATTAAGGCAGCAGAGACCCATTTGTGTCCACTTATGAACACTTGTGCGACGCCTCATGAAGGCGCTTGAGAAAAAACAACTATGTTTTGTTGGATTAAATGGCGTATCAGGAAAAAAAATAAAGGTGCAAGAAATGACGTCATCACGAGTATATGATTTGATTTGGGCGAGATGCAGAATGCCTGTCTAAGCCATTTTATGTGTGTGTGTGTGTGAGTGTGTGTCCAGGCCACATTAGCCAATTAGAGATGATGGCCGTGTCTGCGAGCGCTTATCATCAGCAGGCAGCTGCTGCCGTGCATTTGAGTGCATGAGGGATGGAACGTGTGTCCATGTTATTATTTTTTGTACATATGCCATTGTTTGTGCGAGGAGAACTAAGGCTGCTGCTGAAAGGACACATCGCTGTGTGCTAGCATAGGACACTTTTCAGTTGAGTAAAAAGCTTGCACGTCGTGTGAAAGATGGCTTCGGTTATCCTTTGGCTTCGACTTCCATTAAAGAACCAGAACACACGCAGGTCGTTTTGCATAATCCGTTATTTTCACTGGGAATCTCAGAGTAAACAAGGGCCCCTTGGGGATCGAGGGGAAAAAATCACTAGTGTAAACTGGTGTGTATTTGAAAACAACTGAGAATAAATCTGGTTAACATTTACTCATATATGACACCTACATTTTAGTTAAACAAATATAACCTATACTAATAACTATCAATCATTGTAACAATGTTCTTCCTTCTCAAAAAGCAGACGTGTTGTTGCTAGGACATCATCATTCAGTGAACGAAAGCACATGACTCAAACGTCCTCAGCCAATAAGATTTGAGACGAGTCTTGCTGAGCCTCGCTTTTTCTCCTTTAATCACCCGCCTGAAGAAACCGAACAAAAACAAGCTTGAAGCCTCCGTATTAGCTGCGGTGAGAAGATAAGGCGCTAACATCCGATTTTTAGCGGAAGCCCTCCGTCTTTTTCACCACTTAGGGAGATCATCGTCTAAAATCGCTACAACGTGCAAGCTCCAAGATGGAGGCGGTATCATGTGCACACAGACGGCCATTTTCTCTAACGGGTTGAATTGAAGGCAGGATTTGATTGTAAATGATTCATTTAGACAGTTCTAGAGTGTTTAAGGTTTTATTTTTAAAGGTAACAAATAATACAGAAAAAACAAAACACAAAAAAGTGCCTAACAATTGTGGCCAAAACATTGCCTGATTTTAAGAAGAAAAAAAAAAATTGCCCATTAACTAATAAAAAAGTAACTGGCTTCATTTTTTTATTTTACTTTTGATTTTTGACAAAAATACCTTACATTTCTTGCCATGATATATGTAACATTTCATTTTTAAATGTGTATTTTCATTTTTGCCATCAAGCTTAGCTTTGCTATTAACCTTAACATTTTGGAAAAAAAAAATTTCTAAAACGAATTTCTTTTTTTACTAAGAATTTTCAATTTCATCATTTTGTAATTTTTCGTCTAATCCACGTTTTTCAATTTTAAAATTTTTATTCAGTTTTTAGATCTATGTTCTAAAATGGGAAAACTTGACATATGAAAATGGTAAACAGTGGATTTTCTATTTAATAAATAGAATATATAATGTTAGGTTTGCGTTCTGTCTACAACATGAATCCGCCGACATGAAAATTGATCGTACTGTAAATAAAAAAAGATGCAAAACGCCTTGTGACACACGGTAAAACTGAAATAATTTCATCAACTGTAAATTTGATCGATCCCTAAAATATAAACTGAAAAGCTGAATTAAAAATCATCATCATTTTCCTTTGTTTGGTGTTTGTCAGTTTTTCCACTTGAGATCTTTTTTAGCATATCTGTTTCCGAGTGCAGGCATCACTGCAGCTCTGCGCTACATATCTACAATTCCTCAAGTTAAACAGCTATTATCAAGCCTTCAGTTTGAAAAGCTCACACTGTGTGACTGTATAATCAGTGTCTTCCGGCTGCATTTGCTTGGCTTCTTCTGCATCCAGCATATGGCTTCTGGAGGATTAAGCAACATGGACTAGCGCCATCAGAGGCCCCAAGACCCGACAAGATGAGCCAAGACCATGTACAGCTGAGGAGGAAATCAACATAATAACAGGAACTCGCTCTGAAAGGGAAACAGATTTCCCTCAAGGAACGAACAAGATTTAGAACTAGACCTTTTGCAGCACATGTTAATGAATTATCATGATGCGATGCAGGTAGGAGAAGAAAAAAAGTGTCTTCGATTTCCAGCAGTGTTTTGGAAGCTTATTGGTGGGCCCTGTGTGACAAACAGGAAGTCTGATTGAACCCTGAGTCGCCTCGACAACGGACCATCTGTAATCAAAGAGGCAGCACACAGACGGCTTTCACTAGCATGTGCTAATCTGTGTGGCATATGGGACTGAAGTGGAATTAACGCGGAGGAGGAGGAAAATAAGGCGAAACGAATGAATCGGGGCACTGTGAGGACCAGCGTCTTCATTGCTCTAGAACGTAAAGCAAATGTGCTGACAACTTGTAACAAGGCCATATAAATAATATATCAATGTTCACGCACACTGCTAGCTGTTTAAGTCAAAAAATTCAAATTGGAAATTTTTTTTCAATAATCTGTGATTCATCGATTTACAGTCCCAGATCCAGTTCGACTCGCAAAGCGAAATGCACATGACGACCCTCGCGATGCACAGCCAAGTCAGACTTGCAACACTGCCAAAGTAACACCTATGACACAAATAAATTCCTGTTCTTGTCAAATGAGCAGGCAGTAGGCAGATGTAAAAGCCAAAGGATTTTATTGACGGACAAAATCAGAAATGTGACCAACGGGAGAGTCGGAAAAACAGCAAACAGTTGTAACGGAGCCAAAACTCAGGAATCGTGAGTAAAGTAAAGGTCAAAACCGAAAAACGCGAACAACAAACAAAAGCGTGGCAAGTTCTGGCAACGTACACAGAGCGTTACTTCGGAAAGATCGTCTAATGTTAGTGGTGTTTGAGTCCGGATGTTAATCCGGTGTCGGTGAGAGGCGAGTGAATTTGAGTGCTGGGAGTTGTAGTCTTGAGTCGTCATATTTGGAGGCTGCTGAGGATTCTGGGAAACTGATTCTTGGACAGATAGCGGCGAATTCATGACAGAACACGCGATCCCCTCCCCCAGAAGCCCTCTCCGAGAGCGGACACTTATATCCCGGGGCGATCAGTATACTTGGCCTGAAATTCTTGGCATATCATAAATTTGTTCTCTGGGGGATAGGTTCTTGGAGTAGTAAGCAACGGGATGGAGCTTGGGTCTTTTGCTGAAATGCTGAGATAGCACCACTCCCACGCCAGACTCCGAGACATCCGCCTCTACTATGAAGGGTATGGACGTGTCAGGAGCCATGGTGACGGCAGTCTTAAGGCCAGAGAATGCCTCCTTAGCAGCTTGGTGCCACTTCAGATGCTTGGGACCTTTCTTTACAAGAGCAGTGAGTGGAGTGATAGAACTAAAACCCCTTATGAACCACCTGAAGAAGTTCACGAAGGCGAGGAACCTTTGAAGTTCCTTAAACTATTGCAGGTGTGGGCAAGCAGTGACAGCGGATACCTTCCCTTTGTGCATTAAAACCAGTTCTGGACTGATAACGTGGCCAAGGAATGAAATCACTTCTGCATTCAGGCCTTGAAGCAGTTTTCAAGATTTCAGACTCGGCAGAAGAGTTCAATAAATTGATCAAAGTATGAAAGTGAACCGTCGACCTTCTTCCACACAGCAGATGCCCACTTTATCCACGAGTAAACTGAGAAACTGTGATATTTTCCGCTTGTCGGTGATGCCCACTTGGTTAGCCATGTATAAGGAACACTGTATCTGTAACTCAGAAGGGATTAGGCGTATCTGTGCTGAAAGGAATTACATCGAATCAACTGCAAATCGAAGTTTATCGAATCTTTACTGTATCATTTAAATCCTTTACTGTATTGTTTAAGTCCTTTGAATAATTTCCTGTATCATTTGAATCCTTTATCGTATCATTTTAGTTCTTTGACGCTTTTACTGTGTTGTTCGAATCCATTATTGAAACATTAGAATCCTTTACTGTGTCATTTGAATCTTTATTATTTTCCGTACCGTATCATACGATACGTAGCGAGAAGTGTATCATGTCACTTCAGAATCAAAGACGTTTTTGCTGCGCTGTGACGAAAACAGAGATTGGAACCTTTGAATCATTGAAGACCTGAATCGGGTTATGAAGCTTCAATCAATATCATAAAAAAAAAAAAACAATAAACAGGGATGTACAATGCTCCCCTGATGTTCTCCATTTTGCCATGTTCCTTCATTAGTGAAGGTAAGCCACAGATGCTGAGTACCTCTCTCTCCAGCCAGCAGTTAGTGAGCCATTTAAAGTCTGATTGGACTTTAATGAGTGCCCTCCGGCTCCGAGATTCAGACTGATGAACCGCCCTTTAACACTTTTTTCCTACATGCTTTTTAAAATGGCGTTTTTTAAAACCTTTATTAGCATTGTTTAGGTGTAAAAATGACCGTTTTTAAATACAGCCGCTACAGCTAAATCTGGCGTCTAATGTTTTGACCTGAAGCTACGAGGCTGAAATACATGTAGCTGACAAAGGAATGGAAATCAGTCTCACCCCTTGCTTTTTGTGGTGCTATTTATTTTCTCTTCACCTGCTAGGATTTTCTTGTCAGGAACGTTGGCACCGCAGATAATTCTACACTAAAACTCGCAACAATACGACTAAACCTGATTCAGATTATTCATTAAAATGGACACTGTAGCGTCGACTCCATGATCTTGAATTTGGAGGTCAACTTAAAATAGATTCATTCATAAATAAATTACTTAATAAATAACGAAGGCATGGTGGGAAAAAGCGTTACGGTATGATAAACTAAATTAGATGTTTCTATTGTTTCTTGGTGGTTTCGTCGTGAGTCGTCATGATATTCTTCGATGGTCTTAGGCTCGACCAAAGGAATCCAAAAATGTTTCCAGGTGTCTAATGGTCTCTGATGGTGGTCTGGTGGTGATTTAATGGATATAATGGACTTCTGTTTTTTTTCTGTTCTCTCTAATTAAATTCTAAAACGATTCTGCTTTTTATGTATTTTGTCACTGTGCAATGAAAACGTGTCTTTTTCACTGATATACCGATAAATGAACCGTGGCACTAAATATATGGACATTTTGAACGAATTACCCAATCTCATCTGATCAAATATCTAATAAAAAAAGATTTCTCTTTTTTTGTATGCTGGGTTAGTGCTTGTTGCTGTTCTTTATTTAATTATCATGAAATCCAGTAAAGTGACTCATCGAAATCCCATAAATTGAATGTGAGATAGTTTGTACTGAATGCAGTGATGAATTCAGACTGTTCCACTTTAATAATAAATGACACAGACTCTTCTGGAATATGGAGTTATACAGTCTTGTTCAATTTCATATCCCTGTAACGAATCCTTGCATCCTGCGATGATGACTGGCCCCACATCCTGAAGATTCCTCGTGTTATTTAAACATGTCTATCATCAGTTTTGGAGCGAGTTCGTGCCTGAGTCGATGCAGGTGAGGCGTCTCGGGAAGTGAACAGATGGAGGCGGTTAGTGAGCACGCCTGACTCGAACCTGTCACTCGTCACCACGGCTTCGAGGAAGCGCCATATGCCTGGCACGCCGAAAGCCCTCCACCATGACATGAAAGTCAGTGCATCCTGGGACAGAAGGAGTGTTTTTTTTTCGGTTTCCTGTGTTTGTCTTGTCACTAGATGTGAGATGTTGTCAGTATTAGAAGTCTGTTCGTCGCCGTAGCCGTCGCCCGGAGTCTGCTTTGCGTCACGACGTCATTAGCAGTTTGTGTGACACCAAACAAGCACCACTTAGCAATCATTTTTCTCATGCGTGGTCAAAATATTAACCCAAAAGATATGACATTCAGTGCATTGGATAATTATCCGATCCCTAATTAATGCCCGGAACAAAGTTGTAAACGACCCTGTGGTGGTGTTTTTTTTACCCGGTGTCCTTGCTCAGTCCTTGCTGCGTGGTTGGGTTTGTCAGGCTGACGTGTTGGCGCTCTGTAAGCTCATCTGCTCGGTGGGAAGCCGTGGCATCTCTCGCCACCACCCCGCTGTGATGGTTTTGTTGGCCATCTGGTTGTCGCTGGACTCCTACGGACCCTAAAGGTTAGCCGGGTAACTCCCGCATGCGCGTGTGACATCGCGTCATAATGCGAACGCTTCATGCTGAGGTGGAGGAATGATTTATCATAATTACACAAATTTCCCAGCTATCACAAACTGCTAGCTGATCATGAAGACAGGTTTAGTGTTTGCTTCTTTTCCATAAATATTTTTAAGTGACATGAGAAAAAATATCCAGCAATGGGGTGGTGTGATGATGCAGTTACCAACCTAAACATTAAGCTGATTGATCTGCTATAACAGCATGTGTTTTATTCCTCTTTTACCACAGCAGCTTGCCAATGATTACAATATTCTGTTTACTAAAGAACAACGTTATACTTTCTTAAAGCCGTCCATGGTTGCATCCAACGTTGTGAAACTTCTTTGAAAAGTTTCCCTTTTTTCCCCTCTCTTGAAAATAATAAGACAAAAAAAACGCCACCATGTTGTCATGTTATCAACTCCGCCGTCCTGAAGATATCGGATGTTAGAGCTTTACCTTCGACTGACACTGGAGACTCCTTCCATAAATGATAACGGCTGCACTACTGTCAGAGCTGCTGTTATAGAAAACGAATGCACACCTTCTGACCAGATTTTTCGCAATGAAAGTTCGTATTTATACATTTGAGGCATGATCTGATCCGGATGTGGTGAATATTTACAGGAAAGAGTTTTGGGTGAGACAGACTTGAATCTTATATGAGTAATATTTTGCCAAATAATTTCCTCCGTCATATTTTATATATTATAATAACGTTGGATCTTAGCAACGTAGATCTACTGCACACGGCCAATTGTACGATGATCTTAACCATTCATTTTTATTCAAGGTGACGATCCTTATCCACGTTTCTAATGTTTTGTATTTATTCTTCGTGTATCCCGTCTGGCTCAGAAAATATGCGCTCCAGCCTTTTTTATTTCCTAGCACACCTGACAAGACGGCGTGTAAAGCAGCTGCGTCTCCAGCAAGCCGGATGCTGTTGTGTTATCAGGAACCTGTCATTGTCTCTAAGAGTCTCTTTTGTGTGAGCGTGGCCGCTTCCACAAGCCGAAGACAGCGAGAGCGTCTGGCAACGGCAGCAGCACACTGACACGGATTTAATCCCCCCCCACTACCATCATCATCGCCCTTCCTCCCCTCCTCTAATGTCAGAGCGGAGCCCTGGAGTCACACGGCCAGTTGCCACAGTAACCGACTCACCTTCCTCCTCCCTGTCACATCATCACACCTAAACAGGAGAGAGAAAGAGGGAGAGAGATGAAAGACAATGTATATGCAAGGATGTGTGTAAACATGGTTTTGGTGTCCCCACAAGGATAGGAATGTCTGATAACTTCTGGTAACTGATGAGTTTTGACCTTGCAGGTACATCTAAATGTTCTCCAGTTGGATGTTTTTTTTCCAAGAAAAAACTTCAATTTAGGTGTAATTATAACAGTAGAGGGTCCTCAGAAGGATACTAGGACGTGTGTGTGTGTGTGTGTGTGTGTGTGTGTGTGTATGTTGATGGGGTGAAGTGAGGGATGAGGAGGGAGTTTCGGAAATGACAACCCTACTTTTGCAAATTTGCAAGCTTCACAGGACACCACGAGCTCCTTTGCAGACTGTGTGTGTGTGTGTGTGTGTGTGTGTGTCTTTCTTTCTTTTCTGTCTGAGTGGAGGGAAGCTTGTCCGCCCCGTCTCCCCGTCAGCGCAGTAGGCAGGAGCGCACAAAGAAAACGCCGGCTTTTGGCACCTGGGCGTTTAACCTGCATTTTGCTGCTCGTGCCGACAGGCAATTATGCTAAAGCTAAGCGCTAATTACAGCGGACAGCCGCGCGCTCAGGGGCCAGGATTAAAGAGAACGTTTTTACTGTTGGAAGAGAAAAAAAGGAGTTATAATATATAAGTAGGTGGGTGAAAAATAGAAATTTCTCAAGCCAGCTCTGTAAATTGCTTTGCACATAAATATTAGCCTCGTCTTGTGTGCAGGATCGTCATCCAAAATAACTCATTGAGATGATGATGATGATGATGATGATATTTTATCTTGCAAAATAGTCAGTCTGTCTCCTTCGCTAGAGAAAGGGCCGAATGGAGGACGCGAATGTACCGACGCTACAAAGGGAGAAACGGCGTAATTGTCTGTCACCACGGTAACATCTGATTCACATTGTTTAGAGAGAGCAGCTGCTGAGAGAGAGAGAGAGAGAGAGAGAGAGAGATACACAGACAGGGAGTGAGAGAGACGCAGATGGAGAAAGATACAGAGAAAGAAAGAAGAGGGGGGTAAGAAAGATGCCCAGAAAGAGAGAGACAGAGACACAGTGAGACTGAGAAGCGTGTGTGTGTGTGTGTTTAGTAAATAAAAAAAAAGATCAAATAAACTCATAAGACTGTTTACACAGGAAACAGAGCTACATTTCCTGTAATTCAATCCAAAATATAATCACACAGCTCATCTATTTTCTTTCCTGAAAATTTGACAAAATTATTTCCGATGTGTTCTGCGACAATAAACAAAAATGCTGAGTCACAGTTAAAGACCACCCTAAAAATAAAAAAAAACGATATATGAAATAAAATAGACTTTCTATGAGCTTTGCGCCTCAATAATCGCACAGTTGTTAAAGTTTTTGTCCTGCTCACAGTTAATACCTAGAAACAGACTGTACTGTTAGCTTGATGCTGCGAATTGAGCCTGATTACAAAGTTTTCAAATCAAAAATATCTCGTTCCTGCACCGGTCCAGCCGTAGACGCGGTGACAGCTGGCGCGTTTTGTCTTTGCTGGAGATTTACCGTGCGTTAAACATGCTTTAGTGGCACAGCGAGCAGCTTGTTGACATGGCGAAGTGCTGTCCCGTGATCCCAAAGCAAACATCGCCGTCTGCTCGCTCTCAGGCTGATGGAGACGGGAACCACCTCGATCTCGCACCGGGGGAATAGACGGCACCGCCGGTGCAATTAAAATGTTAGCATAATTGACAGAGCGTCATTGCACTCCAGCTCTCCGAGGAGTCGTGATGAGGGGGGGGTTATTATTAGCGAACAAGTCTGGTCGTTAAAAAGCTGTTTCAGAGATATGGTCTGTGCTGACGCCGCAACTGGAGCTCGGGTAATGCAGACGCAAGCTATACGACTAGCACGTTAGCATTTTCGTTTTTTTTCTAACGGAAGGATTTTACGTATTTATCAGAAATGCTCTGTGGACTTTATTGAGCAAAACAAGTCCGAAAACACAACAAAATGGTAGCATGGTTATGAACTAGGTGTCGTGTTTATGGTTATTTGCTGTATGTTCTGATTCCCTGTTGCGTTTTTCTTGCCGATGTATCACAAGAAAATTTACAGTCAACAAGTCTGGGGTTATTCTTGCCTTTCGAGACGACTACATGTTCCCTGCTGCATGTGTCCTGTGGTGGTTGATTGTGTACGTCCAAATCATCGACATGACACGTTCAAGTGGTGCAATACCAACGTAAGTCGATGGGGGCAGTGTAGAGCAATGTATCATGACGTTAAAATAAACTGAACGAATCCCAACTGCGTCCCAAATCGCACACTTGCATACTTAGTTTTTGAATATTAGCAAACGGATTCGATGAATGAAATTCTCATGTAGAGCTCTATTAGTCTTTAAAAATGTCCGATGTCCTCTGCTTCCCATTCATCACTGGAATTCATATACAAGGCAGCGGTGAGGCAAATCACTCTGTTATCTGATTTACATCTATATAAATGCATCTATTTATTTAAAAACAAAACTCTCACGTATTCTACAAACCTACCGAAATGTCAATTACCAATTTTCTGGAGCGTCTTGATTCGTAAGTACTTTATAAAGTAACTCATTGTGTTTGGATTTGAGCCGCAGTTCATGACAACAATCACGAAACAGACGGAAACCGAGAATCTAAAGGCCTCGGCATACTTCAAGCGGCGTACGTCAACATTCATCTCGCGTCCACCATCGGTATGACAAAAATGCAGAGCAAACAGACATCACGCTGAGACTATACAGCTTTGATCTTTAGTCAATAGGATTCTAATCCTTCATATTTACAAAAGGTATTCAGGCAAGTACGTCAACAATATCGCTCACGAAGCTGCGTAGCGACGTGTCATGTATAACCTCCGCCGAACCCTCAACCCAACCCCCTCCGAGCGTTTCCTGTTTGTTGATTTTGTGCAAACTTGCAGTTGTAAGTCCATGTCAGTTCTGTTGTTTCTTAATGTCATCCTTAATGTTTGTCGATTAGCTTCATAAAAGATTCAACAGATCTAATTTAGCTCGCGTTACACACTGGCGCTCGCAGCACCTCTGCTTTCAGCTTGACCCAAGAGAACGAGCAACGAGAACGCTTGATCTTCAGCTCTCCCTGCCTTGCCTTCTCTCTCTCTCTCTCTCTCTTTCTCTCTCTCTGAATATTTAATAATGTTGAATTATGGAGCCCCTCGACCATAATGAAGGCAAATCAGACAATTAAACTCGAGCGTCTGTGCCTTAAATCCTCCCGCTCTTAGCCGAAGGCTAAAACGATTTGAAGTGGCGCGTTTGTTTGATTATCTAATCCTCCCGTCGCTCCTCAGCCCCAGTCACCAGCTGCTTCCCAAATCTGCATGAGATGAAATAATCAAGTGTCACGTCAGCCTTATTATCAGTTAGCATTCCTGGAGTTTGGCAGGAACTTGCTGACGGGATCATAAAAATAATGTCGCTTTTTCCCAACTAAATAACTAAAAAAACTAATTTGTAAGAAAAAACAGCATTTCATATTGTCATTATTTTATAGCTAGCCGAGTATATGTCTAATATATATATATATTTATATTTATCGCACCTTAGAATTGGGCATGTTGTGCATTCTGGGGTGCTTTTCTGCTCAGCGCGGCTGTACAGAGTGGCTGTTTGAGATGCTGTACACGTTATATCAGCTCCAACCCGTCTACCCAGTCTGTCTGTCTGTCTGTCACCTGAAAAGATCCTGTATGATGTTCTGTACATTTGAAACAGGCCATTATGACAGATTTTCACATTCATAAGGAGTGTGTGTGTGTGTGTGTGTGTGTGTGTATATGCGTGGGCTTACATATAGTAGCTCGTTGCCGTGCCAACTGCGGCAGCTGTCAACATCTCACTCTCTAATGGTGACAAATGGTACTTATTACATCAGTGTTAATTCGGTGGCATTCGCACGGAGATGGAGACGCTGATCCCACCCTGATCGAGCCCAGGCAGAGTAATTACAGCACGCATCGCTCATTTAAACCACTTATCCTGCACACTCTGTCACTTCCCTGCAGGACGTGTGCGCAGGGGAGGGCGATATGTCAAAAATATCATATGATACATAAAAACGTACCACGATATTGAAAGTAGGTGCACGTTTAAAGAAACATTTTGGTGAAAATCGATTGAAGGATTTCTCATTCATGCCAAATGTATTCAATTAGTTAAGACATGCGGAATGTCCAGCTCGCAATGTTGAGTCATGAAGAGTTGTATGATGACGATGTATGATGAAATGACATGCCATATATTATCATATCACACCTTCTTCCATTGCTCCATGGTCCAGTTCTGATGCTCAAGTGCCCATTGTAGGTGTACAGGACCACTCTGTAGCTATGCAGCCCCATACACAGCAAGCTGAGATGCACCTTTCACTAGCCTTCACTCCTCATGCGCAACACTAGGCCTTGGGTGCCCATGACCCTGTCGCTGATTCACTGGTTGCCCTTCCTTGGACCACTTTTTGCTAGGTGCACACTGGGAACACCCTACAAGCCCTGCTGTTTTGGAGACGCTCTGACCTAGTTATCTAGCCATCACAAGTTGGTCCTTGTCAAAATCGCTCAGATTCTTACGCTTGCCCATTTTTCCTGCTTCCAATGCTATGACTTTGAGAATGGACTGTTCACTTGCTGCCTAATATATCCCACCCTTTGACATGTGCTATTGTAAAAAGATAATCAGTGTTCTTCACGTCACCTGCCAGTGGTTTTAATGTTATGGCTGATCAGTGTATATATATATATGTGTGTGTGTGTGTGTGTGAAATCTGTCCCACTGATGCAAAGCTGAGGGGACAGAAACCAGATTCACGACCAAGGAATCTATATTTAATGCCACTGTAATCTCTCAGGAGAGGCGCCAAACGCTCCTGCTGCTTAAGGTAAGTGAGCTCGGGGGTGTGGGCGCTGTGTGATTACAGATGAGTGGAGAGAGAATATAAAGGGGAGCGAGAAAATGTGTGCGTGTGTGTGTGTGCGAGAGAGAGAGAAAGAGAGAGAAAAAGGGTGCTAATTTCAGCCTCTGTACCAGTGCGTGGAGAGAAAATGTGATTTAGTGTGTGGAGAGTGTGTGTGGAGAGTGTGTGTGGGCGGACGAGACCCGCTCTAATGAGCCTGAGATGGAGGAGCTGACGTTACACACCGCTGTAGTACTGCAGCCGGTATTTACGCCGCTGCTGATGCTGCCGCTTCTGTGAAAAAAAACAAAAAAGCAAATATGTTTTTCTATTAAATGGCACGGCTCGGTCACAAACGTCTGTGTGCGCTGACGGATCTTTTAAAGCTGCAGATTGTAATGATTCAAAATGTTTCGAGGTCTGTAATAACCGTATACCGTATGTAAGTCTGAATTTACCTTGAAAAAAATTATGACGCTCTCGAACTTTTCATTTCAGGCTCTTGATTGACATTTTTCTGGCCCGGAAATGACCCCCCCCATCTTACCCTTGTCCCATTTGACTAAAACGAAACTCCAGAAATGCATTCAGACGAGAAATGGAGAGTTATGAAAGAAATAAGGTGGCAGAAGAAGCTAAAAATGACAAACTAACACTGTAAAGAAGCACAAAAAACAGACCCATGACACACGTAAAGTTTTTTTCTATCATAACTACCCTAAGAATCACGGTCACTGACTGCAGATAACAGGAGACGAGGTTTACCAGGAGCACTCGTCCGATTCCGAGCTGTGACGCCGTCAACTGTTATTGAATTTTATACATTCAGTAACCTTGAAAAACCTTAAACTTAGTAACAGCATGGAAATGTCACCCTACAATTTAAAAAATCTTATTTCTGGGAAAAGCCAACTCCAATTTTACTGCATTTTGTTGGTTTTTTTCCTCTTTTTTTTTTAATTGTTTAACTTAAAACAGGCTACTAAAAGATGCTGCAAATAAATCCCTAAAAAAAAAACTTTATGGCCAAGCAGATGCATATTTATAGTGACATCATTTGTGATTCAGAGCATTAATGCTTTATTTATACAGAACAAAAAGAATGTGGACTTCATATATATAGGTTTCTTTTGTTCTTTTTGGATATTACTAAAGCCACAGTGTACAATCACTATCCCCAAACTTGATCATGTGGGAAGGCTTTGTGGATGATTTTGTGACTATTCTTTTCTCAAGTCATAAGCGCTCAGACTAAAAGGAATAATTAGTCATAGGACTAATTTAGAGAGAAAGTGGTAGGGAAAAAAACCTAATATAATATAATGTAAGCTAACTGTTCTGGATAATGGAGTCTCTCCTATATTTAACCCTAATATATTAAGACCTTGAGATGTGACTGAGAAAGTATTTTGAGGCTATAATGCTAATTAAGCATCCGGAGAGCTAGCATCACGTATGAATGGGTGCGCAGGGAGGGAATCAAGCTCGAGGGCAAGTGTAGATGTTAAATATTCACACGCCGTAGCCACTGTTGGCCTGGGGTCAGGGTTACGGCCACGGTCACTGCAGCGTCCTGATCTTCTGTTCCTATAAATAAAGCAGTCTGAGAATGGGATGTGCTGTTTCAGTACTTGTTTTTATTCCTTACTTCTTTGTGATTTTGCATTGATGTTGCCACTGAACGCTAAGAAACATAACCATTTAATCAATATCATGTTTAACAATAAACTTTTTTGAGATATTGTGTCACCACAATACAGGTTTGTTTGTTTTTTTCAATATTACAATTTTACTGTTAGCAAAATTTGTTTGCTTGTTAGCAAACCTAGATATTGGGAAACGCATTGTGTATTATGATATGATGTTTGTGCTTGTAATACAACACTATTGAATACTTGTGTGTGAACCAGAAAGACCCAATAGTGTATTCTGAAGCCCCGCCCACTCCCGCCATTTATTATTGAGGACTTCCTTCATAAGTTTGCCTGCTGTAGGCAGCTTGTCAGTTTTGGCAGTGGTGTAGTGAAGCGCACTGAATCGTTGTTATTGCCCACACACACTCTCACACACACACACACACACACACACACACACACACACACTTACTACTGTAGAGAGATTTGACAAGAAAACCCGAACCCTAATGCAACAGTAAATGCATAAACAAGCAAGCTAACTACCAACCAACATTGCTAAATGCACAATAAGAGCTTAGCTCAGCATTAAAGGATCCTTAAATGTTAAAGATTAATAAATGAGTATAATTCTGTCATAGATATCAAAGTTTATGAAACAGCTTTAAATAAATCTTTCAAAATGGATGTAAAACGCTACCAAGACGTATCCGATTTTTAAACGCTAGGCTACGACACTAAAGCTGTAACATTAGCACTAAATCGGCACCTAGCTCAACTTTAATGAAAGGAAACCTTTTCAAATATTTTACAACTGAACATGTTAATACTCATAAATTTGTCATAAGAATAAGACTAACGTTCATGACCAGCTTTAAATAAATAATTGAGACTGCTCGTAGATTTGTCCTTGTGCTAGCAAAATGTATTCAGATTTAGCCGAATACCATTTTGCTAGCATACAGACGAAATCAGAAAGATGTGACATAGCTAACTGGAAAAAAAAACCTACTGTAACAAACTGTAAAATTTTATCCAAAATGACAAATTTGATACAAATCTGAGGAAAATATTGCGTGTATGTTTAGGAAAATGGTGTATGATGGAAAAAAAAAAAAAAAAAAAAAGCTAGGCTGTAAGATTAGCGCTAAATTAGCACCTTTAAAGGAACTGATCATGGAGATCCTTTCAAATGTTTTACATTTAAAACTTTGTCATAAATATGAAACTAAAGTTCATGAATTTGCATGTGTTCTAGCAAGAGTTGTTTATAGCTAGCTGGGGAAAAAAAAACCTTGCTAAATATTATTTGTACCTTCAAGAATGTGAAATAAAATATGCTGGATTATATATTTGCTCTTTCCAAATGGAGAGTTTGGTGTGTTTGTAAGGTGGCAGAAGAAAAGGTGTGACTGGGTTCTGAAGCCAAACTCTCGGGAGGTCAGGGAGGAACAGCACAGGGAGGGAGTGCTAAATTATTTACGAGAGGACCGTAGAGGAGAGGTGGCGTGTTGCTCGGTAGAATTTTCCAGGAGAACTGCGCACGGTCGAGCAATAACCTGCCGTTTCGACACGCTCGGTGCACTTCAGAGCTTCCTGATATCAGATTGGCAAAAGTGGGGCAGATGGATCCTCGATGGCCTCCTCTGTAAATGCAGTCATATCCCGCAGCACACTTTTCATTTCACGCTTTCTCACAGAAGAGATGCTATAAAAGCTAGCGATTAATAGCGTGCTAAATAAATACGAACATGTCCTTTCGCCCTGAGACAAGGTTACATACTTTGTTTTACTGTTAGCAAAAAGCTAGCCCTGATAACGCAATACCGATGAAAGTCTTTGTTGAAAATTTTCTTCATATTAACCGTTATAATGGTTTTTTTTTTTTTTTGTGGAGTTATAATTATAGAAATTACAATGTATTAGAACTTGCACCTGAATACAAACCTCACAAATTACCAACATAGTCCTTATTTATAGAATTGTAGCCCCTAAACCCCCTTTTCATGCTCCATCAGTCACTTTATCACCTTGATTTCACCCCGTTACATAACCCTCTGGTATATGTGGGGGATGCAGTGTCTCTGGAGTCTCTGATGTGCACTTATCCCCTCTGTCGCACACTTTTCCTTCCCCTTTTAGTCACACATGACAAGCTGTCTGCTTTAATGAAGCCACTTCTCATTCAGAAGCACTAGGAACAAAAATGTGCTTTAAACTTGAGGCGCTTAGCGGGGTGCCTAGCGGGATGCGGTGAATAAAAAAATATTAAAAAAACCCTGAAATATTATAGAGAGGATCAGGAACATTACTTTCTGTCACTTTAATCTCTGGTATAACAGAGAAAAAAATCTATACATTTTGAAATCTGATATACCAGTATTAGGCTTGAGCTGGTGATGATATCAGGTATCGCCATGGTGACGGCTATCAAACTGGCCAAGCTAAATGCCAGAAAATGGGTTTGTGGCATTAAGGGATTCATGCTACGACATGACAGGTGAAAAAAAAAACACAGAAAAAAACAACGCTAAGCTTATCTCTCGTGGTAACCATAGCGACAGCAAAGCACGGCTACCTGTCCAATGACTTATTAAAGATTTGTGCATGAATAAAACAAAAGATGTTAATTCAGCAACATAAAAACAGATCCGAGGCCTCATTTTCGAGCCTGAGCTCGAGTATGGTTTCCTGTGTGCGTTCCATGTGTTTCTTCCAGGTTTTATGGGGTTTTTTCCTACTTTCCAAAATCACCCCAGGATGTGGACTAGGTACGATAATTTGTTCCTAGATGTGTATGAGGGTTAATGAGAGTGTGCCATTAATGAAAGTGATGGATTAGCATTTCATTCCGGGTGTATTCCCGTCTCACACCCAGTGTTCCCGGGATAGGGTCCGGATTCACCATGAAAAAGTCATGAATGAATGAATGAATTAACTTTAGCTGTGCAATTATGAATATTCACAGTATCCTCTAAATTTCCAGATGGGGGAATTCTACGTTTTGAGGGGGTTTCCTGGTTCAGATTCAGTTAAACACTTTATTAAAGGTCAAAACTTCTGAAAATGATCTAAAAATCACTGAATTGTAAAAAGTTTGTGACCCCAAGGTCTCACATACATGAAATCCAGCATTTGGTTGTCAGTTATACTATGATGTATGATTAATTGGCCATAATGTTTGTATTAAGTTTTCCTTAATTTTTCCATTTTGGAGCTGCCATATCAATCTCATTGCCTTCATGCAAAAATAGACATTTCCTCATAAATACTCAGTTGTATTTACTGCCACACACATAAACAGCGCATTTAACTCACAATCTAAAAATGCCTTAAAGACATCTAATCCATTTTCTCTCTCTCTCTCTCTCTCTCTCTCTCTTCCAACTGGGTCAGAGCTTACAATAGCCGCATCTTCATTTCTGGTCCATCGCATGCCGATTTTTTTCCCCTCATTCAGCACTAAACTGTTTACTTATGCTGTTTAAGCACACACACAAACACACTCGGAGTGAGACGTACATCACGAGCCGCAGTACAACGTGTAACATCGTGCAACTTAACCCAAACCACATGTGAAAGTTACACATATGATTTTTAGACATTATAAATATTATGTTTCATGCATGTTTTTTTCATTTATTTGGACATGATTTTTGCATTATTCATCTATTCAATTCAATTCAATTCAATTTTATTTGTATAGCGCTTTTAACAACAGACATTGTCTCAAAGCAGCTTCACAA
>JAQQZR010000009.1:2199670-2233915 GCA_030068235.1 Notoglanidium macrostoma | reverse complement strand
CTGGGTGACCCGGGGATCGAACCCAGGACCTTCTTGCTGTGAGGCGACAGTGCTAACCACCGCACCACCGTGCCGCCTCGTCTGAATTTTTTTTCAGATTATTTATTTTAGGTAAGCTGTTTTTATGTAAGTTTTTTTACAGGATTTATTTTTCACGTGCACAAATGAATCACTTATTTTTATATTTATCACTAAATTTCCCATTCTTGCATGACCTTTTTTAAAATTCACCCTTAAATTGTGTGCGAACATGCTCCTGCGTCAGTTTTGCGGTTTATTTGGCGTTGAAAATTCATCCATGTTGGTAAAGTGTTCAAACGAAACATCTGCAAAATTCACCTTGTTTGACGTTCTCAAGCCAGAGGATCATTTTAGAAGTATATAGAAGGCATTTGACACTAAATGTTTAATTATAAATGATACTATCATATCAGCACTAACTTGAATGAAAAGTAAAATTTTATGGAATCTTCACCCAAATTTCAAAATGCTTGGAATGTCTCCTTTTTGCTATAATGATAATTCAAGCTGACATGAACTCCCACAAGTTTGTGTAAAACCTGGAGCTTCATGTTAGATCAAAATTATGAACATGCTCTTCAGTGGAAGGCATAAATCTCAAGGAATATCCGACCTTTATTAAAAAGGCGTTACAAATGTCACAAATTTGTTTACATTTAAACAGGAACCAACAAATCACACGGAATCTTCCATATTATACATTTAAGATTTTGAACAATTCCTTGTCTTTGTTAAAAGGATTAGACGCTTTTCGTGTAAAACCTGTTTGCATTAGACAAATAACATCATAATTTCCGCATTTTCCTTCCTTCCTAGCTCTTATTGCAACCCCACCCCTGAGAATTAATCATGAGACAATCTTGTCCAAATTGCCTTCTCAATCATTCCTGACATGGACGTCCCCTCTGGAGGCCAGCTGAGGAGCATGACCGCTCCAGGCCATATTATTATTCTTCATAAAAGTTGACGACCTCACCATCCTGCTGATCGCAGGAATTAGCATGATATTAACTGTATGGTGTGACATCAAAGCTGCGAATGATCACAGCAGCTCGTTTCAGTCAGAACGGCTCTCTGGGGAGGCTGGAGAGTAAAATCAGCTTCTGTCATCTTCTTCCAGATGCACAGAATTATTTAGGGGAGAAATGAAATCCACAGTAGTTAGCGCCAACTAATGATGTCTGTGCACGTGTGTGTTTCAGGACCTCGATTTCTCATTACGTCCACGGGAGCCTTGTACATCCTGGACGTGCAGAAGGAGGACGAGCTGTTCAACTACCGCTGCATGACACGGCATCGCTACACCTCCGAGACGAGGCAGAGCAACAGCGCCCGGCTCTTCGTTCCAGGTGAGAGGAGCACAGGGAATCATCTCCTCTTGCTTTGTCACAGTGTGAACAGAGGGTCCATTTTTATTCTGAATATTTATTCCTTCCTTTTCATCTCCCAAGACCCCACGAACTCGGCACCTACGATCCTCGATGGCTTCGAGAAGCGAGAGATCATGGCCTCGCACAGGGTGGAGCTCCCGTGCAAAGCTTCAGGCCATCCGGCGCCAAAATACCGCTGGCTGAAGGACAACAGGCCGCTGGAGCCAGACACACGTTTCAGGCAGAGCGTGACTGGTCTGTTGATCGAAAGAGCGCAGCCCAGCGACTCGGGCAGCTACGTGTGCGAGGTGTGGAACAGCTACGGAAACGCCGAGGTCATAGGACGCCTTCTGGTCAAAGGTACGTTCTCTTGTTCACGCATTGATGAATCCACACGCGTGCAAAAAGGTTTTCAGGACTCCACTTCTATCCACGATGCCTGTAAAGAAGTCTAGCTAAATTTTATTGGCGTGGAATGTGAACAGATTGACTGATCTATTGATAAATCACAAAACGTTACATCAGTATTTACACAGGGAAAGTTGCGCGTATTCAGAGTCAGGTTTTCAGTCAATTTTCTGGGTTCTCCGTGATGCAAATTATTTCATGCCTCAGAGGTTGCCAGATTCCTCTTGACTATAATCATTTGAGATGACGATTATTAATGGGATCTAGACCAGTGCCTTTAAAACCAAGCACTTTACTTAATCGACCGTCATCTCCCCACCCCCCAACAAATTAGGGGTAGAAAGTGTAGACTGAAGAAGCTTTATTTTCCTTGCTGTAATATGCAATTTGATATAACATGAGACAATTTATAAACGGAAAACAAGTACTATGATGCATGATTGCACAATGGTGGGAACTGAAATAAATATCTGATAGTTTTGCTACAAAAATGTGGCTTTTATTAGCCGTCCTTATTATTTGGTGACTGATAAAATCCAGCATCTGCTTTATCAAGTCAACGCCATGCTCAAATGCTAACTGTTGATGCTCAGTGTGATGGTTTTGCGCAGAGCCCCTGCGGGTGGTGGTCAGCCCCAGGAAGGTGAAAGGAAGCGTGGGTAGCCAGGTTTCCCTGACCTGCAGCGTCACCGGTTCAGAGGAATACGAGCTCTCGTGGTACCGCAATGGCGACAAGATCAACGCTGGCGGCGGCGTCCACATGAACGGGATCAACAAAGAGAACCTGGTGATGGACGGCATGGCCAAGAGCGACGGAGGAGCTTACCAGTGCTTTGCCAGGAAGGGCAAGCTCTCAGCTCAGGACTTTGTGCAGGTCATTTTAGAAGGTAAGTAGTCATGTGGACCTTTTTTGTTTGGTGTTTCTGGTTAAATATGACACCGTTGTTATGCGTAGATATAATACTGTTCCAGTTTTAATCAAAGAAACTTGGTGAGAATGTATAACTGTGTTTGAGCTACATTAGTTTTCAAAGCCAGTGGTCAATTCCAAACCAATGAAGCAAATGTTGGACACCAAGGACGCCCAGGGATAAGCGTTGTAAAGTAGATATTTTCCCATTTCTTGACAGACGGCACCCCCAAGATCCTGTCTGCGTTCAGTGAGAAAGTGGTGAGCCCCAACGAGTTCGTCTCCTTGATGTGTCACGTCAAAGGGACGCCGCAGCCGGTGGTGATGTGGACGTTGGACGACGACGTCGTGGTGAAGGACAGCCGCCACCGCATGGGCCACAGCATCACGGCCGAGGGGAACGTCGTCAGCTACCTGAACATCTCGCACACGCAGGTCCGCGACAGCGGCGTGTACCGGTGCACGTGCAACAACTCAGCGGGCACGGTCTCCTACCAGGCTCGAATAAACGTAAGAGGTGCTTGTCAGATCAGCTCCTCCGAAAACACACACACAAGTCACACAAGACTTTATCTTTTAATTCCATATTTCTTACCTAATTTTCTTTTTTAATGTCCTGTTAGTTAAACAAGTTCCATCATAACATCAGCTATAAGCTTAAACGTTTTTCCACTGTTTTTCCTGCAGGTCTGTGAAGCATCACGTCTAATGATTCACATCACACTCGGTCATTTCTGTTACTATTTTTTTTTTATTTATTTGCTTACTTATTTTTAGCCACAGCATTTGTCTGCTGGCCTTAATTTAATGCCTTAAAGGCTTAATTTGGGAAAATAATGGCATCCATGTTGATTATGCAGATTTTATTCCAGCTGTGATTTTGTCCTCTCCGTCCCGCTTTCACTCCTCATCCTGAATTTAAAGCTCAGTTGTACAAATCAGGGCCATAAATAATGAATTGTAATGTTTAGATGCATTTAATGATGTTAAAGTATCGACTCTGATTGGTCAGAAGCTTTATATTAATGCTCAGAATTTTACATGCTACCATTTGCTCCAAATGAACAGATTTTTTTCAAGTTTATTTCTGAACATTTATTTATGAAACGAGTCTCACTGCTTTTCTGATACGTGATGGATTCTCAGTAGCTTCATTTTTAAATTATTACCACTGAGAGTGTAAAGAGAGGCTTGTAAGGGGAATTAATGTTTATAGCTGCTAAGTAATAACAGGAATTACAGAGTTATAGCAGAAGATGGATTGTAGTTAGGATTGATATGAAATGATACATCATTATAACTTTGGCCAACTGTAGTTCTGTGTTCATTTTGCAATTCCCCCACATTCCACAAATCATTTTAAACAAGTTTCTTCTTTTCTATCTTTCTAGGTCCTGCTGACATACGCCCCATGAAGAACCTCACTGCCATCGCCGGCCGAGACACGTACATCCACTGCCACGTCATCGGCTACCCATACTACTCCATCAAGTGGTACAAGAACTCCAACCTGCTGCCGTTCAACGACAGACAGCGAGCGTTCGAGAACAACGGCACTCTGAAGCTGCTGAACGTACAGAAGGAGCTGGACGAGGGCGAATACGCCTGCCACGTCCTCGTCCAGCCACAGGTCTTTAAGAACCAGAGCGTCCACGTCACTGTGAAAGGTAAAGGGCTTGAAATAGAGAGCAATATGGAGAAAACTACCAACTAACCAAGGAAAATATTGAAAATATCATTTAATTGCTTAACATTTAAGTAATTAGTGAGGCTCAGGCATTACACACACTCAGTTAAATAAATAAAAATAAATAAATAAATAATCAAAAAAAAGCTTAATGTCTTTATGGTCTTTCTTTTGCTTTATATAAGGTACTTTGTAGTTATTGTTGTTTTTAGTAACTAATTTAACTAGGTTTTTTATCAATTTAATATTTATTTGTTTATGCATGTTATTTTTTTATTTAGATTTCCTGATTTTACGTATGTACAGTAGTTCCTAAACCTTTATACAATAAATAAACAAATGAATAGATATTTTATAATACTTTGGAATAATAGCAACGTTGTTGTTGGTGCTGCTGGTGTAAGTTTATATTTATTAATTCATTCATTAATTATTTGTAATAATTAGTCTTATATTTTTGCATTTTAAATGCTATTACAGAAGCTACAGTAATTATTTAGAATAATAATTCTATTAAATATAGAATCCTTACTCTGTGTTATTGCGCAACGTGCTAGCACCTATGCTATAATTTTGTATCATAAGTAGGTGTAGTGAATAATTGAGTGCAATTACAGCCCATAAAGTTTTATGTACTTTCTTTCTCTGCTCCTGCTCCTCAGTCCCTCCCTTCATCCAGCCCTTCGAGTTCCCACGTTACTCCATCGGTCACAGGGTCTTCGTTCCCTGCGTGGTGCGTTCAGGTGATCTGCCCATCTCTATCAACTGGGAGAAGGACGGAAAGCCCATTAACGCCAGCCTGGGCGTCACCATCGACAACATCGACTTCACCAGCTCACTGCGCATCTCCAACCTGCAGCGCGTTCACAACGGCACGTACACGTGTATCGCCCGGAATGATGCTGCCGTCGTCAAATACCAGAGCCAGCTCATCGTCAGGGGTGAGGTGGACACGATTTACTCACCTCAACACTGATGTGTTCCTCAGGATCCATCAACCCTTGCTCCGTGTATTTTTGAAAATAATGGAAAAGGTGGTCTGATGATGTGTTTGAGGAATGTTCTTGCTGTTCTCCTATGTAGTTCCACCAAGATTCACTGTCCAGCCCAAAGACCAGGATGGGATCTATGGGAAAGCTGTGATCCTCAACTGTTCTGCTGACGGAGAACCTCGTCCAACTATAGAGTGGAAGTACTCTAAAGGTATAACTTTATTTATCCAAACAAAGCAGGTTCTGATTGAAGCACCAGTGAGGTTCTTCTCTGATTAAAGCAGCAGTGAGGTTTTTCTCTGATTAAAGCAACAGTGAGGTTCTTCTCTGATTAAAGCAACAGTGAGGTTCTTCTCTGATTAAAGCACCAGTGAGGTTCTTCTCTGATTAAAGCACCAGTGAGGTTCTTCTCTGATTAAAGCAGCAGTGAGGTTCTTCTCTGATTAAAGCACCAGTGAGGTTCTTCTCTGATTAAAGCACCAGTGAGGTTCTTCTCTGATTAAAGCAGCAGTGAGGTTCTTCTCTGATTAAAGCACCAGTGAGGTTCTTCTCTGATTAAAGTGGCACTAAGGACCTTCTCTGAAACACCAGTTAGGTTCTTCTCTGATTAAAGCAGCAATTAGGTTCTTTACTAGTTGAAATAAGATGTTGAAATGACGTTCTCTGATTTGAGTTCTGAATGTTCTTGCAGGTGCTGGCGTTCCTCAGTTTCACCCGATTGCACTAAACTCGGGCTACAGGGTCCAACTGCTGAGCAACGGTTCTCTGCTCATAAAGCATGTGCTAGAGGAAGACGCTGGTTACTACCTGTGTAAGGTCAGCAATGACGTGGGAGCCGATGTCAGCAAGTCCATGTACCTCAACGTCAAGAGTAAGTCACGTTGATCTGCTGAATTATTTACCTCTTTTGCTTGCACACATATAATTAAAATGATACAGCTCCTTCTGATTCTGCAGTGGTACTTTTACTGTTAGAGGTTAAAGAAGGTCACTGGGGCATAAAGAAGAGAGGCAGCAGATGTAGCCTGGTAGAGCTTCTGCCTTACTGTAGCCTTCCAGAACTGTGTGTGTGTGTGTGTGTGTGTGTGTGTGTGTGCGTGTGTGTGTGCGCTGTATCTCTGCGCTCAGCAGCCAAAGACTTATCTTCCCTCCATTAAGCCTTGAACTGAAGCAGAGGTAGTCATGTAGAAAAGCGAGCTCTGAGAAAGCAGTGTGTATCTCTCTTACTCCTTTTGACTGTCTCTATATCCCTCTCTCTCCCCTCTTCTCTTTTCTCTTACTGGTTCTCTCTCTCTTTCTCTCTCTCGCTCTCTCTAATCTCAATCCATCTTTCCCTCTTTTGCGTTTTTACTCAGTTCTGCCCTCTTCCTCTCCTTACCCTTTCTGTAACCCCCTCTCTCATCCTGTCTCTTTCTCCATCTCCCTCTTTCTCTCTCTGTACAGTTCGATATTAAATGATTTTTCTAGAGAATAAATGTATTACATTATTAGATTTTTTTGGAGACTGTCCACCTTTTAAATTCTCTACTATAAATTTGGCTGTAAAAGGATTTGCAACACAATTTGTAACACAATCTAATGCAATTCTATCATTAGATTATTTGACATTTCTTACCCTTGTTTCTAAATGCGTCTAAAAGTTCTATAGAGGGGCAAAATGCATGCTGAACACACACACACACACCACGCACACACACACACACACACACACACACACACACACACACACACACACACCTCTTCGTCCAATCAGTGTGTGCTCGACATGATCAATGACACAGCGGAATAATGTACTGTGTTCATGTCCTCGTGCCGTGTTGCTGTACCCGCCGCGGGTCCCCGAGGTTCACTGCTGTTGTTTTGATTCTCAGTGCCGACGTCACTGTAACCCAAGCCTCCCCGAGCGTCCTGACCTGCTCTGCTCAGCTCTGATCGCTGTGTGTTTGCTCTAAACGAGGCTCTCGTTAAGCACTATGTTTATATCAGGACTTGTTTCTTCCCAGAGGGGAAGCCCTTATATGTCCCCTTTAAAAAATCTTATTTATTTGTAGTATACAAGTCATGTTAGGGCTAAACAAAGGTTTTTGTTGGCTTAAGCAGCATTATGAGTGCTTTACAACTATGGCTTGTTTATTCCTTCTTAGAAGCGAATAAACATTTGTAAAACCTGATCCAGTGTCAGTTAGATTGTACTTGAATATTTGAGATTATCCACTAATCGTTATCATAATCCATACTTTACATCTGAACAAGGCACTAGGCAGCATTAGCATTAACCTCCGATGATTAGCCAGCTAGCACACCATTTTGTGTTTGAACTAAAAAGCTAGAAAGCAGTTAAAAGCAAACAACTGTCACACATTGTGTTAAAAGTAATAAACTGTTATATGATATGATGTACAGTATGAACTTGTTATTCTGCATGCTTTAAAATACATTACCTTTAGCATGAGTGAACTAGCCTGTTAGCTAGCTACTCAGGCAGCTAGTCACCCAGGTTTTGAAGCCTGGGTTTGTTTGTATCTGGGCTGCAAAGCTAGTAAGAATACAAAGTTAACAGCATGCTGAAATTGCTGAATTGTTATATGATGTCTCCTTGTAGGCAGTAAAAAAAAAATTTTAACAACCGATTTATTTGAAATATGCAGCTTCAGAATTTAGGGCTAAACACACTGTGGTGTAGGATTAAATAAGGTTATGAATGCTATATACAGCTCACTTTAGAAAGGAATAAATGGTTATTAAATCTGATCAATTTGGTCATATTACTTTCTTGACTATTTGGGATTATTTGTCATAATCCTCACTTGTGAAGTGCTAGGCAGCATAACTTAGCATGACCTAGCGATGATTAGCCGCACTCTTCTGTGAGCGAAGATGCAAGCAAGCAAACAAATGTCACATACACTGTGGTTTTAGTGATAAATTGTTATATGATATGCTGCACTTCAGTATAATGTTGTAGATTTTAGACCTGACAAAGCATTTGTTAGTAGTCTTGGCTCTATATTTCTGACCCTAAAATGTTGTGTGTAGCAATTTAGCCAGTCATTTCCTCATCATTTCAAATAAGACTCAATAAGATCTGCAAAGCTGCAGGGTTTCTGGCTTGATCCTGAGCTCAGTAATGTTTATGTGGAGATTTGCATGTTGTCCCGGTGTTTATGTAGGATTCCTCCAGCTTCTCATCCCAAGGTAAAATGGAGATGATAAATTTCCCCGAGGTGTGAATGAGTGAACGTGTGTGTGTGTGTGTGTGTGTGTGTGTGGGGTGTTCTGTGATGGTCTGGCCAGAATAAAGGATAAACTGGTTACTGAAAAGGAATTAATGAATTAAACACCTGTGATGCGCCATCAAATGGCCATTTGGGGAAATAACACTTCTGCAAACCTTCACAGGCGTTTAAAATACGGCCGCTTGCATGTTTAGCTAAACACAATGAAAATGTGCTATGTTTCATATAATTATTGTTTTTTTTTTTGGATTTTTTTTTTTTACAATAATGTCTTGCATGTATAGCCTCTAAAGTACATAGCTTTGGATAGTAAAATATGTGTAAAGGCTTCCATGTATGCAATAATTTTTACCCTTTTTTTTTTGTGCCAATTTGCATGCAACGATTCCTAAGGATTGGCATGTTGCTGAACAGGGAATATTTGACTAATATAAGACTATATTAATAATTATACTGTGTATGCTGCATTAAATTATACTGGGTTGCAGTCCCCGTTGTTTATTACCACTGGTTTAACTCCAGTTACCTCACAAATCTTGATTATCGTCTTAAAATATTTGAGCCATAACACTTTTATGCTCACACACAGGATGGACTCAATTAGCTTACAGCATTAGTCCAGCCCTCTGAATCACTTACTTCCCCATCACATTATGCTAAACGCTGGACTAAATTACACTGCTAATGGTGATTCTTCAATGAAGCACCTTTTAAATCTGGTGTATGTTCTTCTATCCTGCTTTAAATACACTCATATAAGACACATGGACAAGCAGTCATTGTTTATTGGTGTCAGTTAGGACTAATTAGAGCGATTGTGGTTTTTATGGGGCCTCATGATGCTAAAACATTTACATAATGGAGCAGCAGATGAGTGGACTTGCTTGTTTCTCTGCACATTGCATTTATTCATTTGGCAGATGCTTTTATCCAAAGCAGCTTTACAGCGGAATAGTGTATTGAGTGTAGCTGAATAAACCAGCAGTCCTGAGGCATCACTTTGGTTAGGCTTATATGCTTTTTTCATTATATATTTGAATTTCTGGATGTTCAGAATTGTTTAAAGATTGTCTTTACTCGATGGTTGGCCATCACGCTCTACCTGGTTTTCCATGAAAAAGCCCAATTGTGTAGTAAAGCGCATGAGCAGAGGATAGCGAGCGCCTCCACTTAACCAGTCGTCTCCATGTTTACTCTTGGCAAGCAGAGCCAAAGCTCCTGTACATACTGATTTTGTCTCCCAAAACGGCCCAACAAGGCGCAGCAGCATGGCCTACATTCCCGGCATGCAGAGAGCCTGTCTACCTCAAATATTTGACAGTGTTGTGGGGATTGTAACAGTACTATACTTGTGCTGCAGCAATTAGTCAACATAATTGTTTGTCAATTATAAAAAATGATCGACGTGGATTTCTTTATTTGATGTGACATTTAAACAAGAACAGAAACTTGTTACAATGTAAAAGAACAAATCTCTCTTTTCCTGAGTAGACTGTAATACAGTAGTGAAGCTGTTGGGGTGCTATTACTATTGCACCACGTAGTGCTGTGAGTAATGCTGTTTTCAGGCTGTTTCATTATCAGGATAAATCATCTAATCACTCTTAATAAATCACACAATCAAACAGACGGCCTGATTTAAAGATTTCATTTTAATTCCGCTGACATTTCTGTCTACCTCTACATTTATAGCCTAATCTAGTAAGGGAAAAACAACATGGGAAATGAGTTCTCAATTTGATTATCAGCGTAATCCACATCAGTCTCATCATCTCAGGTAATGCGTTTAAACACGAGATTCATCCTTGTCTCTTCACGCCACTGTTCACGTTAACATCAGCGGGGAAATAATCACTGCCTCATTCGTTCACTCCTTTTGGCTAAATTGAATTTAATTCATTCACTTAAATGCTGAGTGTGTAAGTGCTCACCCATGTTTTGATCATGATGCGATGGTGCAGGAGCATCGTGGACGTTTCGACAGCCGGTATCTGATTACAAATGGAACAGATTAGACGAATGTTCAATTCACTACAGCATGTAGTTATTTAACAAGTGGATCAATATGTGACATTCACTGTGTAAGAAATTAATACTTATCTAGCAAGGTCTTATCTGGTGCTTTTGGGAAACTGACACCAAGGCAAGTAAAAAGTAAGCTAAATCAAAAAAAATCAACTGATGTGTTTTCCCAAACCGCCTCACACACCTGAGTTGGCAACGTCAGCGCATGGTGTACTACTGTATTAGGCCCTGATGGTTTAAAGTCATGGGTCAAAAACCCCTTAAGCGACAGGTCAATTGCAGCCCTAATGACCTCGTTAATGTAATTAAAATAAAAAGCCACACCCTACTATGGAATTAGGATCATTTGATTCCTATGTAACCTATAACGCACTGCTTTTGGGTCTGGGTGAATGAATGAAAACTTAGGCGTATTCTCTCCACTATATGAACATGAGCAGCAGCTGCTGCGAGCCTCTGAAAATCAATTCTGCGTGTTTGTTCTATTCTCGTCCTCCATTGACAAGCAGCGAGAGAGAGAGAGAGAGAGAGAGAGAGCGCCCGGAGCTGGTTGGCATGGTAACATGTCCAGGTGAAAGGGGGATGGGGGCGGAGTAGGGGAGCCTGGCTCATGAGGGAGACGAGTGAAGAAAAACAGACAGGATTCCCTGAGGAGTAAATGCTAAGCAGAGACCACTAACTCCCCATCACACCCAAGCTAGCGTAGGGTCTAAGGGGCTTCTTTTACCATCAAAGAAAAAGGTACCAAAGGTACCAGATAGATATCCCAGTTAATATTTCATTAAGATATGCACCATGCTGACATCACAGGGGGACACTCTTATTGCAAGCACAGTTAGAATAGGAAAAAAATATTTCAACAGTCTCAAACAAAGAGAGGCTGAAATTCCACTGCACCACCATCAGAATTAACATCGTTTTAGCCTCTCGGTGGATCAGCTTTTCATTTTTTCATTATTGTTGCCAATTTTAAAACCCTTTATTAAGATTTTTTTTGCTGTAGCGCGTATTAACCAAACGCCCAATCAGACACAAGCCTGATGCTAACCTGAGCACTTCTTCCAAGCTCTGCTTTATCGCTGGGGACTAATTCCTTCCTCAGCCGTGAAGACTCTTGAGCAACATTTTCTTGGTTTATTGTTTTCCGGAGATTTTTGCAGCTGGGTAAAATCCAACTTAAGACTCTGTCAGTGTTCATCAATCCTTTTTTTCACCTTTCAATGGGCACACACAGGCTCGCTTAAAAGTATGTTTATTCAGCTGATGGTTCAGGGAATGAAAAAAAGAAAAATCATTCAATTCCCAGCATGCATTTCTGAACCAATTCCTGTCCCCTTGACTTGTGTGTGATTTGAAACGAAGGGTTTCTTTTGCATACATGAGGTTAAAATGATTGCATTCAGAAGTGGAAAAGAGGCGTGACTTCTGTGCCTGTCAGTCCCAGTGAAGGAGGTGTGGCTTACATGCATGTCAGTTCCTTTAAATGAGGCATGGGATCTCTCAATTTCTGAACAGGAGGTGTGGTTTTTCATTTGTCAAAGCATTTTATGTTTAAATTATAATCATAGTCCATTGTATGGCGCTCAAACAACTTAAAATCAATTCATACACGATCCCTGGCTGCTTTAAAAAAAAAAAATTTCAAACATTGTCAATCGTTATTTGAGATGTGCAACAAAGCAGCTGGAAAGTCGAACCACAGCATGCATGAGAACCAGAGCACTGATTGTGTTTCTTTTTTGTTTTAAGACACTTAAGATGTTATTTTTTAGAATGTTCAATACACACCAATTTGATTTGTCAGACTTCTTGAACGGCTATAACTTTTCCATATTCCACGTTCACTCATTATGAATACCTCACACTCGTCACATATATAGAATTTATCTTTTTTCTACAGCTATATAGTGATTTTTCTGGCTTTTGCCTGAGGCAAGAATAAATCGATCACTGCTGCACAGTCTGTGCTGACGATGATGCAGATTACTAGGCATAAAACATAACGTTATGTTCAGAGATTTCTTACAGTAATGTTTACAATCGGAAAAGGCTCCATGAGTTGCTGCTGGTTTTGCCTGGCAACCTTTAACAAAGCTACACAGATGCTAAATATAACTAAGGGTAAATATAGGAAAGTGATTAACTGTGCATATCCATTTGTGTGTAATGGCTTCTTTCTCTGAGCTATAGATCCTGTACCCTTCTGTTTCATTAGAACTCGTCGATATTTCCATTAGACTCCCGTCCCAGTGCCTCGAGGGCAAAGCATTTTAAACTAGGCTGTCGAAAAAAGTCCATCTGCAGTCTTGTGGGGGGAGAAATCCAGCCACACACCGATTCAAAGTGTTCATCGTGTAATTCATTAGTTCACGTTTTCACTTTGGGAAAAGTTTAATTCTAATACGTCTTCGTTTCTATAGTAACAACTTACACAGCAACGTCTAACAGACCTAATCCAACCCTCATAAATGGATTCAAAACTTAAAGTTAAAGTTCCACAGTGTAGGATTTAGGGGGATCTGTTAGCAGAGATGGAACATAAGTAACATCATAAGTACGATTTCATTAGTGTACCTGTAACTGAGCTTAGAATGAGCCCTTTATATCTACATAGGAAGCAGGTCCAGTGTCACACAACCTGAGGGAAGTTTGATCATAAATGCTAAGTCATCTATTTTTAAGTCTGTTATGAATATATACACCACGATCAGCAACTGGTTCCAGTTTTACACTGCACCATAGAACAAAACGGCAACTTCAGATGTCTCTTTTTCTCATGCATCTAAAAATGACCGGGTTGAATAAAAGATGAGCCGTAATCGGCTGCAACCCTAGGCCTGACACGCTGAATAACATCACACACGCAGTGGCGCGCTAGCCAAGTTCCCACCATAAAATAGCTGTTTTAGGGGCAAGGAACAGGGCCGTGTGTGTGTGTGTTAAGAGAGATTTCCATGTTTATCTCTGTGTGAGAAAGTGTGCCAATTATACTCTCAGCCATAAACATCTGCTATTTTGTTAAAGGTAGCACACTAGAAATGAATTCTAGCATCAGGGACACAGTTATAGTCTGGTATTTCATACTCAGATAAGGTACTCTGAAATACAACAAGGAAATATGAACTATTCTCACTTGACTGGAGGCTTCATCTGATTCCCTCCCACTTCCTGTGTGTCTCAGTACCAGCCATGATCACGTCGTACCCCAACAACACTCTGGCCACCAAGGGTGAGAAGATTGAGATGAGCTGCAAGGCCCACGGCGAGAAGCCCATCATGGTGCGCTGGGAGAAGGAGGTGGAGAAGGAGAAGCAGTCGCACATCATCAACCCCGACATGTGGAGGCACACGGTCACGGTCAAGAAGGTCGGCGAGGAGGTCATCTCTACTCTGGAGGTATTGCAGTTAGTCCTTCATGTTCATCCTACATCTTCCTATAACTGGGGAAATGTTACTGGGAAATGTAATGCAATGCTGCCTACTAGTGGCATTAACAGGAATTACAGGAACCTAAAGTAAAACACTGCTAATGATAGAGAAATGGATATCTGTGAGGTTTTGTTGCATTTGTATGGAATAAAGAGATGGGGCATTCTTTAATAAGTAGTGAACACAGTGGAACTAAATAGAAAAATTTACTCCAACATGCTCTGTATCTGTCCATCAGATTTACCCAACCCTGAGGGAGGACTCTGGTTTTTTTTCCTGCCATGCGATCAACTCTTACGGTGAAGACAGGGGCATCATTCAGCTTACAGTCCAAGGTAAAGATCTGAGAATTTCCTTGACCAGACATGAATGTGTTTAAATGTTTGCATTACATTAAAAATCTATTTGATGTATGTACATTTGCTTTTTATGGGGTTTTTTTTCCCATGGGTGCTACAAGGCTAATGTGGCCTTGAAGCACACTTTAAGGTGTGTGGCAGTCATCTTGTAAAGTCAGAATCGCATTAGCTTAATTAGAAAACTCTAATGACGTACCTTAATGATGAATTCTTCGACAACTTTCTGAAAATCTGCACATGGATTCAAAGTTACATTATTCTTGGGATAATATAGCGGGAAGAAAAGAAGCAAGCTGCCGACACCCGCCATGGTTTAGCTGATCAAATACGCTTGTGGTTAGAGGAAAATTACTGAAGCATTTCTTTGAGCGTTAATTAAAAAGTACTTTGAGTTTTTGAGAGTTTGAACTATGTAGGTAGTGGGTGAACAGTGAACATGTTGAGTTAAACTGAGGTAGAGCTAAGATAACATATTCATGAATAAGCAAAACTAAATAATATGTCGTTGAGTTCTCAGAACCTGAGTTCTTAAGGAGAAAAAGAGTGCCAGTTTAAGTATCTACCAAAGTGGCTCCATACTCAGAGGCTCTTTATTACCTGTGTGTTCTCAGAGCCACCAGAGCCTCCTAAAGTGGAGATTCGGGAGGTAAAGGAGAGGACCATCGCTCTCCGCTGGACTATGGGATTTGACGGGAACAGCCCCATCACTGGCTATGATATTGAGTGCAAGAATAAAACAGGTACAATATACACACAGCCAAGCATTTAGTATTCTGTTTTAGTTAATAAAAACAGCCATGTTGGGTATCATAAAAAAATACTGTACAATATCATTTTAATATTTTATTCACAGCTACTTGGGAAAGAGCTCGGAGAACTCGAGACGTCTCCCCAACGCTGAATCTGGCCACCATCATCGAGCTTCACCCTTCATCTACCTACAACATCCGCATGTTCGCCAAGAACCACATCGGGGACAGTGAGCCCAGCAATGAGCTCACGGTCACCACAGATGAAGCAGGTAAAATCAAGATCAGGGAATCTGTTCTTAAAGTCCAGCATGCAATGATTAGTGACTTTGTGTACATGATAATTAGAGTCTACATGATCTAGCGGTATGAGCAGTATTAAATCCCAATCCCACTTGCTCCTCAAGAAGTTCTAACCAATCACACTGAAGGAACTTTTACCAATCCCATTTGTTCCTGAAGAACTCTCTAGCTCCTGAAAGAATTCCAAACCAATCCTGCCCACTCCAGATGGAATTCTGACCAATCCCACCTGCTCCAGAAGGAATTCTGACCAATCCCACCTGCTCCAGAAGGAATTCTGACCAATCCCACCTGCTCCAGAAGGAATTCTGACCAGTCTCGCCTGCTCCAGAAGGAATTATGACCAATCTAGCTCACTTCAGAAGAAATTCTGACCAAATTCATTCATTCTAGGAGTTCTAACCAATTTTACCCACTCCAAGAAGAATTCTTACCAATCCCACCTGTTCCTCAAGGAATTCTGACCAGTCACCCATTTCCAGTTATTTTTTCTTTCACAAAAGATTGTTCAGGCTCTTTTTAGCCAGGTAGCTGATTTTCCTTCTCATTCTCGATGAATATGTGGAATTCCTCCTACACTGATTGCTAAACTGGAGAAAAATCAAACTGGAGAAAAACCAGATTTAACTATTTCTGCATGAGTGGCACACATTATTTGGATCAAAACATGTTTGTTACTGTTCAGTACTTTGATGCTCTCAAATTGTTTTTATGTACTTTAGATCCTGAAGGTCCACCTCAAGATGTGACTCTTGAAGCGATGTCTTCTCAGAGCATCAAGGTCACATGGAAGGTACACTACACTATTCCCACCCAATATTTTTCTCAGGTTCACAGAAGGAGATGATTTATGATCATTATTTCCCTTCAGGCTCCTCTGAAACACCTACAGAATGGCATGATCAGAGGCTACCAAGTGTGCCACAGGGAGCACTCAGTGAACGGGAGCCACCAGTTCATCTGTCTGAGTGTGGAGAGCACAAGCGAGACGGAAACACTCACCCTGAACAACCTGAAGAAGTTCACACAGTATGAGGTGGTGGTGCAGGCGAGCAACAGCGCTGGACCGGGACCTGCCTCCAGCGAAGTGCGAGCCACCACCATGGAGGACGGTAGGGCATGCTGAGGTTCCTGTTTACAGTTACACTCTTGGATTACACGTTCTGTAGGATCCAGCAAAGCAGCGACACATAGGCTCAAAGATTTCCACCAGCTTCCGCCATGTTGCACTGAATCTCCTTCAATGCTGTTAGTGTTGGCGGTATTGCAGAAGTATGGCTGTGCTGCCATCTTGTGGATCTGTTTTGTAATTTTTCTGCTGCGGCTGTGTATTCGAAATGTCAATATGCGCACTATTCAGTCAGTGGGCTCCACTTATACGGCAAGATTTATTTGTTTTATACATTTATTCTTCCTAGATTGGTTACAGATCTCAGACCAACTCTACGTTTCCATTCCATCTCTATATTATGTCTTCTTCTCAGTTCCGAGCAGAGCTCCGGAAAAGGTGACCGCCACGGCTACGTCCCCTGAGACCATCTCTCTGTCGTGGTCACCACCCACCCGGGAAGCGCTGAACGGCGTGCTGCAGGGCTTTCGCATCATCTACTGGGCCAATCTGCCTGATGGAGGTACAGAACAGACACTGATGTGCCTGCAGGTCGCTGTTCTTTCACAAGGTTGTGGATTGAAAAGGTTCCTGGGTAATATGAATGCTTTAGCTAACGTTAAAAATCAACATTAATAAGTCATAATGCAAGAAACGTAAGTTAACACGTGTATAAATAGACGTCTGGTTTAAATGTTAAGAAAATGCACATGCATGAATATTTACCGAATCCATGACTAAAAAAATACTTAAAAAGTCCTTACAGCTTGTTACAAATTGTTAATAATTTACCAAACTATACTCTACTGCTGTAAGCATTAAAAATCGTTTTTCGCCCTCAGTTCTGATGTCATGAACATGTTAATTTGGGTAGGAGTGGCATAAGATCTTCAATCACTCTGTCAATCACAGTGTATACTAGCCAATCAAGGGTACCTGTGAGCTCATGTATGAGGAAGAGGGTAGAAAGCTCTTTCCACTGATTTTATAAGCTGCCCTGTGACGCAGAATGAGCAGCAGCTCGATAACATGCAGTTGGCTTGGAGGAAGCATGTTTTAGCCTTCTCTTTTCGTCTTCTTTGTATTATTATTATTACAAATTAATCTTTGGTAATGTTCTGTAGCCCTTTATTTATTGGCGTAACTGAAACAGACATGTTAAATGCAGCATTTCACCACCAGGTGGCAGAAGTTTTCTCTTTTAAAAGCAGCAATACTAGCAGTGTTTTAATTATTAATACATGCTATATTACAGCGCATTAGTTAAGGTTCAGTCTCTTTGCAAGTCCTAATTACATCTGTATGGATAAATGGATTGATAATTGATCACCGATAATTGACACCCATTACTTTTCTTCATCCCTCTGCAACAAATTTCCATTTTTACTCGCTATAAATGACACACTGATGGTACGCATATGTCTCTCCACCTCTTAAAATACTTCATCACAGCCTCAGATAGGTCTCCAAAAAGCTCAGGGCAAAAAACAATTCCAGCGTTACAGAAATATATCTTAATCTGCCATCTTCCCCCAACCAATTTGTTTTTAGATTGCTTCATTATAAGACTCTAGGCTTTAACACATGCAGAGAGTGAATGATAGGAAAGGAAAGACTGTGGCTTGTGGAAGGAAGAGAAAAAAGTAGAGCGGGTAAAGGGAGCGTGATAGATAGGTGTCAATTATTTAAAGGCTTCATGCATCATGTCCAGAATAAGACGGAAGGAAAGAAGGTTCTGGATGTGAGCTGGATTCTTTCCTGCAGTCCTTCATGTTTATTTTTTAACAAGGCTAAGAAAGAAAATCGTAGCAAGCAGAGGAACTGAATTTTACCACAAAAGCTCTAACATGTCCGTGGATGAGGCGAATATTTTTTTTTTCAAGCAATGGTTAAATTAAAGCAGCAAGGCTTTTCCATTCTTTTTACTGATCATTAACAATTCAGCCACGCCCACTTGATTTCTATTGGCTCACAACGTTGAGGTTTGGCACCTCTGCAAGTGCTACCCCAGAACGTACACCTGTCCAGGTACCTCCTCCAAAATGGGAAGTGAAATAATATTTAGGTTCCCGCAATAGCCAATGCTGTACATGTTGACTGTGTGAATGTAATTGTCATAATATATTGTACAGCTAATTATCATCACATGCCTGATCTAATGTTTGAGATTTAATGAGATTTGGATGTATTGTGCTTCATCTGATATAATTGAAATCTTTCAGAACTGGGTGAGATCAGAAACATCACCACGCAGCTGCCTCCTCTCGAGCTGGATGCTTTGGAGAAATTCACCAACTACAGCGTTCAGGTGCTGGCGTTCACGCGGGCCGGAGACGGCGTACGATCTGAGCAGATCTACATCCGCACCAAAGAGGACGGTAATCCAGACTTTCTTTGGTATTAAAACCAAACACCACTTGTGATATTGGACTTCTCTTATAATTTATAGATTGTATCCAATATAACAATAATATTATAATTGTTAACCATGGTCAAATCAAAGTGACCCATATGAAATTGCTAAATAAACATTTTTGCAAATATGGTATTTGTAAATCTGGAACCCATTGAGGGGGTAAGCTGCTATACTATTTCTATAATTCACTCCATCTCTTATTTATCTTTATAAACAGACAGAATTAGAAATAAGAAAAACAAGAAAGGAGCAACAATCAGTGCTCGCGCTCCTAAATCTAGCTGCAAGCAGCGATCATTGGGACCAAGCACCTCTTCGCAATATCTGCTCAGTTATTTACATATTTAAGTTTCAGCAGAAATCGTACAAAGGTGTCTCAAAGTCAAAAATCTGTACATTTTTGGAAAACACATTTACTAGCAAAGTGGTTAAGCATATTGTCCTTTAAAGCCGCCATTGCATTGCTTCTAAATAACGCAGCAAATATTTTAATTAAAAAAGTGACACAACATAAATACATCTTAGTTGAGCTTTACTATTTTTTTCATTCACAACTGTACCGACTTTGGCCATTTGGAAAGATATGTTTTTATTTCCTTTTTTTTCCTTATGGTTATTCATTGTAGTTTGTCTTTCCCTTCTAGTTCCAGGTCCACCAGGTGGCGTAAAGGCGGCAGCGGCATCCAACTCCGTGGTGTATGTGTCCTGGCTCCCGCCACTCAAACTAAATGGCGTGATCAGGAAATACACAGTGTTCTGCTCCAGCTCGTACCCCACGGTATGTCACAATATCAATCCTCCAGGTTCAACAAGTTTGTATACTACATTAAATGACTGTTTATAGCTACTATAATGTAATTTCACACTGGGTTGAAATACATTTAGCTAGTAAATTTAGGCCCCATTTTCACTTGGTTTTAAAATGCGTCTTGAGCATTCAGGTCACAAATGGACTGCCAAGACACACTGCCGTTTACACCTGTGTTTATCTTGGAGGTCGTTTACACTTGTATTTAGCGCCGTCCATCTGTGATCAGATCGGCCAAGACGCATTTTAATACCAAGTGTAAACGGGGTCTTAGCTTAATTTATTATATTTTTGAATGTAATGTGGAATGTATTTCATTAACAAAGTGTTTCTAGTCTCAAAGCTGTCTGATTGGCACCTACAGGTGTGTTAAAGTATTAAATCTCGCCTACGTTTCTTACTTCGGAAGGTGGTGAGCGAGTTTGATGCTGCTCCAGATGAATTCCTCCACAAGGTGCAGAATCTGAGTCGGAACAGGAAGTACAGCATCTGGGTGATGGCAGTGACGGCAGCGGGACGTGGGAACAGCAGCGAGGTCATCACGGTCGAACCGCTTGCTAAAGGTGTGTAAGGGTGGGGTAAACCTGAGAACATCATCCAAACAGTGAAGCATGGGGGTGGTAGCATCATGTTGACGTTAAACCTCGGCCTAATAATAATAAATATCTTTTTTCAAATTATATTGATTTTTGCAACACTTCAGTATTGTGTGCTTTTTGTGCATGAATTGTCATTAGGTCCATTTCAGTTCCAGGCTAACACTACCGGATGTGGAACGTTTAAGGGGATGAATACTTATTTACCACATTGTAGATACTCTGTAGAGTCAAAGTAAATTGTACCTTTTGCTTTGTTTTTAAACGTAAATACAAAAATGTCTGATATATGGTTATTATTTTGGCTGGCATGTTTTCTTTCAGTTCACCGCTATCAGAAATCCAATCAAACACTTCCGTGACAGCTAGCGTGACAACTAACCGTGTGAACTTTACGTTTCGCTGTGGCATTCATTATAGCAAGGCTAAAAAGTAAGAAAATTAGACAAATGAATGATGTGGATTTAAAAGGCCACGGTGCATGGAAATGTTTAGAAATAAAAGCAAAAAGTGACAAAAGGCTTGGAGATGTAGCAATAGCAACAATCAGAACCCTGTTGATGGGATGGGGAATGCGGACCAGTTAAAATGCCTGACTAAAATAACAATGAGCCGGTGTGTTTGTGCCATGCAGCTCCTGCCAGGATCCTCACCTTTAGTGGCACAGTGACAACGCCCTGGATGCGAGACATTGTCCTGCCCTGCAGGGCTGTGGGAGATCCGGCACCCACGGTCAAATGGATGAAGGAAAGGTAAACGGATAACTGTAACAAAACCCTCAAGGTCACGGATATAGCACATAACACAGGGCGTCATACTGGTAAATATACTAGGGAATGTCATACCTGTGCATGTGTCCTGTCAGTGGGAGCCCAGGCCCGGCCATCATCGACGGGAGGCGCAGCATCCACGGAAACGGCAGCTTCATCATCAAGACCGTGAAAGCTGAGGATTCTGGGTACTACACGTGTGTCGCCAGCAATAACTGGGGCACTGATGAAATAACGCTGAACCTGCAGGTGCAAGGTAAGCTGGGTAAAATAGGGAGGAGGGAAAAATGACCTGTTTCTCACGAACGCACACATTTCAGTCCCTCCAGATCAGCCTCGTCTCACGGTGACCAAAACGACGACCACGTCCATCACGCTGTCCTGGATACCAGGGGACAACGGTGGGAGCTCCATCAGAGGTGCGTATGAATAAAACTTTTGCGAATAATCGGCTTAAAATGTATACAGTTAAACTAATTCTTGTTCTGTCCCAAAAACTGATATCCACTATCAAAGTGCCCTATAAAAGGGTAATCTAATGTATCTTGCATTGATCGATCAGAAACGAATAATAGTAACATCTCCCCCTTGTGGTCAAACCTGGTATGACATGTTTATAGTTCGTTCCTTCCTTAAAAATTCATCTGGAGAAAAAAATCTATTAATTTTTGACTAGTGCTGGTTTTACTTCACAGTTGTTCTTACTGTCTCCATGTCCAGGTTACATTTTGCAGTATTCGGAGGACAACAGCGAACAATGGGGCAACTTTGCCATCAGCCCGAGTGAGCGCTCGTACCGTCTGGAGACACTGAAGTGTGGCACCTGGTATAAGTTCACTCTTACAGCCCAGAACGCCGTGGGCCCGGGCCGCATCAGTGAGATCATAGAAGCAAAGACTCATGGGAAAGGTATGTCATATATACATGTATACACACTACTCTGTATCATACGCACCCTTTGCATAAAGTTAATATACAGAAACATGTTTAATACATTTAGATTAAATCTTTTTCCCCAGAACCTCAGTTCTCTAAAGAGCAAGAGCTGTTTACGAGCATTAATGCTACCTGTGTGCGACTCAACCTGATTGGCTGGAATGACGGCGGCTGTCCAATCACATCCTTCACTCTGGAGTACAGGCCACTGGACAGTCCGGTGTGGACCAAAGCCCAGCGTACGTCACTGACGAAGAGCTACACGCTGATGGACCTGCAGGAGGCCACGTGGTACGAGCTGCAGATGAAGGTGTACAACAGCGCTGGGCTGGCCGAGAAACGGGTCAAATTCGCCACACTCAACTACGACGGCAGTAAGTAGCGTTTATGACCAGCAGGATATCAACATTACAGCTAGAGGATTTTAATATGACTAAAATGAAAAGTTAAATGAAATTTTAAAAAATGTGAAAAAATAATAGAAATAAAAACATGAATTGGGTTCAAAATCGACTACACAAAATACAAACAACTAAAAACTAAATACTATAAAGAACGCTTATAGTGCTTTGTAATGTGTTCTGTATTGCAGTAAACTTTCGTACAAAAGACCTTCACATAAAGAAACCAAAAACCTCTTGTTTGAGTTACATACATTTTGGGACACTAAACGTTATCACGCGTTATAACCAGTCGTCTACATACAAAGAGTCTGGAATAGAATTGTAAACGTTATGATGTCATACCCTTGTGCATTGTACAGTGATATGTAAAATATTAAGCGTTATTTAAAATAAATAAAATATAAAGCTCAACATTTGTCTTAAAAATTCAACCAGATTTACAGCAGTGAACTAAAATATTTCTGAAACAGTTATTTTATATCTTACATTCATTAAATATTAAATGTTAAAGTTTTAAATAATAACGGCTTTTCCATTTGTATAAAAAAAAAAAATCACTCAATATAATAACTTTAGCATAGAAACATTGAAAGAAACCTGAAATATTTATGAACGATAAGGTGTATATTATTACTATTATTATTATTATTATTATTATTAACTGGCTGAAGTGAAAATGGCTCGGTGGGTCTTTAGTGGGTCGTCCTGCGCTTCACATCATGTGTTTGGACGTTTTTATGACTTCCCCTCGGCCCGTACCCTTAGCTCTGCAGCTAGAATAAATTTCTCAGCGGTGTGTCAGAATGCCGAACGGCTGACTGATCCACTCACCAGGGACCGCTGTGTAATTACGAAGCCAGGTTTCCTCTCAGAGGTCCAGCCCTCTGGTCATGCTCCATGTTTAACCCCATGGAAAAATCGCTGAGTGTTCCTTTACTCTCACAAGAAAGATGAGTTCATCTCTTTTAAGCCTAGCCTCGGTCAGTTGGGCATTATAGGCTATTTCTGCAAAAGGTCAAAAGATGACTGCAGTTGTTAGCTGAAGTTAGGTGATGCTCATGCGATGAACAGTCGATTCAGCATGTTTTAATGCTTATTTTATAATCTGGTCCAAAAAAAAAAGCCAAAGTGAGCTACCTGGGAATTGCAAGGAAAATTCTAGCACATTCTGGTGAAATGTTGCATCCAAAGCTTAAAAAAACAAAAATACAAAAACAGTTTCATGTCTCAGTGTCAAAATATTAGTCCACTTTGGTTTTCATTTATTATGATCCATAATAATGAGCACTGATGCGGTTGTGTTAAACATAAATGCTAAAAATGTTACTTTCATTCATTGATTAATTATATCAGCTTTTCAAAGCATATTGCAGACTATTTGCAATCATCTTTGGCCATTTCACAGCATGACATCAGAAAAACCAATTTAAAATACATCGCAGCGTGCATTCTTGGAGGTTTCTCTTAATAAAGTTTAACATCTCCCATATGTTTTTTTGCCAGGCACCATTCCACCGCTAGTGAAGACTGCAGTAAAAAACCCAGTGAAGAAGAGTAACAATGAAGGTGTGAAGATGATGGTGACCATCTCCTGCATCCTGGTGGGCATGGTCCTGCTCTTCGTCCTGCTCATGGTGCTCAGGAGGAGGAGGAGGGAGCAGAGGCTGAAGAGGCTCAGAGGTAAGAGCTTGTAGTAAACTGCATTACCATGAATTTTGCGTTGTAAGAATGTGGCGTTTTAAAAATCGAAGTGTAATGCTTGGAGTTGATAAATTTCGCTTTTTGTTTGCTTTGTAGACGCAAAAAGCTTGGCAGAGATGCTCATGAGGTAAGGAAACAAATGAGTTCCACAGCACTGTTGCAATGCTGATTCTGATTGGTTAGAAGGTGTCGAATAATTTTCGAGAAACTGCAGCTCTGACAATAGTGCAGCTGTCATAAGCACTCGATCTCAGTTTTCTTTTAGCCTAACCATGTATTGAATGTTGTGAGTGGAACTGTTGGTTATTTTATGAAATGTGCTTATTCAGTACAAGACGTTCCTCGTTCATGGAAAAGGTCTGGAACAGCAACTAAATAGGTTCCTGGAACCAAGGCCCAGTAACTAAAATGAATTCCTAAAATACGTAAAAATACTTCCATCACACAAACGTTTTCAGGATGAATTTTCACTGGAGGAATTCATTTCAGAAAGATGTTTAGCGGCTCCAGACCTTTTCTAGAAACACACCTTGTGCTCATGACTACAGAGGTGTAACCCAGGGCTGTGCATCTGCTCTGTTTGCTCCCAGCAAAAATACACGGCCTTCAGACACGCTGAACAAGCAGCAGCAGACGCTCCGCATGCACATCGACATCCCCAGGGCTCAGCTCCTTATCGAGGAGAGAGACACCATGGAGACCGTGGGTGAGTCTTCTGCTCCTCAGCACCTCCACTACTGCAATCTTACCAATGCTGAACTCTAACGGTGCCGTTTCGTTGTCCTCGCATTCAGACGACAGATCGACCGTGCTCCTGACTGAGAATGATTTTGGAGAAACTGCCAAGCAGAAAACAACCACAGCGACACACACCGTCCATTACCAGTCACTGACCCAAGCCACGGGGCCGCTGGTGGATGTCTCAGACGTTCGGCCTGGAACGAGCAAAAGCAGCCTGTCAAGTAAGAAAAAACTCAATCTACCCTGGCATGTGTGTGAGCTACACCGCGACTAAATGGAACTGTTTTCACATCATCAGATCCCACAGCACGGCGAGCGGCTAAACCGGGCCCGGCCGCACGAAGCCGCTACGCTAGTCAGTGGACGTTGAACCGTCCTCACCCGCAGGTCTCCACACACACACTCAGCACTGACTGGAGGCTGGGAACACCGAGAGTGCCTGGCTCTGTGGACAAAGAGAGTGACAGCTACAGCGTCAGTCCGTCTCAGGACACAGGTTCTTCATCTTCATCTTCCTCCAGCTATGATCAACCCTGCTTAAAAAAAATTAATGACCCATTTTAATGATATTCATAAACGTTTGCAATGGTCAATGCTAATGCTAGCCAGAGAGCTGACACTGATGAGTTAGCACGTTACGGATTATTTGTCACATTGATAAATTTCAGTGCTAACACTTGCTAAGATGAGCTATGCTGACAAGATCTTTAAGTAATAGTTATAAATGTTTATATTTCTAAATCAATATATATCAATACTAACAGCCTGCTAACTCCATAAGACTGAATATAAAATTCCTATGTTGAACATGCGCTAACTTGAGCTAGCTATATTCAAGGCTAACACTGGCTAGTTAGCTAATATGAGCTAACCTGACAGGATTTCTGAAACAATTTTAAGTCATTTTAAAAGTCAATAATCATCAATACAAACGCTAGCTAACAATATAACTGACAGGATTTAGAAGTAATAATAATAAATTACTGCTGTGATAAATTGATACTAGACAGGTAGCTATCACCGATACATTAGCTCATGCTAAAGATAGGATATTTTTATGTCATATTAATAAATGTTGAGAATCATCAATTCTACTACAAGATATGTTGAACTAACTATTAACATGAGGTCCAGGATGATTTTAAGTACCTATAAATGTTTGCAATGTTCAGTGCTAATGCTGGACAGCTGTTTATTATTGACAAGTTAGATTATAGACAGGTGTATTTTTTTTTTTTTATCGTATTTATAAATGTTCAATGCCAACAATGGCTAAAATGATCTAAACTGAGGATATCTGAGGGAATTGTTGTATTACTATTGATAAAATTTCACAAGCTTTACTTCTCATGCTATTCAGCTATCTACTTTGTGCTAATCTGACAGGATATCTGAGTGGAATTTCAAGTCCAGTTGTTAAATCAATGCTAACATGAGTTAACCTTTAACATACAAGAAGACTTTAAGTGATCTCCATTAGTTGTTGCGATGTCCTGTGTCTAACACTGACTAGTCATATTGATAAATGTTCATGTTAACACTTAATAGATATCTAAAATGATTTAAATTGACAGCATGTCTGAGAGGATTTTTCAGACCTAGTCATAAATGCTAACCCTAACCCTAATGGTAGCTATCTAACATCTATCTAGCATATCTTGACCATATTTTAAGTTAAGAAATAAATGTTCACAGTCCTTGCTGCTAATATTAGCCACCTAGCTAATAACAATCCCATCTTGAAAGGAAGCCGGAGTCATTAATGTGTTCTGTGATGTGTCCAGACCGAGCCCGGAGCAGCATGGTGTCCACGGAGAGTGCCTCGTCCACCTACGAGGAGCTGGCACGGGCCTACGAGCATGCCAAGATGGAGGAGCAGCTCCGGCACGCCAAGTTCACTATCACCGAGTGCTTCATCTCAGACACGTCCTCCGAGCAGATGACGGCGGGAACCAACGACTACACAGACAGCCTGACGTCCAGCACACCATCCGAGTCGGGCATATGCAGGTTCACGGCCTCGCCGCCCAAACCTCAGGATGCATGCAGGGTCATGAACATGGCCGTGCCCAAAGCCCACAGGCCAGGTGAGCAGCGGCGACAGAGAACGTCAAGATGCAGGAGACAATTAAATTATGTAAATGAAGAAATGTAATCACAAAGCACCAAAAATAAAGCTGTACTGTACTGTGCTGTTGTAATCATGAAGTATAATCACTCAGATCTGAAAATTTCAGTAAACTCCCATAAAGCACTGAGCATAACAATGAATAACCCAGACAGCATGAAGAATAACAGTTTAATAAGTCATTGTTATTATTATTAATCAAGTTATTTCCTTTATTAATGTCCCAATCCAACATAATAATGTAAAATACATAATAGTATTTTAAAGTCTTTTCATTTATATGTAATCAAAAATGCACTATCTTAATAAAATTATTATATCTATAGCTCTCACAATTTTTAATTTCTCACTTTCCTACATATTGTAGTGGTACTTGTGTTGTACACACTCACTTACTACTTTATTATTACCTTCATGCACATTCATGCAATTATCCATTCAGCCAATCATGTGGCAGTAGTGCAATACAGAAAAAAAAATGCATATTCTGGACAAAAGCTTCAGTTAATCAAACATCAACATCCAAATTAAGGGAAAAATATGATCCCAGTGGCTTTGACCATGTTGTGGTTGTTGGTGTCAGAAGGGCTGTTTTGAGTACTTCAGAAACTGCTGATGTCCTTGGATTTTCACACACAACAGTCTGTAGAGTTTACAAAGAGCTAGGTCAGACCTGAATGGCCAGACTGGTTCGAGCTGACAGGAAGGCTATGGCGACAGAAATAACCACTCTTTACAGCTGTGGAGCGCAGAAAAGCATTTCAGAACGCATAATATGTCAAATCCTGATGTGGATGGGCTACAACAGCAGAAGAGAACATCGGATTCCACTCCTGCCAGCCAAGAATAGGAATCTGAGGCTATACTGGGCAGAGGATCACCCAAACTGGACAGTTAAAGATTGGAAAAACATCACTTCGGTTGTAAAGAGTGTTTGTTTGATATATCATAGACCTCCTGTCAGCTTGTAGCAGTTTACTCATTCTCATCTACAAGGCGTTTCGGTTCGGTGAACTGCCGGATGTTTTTTGTTTTTCGCACCATGCTGTGTAAACTCTAGAGACAGTTGTGTTTGAAATTCCCAGGAGATCAGCATGGTACCAGCATCATCTAGTACCAACATCCATGCCATGATCAAAAATCACATATTCCTATTAAAATGGTGGGTGTTTGCAGATTCTTGTGAACATTTTTATCCTTTTACAATGACGACAGCTCCGCGGTCACTCAGACAAGCGTCTGCTTTTTGTCGTCCTGCAGGGGGCGAACTGGTGCACCTGCCGCCATACTTGCGCATGGACTTCCTGCTGAACCGGGCCTCGTCGGGCCTGGAGCCACAGAAGAGCCGGTCACTGAAGAGGCCGAGCCTGGTGCCGGTGCCAGTGGAGGTTCCAGCAGCCCGGGAGGCGCAGCAGTGGCAGCCCAGCTCTGGCGCCTCCACGCTGCCGCAGAGAGAAGCCAGCTCGGACTTGGCTCAGGTCGCCAAGCTCAGCACGTCGCAGGAGTCACTCTTAGACTCTCGGGGACACTTAAAACAGAGCAGCAATCCCTACGCCAAGTCCTACACACTGGTATAACCCAGAGGACATGGACATGGACACACATACACACAAAACACACAGCAAAAAAAACTCATCACACAGTTGTACATAGAGGCCTTTCCTCACGGGAGGGCCACTGCCGATTCCTTACTTTCTTTTACGCTTTTTTAAACACGTGAATTCACTTTTTCAAAAAACAAAAAAAGAAACACACTCCAGATGGGAGATTGCCAACTTGATTTATTATTATTATTATTATTATTATAATTATTATTATTATTATTATTATTATTATTTGTTAGCATTTAGTGTGCACTATGATGACTGGGAGCCCATTTTTTTCTACCGAACTTTATTTGTGTAATTAAATTAATATCAAAACATGGAATGAATACTCCAGAGAGAGCGAGCGCGCGAGTGTGTGATCACCACTGTTCCAAAGTTGTCACTGTTTTCAGATTTTTAACATTTAAAAGTTCACATTTTCTTATGGGTGCATGGGGAGCGAGCGGTAAAAATGATGACGATGATGAAGATAAAGATAAACCTGAAATAGAGAACAGCCGGAAGTCGATCCGGCGTTACGATTTTTTTCCTTGTTTTTTCACTATAAAATGATCAAATGTAAAGATTTAGTATTCTTATGACTATAAATTAATATATAAATAATATATATTAAATGAGAAAAAAAAAAAATCGCCTTTATTTGTGGGTATTACAGGGAAACGTTTGGATTTTGATCGATTAATAAAAGTCCTTTAGTCACGTTTGCACATATATCGTTTTAGGGAAGTTTTGAGTCTCGGTTGCTGAATATTTGTGTCCCACTTTCTGATGGTGCAATATGGAATAACAGAAATGCTTTTTGCTTTCTACTGTACTGTATCAAAACCTACGTTGTGTACGAGTTTAAGGGGCAGACGAGCTGATACTGTTTATTCAGGTGTAAATTACCACCGGGTGTTTACAAGGTAAATATTCGCCACATGTCCGGGGGGACGTCCCGCCTCCCGCTGCACTAGCCAATGTCTGCTTATTACCCCCTCCCTCTCCATTCCCCACCCCTGTACAGTGCACTAGGTTGTGTCTGCAGGGCACAAACTCTCTTGTCTTCACTAGATTTATGTTTGCTGCATTGCAGTGAGGCTCCTCTACAGGGAAAAGAAATACTGAGACAATCTGAAGAGATTTCCCCTTAAGAACGAGAATGCGAGTCTATGGAAATCTGTGAAAAGGTGTGGCTCTGTGCGACACGGTGTGGCTCTGCATCAGACTCGCATCTCTGTCTCGCAGAGCACCAGGGATGACTGAGATGCCGGTATATATTTGCTTAGATGAATCTATTTCCCCCCCTCTCTTCTTGGTTTTGCTCATTATACGGATGGTTTTGTTTGATTGTTTTGTTTTGGACAGGGTGTTCACAGCTGTGTCACTCCAATAAAGATTTCCCATGCACTTCCAATCGATTAATAAAAGGCTGTTCCCCAATGAGAGCTCTCCGTCTGCTATGGATAATGAGTTGTGCAAATGACGGAAGAAAGAAAAAAGTTTTACTGTCACACATGGACACATGAGGAATGTGATGATACAGAAAAAAGGGTGGGTCCAGCAGTCATTAGCGTCTGCATAAATGTATCTAATCTGTCTAGCAAATATCTAGAGTAGTTATGTCATTAACATTATTAAAGGAGCTGCAACCATGATTTTTTAAATGTCATTGGTTCTACTCACCAATAAGGCTTTTCAACCAGTTTGTTCTAAGTTAAAGACGGCTGCTCCGATCTACACGACACTCGGGACTGGAGAACTGGATGTGTTCCGAGGAAGATATTTACAAAAAGTGAGAGATTTCGTGCTTCACTTCACTCTACGTTGACCTCATCCTGTCAAAAATGACCGGGTTGCAATGGTTTTCGCTGGTAGCATTTGACTATTGTGATACAACCACACAAAGTACACTGTTAGGAACTTTTTTTTTGCGATTTCTGATGAATATCTGTAGGATAAATTCTGGTTCTGCTCTATTTCGCCCCAAACTGAACAAGTCAAGTTCTAGTAGCAGCACGTCGAGTCTCACTGACCAACTACAATTACAAATATGCATATGAATATATTATATATAATAATGACAATTATGAATATTTGGTATGTTTTAACGGTGGGGTTAAACACAAACACGTTGCTTCACCTCATTTGCATAAAAATAAATGACTATTATTCTAAACCTCTATTCGGCATAAAGTTTCAGCAGTCCCCGGATCGCGCTGTGAATTCCTTTATTCATTTATTCTCTCGTAAATTGAGCCTTCCCGTCACAGATGTGCTGAATCTGCAGATCTATCAGACTGGAGCGTGTGTGATGAGGTCAGCTGAGGCAGATGCTAACAAACCAAGAGCAGGAGAATGTAAAGGTCATCGGTGTTGTAATTTAGTGAAAAGTGCAGCTCGTGTCCCTGGAGGCTGGAGCTTGCTTTCTTACTTTCCTTCTTCTCAGAATCTCAGACGCCACACAGCGAGTCCAAGAAGAGCAAAGAGCAGCCCTCGCCCAAATTGGCCTATTGATTCAGAAGCTCTCAGCAGCCGAGCCCTGCAGCAGTCGCCTCTCGCCATCTAACTTGCTTTTGTACCCCTAAATCATTCACGTCCGCATAATGAGGAAATGTATAACTCTGTGTGACAAGTGCATCTCCATCGTCCTCCTCGGAAGAGCGCGGCAAATTAAGCAAGTCGGCGGAGATTTACACACTGTCACTCCTCTCCGCTATTAACCGCCGCTGTAAATAATGGCTGATGCGCCACATCGGGAACTTCCGATGTTCTGAGAAGTGCCCAGTTGTCAGGACTGAGACAGTGATTGCATCAGGGAATTTAAAAATTTTAAATTTTTTTCTCTTTTAAATTTTTCGATATGCCTCTGAAAAAGTTTTGTCCAAAAAAAAAAAAACCTGGCTTCGATTTTCACATATTTTCTTTGGCATACATAATAAATATATTTAACTGATGTTAGCTATGTACTTGTCTAATGTTAGCCAAGCCAAACACACATTGATCAATTTTATTTTGTAGCAATGACTTCAAAATGAGTGGCACGGTTAGCATGGAAGTCCTGTTGTGCATGTCAGGTCAGATGCGATGTTTTCTTCACGTCGCACATAAAACATTCTTATTACATTTAATCTCAAGTCGGTAATAGATTTTACGATAATTCAAATTATCAGCAGTCTAGACCCATTATTCAACAAACCCCTTCAATTCTTTATCTCCTACCTTTCTACCAACTAAGAAAACCTTAATTTTGATAAACGTCATATTTTACACTGTGTCACCCATATTTATGAGGACACAGCAGTGACGAATGAGAGCCCTTGGGCAGAAATGAGTAAAAAAAAAAACTGTATCGTTGCAACTTTGGTGCTTTTAAAATCTATCAATACTTTCAGCATGCCAGTTTTTTTTCCACCACACGTTCATTATGTCAAGTTAAGAACTGAAAACAGCACCAGGATAAGGGTCATTTTTCCTCTGTGAGATTCCCAAAGCTAACAAATGAAGTAATGAGTTGAATTTTTAAGGAACTTAAAATTTAACAATTCACTCCTTTTTCTTCCACCCTTAATACAATATAGCTACGATACGTGTTCAAAGTTTGCTTCTTTGCTTTTGAGTTACAAGGCCAATGTAACAGGGTTAAAGGACACTTTTAGAATCGCGCACTTAGCTCAAACAATGTCGAGTTGTTCAGTTCAGTATCAAACAAAGTCGGGATTCTAACACTTTACAACACAGTGGAATTCAGGTAAGGGGCGTGGCCTTAAGTTTGAAGTCTGAATATGTTCGAAAATGATTCGGATGATAGTGTTGTTCATTTTTGTAGTTAAAAACAAAGCTGCTGATCATTCTTAACTTCTAAGCACACATTCCACACAACACATATGCGAGTCGACTCAAAGCGCCGACTCATCGGGTATTCCTCATGATTGTTATCCTTTCCTACCGGTTTGTATCTCTGTGTTTCCTGTCGTGTTTCACTGAGTTATTACAATACTATGTGTGTTCGTGTCAGTCGTTCTTTGACAATAATCCTTATGTATGTCTGAGAGACACCTGTTTTGAAAAATGATTCATTTCTTGAGGCTTTAAATGTCCACTAGAGGCCCCTAGTGGCCAACAGAATATTGGCCTGCATCCAGTACAATGTCAAATAATCCGATTCTTGTTATTCTTAACAAACTGCATTCCATTTTTTTACTACATCCTACACTGCAAAAATTGGAAAAACAGAATCTGAGGAGAAAATTACTTAAATTACTTAATATTAGTGAAATTATCATTTTACTTGACAGGACAATTTGGCATAAATTGGTTCCAGTCAAGAAATAGTTTTAATAATCTCAGCTTTGGTGTTTTTAAACTTCTAACAGGAACTGCTAGATCATTTCGACATTATTCAATATATTTTAACTGCCTAACAAGTCATTTTTTGGAGTGTGGATACATATACCACATTCTCAATTCTGATTGGCCGGAAAGTGTTGCTTAAGTGATGTAGTTTTATCGGAAAAAATCTCTTACTTTGTTTTTATGCTGTTTCGGGAAAATAATCACCGACTACTTCCTGTTCTGATTAAGTTACAGCAGCTAGAAGCTCCCCAACCTCTTTTTTCTTTCCTCTCACCTTTCCTGTGTTGGAAACCTTACTGACTGTAACGTATGTAAGTGCTGACACTGGAGACTCCTTCCATAAATGTTAAATAAACCTCTCCTTACAGAAAACTTCATTCCAATGATGATACACCTTTTTGTTACATAACATTTTTGATCCATTTATATAGTTCATACCATCCCAGTGAACGAGGTGTTACTATAGGAACGATAATGTATTAGAATGAGATTAATTGGATGAGGTCTTCTGAGCCAAAAGAAGTGACAAACCAAGCGTTTATTGTGAGCTTCTCCAGATATCTGGAGCATGAAGAGAGCAGAACTCCTCTGCTGTACTCTGATGAATCATTAGTATTGATCGTAACTTGCTCTGCTTTTTTCTCACATGTGGGTGTTATGCTTTTTTGTTGTTCTTTCTATTCTAGTCACTTCTTTGTGTGTGTGTGTGTGTGTGTGTGTGTGTAACCAGGCCCGGAGCTGGCTTGCCTGGTCGGCTTTGGCCACCAGAGGAATACACGAGCAGTCTGCCAGCTAATTACTCTCAATCAGTCTCACCTGTCTCTGGCTCTATTTAAAAGCAGCTTGCCACACAGTGGCTGTTTAGTCTTGAATTCACTTTGTGAGAGAGAGACTAAGCTGGTAGTGGTAATTTTGAACCCCCAGCGCTATACTCTAGCCTTTCTTCTGTGCTCGGATGGCTTCACCTCGTCAGCCTGGCCACCTCTCAGGTTTCTGAGTTCCTTCTCTTGAGAAAACAAAAACCTTTTCACTTCTGAGTTTCCTCTTTTCCTTCAGCCTCTTTGAGGAGAGACAGGTCTGTTCTCTGTTTTCACTTTTCCCCCAAGATGATTGCCTTTAGCTTCAATAATTGCTCTATGTTTTAGTTCTAAGGCTTTAGAAACAGGAAACTGATTTAAAAAAAAAAAAAAAAAAAATATATATATA
>JAQQZR010000009.1:2121820-2196822 GCA_030068235.1 Notoglanidium macrostoma | reverse complement strand
ATTAAAAAAAAAAAAAAAAAAAATATATATATATATATATATATATATATATATATATATATATATATATACACACACATTGACTGATTAAAATGTAACCAATTCAGGTAGATTTTCAATTAAAGTTTCCTTCTGCATTCTAATCCCTAAAGCCAGCTCTGTGCTTGTCGCGAAGGTCTCTGCCTAAGCAAAGGGATTCTCAGCAGCTCCTACATGATGACCGTCTTTTGCATCATGTAATACAATACTTTCGTCACGTGCATTATTCACAAGAAGTACAGTTTTGTTATTTTTCACATAACTAAGCTTTGTGCTAGCCCAACTATTATTTGTTTACTTCCACCTGTCAACTAAAATATTAACTACTTCCTTCATTTATTAAGCCATGATTTACTAAAGGTTTGTGGTCATCATCCAAAAGAGAAAAACAGCTTTTTTTGGAATCCTGTTGCATGTAACTTCCAATGACGTACGAGTCACTTCCATGAGCCGTTTCTTTAAAAATAAAAACATGCATATTCGTTAACTCCTCTACGAACATTTTCTACAAAAACTTCATGCAAGTAGTTTATACTCACATTTTATGAATATTTTCTAGAGCATGCAGTTTCTATGGAATCTTTCTCTGAATAGCTTCTAGGAAAAAGTATGAATAGTTTTTTTCCATGAACTTTACGAAAATATTTTCTATGAAGAATGCGCCGTTTCTACAAAAACACTATGAAAAATGTTCTGTAAACAAACTTTATATGAATAGATTCTATGCAAACAGCACAAGCTGCTCTGATGAAAAATTTCTACAAATACTTTCTATTAATAGTGTCTAATAGTGGAAGCATGGAACTATTACAAGTACCTTTCTATGAATTGCGACTACAAACTACTGAAACTTTTACAACCTACTGAAAACAATGTACATTCTTAAAGCGGGACATAAAGAATAAACAGAATTTCTAGAAGACCTTTTATATGCAAGATCGCAGCAGGCCAGGACCTCATTTGGGTTTCCACGGTACTTTCCAAGTAATGTGACTTTACATCCATCGCTTTACAATGGATGGTCATCATCAAATTTCCCACTACGCTGGGAAACCGTCTGTCTTGATAGCTCTCGGTTACTTTTATTGGCTTTAAAAACGATTAGGTAAAACGTGCTGGATCGATACGGGGTTAGAAGTCCGTTGTAAGCTCAGAAGAAACTCTATGAAAGGATCTGGAGTATGCCTCTTAAAAAAAAAAAAAAAAAGAAAAGACAGGAGAAATGCACAACATGGCAGCCGTCCGCTCTGTTCTTCAATATTTATTCACTCATTTTATGGGTGTATATCATTTCAAAGTGTTTTGGACAGTATAGTGGTGCACATGGAACATTTAGTTGATAAAACTTCTTTTGCATGGAAACGATGAAGGTTAAAGCACAAACCACAGTGATGAAGCCTGACGACAACAAATAATAAATAACCAGTACACATGAAAGTGATGCAATCATAAAAAAGGAAAGGGCTTGATTAGATTGCTCATAATCTGGAGTTGCTGTGTTTGTCCCCAGTTGTAAGAAAACCAGATTTACAGTCATGCCAAACATCTACAGTATGTTTTTGCAGCTTATTTCTTTGTCGTTCACATTATGAGCAGAATATGATCAAGAACACACACACACACACACACACATGCGCGCAAAGGGTAAAATATTCTTTTAAAAAATGTTAGCACTGAGAAGCATGACTGATAGAGTAGCTTTCCAAACCAAAACATGAAAAGAAACGTGGAGTGGAGAAATGGAGTGAAGAAAAAATCTGAGCATGAACAGACAGGGGAATCAAATCTGAAACGATCAGGCTTATTGTTCCAGATGGATGCCAGTGACAGACGAAACGATGATCCACTTCAAGTCCCTTTTCCCTTCACCACCACCACCATAATCCCCACCCTCGAGTCCATGACGGTGCGCTTTTATTAAACATGCAAACGGCTTCGGGCCGCGTTCAGCCGACTCAGCTTATGGCTTCGGGTCCTGCTTCTTCTTCTGGTACTTTCTGAAGTGCGACTGGATGGCGACGGCGGCCTTCTCCGTCTCAGGGGCGCCCATGTCGATGTCGAAGTCGTCAGGAGGGACGTCCTTCTTGGATGCATCTGTGGACAGTTGTTTTATTGCTTTTAATCGTCATACATGGTACTATTGTCATTTTATTTAGAAAAATAACAAGCGGTTCGAAACAATCGACTTCGTGATGGTCAAAGTAACTCATCACACTACCCTGTTGTTGATTATTTTCCTGCTACAGCATGCCATATTGTGTCGTATTCCTTACGTAACAGCTTATAACCGTTTTACGCTAAAAAAAGTACCGAAGCATTTGAAATGTTTGGCGTTTAATATATTTGGGAGTTAGCGATAATCGCTCCAGGACTCCAAACTCTGAACGTTTTAAGAGGTTTTAAACTCCCATCCAATAACACGAGTCACCTGAGCGTTTCAGGTAGAATTATGTCTGAGCCGCGATGCCCGGCTCTTATCAGCAAACACCGAGCGAACATAAGAGCCGCTCGAGCTCCACAACACGCCTCACGGGAATCGTCCGGTCCGATCGGCCGGGCGCCTTCCACCATGTACGCTGCCAAAATGAGATGCCCCTGGATCTGCCCATCAATCACACCATGTTTTAGTGAGCGGGCCAGTAGAAGAGATTCACGGGGACTGGGTGTCCCAGCCGCTCGTCTTCAGAATCCATCACCGAGGCTCCTAAATAAATGAGCTGCAGAGGGAAGTATTAGTTCATACCTTCAACCCCTGAGGGTTTGCTGAGTCCGGCTGGTGCTCCAGATCCTGGTCTCTGTAATCCAAAAGAGAAATGAATAAACTGATAAACGTGCACATTGCGGGCCAACTCAAGGCGAGAAAACTTTCGACGGGACCTGAACTGCATCATCGCTGACATGTGACTTAAATGAACTTCCTATGTCTGGTGACCTGGCGAACATAAGCTTCAGTCTGTAACATTTTTGGTTAAACTTCAACAAATGGGTTCATGGTTCATAAAAAGGGATCCTGATTTAGCTAGTACAGTTAGTTTGTCTTGCTAATACACTTAAGAGTGGATGATATAAAGAAGTCCTTAAACACAAAATAAATGTTTTCAGATTTCTTCAACAACTAAAATGGACTTGCCAGTTTGAAATAATAATCTCATTAAGATATTAGATTTCCTTTTGATAAAGAATGAAATAAACCTCTCGACTCTTACCCTTTGACCCTACTGTATATCGACTTGTGTATAGTTTTGATTGGGAAAAAAGGTTCCTTAAGATGTTTAGGATACTTCTTAAGTAGGTTGGCTTTTAAAGCATCGTTTAGTCATTGAAACCTCCTACACTGCAAATGCGAACGGATCGCTGATTCCCATATTTCACTGACTGACACCTGAAATTGCTTATTTTTAAAACCTGATGCTGTTTTTATTTGGTTATTTTTAATTTCTTATTATTCGGACCCTAAAACGGGACTTTTTTTTCTCTCTCTCTCTTGTTTTGTAGCCTCTTGAACCGTACTTAATTTATGCAATGGTGTGTTTCACCCACTAAGCAATAAAAACATCACGGGTAGCGGTGTCAGCTCGCCGTGCCCTGAATAATTAATCCGACATTTGTGCAGCTTTGACGCTCTGCAGCTGGAGAAGGAAGAAGAAGGTGAAGAAGGATCTCTCTCTCTCTCTCTCTCTCTCTCTCTCTCTCGGTCACCCAAAGAGAACCAGAAGTGGGGAAAGACCAATGGCGGGAAAAGTGGGGACTTTTTAGCTGAAGAATGAATGATAATGTAACGGCAGGTAATAAAAATATATAATCTCAGCTAAAACAAAAATATGGCCTCTACTTAACGTTATCTCTGTTGAATAATCTGCTGAATAGACATGAATGCTCACATTTAAGATGCTCTGTAATCCCAGGCATGATAAAATACAATGTCCTGGTAATATACCAGCTAAAAAAAGAAAAATATCAAACACTACCCACATAATATCAAAAAAATGTTGTTGATCAACATGCTACAAGCAATCAAAATGGTTTAGTTAGCCTACACTTGAAAGGGAGTCTGCGCAGATGCTTCTGAAAATGAATTTCATGGTCCGTTTTTCTGTGATTTGAAATTAGCTAGCTAGCGTGACACGCTGTGAGAGTGTATCTTATGCAGCTAATTTGCTAGCTGCTGAGGCTAACTTGCTAAATTGTCATCTTACCTGATCCTGAACCCTTAACTAAGAAGATAGCAAGCTATATTGCCCGGCTGAAGTAAATAAAATGTCTGCTGTTGGTTTAGGGTCAACCCAAACTAGCAAGGGGAAGAAAAACAAACGTCAGATACGCGGCACGCTACATGTTATGGGGTTTGATAGGAATGGTTGCTTTTAAACAAACATGCAGGACAAAATGCTGGTGAAAGATGAGTTTTTTTACTGAGGGAAAAATAGTCAGCTTTATTTGACTGACAGTAACAAATCTTATCCAGACAGCATGCTAGAATCGCTAGCTAACGGTCTGAAGGTTTTTTTTCATGTCAGCGCTATTAAAAAAGCACCTACTTTGAAGGCAACATGAGGTAACATAACATTCACAAGTTAGAATATGTAACAGAATATACTATATATGGATTTAAGAGTATATTTATAGCTTTTAACGTGCAATATTTCTTTAAACTGCACACGTCGCTACCTTTCTTCCTTCAGCTGGAAGCACTGGAGTTGGTTAATCCAAGTTCAAAGGGAACTGCCTTACCTCCATGACTGTATTAGAGCCATGAAATGAACTTACACACACACACACACACACACACACACACACACACACACACACACAGTCCTGCCTCGAGCCTGAATGCAGACGTGTGCAACAGTGGAAAAATAGAGTTCCAGTGTAATGCAGAAATCAGACTTGGCATCCATTTTGTGTTGATGTGTTTAATTAAGCCTTTAATCAGCTTGATTTGCTCACATTTTACACTCCGTAATTAACATGAGTGCTGTTCAATCACCATATATTTGTTGCGTTCTTAGACACATAGCCAAAGAAGGCTAACCTTCAGACTTTCTTCAAAATCGAACATTCTTCAGTGATGGATTGGCCAAGAACAGTAGCGTGACCTTGGGGACGAACCTGAGGATGAACCTTACAGTCGTAAAGATTCTAAGCAAGTAGCTAGATTGTTCCCAAACACTTAATCAAGTCCATTAACAGCAGTGGACGCTAGCCCGTCAGGCTATCCATATCCAACGTGCTTCCTGTCTCATGTTTTGGCCCAGAAACTGAACTGACTAGGGTCAAAACTGGTATATAATGTAACATGATAACCTATGGAGATCCAGTGAGCTAGTTATATGTAATAATGATCTGAATAATCATGGAATGAACAAATGTATATGTTCCTTATCCCGTTCTAACAAAGTTCTGCTGACACTGACCTGTCCTAAAATAGTGTAATATGATGCACGAGGTAATTTTTACACATTTATGTACTGATTTATTTCCTTTGGTCATTGACGGTGTAGCCTAAAAAGCAAAAAGATGGCAAGATGGATACGTTATTTGCTAAAATAATGGAATTCTGAATCAGCTCTTTGCATTTTTGTTGCAAAGCGCTGACTGTAAATCCACATTTCAGCACCGAGAAATATTTTCTTGAGTTATAAAGGTCTTCTTATTTATGCACTGGTGTTTCGTCACAAAATACACTCACACATACAAGTCCCTGGTGGGTACAGTGCACAAATTAAACCACGTCCTGGTCTAAAAGGTCAATTCAGCTCTGTTTAATCCAGTAGAAGGCTTAATGTTTGTGCATGAAGCTGGTAGTATGAGACATATGATCACAGATCAGTAGTACTATAGGGAAGAGAAGAGAAACACACCCTGATAAAGAAGCAAGGTTGCATCAGCACCTCTCGCCGCTCCCTTCCCTGTGATTGCGCATGCTACGGTTCTGGATGCATAATGAACCTTGTCGAAAAGTGCACGAGAGGATTAGAGTTAAATGCGCTCGCTGAGATTTCCCAACATCACTGTTCTTTCTCCTGAGCCTCAGACGGCCCTGCCTTCAATCCTATCTTTGTCTTCCAGATTTAAATAATAAAAAAAAAAAAAAACCAAGTGCCGCATTTACATGAGAATGTGAGAGAGAAGAAAGCTGTGAGCGGTCACGGCCACTTTGGTGCTCACGCTCCCCAGAGCTGCCGTTTCAGAGCTTGATGTGGATCAGTGGGTTATTGCGCCGCATTAGGAAACCATTATCATCCGAGGGAAAACGAGTCACTGTTATGAATTCTGTAATATGGCGCTGGGGATCAAGGGGGACTTTCCCCGCATGCATTACTGCCGTTCGGGATTTTCTCTTCACGGCAGGAGAAAAACGTCCTTATTATTGAAGCAGCAGGCATTAAAAACACATGAAGTGCAGGAGGGATGAGGAGACGGACAAGCGCACCATCTGTGCTCTGGAGGGAATACCAGGGAAGAGAAAACCTGAGCATAATCATGAATATTAATTAGCACAACCGTAATATGTGAAGGAGTTGCATTCAGGATGTGATGATGTATTTTAACGCAAACTTTTTGCACCCTGGGAATTATTTGAAATGCAATCAGTCAAACAAGGTAATAACTCCAAGGAATTAATGAGAAACATACGAACTGGTAGGCTGTAACTAAATGTTTCTTTTAAATCCCAGACCGCACTTTTTGTTGTTGTTGTTGATCGAGATAAATTATTTTGCGCAGTACTGAAATCACGATTAGTATTTATTTGTACAATTATTTAGCCAATATAGGAACCAAAAAAGTTCCACCTTAAAGAACAGTCTGTTCTTTCACTTTGTACATTATAACTGCAAAATCCGTCCCAGGGCTTGAGCTCTTCAAACAGAACTAATTGAGAAAGATCCAGTGTCGAACTCTGAGATCTTGGTGTACTTTTTCCTAGGACACCACAACACTGGGAGGCGCATCGTGAGCTTGAGGGCGGTTTTAAGTGGTTGCCTGGTCTCAGGTTTTGCACTACTACATTATTTCTCAAATTAACACGATAAAAGCGTCTTTTTCCGTTCAAGCTTTGGGCAAATACACAGTTAAAACCTGAATGGGATGCCAGGTGAATAATATTAGAGTTCTCAAATCTGATTGGTCAGAAAGCGTATGATGCTGCTTAACGGACGTTGAACATAAACCGATTAAAACATGTCTTTATTTAAATTTGTTTTTTTTAAATCAGTGAGGGAATGAACACTGACAATGTAACTTGGTTCACGGACGACCTGTATCCATGACATTAAGCGTAACTACAAATGGATAAAAATGGTGATGTTATTTAATAAATAACATAAAATGTAATCCTTTCCAAATCACTCTGGCATTACGAGATAACAAACACTGACTGTGCTTCATTACACCATCCGTTCATCTCGTTGATGGGTTTTCCTGTAAGTAAATACCTTGTCATTAGTTGTTCCTTGCATATTTTTACACACGTTTAGCCTAATAACAAATGCAACCGAATCTCCCAGTCGTTTGTGAGGCCAGGACCGTGCTCATGAATTAACTATTCCAATTGTGCATCCCTGTCTGTTGGACTAGTACAAACACACCCACACCTACGCGCCTGTGGTGTGTTTTACTGCAGTTCCACAGCAATCCCCCTCTCTCACACACACACACACACACACACACACACACACACCGCTTTGTTACGAGGAGGGAAAACTCCCAGCTCTCTGCAGAGGCGGGGGATCTCTTCACTGCAGAAGACACTCTCCTCCATGTAATCCTGCTTATCTAAGCAACCACTGACGAGAGATGGGGTGACTACTGCAAGCACGCACTGGCGCTAACACACAAACACACACACACACACACACAGTGGCTTTATGACAACAGAGGTATTCAACAGCACTGTAACCTTAATGATCCTCGACATAAACGTAATTATATAGGACTCACTGCAACAGAAACAACTGCACCATTAATGTAATAGGAATGGCTAAAAAGCTGACTGCAGCAGCACATTAAGAAGAACTATGCGTGGGGGTGTGTGTGTGTGTGTGTGTGAGCGTGGCGTGCATCTCACCGGATGGATAAGGCACGAATCGGAATGAGCCGAGTGCCCACGCCAAGGCACGATCAGGGCCAAGAACGTGCACAGGAAACACCCAGTGGAAACACAGGAGAGGGATCAGAGCTCTGCACCATGAGATATCGTGTGCTGTTGTGAAAATCTCAGTATCGTGCAAAGAGAAAGAAAAAGGAGGAATAGAAAGACAGACAATCTTTCCTGGATCATTACGTTAGAACGAATAACCGAAGCGATCATAACACACATCAGGTTGCTATTCTCGGTTCATTAACATCCATGTTAGAATGGAAAAATAGCGAGGCGAACTAATATACGAAGACCACGGATGAAGTAACTCGTTGTGGACTCCTTAAAGGGGAATGTGCTCAAAAAGTCGTTTAAGGCTGCCAAAAGGCATCATGTGCTAATTTGCATGTTCATTACATCATCATGATCATTTGCATCATGGAACACGTTACACGAGGAAGGAAGAGTAAACAGAATAGAAGAGAATTTTATCAGTCCAGGAATTTATCGATTGTAATTCTTTATTTCTTGTAGAAGGAAGTCTTCGGTCAGGGCACGACTAACGATTTACATACAGTATTTGGAAAAGAACAGAAATAGACAGGAGTGAAATAACCCACGATTATTACTGTAAATATCTCAAAGAAGTGTGTGGGCGGGACAACCGATGATCGGTGATTGGCTGTTGGGAACAATGGTGATAAATGATTGGTTGTTGGGAACATCAGCTCGCACACGAATGCATGTACTGGGATCAGACTACATGAATTTTGACGAAAAGTCTAGCATGTCAGACTTTGTTGTATTTTCTCACCTAGTTTGACGACTCCTACAACACGTTCCTTCTGTAGCCACGACTGACAGTTTCATAACCCTCCTCGCAAATACGTGATTGATCAGACTTGTAGTGCTGCCAGTCTCCCGACCAAGACAAGGTAAGAATGCCATAGTGACCATCATGAAAGGCAAAAATATCATGTAGTCTGATCCCAGCATCAGGCTTTACACGCTGTCTGCTCTGTCAGCCGGTAACCAGCAGCTGCGACGTGCGCCACCTCAACGGCGCTGTAGAGAACCGTTGCTGTAAAAAGAGCCATTAATGTTCTATATCTGTGAGCGGGGAAAAGACCAGCAGGTCGTGTTTGAATAAAGTTAACAAGGAGTGCAGCGGGAAAGCCTTCATCAGCACAAAGCAGCGGTGGATGGAAGAGAAAAGCCCCATCATCAGATTCGCATCAAGCTCCAGCAATCACCGAGCACTTTTATTGCTAATTCAGAAATGGAGCTGTAGCAAAAACAGGACAGCAGCCAAAACAACCCGTTATACATCTTTTATATGACCTGACACTTTCAGTGCCTCGCAAAGAGCCTCAGTTTTTATCTCCGATGCCGACTGAGTAAAACGTTCGTTCGGTCGCTAATGGCTCAAATCTGCTAATGTTGATGATATTAAATAAAAGCTACAAGCTAAATTAGCATCACACAAATGGTCCACATTAGCAATAATTCGCTGAGGTTGCCCCTGAGCAAGAGGCGGAACACCACAGAGATAGAGCCACTGCTCCAGCAGCACATGCTCAATAATAAGTGCCCCCCTGTACACTTCTGATAATCCGTCTCTTGCAAGATGTTACTAATCTTTACAACACGACAAAGTTGCTTCCTCGGTGCACCTTCCTTTTTTCGTGTAAAAACATTTTTCCATTTTTATTTTTCCCCCCGAAATGATTCCATCCTCATGCTCAAACTATGCATCAAACTATAAAAATCAATGCTCCTATCAACTTGTGTTTATCGAGTCAGTGCGATCGTTAAGCACTGACAGGAGCTAATATAATCAGAATTTCGTGTAAAGCTATTTGTTTACACAGTACTTCAGCATAATATAGGTACGAAATACAGTAGTTCAGGATGTGCTGTTTCAGAAATCAAGCAAAAAAATCCAAATCTTCCTCAAGCTAGTTTAAAGAAAAATTTTATAGCGAACATAACAAATGCCATCATCAGTTTAGGGTTGCCAGAGCCACAATTTCAAGCCAAATTGGATTAATTCAGGAAAGCAAGTCCATCGGGTGGTGTTTATTTCCGTAGCAGCCTAAATTCACTTTACAGGTAATAATCAGAAATAAATGTAACCTTTTATTCTCGAACACAGACTATGGCAAACAAATTGAAAGTGTAAGTACTGTACATGCAATGTGCAGAACCATTTCTGTTCCAAGATCCAGTCTTGCAAAGCTTGCTAGAGGGAACTGGGGATTACGGACGGGAGAACGGTCTTGTCAGGTGATGATGAATTAAGGCATATTGCAGATCAGAGACGCGTGCCGAAATGCGTGAACTCCCGTCACGGGCAAACGCTAGGAAAAAGAAGAAAACTGTCCTTTACAACGCGTTACAGTGGTTTTTGAGATGTAAAGACTGTATAAATGTAAAAATAATCTAAAAACGCAGACACATAAGAAAGTAAAGCACATCTCAGTATCTTCATTCCAAATATATTTACATCATGTCCGTGGAGTATTCTGTCTAAATCTGTAATATGTATATCTACGGTCAGGACATGGCCTGGATGTCCTGACACAGAGAGCTCCATAGTAAAAAAAAAGATCAGACAGAAGTGGCGAATCGTCTTGATGTCAGTCAGTAACTGCAGAAAATAATGAGCTCTTCCTGGAGCTGGAATTCAAGCTGGGATGGCAAAAAGGGACCTCCACTTTGTCCCGAAGGAACGCCAGTATGTTCACACTCCGTCTCCTCCATATGTTCCTCTACCACCAAACCCTTATTTTACAAACCGCACTGTTCAACAAGGAGACTGCGGATTTATGATTTATATAGGAATGAAGTTGTAATACAAAAGCTTAAATCGCAACGTGGACCAACTAATGAGTTAAAAAGCCCCGGATGTTTTTTTCATTGGTACAAGGCTTGTGTGAGCAGTGGAAGATATAGATAAGCAGCCAGAACTAACCCGAACAATGGGAAAAAAAGTTAAGCTTCTGTAATTATGTCCTACACAGTGTTCACAGATAACTGGTAACTTCAGCTGATTGATGATAAATCCGAGCCCGTGCCGTCGTTCCAGGCCTCCAGCTACTACATCACTCTGTGTGTATCCTGTCTCACATTCACACACAGCATTAACCCGCAGCCAGTGTGAGATCTGAGCTCCCAGGCTTACAGTCGTGCCGTCCTTTCCTGCCGTCACGCCGACCCCACTATATATAACGCCAGCTAAAGGTTAGCCTTAAGCATCACACTATTGACAACATCTCGGCGTGTCCCAGGGTGTATAAATCCTTTACCTTTTTCCGTCAGTAAACAATTACCGTTGACTCTAAAAAAAAAAAAAAAAAGTCATCTCTTAAACGAAGTTCAAGCAGTTGTACTCACTCAGCAAGTAAAATGACACGGGACCCCGCTGACTTTTCATTATTACAATATTATAATGTAAAATAATTAAGCGTATATTTGATCTTATTAATTTTCCTTCCTCGTGAAAAAAAAACCCCAAACAAACGCGTGAAAGAAGCTCAACCATTTTTTAAGATTACAATTATTACAACTAGACAGAAAAAAAAAAAAAAAAAACACTATTATTTTTATTAGTAGGAGTAGTAGTAGGTTTATTAACGTTAGTATCACATTTTTCTTTTTGCTGATTATATTGGTTTTATTATAACCTGAGAAATTCTGGATAAATTCACAAGTCGAGATATTTTCCCTTGCTAAAAAAAATATGCAAATCTTCGAAAACAATGGAAAAAAAACTACATTCATCCGAAGAGAGGTGATTCAATGAATAATTTGTGCTTGTGCAACACATTTCTGGCACTATTTTGGGTCTTTAGGCAGCTTGTGTGCTCCAGAGGGGTTCCCTGCTGCACGCAATGTCTATTAACAATTTAAAACGGAGACGCTCAACTAGGCCACGGATGACTGCGGCATGAAAAAAACGGACCTCCTGTTCGCATGAAGACGAAGCGGCGTGTTTTCGAAGCTGAACAGATGGCGTGAATTAATGGAAGGAACCAGTTTGGAGATGGAAATGATCCTCCCTGATAGCAAGCGAGTGATAGCAAGCTTTGAGCTGAAACAGTGTTATCACCGACATGCGGGCCACATACTGACGCGGAGAGCAAAACTCCCAGTTCAAATGTCGCAATTATTGAAAAAGACTCAACTTTGGGTTGGTATCAGTAATGCCACACCATGTTTTTTTTTCTTTTATGGTGAGGCTGTATGGGTTTATATTTTGTATTTGTATTCAAAATACCCCCTCCTCTGCACTGGAACAGACTAATTTATCAGATGTAGTCTAAAACTGCACAGTTAGCATCTGCTAGGACGCGATTAATCAACCGCCGCATCCCACTAACGCTCTGAGAAACAGACCCCCTCTCTCAATACTGCTTCAGAAAGTTCGGTTCGCCATCAATACATTTCAACGCGAGCGACTGTACTGCTCGGTCAGTTCCTCTTCCAGGTGGATTCATCGGTTCAGCATTTCTGGTCCCCGAAAGACTTGAATCATCATGTCCCACAGGCTCGGCCGTAACTCTTCCTCTCCCATGCATCACGGAAAGCCGATAATCAAACAATCCTCTTTAACCGCCTCCAGTGATTTAATGTCAGGTGGCGTCCAAATTTCACAACCCTAAATGCTAAATTTGGAGGCGCTCCAGTTGGTCAACACGGAAGTACGGCATCTTGTTATGACGTGGGAAGCGTTTCATTACGACAACCTTTTGCAATTATGTGAAAACACCTCGTTACTACAGGAAGCGATCTCACAAAAACGTTATTACGGCAAAAAGCTTCTGGTTACTAAAAGTACGCATGGTGTTATTACAAGAAAAGGATGTCGTTACTCAAGGAAAACATCTCGTTATTACAATTAAAGCATACCAGAAGCCGCGTCGCTATTACAAGATACGCATGAATGAATGAAAATGTACTCCTACAAATCAAACCAATCAATAAATAAATTTGGCTTGGACAAGTTCTGACATACGCTGGATTTTGAGCGAGCTAAAATATTAGCTGTTGCAAAATACAGCCAGAACAAGTGAGGGTTGTTTTTTTTTTTTGTGCTAGGTCATCCTTCCAACCTTTAAAAACGCTAAGCTGAATGCTACGCTATGCTCTAAAGGTTTATCGCTTGAGTCAAATGAGTCAGCGGAGCAAAGCCGGCTAAGCGCTGGATTGCCAGGTTTTTTAAGAGCTCCGTGTAGAACGATGAGGGCAGCACCGCAGTGTCCTGTTTGTCCTGTTCACCTCCAACCATCCGAGGGTAAATTCTCGCAAAGTCGATAGGAAAAATGCGACCCTGAAACAGAGCGGACAAAAACAAAACAAAACAAAAAGACCTGAAACGACCTTGATGAAGCAGAATGGATCGAAGCGGTCTTTGTGTTCTGGCTAGCTTGCGTGTCGAGCCATTATTCCGCAGGGATTTTTCAGCATAGAGCTGAAAGCTAATCTCTGTTTGAGAGAAACACCGGCTCTACTTTTTTTTTTGTTTTTTCTTCCCGAGCCTCATTTTACACGAAAGGTGGAGAACAAACAAACCAAGCTTAAAGTAGCACTGGAAAATTTTTTATCCCTAGTGACAGACACGAGCTCGCACTTGCATCACGCGTGTTAAGCCATGTGTAAATATTTCCATGTGTTTTCACGTGTTGATACTAAGGATAAACATCGGGGATAAGGAAGTTACGATGACGTTGGCTGCTTAAATTACAGAACTGAATGGAAATGTCTTCTGGAAAAGTCGTAAAAATATAGTGGTATGGGTTTAAAGGAATACTCTGATATTTATAGTAGACATCTAAGGGCAGTTGCTGAATTCCATTTTTTTTTTTTTTTTTTTTTTTTTGTGGTTATTCATTGTGTTTCCTGAAGCATGGATACATCATAACCTTGCAACCAGAACTATTTCTTTTACTGTTCAGTAAATCTCCATAAGAACTTTGCAAAGACTATCTCTTCCATCTTTGCAGCTTTAATAGGGACTTTAAGCGTTAACGGCAGCCGGGACGGCTACAGCGCCAAGGTGAAAAAAAACCGAGTTGATCCAAATCCTCGTCTCCGCCCCCTCGATCGATTTTGGGCTCATTCGTGAGTGGGGCTTAAAATCGCACAATTGGATTCACATAGAAGAATTTCTTTCTGGATGAAGACGCATGGCTTGCTTGTGCAGGGTCACTTTTGTGCACTCAGGTTGGCAAAATGGTAGGCACTAGGTTCATACGTTTGCTGGTTATCTTCTTTTCCCTGTGAACCCACACGCAATGACCGGACAGCTGACAGACAGCGGCAAGCATGTAGCTTCCACACACTGGGCCGCGCCGTGGTTCAGCGGAAGCGAAGACCAGACCACCTTTATCAAGAAGACCAGGGATCAGAACTCGGGCTCAAAAACAGCTTTCGCATTTCACCACTTATGTTTTTTTTTTTTTTTTGGTGGTATTCCACTTTTATTGATGGATCCAATTCGGATACATGAAAAACAACTGTCACCATCTTCGACATGCCCCTACCTCCCGTTACTCCAGACGGATATCAACACACAAGTCATATTCACACTCCAACATTTAGTCCATTTAGTGTCCTTTCAAGTTCAAGAAAAAGGATGTGTAGGAAGATATTAAGCCAATGGTCCAAAGAGAGCTTGTTGGAGAATTCCACCAAATGTACAGAACTCAGGGGCTCAAAAAGACCTTTAATTCGCTGCTTCCTGCTGGTTCTACGATGCTTTGACCAGCTCACCAAAGGTTGAGGTTACTTTCATGGGTTTATTGCGTATTCAAATTGGAATGATATATAACCTAGATAGTGGCATCATTAGACGTCCATTATAAATAACTAAGTTTGGCACAAATTGATTTCCTGCCATTTTCTCTTCAAATTTGTTCTATTTTTGTCCGTGCTGATAATACGTGCCATTGCTGTGTTGAATAGAGATTAAAAATGGTGGTGTGTATCTTTAATGTGGCGAAGATGCTGGACAAGGATGGGTTAAAATCGGTACTGGAACACAATCAATTCCCAGAGGAAAATGGAGCACATGACTGACAGTTGCTTGTTTCTTGGATATTTCATTACTGCGGATATAATATGCATCTCCCAAAAGAACATGGCATGCTCTTGCTTCGTCGGGTTTATGCAGATTATTTTCACTCAGCCTTCATTTCAATTTCAGTTTCACGATAAGCAGAACGCGCTGCTACGTTTTATCCTGATTAACTAATCCAAGCAAAGCTAATGATGCAAAATGTGTTGCCTCAGATATTCTGCAGCTCTCAGCTACTCCGAGTCGCTCACCACTGCAGGATGTCACACTCGCGTTTCCCTGAAGTTTCTTTTGAAGACAGGACACGTGTGGAACCTTCACGTTCTCAGGTAGGAGTCGGTGAAAAATCAGCAGAGCCACAAAATCACTTTCTCTTTCTTTCTCCTTTCACTATTTCCTGCATCCCTCTGGCTTTCCCATCATCACACACCTCTCCTCTTTACTCATATCCATCACGGGTCGTTGTTGTACTGTACCTCGTCTTCTCAGAAGGGTGTGCGGCTTTAATATTAAAGACTTTTTGAGAGAAATCTCTGCTCGCTGCTGGGGGATTTCAGATTTTGGAGAAGACAGAAGTATGACTCACCAAGCTAATTCATTCTACAAAGCAAGGTGATGCACACCAGACACGAGAAGTCCAAGGAGTTTACTCGGAGATGTGCTTTTTCTGTAAATGTGCACAGATATTACATAAACACAGAGGCTTTGAGTCACAAGACTGGATTTTTATACTAAACCACTCGCCACCGCTGATTTATTTTTTTCTTCCTCTGAGCAGGTACGATGACAGTACAAACCAAAATATCACTGTTTTTGGCGTGATGTTAAAGAAATAGAACACGTAGTCAATAGCGGAACTCATTTATCAAGTCGGAAACGAATTCTCAAATCATTTGCACTAAGAAATGTGTTCATGAAAATCCAGCAAAATCCATTGGGAAAAACGTCTGTATCCTGCAGAAGCTCCTGATTTGGTGTAAAATCTACATGTAGGAAGAATTGTTATTTATTTGCGTCAAATGGTACAACTGGGGATGAGTTACTGCGATTTTATATACGGATTACGCCGTCAAGACTAGCCATTTGATTACTACAAAAGTAATGGCACCCTATAAAAGTCTGAAGAGGTAGTGTGCAATGGCTGAGCTGCCTTATTGGAAGATTTAGCTTACACCAGGCGCTCTTTCATAGTTTGGTTGCCGATGTGGTAATTCATCAACGTATGAATCTTTTCTAAATCTGGCAGGAATTTTTTGCTTGCTTTGGCTTAGGAAATCATTAACACTAAACTTTACTACAAGACCTTATTGATACTCTGACTCTTAGATTTCCCATCATATCGAAACCATGTCCTACTTCTCGACTGAGTGAATTAAAAGCTTCTTCAGCCCACGCTATTTAACTCTAATTGACTTTTTGCTTTAGTCCCTGCAAGCATGCCCCATCTCTCACTCCTTTCAGGTCCACGAAAGTTGTCGGACGCTGCCTCACTAAGCCACGATTGAATTCCTCTCGGGTTTTAATCTGCTGATTAGGATTTTCTACATCGATAGACTCCGAATCGGTCCTGACGGTCTTTCATCCCGATGGAGCGGGCTCTCTGCTAATTGGCGCAGTCTCTGTTCTCCTTTCTGATAGCGATGGATGGGCGGATGAAGCGGCTTTCTGCTGATTACGGATAAAGTGAAGTGACAAGCAGCTCGATAGAGTCTATGGAAGAGATGAGGAACTGCCTGACCGCTGCCTTACCATGTTCTGGCATTCATGGCTATACTGAACTAGACAGCAGCGTTGTGAGTCAGGGTGCTGTTAGGTTCCTACATGGCTCCCGTACTCACGTTTTTGTCTCTTCATTCATGTAGAAGAAACATGACGGCTGGACCATAATGCACCATAGCTACACGTCAGGTTGGGTTACGTCCAGTGTTTGCACAGGGAGGTCCTGCACTTCCCCATCTAGTCCAGTAGAACACTTAGGTTACACTGAAAGAGTCTAAAAATGTCCAGAAACGAGCCAACACACCATATCACGTGTACACTCAGATCACATTTTATCCAAAACCAATTCAGCAGGAATAATCGAGCCATTGAAAGCCATGTTACACAGGTTTTAAGCAAGGTTGTCTACTTTGTAATGAACGAGCATGCTGGAGGAAGGCAAAGAAAACCCTGCTAACATCCAGAAGCTTCCACAGGGCAGATGCTTTTATCCAAAGTGACACACAAGCGAGGCAAGCACAGAGCTGAGCAGCTCAACACCCTGCCCAACAGTCACACTCCGGCAATCCGGAGATTGCTAGCTAAGCATTTTAACCACTGCTTCTGTAGGCAATGTTTACAGTCTACCATGCTCGCATGGAGGGCTTCCATCACAGCTTTGTCCAAAATAAAAACAATTTTAAAAAAGTCAACAAAAAACAGTTACGAGTGGTTTGTTATGTGATTAAAGCTGGGTTTTCTCCTCTCGTGACAGTTATTCCGATTTAACATTGTGACGGATCTCCAAGACATGTTTGGGCTAGTTTCAGGTCTTTTGTGTGGGGCTTTTCAGATAAAGCTGAAAGTTGTTTTTTTTTCTGAAACCTGGCAACCCTGGTTAATGAGATTAAGTCTTCAGGAAACATTCCTCCTGTATTGAACACTGGTGCATCTAAAATGAGCTGCCTGACTGAAACTGCTAGACTCAACCTCATTTTTGGTTATTATTAATGTTGTTCTGCCTTAACAAAGTGGTTCCGAGTCTCTGCTGCTTCTCATTTATGTTTCAGTTACATAGACTTATTCTCAAGAGTTCCAATTAATAAAGGTTGAAGGTTAAAGGTTTGGCCCAAGAACTCAGCGGTGGTTCTGTAGCACTCTTGGGATTTGAAGTAAGTGACTAAAACACCACTATCTCTATCAGACCCATCTAAAAAGAGATACGGTGTAAAGTTATTGCTGTTTCTGAGTCCTGCGTCCGTCTGGGCCACCCCTCCACCATCAGCACGGCTTAACGTTAAACCTACTGGGAATTCCACCAAACCTGCCAGTCATGCAGTGCACAATCCTCACCGTAATGGAGTGGAATGGAGGAAAATGTAATCAAATATAATGATGAAGCGCTATTATACGTTCTGTTTTGGCTCTTTGTCTAATGAAATGGTTCTTTCATAAAAAAATAAAGCTATTTAGGAATTTATAGAGGCATGTGTGAGCATTATGGTGAGTACAGAGCAGCATGAATTACCAAAATCATGCCAAAAACATCGGAATGCGCAATCAGACAGGTCTTTTTTTCTACCTCTAAACACAAACAGGTTCAAGGAATTGATTCTTTTTATATTTTACGTTGTGTCTCTGCTTGTGCGATTTTTTTTTTTTTTTAAAGCATTAAAATTCAGTGTCCTTGTGCTTTGGCCCTTGAGAAATGGTGCAGTTGCAATGAGTTAGCGCATTTCCATCATTCCAGAATTGCTACATGTGCTCTTTTTCTGCATAGTGGAGTCATTACTGCTTGTCCTCCTCTCCGTACAGTTTGCACCACTGAGCAGCTGAACATGCCCTCCTCTCTCTCTCTCTCTCTCTCTCTCTCTCTCTCTCTCTCATATTATTTGACTAATAATTCTGCTTGTCACTCACACCTGGATGACCGGGTCTATAGACTTCACGTGATGTTGCTGCTTCATTTCAGATGGACCATGGCTGCCTTAATGCCTAACTAAACCTCATTTCTGCTAACTAATATGATCAGAATAATGTCTTGCACCGAATATTTCAACTGTGATGTGCTTTTTAAGATGTACTAACCCCCTTCGGTGAATTCTTCCTTCATAATTAAGGAACAGTTTGCATCATTTAGACTAATGATTCATCTCTGTTGGATCGCACGAATGCCGTGATTCACACAAACACAGTCATTGTCGTGCTGTCACTGTCAGGAAACTTTCACAATTAAGGACATTCGCCTCAGTAGCCAAAAGGAAACCATTTTAGTTTAGCTTTCTTAGTTTTAGCAAGTAAGTAAATAAAGAAAGATGGTAATAAAGGTAGGTAAATGTACCTGCAAGGACAAAACTGTCAGATATTGCTATCCTTTTGGGGAAATTTGGTTCTCAAGAGATATAAAAACATGCCCACACACACACACACACACACACACACACACACACACACACACACACACACACACTCACAGAGGAACATGAGTGGTAATGATCATCTAAACCGTAATAAAATGTAAAAAAATGTAAATGTAAATGTAAAAAAAAAAAAAAAAAACAGATCACAAAAACTGTAACACATGCATTAATGTCACGGTTAGCACGTGACCCCTGTAACGCTGATTTGGCTATACTTTTTCCTCCCAAGTTTCCCCAATTTGCTTGACTGATCTCCCTTGAAACCGCATAATGCATTTGCGACATCTTTTCATCCCTTTTCTGTATACCTCCACAACTAAAAGTTGCCACAAAAACTTACAGTGCATAAACAAAGACATGAAAATGAAAGGTGGGTGATTTTTTTTTTTTTAATGCGCGCGCGCTGCCCTCCCAAACACCTCACAGCAGAGCTCGCGCGCGTATGAGATCGGATTTTAAAATAAACATTCATACATTAGAATGATTACAATACATGCATTAAACATTTAAATGAATGTATAAGAATACATGCAGGGGAATTTCTTTGGAGTCGCTGCATCGACACCGTCTTAATTTTTTACTTTTTTGGTATTGTATTTCTAGTCAAAAGCTTTCCATTGTCGCGCGCTACATTACGGCATTCATTAGACATCAGTAAGAGCAGCTGGAGATGCGCAAATCTCACCTCGCTCATGGTGTAAAGAGGATCAACGGATGGGGATACGACGATTCCGCGCGCGCTCTTCCTTGGCACCGATGACACAGTCGTGGAGTCCGCGCGACGCCGCGCGCAACGCCACATTTATAGAGGAAGCCCCCGCGCGTGGACGGGCATCACGGTTTGCTCTCAACCAATCACGTTCAGCGTGTGGTGTCAGGGCTGTTTTTTTACCTAATGTGGTTTTAAAAAACAAGAAGAAGAATCCTACAGAAGCAGTGATGAGTAAAAACTAGTCACTGATAATAATCATAGTAATAATAATAATAATAATAATAATACAGTCAAGGAATATACATTTTCACTGTGGAGGTGGATACGAGTCTATCCCAGGAACACTGTGCGTGAGTTGGGAATACAACCTGGATGATAAACCAGACCACCACGCTGGCACACACAAACATACAGTCCACCAACTGATTTTGGAAAATGAGAGGAAACCGGAGAACCCAGAGGAAGCCCACTCATAGAGAGAAGATGGGAAGCTTCACACTTTCACACAATCCCCAGCTCGGGATCAAACCCAAGACCCTGGAGCTCTAACGCTTCATGTTGTGCTTCATGGCACTCATTAAACGAATGATTTATATCCTAAAACATAACCAAAATATGCTTATTTGCATTTTTAGTTCAGACATAACAGGTTCATACTTTAGGCCACGCCTCCTACCGGGTGCAAACAATGTAGGTAGAGACTTTTTAGGTACTGAACAACTCAACATGGTTCCTATGGGACGGTTTTACGATGTAAGATTTTCAGCGCAATGTTGCTGTCGCAGACGAACATAACACGTAATTAAGGAATTCTTTGCTCGTGAGTTGAGCTCTTAAAATGAATAATTTGATGATTTACTGCCAATGACAATTCAGATTTTTTGCTGAGATCGGATTTGCCTGTCTTGAGGTTCACATTCATAATTACAAGTGACCTGTATCTGTATCTGTAACTATTATGTGAACACATCTGTGCTCCGAAACATCACGCATGCTCACATTGATACGATTTTGCATGAGTCGCCAACAACAAAAACATATGTAATACAATAATACGACTCATGGTATTCAAACCGATAAAATGGACGTGCTAGTAGCTAACGTATGCATGGCATTTTACTCTGGAGGGCAAACAGTCGGTCAGCTGTAGCGCTACTCCATTGTTGTTTTGCTGCGCTGCCGGTGACTGTTTGTGTCGCCTTGTCGAAAAATGCTACCGCAGCGCGAATAAATGCTACCGATAGCAGAGAATAAACTCGATTTTAGCCGTAGCCCTTAAACTAACCCTAACCTTAACCCTAAGACTTTAAGACCTTAACATTAACCCTAAGACCGTGCTGCTCATCTAAAACCTACCGATGGATGGTATCGGATGACGCCAAACTCACAGGACAGCTACAGATATGTTGATGGCAAAATTGAAAGAAAACAGAAAACATATCCTTATTACCTCTTTGAAGAATGTTTGTGTTTACGCGAGTGCAATTTCTGATTCTGATCTTCTGCACAAGCTGATTTCCCGATCGTGCTGTTTGAAGATGTAAACAGGACATATTACTTCCTTTAATCACAGGTCTACCATCAGAGGATCTTCAAGAAATAATCAGACACTGTAGCAGGCAGTCTGTTATAGAATTCAGTCACGATTATTATTATTATTACACCGTGACACGTAACAATCACAGTCTAAAACATTTAGATATGCAATTCAAACGATGCTAAACTGGCGGCTGTAAGATACTTCTTTTAATGTCAGCCGACAATGCTCGAGGGCAAAACTAAACACATCAGAGATGTCTCGTCTGATCAATTACATTTGGGCTTTTCTTCACCAAACTATCTCTTTAACAGCTGAATTTAATTAAAAGCAATAGTCATTGCTCCAAACTCTTCAGTGACTCAGCATTCGATCCAATGCTTATTTATTCCTTGCATTTTGAGGATATTTTGTTTACTAAGGCAAGAAATAGAATGAACTAAAAGGTCCTCCATTAAACTGAAACTAAAAACCAAGGGATATGGAAATAAGTATATTAAGCAAGCATAACTATTCCAACCTTGACTTATGCACATGCTCTACTTCATGCTTTTTAAGCACTATTGCACTCCACGATGTCTCGGGAGTTCACCTTCTTCCCATGCACCCACGCCTCTGCTCGATTTTGGACTGCAAATACTGTATTTATATCATGGCTCTTTCTGCTGCAGGAGGTCTGCTCCTGACATTTGCTGACATGCTGCCCAGAAGATCCTACTAACAGCACAAAGATTCAGTTCTCTCCTGTTAGTTTGCAGTCCAAACAACGTTTAAACATCTCTTAAAAAAAAATTGCGTGGGCTCAGTAAAAAAAAAAAAAAAGATTCTGCTGGAGCTTGGATGGAGTTAGCTCCTTTTAGAGGCTGGACTCAAAAAACAGGTTAGATCCTACACACACAAAAGAATTGTGGGAAGCTGCAATAGCAACTGCGAGAGCCTGGATTTCAGATAAGAACCAAAAACAGGATCCTGAATCTTAGCTTAAACAGGAAGCATAAATAATGGCACCTAGTTTCTGGATCGTAGATTAAAAAAAGCAGGATTGAAGATAAAATGCTGGATCCTGGAGTTTAATTAAAACCAAATCCGAATCCTGAAGCTCAGATAAAAACAAGCAGCTTCACATCAATTGAATAAAAGTCTCGGTATATCTGTGTAAATGGAGTTTGGGATCAATCTCATGTTTCATTTAAAAAAGAACAAAATATACAGCAATAGATTCCTGTATATCAGAACCAAGGTGAACATCCTGGAGTTTAATTAGAAAAACAAAACATGACCCCTGCTCGGTGGAAGCAGACCTTGATACAAGTGGAGTTTGAAATCAATCTCATCTTTAATACAAAAATTATAGAAAGCTGCATCAGCAAAATCTGAATTCTGGATCTTGGTTAAAATGAGATGTGGATCCTAGATCGGGAAAAATGAAAAGTCAATTCCGTAATCTTTGATAAAAACAGAAAGCTTTATCCTTGATCCCAGACATAAACAAGCAGTTTGATCCAGGAACTTGGATTTTAACAAAAAAACTACGTCCTGGATCTTAGATATAAGCCACAGTCTCAGATTTAAACCAGCAGTTAGGTCCTGGTTCTCAGGTCTAAACCAACAACTAGATCCTGGGATCTTGGATACAGTCCAGCATCTGCCTCCTGGATCTCAGATATGAACCAAAAGCCAGATCCTTGATCTTGGCTCTAAACCAGCAGCTAGAGTCTTCATCTGAATTAAAATCCAGCAGCTAATTCCTGAAATGTGAATAAAGATCCAACAGCTAAATCCTGAATCCTAAACCCTATATCCTATATCCTGTATTTTGGATATAAACCAGCAGCTGGAACCTTAATCTTACTTTAAAAAAGGCTAGATCCTCTAACTTGAATCTAAACCACAAGCTAAATCCAAAAGCTCAGCTCTAACTCAGAAGTGGATCTTAGTGGAGCTTAGACAAAAACCCACAACTAGATCCTGGATCAGAGGTGAAAAACAGATGCTGGAATCTGGATCTTAGATAAAATCCCAAACAGGTAGATCCTGGATCCTGGATCGCAGATGAACAGAGCTGGATTCTGTTTTTTTCTAAATCATGGACAAAAAAAAAAAACAGAAGCTGCATTCTTGAACGCAAGAGAAAAGCAAATGAGGCAAAAAGCAGATTCAGAATCTGAACCCAAAAGCTGGTTGCTGGATGACAAAACAGCAGCTTCTCTGCAGGACCAGGTCTCAGTGTTCTCAGAGTTTAGAGGAAAGACCTTTGTTAGTCAATGTGTCGGTTTGCTATAAAACCAAAGACCAGCAGCTTAATATTCAGTCAGCAATGACGATAGTAGCGTTGCATCATACCTGATATCTTGAAAGCACTCCTCACGTCCTTCACGCTGCTTCATTGGTGGAGAATGGAGAAGCAAATCAAACACTTTCCTCACCGTGTTCTTGAGTAAACTTGCACATGCACACACACACACACACACACACACACACATGCAGTTTAACAGAATAATCAGCAGACTAATTTCGATTAGCTCTAGAGACACAGCATCTCATTCCAGTACACAATTAAAAGATAATCAGTACATGCATTATGGGACTTGAATGCATGCTTCATTTCAAGAGCTAAATCATCATTTTAAAGTGTTAATTGAAGCATCATTCGCAGAATGTCTCATTGGCTCATTTAGCAACATCGTAGGTGACAGCTGGTCGATGTTTTATCCTACGATGTGTAGTGTTTGTAGACGTTCTCAAATATGATTCAAGCACCGTTTAAAAGATTGATTTGTATTAGAGACTACAATGGTGTATCTGTAAACTATTGTCTGTGGTTGTGCATTGCTTTTCGAAAAAATGATTATATAACTTGGCTCATCAAGTAGATGCTGCTTTGTGGTCAATAAAATCCCTGTAATGGAGACAACGTGCTGTTGTGTTAGCAGCAAGTGCTGCTTTCTTGGCTCAGCCTTCAGTAATATATTTGTGAGCAGGTGTATTAAATCATAAAGTCTCATGAAGAGCTTCTGTAAATTACCTTTCAGTGAAAAAAGATGGACCAATTAAGATCCTCATCCAGTGCAAATGAATGCATTTTATATTCGACACCATGTTCAAATAACACACCCATGTTTCAGGTGTCTTTCTGTGTGTGTGTGTGTGTGTGTGTGTGTGTGTGTGTGTGTGTGTCGGTGTGTTGGCTTATTTCCACTAATACATTTGTAATTGGATCTATTAAAATGTCCATCTGTATGTGAATAAATGTTTCCTTTCCAAAGATGCACCAATTAAGGACCATTTACTGCTCCTCTAATACCAGATTCTTAAATATATACACTTTTTGAGTTCAGGGTTGAAGGCTCCTCACCGCTTCCACTGTCGCCTCCGGTTTGTTCATTAGGGATCTAAATGAACATCCATTTTGGAACCAATAAGTCCTGGAAACGATAATCAGAATCCGTAAAATTTGAACCATAATTGTGGGGGTGCCAAAATGTTATTATAGGCAAAAAAAAAACTTAACTAAACATTTTGTGGTTGAAAAAAAAAGCTGTTAAAGCAAAGTCATTGTTCCCTTCTGATTTTTCGTTCGTTTGTTCATAAGGGGTGCCAATAATTCCGGAATCGGTTGTATATTTTAGTTTTAGAGTAAAATTAGGTAGGGATGTGCTAGGAATGGAGGAGTAGGCTGTCTGAGAGGTATGTGGTGCGAGGACGGAAGTGGTTTTCTTTTTTTTTTGGGGATGTGTACCAATAAATTGTGTTTATTCAGTGTTTGCTGGATTGCTGCTTGACAAATTCATTGCTTTGATGGAGAAGACCAGTTACAGCATGAATCCTGACAGTGTACTGAATCTGAAATGACAACCGCTGACTGTTACACACATCACTGAGAATATTTTAAGCAGCTAATACCAAAGCTCTTAGTCCTCATTCTGCAGAAGTAAGCAGCGCTGATGTGAAGACCTGAAGACGGCCCTGTTTAATGTGGCAGGCTGGAGACTTAATTTGATTCTGGACGTTTCTCTTGCGCTGTAGTGCACACACACACACACACACACACACGACAGATGCATAATGAATGCTTACTCAGGGACCTTTCGGCTTGACTCGCTCGCCTTTCCATCTTCACTGCCCTTTCATCCTCTGCATCCTTTAGCAGTGAATAACAATCGTACTTCTAATGATGCCAGATTTTTACTTTGCTGTCGAAATACAATTTTTTTTAGATGTCAAGAATGGCATTCGTGGCGTGATTAAAAAAAAAGTTAAATTTTCCATACACTCAATCAGCCATTGAATTTGAATCACATAGTTATGTTATGTAATAACATTTTCATAGTACAAAGGTCCAATTATTATCTGGAACTATTTTATATCTCTGCATTAACATCCAGCTTTTGTGCACAAACATGCCTTTAAACTGAAACTTTGAACCAAAAAAAGTAGTTCTGGTTGTTCAAAATGGCCGCCCAGTGTTCCGGTGTTCGGTTACAAGGGGTGATTTTGTTCATGTTTGTAGATGACAGGAAGTTATACTGCGTGCTAAATCACATCTGCAAGTATGTGTGACATAACACAAGAACTGGCTGTGATGTGAGGCTAATATTTGCAGTAACGATAAGACGGACAGGCTTACGTTACTTGTTAGCAACATCAGCTTTGTAGCTCCAGTGCAAATCTGAAGAAGCAAATGTCAGACGTCTAGCATGTCTCGGCTGAAAAGGACGAATTTAAAGGCAGTATGTTTTCCATCGTTTCAGGACAGAAGAATTGACTCCGTGGTTCCTTGGTAACGTGAAAAGCTGCGTGTTTCTGTCTTAACGTTTAAAGAGAGAAAAAGACAGACTGCTGAGGAATTGACTGTTTATAACTGTTACAATTTAAGACTGAACAAGGTCTAAGTTGTCTTGTGGACGTAACATGACATTAAATGTAACTATAAAAAAACCTGCTATAGGAATAAAACGCTACTTTTCAGAATGTACTGTTTTTGAAAATGTTCATCTTAGGGGTGATAAGGTACAATTTTTTGGGGCTTGTCACACCACTCCATCATCGATTATTTTCCTATAACAGCATGTCCTGAAGTGTTTATTCCCCCCCTTAATGAATAATTAGCAATAAAATATAAGTCTGGAATGGTTAAAAAAAAAAAAAAAAAACATCTGGAATGCTGATTTGTGTAAATTAATTACTATAATGCTGATGACCGGGATACGTCACCGTAACAGGCTTGATTGAAATCCATTCATTACAGTCCTCACGATGGTCATACTGGCCAATCTGACGGTCATCATAGAGCTGTAATTGAATTACAGCCAGCAAATTATTCCAGCTACTCTCACGTAACCATTTATGTGATTAAGGCCTACTTTTTGAGATTGCTTTCCAGACGTCCATCTTGTCGACAGGTAGCCTACACAGGCTGTCAATAGTAAGATCCATTACAAAGATCCTAATCCTTTCTCATTCAGCACTGGCTAAGAAACTGCGAACACTGAAGCAGGAAGACGGGAAAACAGGCTCTGTTTATCCTGGAATCAATGAGCTTCGTGTTATATTTAGCATAGCCGGCGCTAATTCTGCCCGGTGACAAAGCTCGGCGGGTGATGGTGTGTGCAGAGGAGTTTTGGCTCCTTGAAGCGAACGGCGGGTTTATGAATTCACTCCACTCACTACCTTTGTGTATATGGACAGCTTTCTTTATCTTTATTAATAGCTTTCAGTGGAGCAGGGAAGATTATGGAAACAAAATCAGGTGCATCTGTCTATCTAGGCTAATAAAAAACCTCATATGCCCTATCGCGTGCAAAAAAGCACTGGGGAGTGTTTTACGTAATAGGCAGACAGCATAAGGTGATGTATTTTCTTCTCCGTTAAACTCTTATATTTCACACCCTTAAGATGCTTCACATTCCTGATGCAGCCTGACAGGTCTTCGAATAACATCTGCACTATTTTTGCGTAGACATTGTAGACATACATTCTGTCATTTCTGCTAGACTGTGTTTGTCATAAATAGCCTTCAGATTGTTTTTAAAGCATAGTGATTTCTGGACTTCCTCTGCAAGGTGTTGTATATTTAATTCATATGCTATATTAGTCTGCATGTTTAGAATACAGACTGTTGAATGTAGTTACCGCCGGCCATTTTCCGTTTATAAGCTCAGTAAATAAATCTGAAATGCTGATCAAACATTTATGAACGGCTTTAATGAGAACGGGCCCAGAACGGAGCCCTGCAGCACCTCTGGGTTCAGATTAGTTCAGGATAAATCGCTTGTCCTGTAGTAGCCCTGCTCACATCTTTTGCAGATTTTTGTCATTTTTCCTTGCTCTAACACACCCGATCCAAGGAACAGCTCATACACCGGTCCGGCGTAAGTCAACGTTGGTGTGTTAGTGCAGGGAAAACACTAAATGTGCTTAAAGGTGCTTAAAGATAGCGAAGCCTGAATCGGAGCAACATTGAATATTTGGTTCTTGATTGATTTTTTTGTTTGCTGTTTTTGTTTCGCCATACACATAAATAAATGGAGCAAAAAGCAAAGAAATGTTGACTGGGTCGGGGTGCTGAAGGGCTGAAGCGTCCGCGTAAAACTCATTCGTTCACTGGTCAGAAATATGGCGAGTATGTGTACACAGAAATCACACGTGAGTAGTGCGTATGAGATAAAACGTAGGCTCTGACAATATCCTTAATCCTCTTTTTCACATGCGCTAATCGTCTTGCCCTCGCCCATTTCCTCTGTCGTGGAACCATGATGTCGTCTTAACGGTTCTATTACTCTTATTGGAGTACCTTGTTCGAAATGAATTTAGTGAGCAACTCACTAAGGAAATGGTTTAAAATCTGCTCCTTGTTGGCCCCTTACTCAGTAATCTTACTCAGTAATGACCCAAATTCTTTGAACTCTCCTGCTAATGACAGCTGCTGCGGTTTTACATCCTGACCATCTGTGACTGATGCTGACAAATTGGTGTCTAATCCTAAAACAAAGGGTCATAGCTTACAATTTATTATTTTCAAGACCAACATCTCAAGGTTTGTGCAAATTTTCCATTACTACGTTGCTGGAAAGCTTTCTGTTGGTACAGTGTTTTACACTGGTCAGGAACTGATATCTGTAAACATAAAAAATGAAAGAATAATTTTTCGACTGTACTGACTGTTCATTCATATCGTCAGTCTACTGCTTGTAAAGGAGCTCAGAAAGTAAAACCAAATAAGAATCAGATGTAGAAATGCTAAACCTTCACACACACACACACACATGCACATCCATATAAAAAATCTTGAGTGTAATAACATATTTTTAATTATCCTTTATAAATGAGGGCGGAGCTTAAGCTAAATTGTATGACATCAATACAATATTTCACACTATAGCTAGCTTGCTATAAAACCTGTATACTACCCATCTTGATAGGGAATCTTGGAATTGAATTAAAAAAACTAATTAGCAAAGAAGCTTTCATTTAGTTGATTGGACCTTGTGGACTTCAGGGCCATACCATGATGAGAAAAAGTGTGGATCAGAAAATGGAAAAGTTGCTTGAAACCAAACTTAGCTATTATATTATACCGATTAAAGAGAATTTATTTTAATCTGAGGAATATCCATAATTTGGATAGATTTTAATTCTCACGCCTCCACCTTTTGGTGTTCTTTTTTTTCTTAAAGTGCGCATGGTGCTATACAAGTTATAATGATCATGTATGTATTATTTTTCCAGTGTCAAAAGATTTATTCATTCCTGCTAACATTTTATCTCACTAATAGCATAGTGGCAGGAAACCGTCCACATATGGACGATACTGAAGAAACCCACTCTTCGTTACATAAGCTCGTTCTTTCTTCAGCGTGTAAGAGACATAAAAAGTGGGAGCGCATCAGCTGCTCGGCTGTGCGAGACGTGGACGAGAGGAAACTGCGGCTCATAACAAGCCACGGGGGAATCACTGCCAGACTCCACACGGCCATTAACTCCGCTTTATTTATTTATTTATTTATGAGCCTTCATTATTTTGTGAGATGAAAGTATGTTCATACTCATGCAACTAGCACATGGAGGGCCATTTCTGCACACGGCGCTCAGGAATTCACTGAAGGGATTTGAGGAATATTAATGAACAATACCACTTGTTTAAATTATTATTATTTTTTTTTTTACAAAAGCCCCCGACTCAGGAAGCTACAGTTTAACACATGGCTTTGAAAAGCTTTTTAGATTCGGGATGAGCGAATAATGAAACTCAATTAGAGGCTGTTGTATCTCAGCTGTTAAGATACTCGCTTACTAACTGGATGGTTGAGTGTTTAAATCAGAGATGTACACATTAGATTCCTAGATAAGTGACAGCGTGTGCACTACTAAAACCACCGACACACACTTTTCAAAGTATCCATTCGAACATGCTTTTGTTTAAATGTAAATGAATCAAAGATATTCTTTTTTTTTCTGTGAAAAAATAAAAATCCCAAAGTCTTAACTTTACAACAAACTATAACCTCTACAGCAAACTATAACATCCAGTAATCCAGTAAATATCCTAGCTAGCTGTACAGTATATCTAAATAATACTAGCTATAATACGTAGCACGCTAACAAAGCTAGCTAATGTTCCCAGAAGAAGTACACGCACAAGCTAACTCTTCTAAAGTTACTCTTAGTGTTCTAGAGAACATAAATAAAGTACTTGGAGATTTTGAACTGAAAAGGAAAAGCGTGATGTAAATAAAGATCTCAACCAAACCACTGCTTTGCTCTTGTCATATTGTTAGGAAACTACGGGATGTTTTGAAACACTGTTTGTTCTTAAAATCAGTCCTGAAAATATAGAAAATGTTATAACTTAACTTCAAGTCTATAACAAACTATAACCTCATAAGCTAAACTTGTACCCTTTTTTTTTATGCAACTGAGTCACTTTGACTAGCTGTCTAGCAAGCTAACCAAGCTAGCTAATGTTTCTAGTGAAAATACATGCACAAGCTAACTCTTATAGCAATAAAGATAAAACAATATGATGATCATAGGATCTCATGCTGTAGGTATAGAATGATGACATCAGTTACTTTGATTTTCATATGAATATCAAATTCAAACCGTAGGCGCTTGAGGAAAACTTAGCCCAAACACTGCTTATATTTATGCTAGGATTAGATTCTGTGTCACTTAATGTTTTTTTTTTGTTTTTGACTGTCAAATGACCTACAGTTCATTACTTACAGAATCCGGCCCGAGGTAATTAATACAGAAAGTCTTACAAGAGAGACAGAAAACTAACAGCAGGGCAGCTGTAGCTGTTAGCGTTAGCATAAGCTCATTAAGTATCTCATGTCAGATCAGTCAGCAGAAACGGCAACAGACCGCCATGATTTGTAACCTGATCATCCTCCACAGTGAGAGTATCGCGATTAAAATCAGCAGTATAAGGTGTCTCTCCAAAAAAAGTAAGATAATTAGATTTCACCACAATTAGAGTAAAATCATCTGCTGAACGATTAAACATAAATCTTCTATGACAGTTCTACTCAGATAGCTTAAGCTATTACTTTCTTACAAAGCTTTAACTCATGTTTCCACAGTTTTGTGATTTCCATGAAGTACAATTTATGAACGTCATTGATGAAATCATTTTGGTGTTAAAAGAAAAAAAAAAAGTCTCACACTTAAGTATTTACTCTCAGTATAAATCCAAATACTAGATGAGATGTGCAAATTTTAATGGAATAAAAATTGTATTAAATTATTATCCTCATTGGTAGATTATCAAAGATGTGTTTTGGTGCACTGGAGCACTGAGGCTAATGCTTCTGGAGGGAACATAGCCTCAAGCTAAGCATTTAAACTGGTGCAGAAAGAAAAAAAAAGAAAATTGAATATAGAAAAATACAAAACAGTACTATTTTATCATCTGAATCACTTCCGACATCACTTCCTGCTGGAGTCTGACGCCAGTGTGGAGCGACACCAAACTGAGGAAGAAATTCGGCTTCAATATGGAGCTACGACTGTTCTTAGCTCAGTGACGTCTTTTCGTCTATTTTTATATATAATGTTGCATCGCTCAGTGTCAGAAACCACATCAGTCTCTCTGTTTGAAATCAACCCATAAGGTTCTAATGCTTGATACATTTTTGGAAATCTTCAATTAAATCAGAATATTAACTGAAACATATTGTAATATGCCAGACTATGAGGCAGAGTTAAGAGGGTTATTTAGCAGACAAAGTGAAATCGTTCTCATGCAAATCCAACGACATAAAAGGAGGCAAGAGGTCAAAGAGAATCAGCAACAGCAAACATGGCCAAAAGGGAATTCAAAGAAGAAAACAATATAAACGTGCAAAGCAGTCAGAAATAACAAAAGGAGCAGAACGCTTTGCATGGCAAGACTTCGCAACGAGACTGACCTTTCATTTGACTACCCCAAAAAAAACACCAAAACTGGTTCAGAATCGAGATTTAAATTCTAGTTACTGATCACCTTTATCCTATGTTGAAACATTTTTATCCTGATGGGCGTGGTCTCTATCAGGATGACTCCGCCCCATCTACAGGACACGAGGGCTCACTTGGATGATTTTGATGAGGATGAAAATGATGGAAATCATGTGCAATGGCCTTCGTACTCACTTCATCTCAACCAATCGTACACCTGCGTGAGATTTAGGAGTGCTCTTACCATCATTACCATCAAAAGGGGTTCCCCAGTACAGTTCCACAGGCTTGGAGAATTGATGCTAAGATGTTTTGAAGGTGTTCAGATGGCTCTTAGTTGCCTGACATCTTACTGATAAACTTAATGTTTAGTAGAGAGAGAAACAGAGAGAGAGAGAAAGTGTGTATATGTATATATATGTGTGTATGTATAATGCTTAATTAATGAACTGGAAGTTTCTTGGCCACACTGAATTCAAGCCTCATTTATCATTTTACTTAAACAGTCATATTATAGACGAGCATCATTGCCTTTAAATAATGTGTTTGGCCCACAGGGAATAAAAACACCGAGTTCGATTAATTAAGCATGCCTCATGAAGCTTAATGTGCCACATCAAATGGTCATCAGTAAAATTACTCTGTTGACTAATTCGCACCAGGAACTAAGCTGAAAGTTTCATAAGCGGCGACCGCCGATGACTGTGTCATCAAAGGAACATAAATACAACAGCACAGTGTCGACTGAGACGGATTCATTTTATTGGATGGAGAAATAAATATTCACAGAAATTCAGGGAGGTGGCTTTAAAAAAAAAAAAAAAAACAACCCTTCAAAAAGCCATCTATTTTATAGAGAAAGAAAAATTTTCCAACATAGTATTTGGATATATCTCAAACGCTAGGATTTTGCCAAAAAGTTTAATTCTATAAACTAGCAGGTGTTGTTGAGAGAATGTTTTTAAAAAAAAAAAAAGAAAAAAAAAAAATGCATCAGTAAAACATCAATCTTGAAGCTTATTCAGGTAGGTAATTAGCAACTTGCGTACGGTATGAATAAACATACTCGAAAGGCTGAGAGAATGAGTTAGGATATGATTCTTACTTTTTCCTGTATAACAAAGACACTGGGCTTTGTGTTAAGATTGGAGAAGGGTGTCATTTTATAGGATTTGAAGAATTAGCCAATAAAACCTTGTGTTATGTTATCCACCCCCTATTTACATAGAGAAAACTTTGCGTTTACATTGAGAAAGCTTTATAATTTACATACACAAAAGTTTTCTCATATAAATGTTCATTTGTAAACCTCACTGCTTCTTTTCGGTCACAATAATGACTTTCAGTAAGTGTTGTTAGAGTCTCAAATGTTTCTCCCGACGCCTGATAATAACACTGACCACAATTTTAGCTTCTGACGTGCAAACTTACAACTGTTCTGCGTTTACATTCAAGAAAACGTGCGATATCGGGAACATTTTATTAGAAAACGTCTAGAAAACTAAATCAAGGAATTTGTACGAGATCTGTACACGTAAACAGGTCATCAAATCTCGTATACGTCTCATATAGCTGTTTTATATACAGTGTCGTTAGAAAACATTTTCAGACATTAAATAAAAATATATATATTTTACATAGAAATTTAGAATACAGTTATACCCTGTGCTTGCATTGTAATCAGTGCACGCAATATATATATTTCACAATAAGTTAAGGCTTCTACGCATTATTTAGAAAAGAAACGCTCATTGTGTTTACACGATAGTCAAATGTCTGTGTTTTTGGAGCCTGGGATCATCGAAGGAATAACCGTCGTAAGTAGAACTGTCGCCGTATCGGCTAGAATTCACTTCAGGAAGCTAGAAAATAAGAACTTCACATTAGCACAGGACTGATTTTTAAGCATTCAAGTAAGACATGTGACATCAGTTGTGCAACTGTACATTATTTTGCACCGTTACCCGAAAATTGTCGTTATAATTGCCTCGCCGAAAGCCGCTGATGGTGTACACCCCGTCGAGGTTTTCTACTGTAAAAACAAATCAGGACGAATAATTTCTAAAAATGTATAAATCTCATATTATACCTATTTATATAGACTACTGATCTGTTAGATGTACAATTGACTAATTGGAAACTATAAGCCTATACAGCAAAGTACAGCAATGGCCATTAAGCTCATATGACCTAAGTGCAGAGGATTATGGGAATCATGTGACTTTAAAAAAAAGAATTATTATTAAGTCTTGCTGAGACTGATTTTTAGCCTTTTAGCCCTTGGGATACGCCTTAAAATCCTTAAAATGGTGCTCTGGGTAAACATTTTAAATAATATACCCTACCAATGAAAATTTTGTACACCCGTGTTCATAGAAGGCCTTCATTTATTACCATTTTATATTGATGATAATAATAATAATAATAAAAGACAATAATAATTGTCTGATCATCTCCTCAACCAGGTTCTAAACGTTTGATTTCAGGTAAAAGCTGCTTATTCGTGAAGTATATTTTGATTGCATAAACCTGCTTTCCACCATTTTTGTCGAATCACACTACCATATTTGCGAACTAATTCTATAAATCAGGATTTTTATGCTCGTGATTTGAATCTTTGCTGTATGAGCAGTAATGAGCGACATACCCATCTCCCTGTGGCTCCTGTGCATTACTGTGTGTGTATGTGTGTATGTGCGTGCCTCACCTCCAGGACTGTCTTCAACGTATCCAAAGTTCTCCCGCACGCGGCTTCTGTCAGTGTACGCAGGGTGGTGTCTATGAGCTTGAGTGTGTGCTCTACAGGGAAACAAAAAGCTTTTAGCGGGTCACTAACACATAAGTGAGAAAAAAAACCACACCCTAGCATCAAGTCCAGACATGACAACATATAAATAACCCTACAGATGGATACTAATCTTTCATTCATGTTTCGGGACACACACCTCACTTCTTCCTGGTAGGTTGATCCTGAAAAGCAGGAATGCAAGAATTAGCTGAATGTAATACAGCACAAAAATGCCACGATTATATTATTAACCGCCAAGGTTTCTTTTCTTCAATAAACCATTTTGTAAAATAGCAAAAAAAGGCCCTGTATTAAATATTTATGTTTAATCTTCATGAAGTATTATCATCCACAAAGCAATATTTGTGCTGCAAATGTTTTGGCTTTCAGGACGTGGAGCCTAGAGGGCGGAGTGACACCAAACTGTACGTTAAGAAAAATGTGATTCTGCTTGTCCAAGATGGCCGTCCTGATAACATTCCAGCATTCTGCTGCGTAGATCACATACACAAACTCAAAACACTAAATGTCTTGTCTGACCGAACCTATAAAACATCTAACATCTATCAATAGTTCGAGAACAAAACTAACAGGTTTGAGCGAAGACATATCATGAATGGGCTAACAAAAAATAATAAATAAACCACGAATTGGGCGCCACTCTGTGTAATCACCTGACACGAAGGTCATTTACAGGCTGCATGAATCTACAGTCTGGGTTAGAAAGAAATCAGCTCCAGCCTCTCTCCTTGCTTCTTCATACAATTCTGTGCATTTTTCTTATAACTATTGGTGTTGCTCTCAGCTCCACAGATATCCAAGCCATTTGTTAACAGCAAGTAATCTGATCTAGATGCCAAATATTAAATTATATTGATGTCTTTATATCCCTGAAAGGCTGATAAAAGACAGATATAGAGCGCTAATCTAACTATAGCCCTCTTATAGTGAAGGCCTAAGGAACGGCTTCATTACATTTTTATTATCCTTTGTACATTATGAATGACAGGCAGAGCACTCACTCCTTCGCTTCCGCCTCGTACAGCAAAAGATGATGCCGATGATGAGGAGGGCTAAAAGTGCGGCCAGGCTGAAGGCCACGGTGATCGCAATCAACACGGTCCGGTCTATGGGTTTCGGTGACACGGCATTCTCTGCAACACACACATAGAAATATTCACATTTATAAATTCAAGCAATTACTTCTGCAACGCATTCATTTAAATGAGATCAGACATGCATTTAGATGAGACGCATGAAAGAGCGTCATCCTTGTTGCTACATGCATTATCGTTATCGTTGGGCCTCATTTATCAAACCGAAGGAATTGTGTCAGAGAGCATTTACGCAAGAACTATGATGTTCATGATAATCCTACAAGAAATGTATAACATATAATCAGTGATGAGTTGCTACGATATCCTATAATTGATATACGCTGAAGATTGGTATTGTTTTGTTGCTAATGCTCTATATAACAACATATCATTTTACATAGCTAAGGTTGTCCTTTACACGAATTAAAACTTAAAACGAAAACATACCAAACGCAGATGAAATGGTACATCTTCAAACTACGGAGCCCCTGAAGAGACGAGGAAGGACCAAGTTCTACAAAGATCTCGCAATCTCGTCTCAGATTGACAATAAGGGAACACTGGAGCATGCACACGAGCGTGAGAGAGGTTCGTACAATAGTATTTAGAAATAACTACTAGTTTCACCTTTATGATACTTGACGATACATTAAGTGGTAAACTCACTTTGTTTTTCTTGGCTACTCAACGTAATCTCTGTCTGTGATTCTACCGTAATTAGTTTAGTTTCACAAATGGCAATGATGGATGAGTAGGAAGAGGAGTTTGTGCGTGCAAGAAAAAAGTAGTTTATGTACAAGGTAAACGTAGCTCTTATGCATATATTCAAGGTAAAAGTAATAGTTATTTCTAAATACTATTCTATGAAGCTCTGCCATGGTCGTGTGTGCTCCAGTGTTCCCCTTTTTGTCGATCTGACCCGGAAGTACATTGACAAGAAGGAAAAACTGCACTGTTTTTGCGAGATTTTGCAAAACTCCCCCCATATCACTTCAGAGGCTCTGAATCAAACCTCAAACCTTTTTACAGGATGTTGATAAATAGGGACACTCGGTGTTCGATTTAAAGGAACAGATTAGGGCAGTGGCTAAAATGACCTAATGTAAATTATTTTTCTTATACATTTAAACACCATTCAGTCAGGAATGTCCTTCTCCTGCTCTTTTCTTTTTTTCTGTGTTGCCGTTGGTCTCTGATTACCCCCCCCCCAAATATATATATATATATTACTTTATAGACTTTATTTACACATCCTATGGACAAAGATCAACGTCAAATCAAGTTTTGAATGGAGTAATACCTCTTAATTTCCATTTTAACAATATAACCCTGTCATACTTTTTCAAAAATGCTACTGGTAAAGTGGGACAAAAGAAAATCCACACTTAATAAAAAGAATTTACAGGACAAATGATCAGTTTTTATGATCAGCAATCAGGGCCGTAGCCAGCTATGAGGTCCGGACCTCGATCATTTTTTTGAAATGAGTTTGAAAAAAAAAAAAATTCACCTAAATTTGTTTAAATGTGTTATTAGTGTATGCGTTATCATTCGTTAAGACAACACAGTGATCATTTTTTGTAAAAAAAAAAAGAAAAAAAAAAGGAGGAAGAAAGCAACCTGGTGGCATCTGGAGTAAAGATAATTGTATGAAACATGCTAAATATAAGCGTAGGCTAGGCTACTCAGGTCATGTTAAAGGTTGGGTTTCGTTTATATCGCGCCTAACGGGCTGGATTAAGCCACTAACTTTTTTCACACAATATCTTTAATTTAAAAAAGAAATAATAATTTAGGGAACAGCATCAATAATGGTGTCCACAGAAACATTTCAAAGCCAAATTTGGATATCACGCAGAAATGTATTTGATGTTAGCTTGTAATGGTGTAGAGTGTTAATATCAAGCATTTCTCTTTCATTTTTATGTTTAAATATGATTACAAAGAAATTACATGCTTCATACCCATGATATTTTACTGCTCTATAATGTAATCTAATTTAACACCACTTATACCCAAGAAAGCAAGCAGCACAGAGCAGGGCAGTCGTGTCAAAGCGAGTAAAACAAAATATGTTCGATACATTTCTTATAACGAAGCCTAAATAACATCAGCCCCATGATGAAGAGATGGTTAAAGAGGGAGACGGCCAGCAGGAAAGAATGAAGGATGACCGAGAGGTGGAATACAGAGAAGAGAGCCATGCAGAGGAGGACAGAGAGCAGAGAGGAAGAGTTGGCATGGTTTTTTTGGTGTTTTTCTTTTATGACGTTTTGTGGGCGTGGTTAAATTCCAGTCATCTGCGTCTTTAATGCATTTGGTAGGTTACAGGTTACATGATTGGCATTTATCAACACATTACTATGAAGAAAATTAGCAGTGCTGAAATCTTTGGAAATCTGGTGCGAATTTTACTACAAGATTGATAAATGAGGCCTGTTGAGTTTTTAATAGTATTATTGCAAGTTAGGATATTGTGATGTAAAAAAAATGATATTCCTTCGTCTAGGTAACTTTTCCTATTTCACACTGATTAATGTGTCTTACGGACGGTCAGGAAGACGATGCTGATTTCGGGTGATTGGAGAGCAGAAACGGACGCCAGACAATCCACAGAAACATTGCTCGTGGCAGTGATTTTGAGAGTGCTGTTGGAATTCATAAGGGTCCCGTTAGTCGTGCTATAGGGCACGTTATTCACTGGTGTGCCGTTCACAACCCAGGAAAGCTGCGCTGCAGGAAACCAGCCTGCTGCGAGACACTGGAACGTGACCTGATCTCCTGCTGTAGCTGTGCGATTTGACCCCGTAATTGCCACTGTGCCGTTCTCTGGGGACAGACATGTTAAATGAGCGTTATAGCGGACTCGTTCTTCATATTCATTTGCAGGATTGGAGATCCAGATGAGGCAGAGATTAATCCAGACAAAGTTGATAAGGAAGCCAAGAACACAAACTATTATAAAAAATATATATATAAGAACCTGTTATAAAAAAATTACTGTTCTAAAAAAAAAAAATCAATCAACACCTTCTGGCCAATCAGAATGGAGAAGCAGCACTGTGGTATAAACTATAATAAAACACAGGTGTTCAAAACCCTTCGACTGGCAATGTTCGCGCTCACAAACTCTTGGCATAAAGCTATCAGTCAAACTAAGACCAACTAAATCGATAACTTACACACTATCTGTTTACATTTTACAGTTTTTGTGACCAAGTTGAACATTGTTTCTATTTGAGAAAAAAAAAAAAAGAGCCTGGCGAGCTCGTGTCTCAGTGCTCAGAGAAATGCAGTGCGCTCATATGCGACAGTTTCTTTCCTGCTCTTGTGTACACAATTCACGGCATCTTATGCCTATATTTAATACACACCCACTGATAGTATCAGACATTGGTATCGGAGCACGTATAATATCGTTATCGGTATCGATGTGTCACAACACTCTTGAGCTGACCGTGAACAGTGTACCAAGAACTATAATGTGTGACCACAAACAGCTATTTTCCCACAGTAACTGATTTCCCATGAGATGCCTGAAAGCACCAAGTCATTTAGGAGCACCAGAGTAACATGTTTTTAATGAGAAAGATTTCAGTGCAGTGAAAGAGAAATTGGCAGAAAAAAAAACCCACAACACACACTATACATCAACATCCAATTAAAGCATTTCAATACGTGTTCAGCATTGCTGAAGAGCCACATCGGCGACTCCGAGTGTTCAGTTCAGCTACACACACGCCTGAGCCGAGCTGAAGCTACACACACCACACACTGTTAATATGGCGTGCTGCTTATGCATTGGATTAGCAGTGAAAGATCCATAAGCATGAATAGATACGGTCGGCCCACTGTGAAGAATCATTCAAATACAGTTTTCTCAAATTATATTTCAAAGGAATCATTATAAGTTAATATAAACTACAGACCTAAAGGTAAAAAAAAAAATGAACATTTTGAAAAATTACCACGATGCTCGGATGGTGAGAAAAATCTCAAGTCTGAATATGTTTTAAAATAAATGATCAGTACTTCCGCGTTACCTAGCTTGCCCTTAGGCTGCTAATTGTTAGCTTGTGTTTAGGTCGCTAATTGTTAGCTTGTTTTTAGCTCGTCAGCCGTTAGCTTACGCTTAGGTCGCTGATTGTTAGCTTGCTAATTCTTAGCTTGTTAATTGCTAGCTTGCTATTAACTTCCTCAAAGCTAGCTTGTTGCAAGATTGGTAATATATACCTCGTATTGTAACTGTAAATGTCAAACATTTAATTTACAGATATGTTACTAATCTGTAATTCTATTTTCCATCAAGTTCCAATTCGGAAATTTACCACGAGTGCCTCAGACTTGTTTTGTATTTTATGTGGGGGGGGGAAGGAACTTTCTGAAAGTAATGCTATTTTGTAACATTAGGGAAATATCCAAATGCTATCTTTGTCTTTTACCTTAATAGTTAGCTATTTGTTAGCTTGTTACTCAAATACTCGGATTCTTCATAAAACACAAACTTTAAGAATACCTCCATGTAATTACAGAGCGCACACGCTCACGCCTAGGAATAAAATACGTAGCGAATTTAGCCATGGATCCTTTTCTACAGAAACCCCAAGATCTGTCTTTATTTAACTATGACCTGTTAAATGAAATCGACTCTGTGCTGCACATCTGAAAAGAAGTAATGAGTTGGAAAATAGACTTCACTGGCAGCTAAATTAAGAAGCAGCTCGGTGAAGATCAATACTTTTTATTTTCTTATAGGTTACACACAGTAATAAAGCTTCAGATGCAGTAAAGTGCTTAAGTGTCTACAGTGTGTGTGAGCTCCGTTATTTCAGTAGAGGCACTCTCTGACTCGCTCTCGCTCTCGCTCTCGTCTCTCTCACACACACACACACACACACACACACACACACACAGAATGTGTAGTGTAATGTATATATTGGCCTTGTGCTTGTCTCTAAATAAAAAAGATACTCATTGAGGACACACAAATTCCAAAATACAATCTTGTGTAAAAATCTGTTTCCACTAGCATGCACTTTAGCCTAATGCTATGCATTATAGCTATTGCTAGCATGCCAGTAGGTTTAGCTAATAGTCTGGATTTAACAACACAACAGATGGCTTCCCTGCTAGCCTGTTACTTTGCTAGTGATCTTGTTACTGGATTTAATTGCACAATAAACCAGTTCACCACAATAAACATGTTAGCTGTCTTGCTAGCAAACCTAGCTAGGTTAGCTATTTAATGTAAGATCACTACTATTGCTAGCTTGCTCAGCAGTGCTGTGTTTATTCAGCTACTAAATTATTATAAGGTATAATACTGGCAATTTATCCTAACCAGTGTAGGAATAAGAAAATCTGCTGGTCATATCACATGATAACGTTTGTAATTGTACTGTTGTTGGATTAGCTAATCACTGAAACGTTCGTGCAAAGTTTTTAATTCAATATAAATTGTACTCACGCTGGACGAATAGTGTAGCATACACAGGCAGACTGGTCTGCACTTGACATCCCACATTTCCAGCATCAGCTGTTGTGACACCCTTGATCAGAAACCCCCATGTGGATACTCCTGCTGTGGAGTAGTTTGTGGCAAAGTAACGGGTCTGACTACCGATCGGGCCTGAGGTCTCTGAAATACTGAGGGCTAAGCGGCCGTTCACTGTCCAGGTCATGATAGTCCAGCCAGGTGTATTTACACTGCAGTTGAACTTGGCGTCCAAATTTTGGAGCACTGTCTCATTACTAGGAACCAGCACTTGAGCGCTCACACCTGGAAAAAAAAAAAAACAAGGATTCCTAAGATCTTGAAACTTAAAAACCAAAGTCACAAAGTTGTTCACCTTTATAAAGACTCCTTAAATGTCACCAAATTTAATTTCATTAACGTGAAAAAAAAAAAAGAAGTAAGAAAGTAAGAAAAATCAAATAATTGTTGGTGATTAAACAGATAAAGCAATCTTGTTTATTATCTTTTTAGTCAATGGTATTATACTATATAACAATAATTTAACAGTATACAACAAAGAGAAGCAAAAAATTCACATCCACAATGGACTATTCACCTCCAGACCACAAGAGGTCACCCTCACTCACAATTTTTTTACTTACGTTGTCTTCCTCAAATCCTTCCTTGATTTGTTCACAGCTGTTTTGTGTTCCCCTCATTAGTTCCCCTAATTAGTCACTATATTTAAGGCTTTTGTTTTTCCTCCTTATGTGTGGTTGTGCTGTATATGGCATGTGGCCATGCCTTTTTTTTTTTTGGCTACAGTTTCAGTGCCTTTTAGTTTCCATGTTCTGTTTTCCTTACCTTTGGTGTAGTTATTTTTCTAGCTTTAGGTTCTTTTCTCACTCCCTGTTGGTCTTAGTGTTTTTGTTTTGTTTTTTAAGTCAATTCTGCACATGCATCCATCTCTGCTTCCTCTCACTACTTGTAATTATACATGAACAAAAACTCCTGCATGTTTTAAAAAAAATAATTAACTGAAAATGAAATCAATTCACTAAAGATGTGAATAGTTGATTGACAGTAAGCTCTTTATTCTCATGATCATGGATTTATCCTTATTTATCCTCATGGTCATGGTTAGGCCTGATCCAGAGTCTATCCCGGGAATCTCTGTTTCAGGTTGTTAATGATGGTAATGCAGTGAAACTTCAATCCAACTATATAGTTCTCCAAAAAAGTAGAAAAAAAAAACCACATCACCACTATTAGTTTCTGTTTAGTTCTCCAAATATCCATATCTGTATCTATATTTGGTTTTAAACCACTACTGTGTGGCCTGAATATAAAATGAATTAATATAAATATATATAAATATAAATGAATGATTAGTGAGAATATAAAAAATTGAATTTGTATTTGTATCTGTATCTTGTATACGTATTTGTTCGAAACACATTATCTATCCGTATTCATGAACTGTGATCAGACTGCCAATCAGATTCCAACTTTCCAGGTCCTGAAGTTTGTCCTAGATATTTTTGAGGAAAAAAAGGAGATCTACTAAAAGTTGTTACATTTTGTTTAGTCTGAGTCACTATTTGTGTTCAGTGACATGCAAGTACACACTCGTAGTCGAGTCAAACAAAACACACTGGGCGTAGCTGCTCTCTGTTTTCCCTCGTCAGCAGATCTTTTGATAAAAAAAAAAAAGGCACGCTTGGTATGCACTCTGAGTATCGAGGTTTAATGGCTTGAGTGAAACCTACAAATATCAGTTTTTCTTCTGTTACGTTATAGGGAGAAGTTTCATGGGAAATAAACTACATGACGGGAGTTCCCAAACGTATGAATTTTCTTAGATGCCAAGCTTCTGCATTTTGTTTTCTCCTCATCATTTACTGCCATGCTTATGAAGCCATATTTCAAGAAATATTCCTGCATATTTTTGTTTGTTTTCTTCACTGAGTCAGAGTTGTTGGCTCGACATTTTTGAAGAACTACCGATAGATGGACGTAGAATATCTTTATTTCATTGCTGAGCTTCTACACCAGTTCAGTGTGTCGAGAAAAAAAACTAAAACAGCACGTAAACCCGTCATTTAAATGTGTCTGGTTTGAACGCGACTTCCGAAAATACTTAGAGTGATGTTCGTGATATTATGTTATGATATGATGATGTCTTACTGCATGCTGAGACATTCATCGACATCCAAACACCACTTTTCTGAAGCATGGCCGATTTTGCTGAATACGTGGCTCGTCGATGTTCATTTGATGGATATTTTTTATCCAAAACCACCAAACTGGTTTGGGCGGTTGAGAGCTAAAGGCCAGGCTCAGGAGTCCAGGACTCAATTTGAGATTTGCTCAAATACAACAGAACTTTAACGTCTCTCTGCATCAACAGCGTCGCCGGACAGTGACCAGGCAGGCGATGCGTGTTAACTGTGCACTTTAGAAATGCCAGGCATTCTCAATCAGGTGAGACCTTTAGAGATCTGAGTACAGCGTAGTGCTCTCCTCAACCTGGGTATGCTTCTGAACATGGTAAAAATCAGTAGTTGAGCGATGGTCTCGTCACTGGCATAAAAGAATGATGTGAGGAAAACTAAAGACAGAGCGCCAACTGTATTCCTGACTTCTTATTTTTTAAGTCGTTAATGCTCGACTGGCTTTGTGCTATGTTTCCTCTGAAAACCGAACAGAAAATTTCGTTCACACAGATAAAAAACATTCATTTTCCAGGTGTATCGTATTTCCTTTTGTGTTGTTTGCCCTTTATTTGGACAATGTTTGTTTAGTCTATCTACTTGTAGTTTCTCCTTCAAAGGCACAGTGATATGAATAATCCACCTCGTTCAAAATAGCTGAGGAATTATTTTTTTGTTGCTGTGTTTAAGTATGTTTTGTCAGATCCGTACTATACCCAAGTATTATTGAAGTTATACTTTAGTACTTTTAGTACTCTTGCACTCTACTCAAAAGAACTGAGTTTTACTCAGTTCGCTCAACAAATGCCATGAGATTTTTCCCTTGCCTAGTCCTGATCATTTTTTAAAAATAAATTCACATCAATATCAAAATGAAACTGTGTACAACTGTGCTAATCAGCCTTTGAGCAAATTTGCCATCGGGTTTAAAGAAGCATGTTGTGGAAAGTTAGCATAAAGTTTGGTAAATTTGCTAGCTAGTTTTGTGTTGTTGTTTACATCATTTCTACAGCACTGGAACGTTAATGAATTAAAAATTCAAGCCCGTGTGGGGATTGAATTTGGGACGTGAGTATACTCAATACTTGAGTATGTTTAAAAGTGTACTTTTTGACTTCCAGTACATTTTTGACTACTTCGCGGTCTAGGCTAGAAAGAAATCGAGAGGATTTCCGGAGTGTATTCGTAAATCGTGAAACACTCCATCCTGGCCATGTCTGCATAAAAGCTACGTAAATGCATGAAATATGAAGAATATTTTTAACTGGGTCTGTGGAAATGCTAGTCATTTTGCAGAACATCATTCTTTAGCTGGTAGTGCAGTAAAGGATCTTACAAGAAATCTCAATGTTTAAGATGTAATTGTGAGATTATATTTGTTTGTTTTTCGAGAATTGTTCCTGTAGGCTATGGAATGTACACACACAGGTTACACGTACGTCTCTCATTAATAAAGTAAAGAGTTATGAGAAAATAAAAGAAGAAAAACCATTTCATTATGATATGATTGAATCCTCACCTCCTGTGATGAAAAGCAGAACAGCCGCAAGGGTGAACGTGTCCATGCTTCTTCAGGAGCGCTCATGCCAATATTCAGATCCTGAGGGTTTACAGAAACACACTCAAGGCTGGGAAATACTTGAATAATTGTACTTCATTTCCATACTTAAGTGTTATTTTGGAATATGTATACTTGACTTAAGGGTTCGAGAAAGTGAGTACTTGTACTATTATATAATTTCATTTCTTGAAAGTCTTTGTCTCTAATCCACGGTGTCTGTACCGAAATAAATCAAACTGCTACTGAGCATTTTATTTACGTTTCAGTTTAACATCTAATGTAGAAAAAATAGCAAGAATTGTGCCAATTCATCATCTGCCATGACCTATATAATGCAGTTAGCGCAGGATTAGCCACTTGAGGAGGAGCGCCCCTGGCTCTACCTCAGGAAAATATTTTACTATGATGAATTACAGAGGTAGCTGTTGTACCTCCCTAAGCATGAATTCCATCGAATGTGTGAAAGCATGTTGAGAAGTTTCGCTAGTTACCTTGACATATTTAACCAAGTTAGCCTGGTTTTTTTGGTTGCTAATACCAGGTTAGGCTAGCATTGATTCCAGTAACTAGCATAACTGGCTAGGCAGCAAGTCAAATCCTAGCTAATGGTAAATATTGGTTATTTTGTTTACAGCATATTTTACTTCTGGTTAATTCATTAGCAAACCAAGCTTAGTGAACCATTATTCATTCTCATGACTATCAACGTTACAGAGATTGAATCATTTCTGTCAGACAAACTGGCATAGTCACTGAGTTTTAAGGAAGTTACTTTTCACATGACATTTACTTAATTTCATCAGTTACAAACATTAGCTTTTTACTTTTTTAAAAGCAGGAACTTTTTTTTTTGACTACATGTTGCCTGGATACTTCCACTTTTAACTGAGTAGGATTTTGACACAGTATCGATACTTTCGCTTAAGTCAACATTGAGATTTTTAGCAACGTCGGCTTTTGAAATGACCTCGCAATTAACGGCTTATAGCCTGGTGGGTCCAGGTTTACTTTCTTTGCTCTTAAAAGACTCATACATTTTCTTATTAGTTGAATGTCAATCAGTGGATTATTTACTGTACTAGCTAAATAATAATAAATAAGCCAGGAGACTAAGAGCTTAATATGATCAGAAGTGTGCAAACTGGTTAGTCGATGAGGTGTTTTGAGGAAACACACCATTGTCTTTGATAGTGTCATGTTGTTAGCCTTTAATTAAAATTCATTAAGATTTGATTCAAAATAAATAACTTTTTTTTTTTTTACTTTCCCAATATCCGCTTGTATCCTACTTGAACCATAAAATCTGTTTAAACAAAATACACTTACCAGAAAATCAATCCACGGGATTATTTAGTTACAAAGGAGATCCATGAAGAGCCAGTTTTCTCCTTCTGATTCATATCCAGGCATGCGTCAAATAAATGTTCTCCGCTTATCTCATCTCATTGCGCCGAAAGGAGGCCAAAATACAGCATTCTTCTTATCACACATACGTGAGCGGAGTGAGGAGAGAGGAGTGGTACCTGTTTAACCTCTCTGCTTTGCATGCAGGCTGGGTCATACCAAAACTCAAGGGAGGAACGTCAGGTACGATGATCACTGAAATGCCAAAGTGCCCGAGTAGCTTGTCAAGCAAAAGGATGACTTTGAACTCCTGAATTATTGTGCTTGTTATAAAGTTTGTACAGTACACCCTTCTTTGGCATGTAAACACAGTAAACACTCGTCTCCCTGGCAGTTAAGCCCAACCTTATATATCACAGTCACATGTACAGAAAAGATCATCAGCAGGTGTGTACTGGAAACAATATGCCTTTGGTATGAGTCAACATAATGTTATTGTTTGCTAGATGAATGCATTATACGCTGTAATTTCTCACGCACCACCCTCTCTCGCTCACAGTGCAGAGAACCATCATTTGCATGCCATGTAAAGACCTAAATGTGTAAAGGTTTAAGGAACAAACCAACAATGCCGCACAAACCATTTTCAAGCCAGTCGGACGGCGGTGCTCCAGAGGAAGCTGAAGAATGAAGAAGCTACGTTGCAGATGAAACACAAACTCGGCATTTAGGCCGACCGGGGTGTGTATCACACTTTCAGCCTCCTCACGTTCTCAAAAACAGGAGATGTCATGCTGTGCAGTGTTTGGATGCAGATCAGAAGGTGGTAGTGTGTATTATAAGTGTTACTATAGTAGTTTGGGTTCCATCTACAGGAAGGGAACAGGTGGGAGGACATGAGGAAGATGAAGTGTGAGCTCCTCCCCACCGTGGACAGCCGTGAGACGACGACTCACACCTTAGATTGGAGTCAGCGTGGGACTGAAATGCAAGGTCAAAACACATTTGCACACATCATACAAAAGGACGTGCTTCAGTGTTCATAGCAGAAATCTATCTGGGTTACATTTCCTGTATGAAATATAGACTTAGACACTGTGTGATTTTAGGAGGCTTAAGATAAATAAAATCTTCTTTGAATTCCGTACAAACTGTCAAAGAGTGTATCAGATTACATGAGAAAGAGACTGAAGAAATGACTGTAGTCTCATGAATCACTGACAGACAGCCTCACTTAAATTATTCAAAGTGTCCATTGGCATGGTTTGTTTGCCTTTCTCTTGTTAGCCATCCTCTGAGAGTCGGCCTTTATAGGGCTTTTAGACATGCTATCTTTCACAGTAATGGCACTAAATTGTCATGAATTCCAAGACCATAAGTCATGATGAAAGTCACGGGTTCTGTGCGATTTTTGTCAGCGACGGCAAAACTGTACACTCTAAACTCTCAAAAATCAAATTTGCACACAAAATATATACACTCAACTAAGACATGATTGGTGGTCATGTGTGCTTCGTGAGATGTGAATCATTGCTAAGGCTACGGCTGATGTTGCTAACCAATAATGGGAGTCTTTTAGTAATCTTTTAGAAGTCTTTTTTTAAAGTTTAAAGTAGAATTATATTATTATTATTTGCACTGTTTTTCGCTACAATTCCACGTTCGAGCTTTGGGAGGAGGGGTAATGGGGCGGAGCGATACCAAACCAAGCCCTAACTGAACCGAGGCCGCTGTCCAAGTTGGCAGTTATATGGTTTTATGGTAACTGGTGTGCAGATTAAAGAAGAACTGGATGCAGTCTGTAATGGATATTTATTTAAAGATTTACGATACATTATACTTTCTCCATGCAAAAATAATTAGTCATTGTATTGTATTGAGAATAAAGAGGAACATTTTGTAGGTTGGATTTTTGTTCCATTATGATTTTGCAGCAGTTATGTAAGACGCAGAACGTTTATATTATACATGAGGCCCAAACAAATGACACGAAGGACTTTCATACTAATAAGGCTTAGCATTTGTTGCCCTCTAGTGGTTTTTAGTAGCTACATATGCAGAAAAAAAGGTAAAGTGCTGATCTATGGGCTTTATTTTCTTGTTTTCTTCGAGCTATTATTGAAAAACACTTAGCATATATCATTAAACCTGTATAAACCTGAAATAGTAAAACATCTCATTACCATGTTACACTGTGTTTTGTAATGTATAGATAACCCATAAAAATCTACATCACTGCACCATATATCAAATGGCTTCCTAATGATGGCTGCTGTGACCTTTGACCTGAGGGAGTGGGAGCAGACAGTTAAAATGGCTGTCTCAAACACAACAGCAACATTGTGTTGCCTGGGAAGTCCTATAGAAAGCCATATAGGCAACTGTATTGTGGGGAATCCCCCTAATGACACGCTTACATCTGGCCTTGACATGACACGCCTTCATTTACTCCATTAAACCAGTTCTGTCTCAAAGAATCATTATCATTATTTTGTCTTTATAATTCTACTGTATTTATTATGGCTAAATTGTTAGGCTTAATTGCACCTATTGTGTGTTAAGGAAGGTCAACGGTTGATTAATTATCCATAGGTCATGTTAATCAGGCCTTTAGGTTCTAGTGACTTGTTAGTAAGCCTTTTAAATCAGCCATTATGTTGTAAATGCACTGAACCATTCCATCACATCACAGCTGAACATTGTTTATGAGTTTATTCGTAAACTGCAAGCAATATTTTGGCAAATAAAATATCTTGAATACAGAAAACAATTTACAAAATTTTTTGGTCAAAGATAGTTTTGCTTGTTTCTTAAAATAATCTCAAGAATAAGAGAATAATTTCAGTTTGAAATTAGTAAATAATTTCTAGAAATGGATTTAAGATCCTTATAAATGGTTTCTTCAAATGTGCTCATGTCCTAGGCACCCTATTTGCCTTTTTTTTATACATAGTTTGTGTTAGATGTTTTTTGGATGAAAAAACCTCACATTTTTGCTATGCAAACTTTACTTAACCACATATATAACCACATTTAAGACAAAAAACATTACGAAGGCTGAACAAATAGAAGCAAGTGAGGTAAAGTCTCCAGAAGAACTGTGGCAGGTTTTCCATGATGCTAAAAAAACTTGCCAGCCAATGTTCTCATAAAATTATATGTAGTGTACCTGAGGCAAAGGGTTGTCACGCCAAAGACTTTGACTTTGTTTAGTTTGCTGTTTACTGCTCTTTATGGTAGTTTTTTGTGTATAAAATATTTAACTTCATTCATCAAGGCATCAGCTTATAGAATTGCTTTACATGTGCCTAAGACTTCTGCACAGAACTGTAAATAAATGCTGGAACAACCTTTTTGTAGTATATTTTATTCTAGATGGATTCTCACATGGGTCCACAATTTCCATTGAAATTTTATCAATACATTTACAGTTTATCAAGTCCCTCAAATCCCAACCAACCCTTCTACCCCATCTTATCTGTCACTGGGGCAAATGTACAGCAACACCAATGTCAAAAGTCAAGAGTGAACCTCACTGTGACCACAGACAAAAAAAAGTCACATTTCTGATCAATCATTAATTCAATGACTCCTGAGGAAAAAAGATTTACTTGAAAATGCTAGAAAAAAGATTGGCTATAGTGGTCTCCCAGAATACACATGATATATAGTGTAGTCTATGCCTAGTGACGTTATTATACGTAATGAATAGCCTACTGGTGGTTAAACGCACTGTAAACTATTATCATAGTTCTTATAGGAACTCACGTAAGGAATAAAACATGATGAGGAACCCTGAAGATGATTATTTTCCTGTACACAATATCCCAAAGTGTTTTATTCCTTTTATATGACAGCAATTTGCCAAGGATCTTTTTTTTTTAATTAATTAAAGAATGACCTGAGGAACGTCCATGAAACAGTTCCTATTGTTGCTTATGTTCTAGTAGTGTTCAACAGGTCCTTCAGCCTAGATAGGAAATCGTCCCATATGTTCTGTTGTAGCAAGTGTTATTTACTACACTGTGGTGTGCTAGGGTGCAATAAAACAGAATGCTACCAGGCTGAATAAACATATCGAAGAGGTGAGATCTGCAAATGGTGGTGGGAGGTCAATGGCTTTCAAATGGAAGTCCACCCCCTCCAGGGCATACTTGTTAAACTGAATACCTTTAGTAAGGGGTAAATCCAATTAGGGTTCATCAGGAGTACTACAGGAAGCAATACATACTTAACACAGAACATAGAATTACGTTTTTTTGTTTTTTTTTACCTGAGCTTAAACTACTATATGGGGGACAGACATAGAAATAGAAACCTTAAGCTTGTCTTTTGTTTAGTTATTCATATCTGGTTGTTGTTTGCTTGTCTTGTTTGACTGTATAACGACTTCCCTTATGAAACTTTAAAAGGATATCTATTTTTCTAAAGAGAATGTAGTGTGAAAAGAGTTGAAGAAGTGTTTAAGCTATGTAGATACCTGAAAGTCGCCTCAGGAGATTAATATTTCGAAATCCAGTGCATCCTATCGCATGTGATACAGATGCTTCTTATGAAAACTAATGAAAAACTAATGAAAAATAATTGGAAAATTATGTCTTAAGAAATGTAAAAATATGAAGGGTTTTAATATACATAACAAATTTAATAAGTATTTTAAATAATACAAAAATGCCAACAAATTCTTGTGATAATGATAATCAAATTAATGATTATTTAAAATATTGGAAATAAATAACAATTACAATAATACTAAATTGATGTAGGTAATAAAAAATACTTAATAATGTTATGTAAAAGAAGAAGAAAATACATAATAATAATAATAATAATAATAATAATAATAATAATAATAATAAATTTTCCATAAAAAGCCCATTTTTCCAATGTTGGCTTATGATTATGTACTATTTAGCTTCTTAAACAATGTAAGAAACATGTGATACAACAAAATACAGCCAAAGGTATGGCATTTCTGTACACTTTCTTTTCTGGGGATGGTATAGTGATATTGCAGTGTGCGTGCATTCAAGCCTCACGTGTCTGCGAGTGTTGCAGTTTGTACTTGAGCCTGGTTTCTTCCTCTATGGTGTGGAGACGGAGGGGATGGTGATGGGCAGCTGTTGTGCCAGAGGGGCCCCTGATTTCACTGTGTTATCTGAAACCCACCTGCCACTCCCACTGCCCCCCAATCCTCAATCCTGCATGTGTGGGGTGTGTGTGTGTGTGTGTGTGTGTGTGTGTGTGTGTGTGTGTGTGTGTGTGTGTGTGTGTGTGTGTGTGTGTGCATACACACCGCTGAGGGAAACAGCAACAGGAGCCAATGTTTTCCCGCCTGAAAGTTGGGGCTAAAGAAAGCCATATGAGGGCCATGGGGGAAGGGAGGAGCACAATGTCCCAGTAGACAAACTCTCCAAAAATAAAAGTTTGGGTTGTGTTTATGGATTCATTAGCATGTGTGACTTCACATTTAAGTTGAAGTTGAAGGCTTACATAAAGCAAAGATTTATGAAAATCTACAGATTTAAGTCTATGATTAAAGAAAGTGTCTTGATTTTTTTTTTTTGGACCTGTTGGCATGTAAGACTTATGAAGAATTATTATGTTCTTTTAAGATTATAAATTGCCTCATTGAATGAGATGATCCCAAAAATCTTGGCTGGATTCTATAACGCAATATGTGATTACATGCATTTTCCAGGTCCGATTATAAGATAAACCTTCTCTATGTGCATATATAAATGTACTATTAAAGAAAAGTATTATGTTCTCCTTGCAGAATCAATCCATACATTTCAGGCTCAGGTAAACAGAAACCAGTGCTCGTTATAATAGTATCAATGATGTCTTTAGAGAAAACATGATTTAAAAGGAGAAAAAGAGGAATTTGGCATTGTTTGTGGCTGTGTAAATGAGGTAATAAGGATATAGTTTGTCTGTGGATTAGCATGCATGGTATGTATGATAGGCCTGGCATATAAAACTAGTAAGAGTATATCAATTAATGTGAATGTTTTATATGAATTAATTCATTGATTACATTTTGACATCATAGCCATATTTGTAGCTATCCTGTGACTTTTGCATCAACCCACCTGGTTCACCTGTTGGTGGCATTGAGATGAGTGCTGTAGCAGTGTTTACACTCTTGAGATTTTAATTCAAAATGTTCTGACACTGCCAGAACTTTGCCATCCGCTGACTTTGGTAGCGGCAGCACTAAATCGACCACCAGTGAGCCTCTCAGTACGTGTTCCAGGACAGGCGATCGCAACTTACAACCAAAGAATTATTTTATGATGTGATTTTTGTCTGTGACAAATCAGGCCAAAATTCATAGAGTAAACCCGGTTTAACGTAAAAAAAATGTGTTCAATATTAATATCGGTTGTTTTATTTAAATAGAGTGTGTAATAAATGGTCATTACACATACATTATGCAGTTTGTTGGTTAACTGATTAATAACAATTGTTTTTATGATTTAAAAAAATATAATAATTTTGCCAACACTTCGCAGAAATTCTAAAGTTCTCCTCACAAACATTACCTCTTACTTCTGAAAAACATCAAGCAAAGATGTTCTTTCAATCCATTTCATCACTTCAGGCAAACCTCAAACATTTTATTATGAAAGACACTGTTACTGTATCACCAGGCTGACTTTCCTAGATTATGCAGTGAAATATTTAACATTATAGATCCTGAGGTGAATTTTTCCCCCTAATTGGGACTCCATTTTGGATCTGGTACAGCAATTCCCCCTCTATTGAAAAGTAAATAAGCCTTCTCAAACCAGCATACTTCATCTATTTAAAAAGAAAAACAAAAAAAAAAAAACAGAAGAGAGAGCAGCGCCAAAGGCATTTAGAGGCATTTCCTCATATGTAACATGAGCAATTACATAACACGAGGTTGGGAAAAAAAAAACAAAAAAACGACATTGTAAATTGTTTCACACGAAACAGTCGCCATTTTGGTCCCAGCAGCTCAACACAACTCGCTTGCACTCCTATGTCACCTTTGTGGTCATTTTTAACCCAGACTTCAGACAGCTAATATATCACGAAAGTACATTTTAGAATAATGTCTAGATTTACACAAGGAAAAAACATATAGATAAAATCATTTCGACACAACCAGCTTTGGGTTTTTTTTTTTTTTTTGTTTTTGTTTTATTTTTTTTAAAAACACACGAGTCGCCCAGTGCTGAAACAAATACCAGTCCATTGATTGGCACACGCGAGCACCCACACAGGTACGTTGCTATGATTTGAAATCGCATTGTCGCCCTGGGAAGCCAATCAGCTCGCGCCCGAGGCGGCGAGGGGCGTTGCGTTCGGCTGCGAACACCAATCAGGTGGGTGCGCGAGGCGGAGAAGGGGCGTGGTCATTAGCTCGGCGCTATGATGATGAAGTGAAGAGGGGCGAAAAAGAAGGGGGGAGAATCCAATCCGGTTTGAGCTAGTTTGTGTTTCGATGGGACGTTAACGTCTTCCTGCACTGAAACCCGTGTGTGTCTTTTTATCGAGCTAACTAAGCACTCTTGTTAGCTATTTTTAGGCTCTTTGCCTTGCTAACTTTGTCCCCTTCCTTGTTGCGTATTATTCTTTATTTTTTGCGTTTAAGTAACACCTCAAAACCAGCCATGCCCAAAAGGAGCAAAGTAAGTACTATTAACTATGTGTGATACTTGCTTGGAATTCTCTTTGATCTGTGATTTATTTAATCGGTATAAATATGCAGAATGTGCACTAATGCATTGTTTATGGAAACATGCATTCAAGTGGTAATTCTCTCTGTTTGCTGTGTGCGAATTGAGGTTGCACTAGGCATTCATTTGGGTGCATATTTTTAAATGTTTTGATTTGCCATGCGTTTCCTTTCAGCGTGCACAGACTGAGATTTCCCTTCTTAACGCGTTACACGAGCGCATGCGGCCGTTTTCGTAAAACAGTAAGAAATGACTTTTTTAAGCAGGTTATTTTCATGCTCACTGTTTACAAATGGACGAAGTAGCCCTGGATACATGGATCTAGACAAAGGGGTGTAACTGAGAGGAGCTCTACTTTTCAGTTCTTTCCTCTCCATAACCTCAGTTAGCAAAATGCACGATTTAAAAGAAGAAGAAGAAGAAAAATATCATGCATTTTAGGTCGTCTTTGTTTTCCAACGTGTGCAGAGGTTTGTTTGCATGTGTTTTGGGTTTTAAAGGGGGGGAAAACTCGATCCTTCTGTTTTGGAAAAACGGGTCTTGCATGGAAATGCTCCTCCAAGAAAAGCTCTGTGGCAGGATCCCCTCGACCGTTTTTTTTTTTCAAGCTGAAAAATAATCAGTATAAAGCAAAACCGCGTATTTAGGTTATTTGGGAGTCTGTTCGACTTATATAATTGCATGCATGTGATTATAGTCGATGTCCATTCGTCGCCATAGCTGTGGATTCGTGCAAATCTCTGGTTGTAAAAATGGCGAATCTCGCGCACCGCAGCGACTCCGTTGTTTTCTGTTGACGTTTTCTTTTTCTGTATAACGATCTTAAACTATTAGAATACGTCCTGAACGAAAACAAAAAGCTAAAAAATAATAATAAATCTGAATTTGTTTCAAAACGCAATTTTAACCGTATGTATTTTAATCTAATCGTCAACGTAGCTGAATAGATTAGTGTGGAAGGGGGCGGGGTTCATAGTTCCCTCCTTCTCCCTCGTGCACAGACAGGCAGCCAATCAGCACACAGCGCCAAGAAAATGGCGGGCTTTTGAGCACATTAGTGATTTTTAATGAAGGGGGTGGGGCGGTTTTTACCGATTAACCAACACATTCGCCATTAGGTTCTTATTTTTGATATTTATACTTATTAAACAATTATTTTGACTGCAGTTCTTGCTATGCTAAGAGAACAACGTCTCGCTTTTACATTTCAACCGATTGTGCTCTAAAATCTCTTTGTTTTTCAGGCGAACAATGACACCGAAGCCAGCGAAGTAAGTTGCTTTTATTGTTTCTATTTGTACTTTTCTCATTATTTTAACTGCTCAAAGTTGTGACGACACAAACTCACAAGTTCCCGTGTTATTTTTCAGCCCAAAAGGAGATCAGCGAGATTGGTAAACGTAAGTAGGTGCCTGATGAGTGATGGCTCTCTCAGCTGATTTGCTTTCCACAAATTTAGTTACACAAAAGTTTTTACACAAATCTCATAACTTTATTTTATTTACAGAAACCGGCGCCCCCTAAGGCAGAGCCGAAGCCAAAGGCAAAGGTTTGCCACTTTGTTTTACTTTCTTGCTAAACGTACAAAGACCGATAGTTTATTAAGCAGTAATGACATGTGCTTTACAGAAGGCACCCGCCAAACCCAAAAAGACTAAGGAGCCCAAGGATGACAAGCCCAAGGACGAGGAGAAGAAGGAGGAAGTCCCTGCCGAGAATGGCGAGGCAAAGGCCGAGGATGATGTAAGCCTTCAGGCCTGTGATATTTAATGAGAATATTGACCTTTGTTTAAAAAAAGGAATCAGGTGTGGTACTTGTGCAGTGTAATATATTACAGGTGTAATATTTCGTTTTCTTCAGGCACCAGCAACAGAAGAGACAGAGAAGAAGGACAACGCAGCAGAATAACGTCTTGTCTCAAACCAGTGCTCCCTGTACCTCTCTTCTTGTACAATTCAGGGGAATATTTTTATCTACTATTTTCTAAAAGCAGTTTTTTTAGTAGTTTGATTGTAGAGACACATTTTTTATGAAAGCTACAATGCATTTTGAGGGGGATTTCATCCCATCCCACATTTGTACATCCAGAACAGTTATTGTCTGTCAGTTCCTCTTTTCAAAGTGGGAAGGAGTTACGCAATTGGTGCACACTCACACACACACACACACACACATTGCGCATGGCGTTTACAGAGACAGTTGGACAACTTGCCCAAATGACTAACATTCCATTGGCTCAATGAGGGATTTCTTTTTTTCCTCTCTTTTTCATTTTTTGTTATTTTATTTTTTTTTGTTTGTTTATTTGAATGTGCGTAACCTGTTATGTATGCGTGCGCAGTGGGGAGGGGGTGCGAATCACTTATCGTTTTCTTGTTTATAATGAGGCAGATTACTTAGGACGTTTGTAAGCTGTGTACTGTATGTTCATTCTTGTACCGATTCTGCTTAATAAACCTACTTTGTAGTACTGGAGCTCTCCATGTCAGGCCTGTGTATCATCACGTGTTTTGATTTGTTGTCTTTCCTGTGATAGCGCCACAATAGATCTATATAGCAGCTGTGAAATGATCTTCGACTTTATATGCAGCGTGTAATGGTACCTTGTCCGAATGGTCGAAACTGAATCCTTGGCAAAGCTCAAATGCATCGACGTGCTAAAGCTTGGCCACCGTTTCAGGTTGGTCTGATGATCGAGTGTAAAATCTGGCAAACTGTACAGCACTCGTACCAGCAGTAGCAATATGCACGTGCAACTACAAATGTACAGTTTCTTTCAGATCATTGTTTATAGATGTATCTCTGTGTATTGTTTGATTAAAGCGAGCCAATAAAATTTGTTTGTGACACTTGTTTCTCCCGCATTTATGTTGACCCATTTCAGGTTCACTGCATTATTCTACATATAATTCTTTACTACAGACCTGCCTCATGTGTATTATATAATACACATTTATAATACTTCTATATGTAACTTGAAAGTGTAATAAACGTTAGCGTTACATTTCATTGGTCATTACTAGTCTGTAACCTCATGTTGCTTCACTGCACTATGACTAAAGTTTAAACTTTTTTTTTTAAATGTTTTAAAAAAACTTCAGCTTAAAAGTTCAAATCCCAGAACTGACAGAGAGCCACTACTCAATTTTCATCTGTTTTCTTGCTCCTAGATTCCTTTTTTTTTTTTTTTTTTTTTTAGTTAGTGCAATGTGAGTTCATGCTAAAATTGCTGTATATAATAGCTAAAGTATGGTGCAAATTCTTTAATAAATTCTGTCTTCTGTATAAACATTTGTCTTCTGTCTAAAAATTTTTTTGAGATTACAGAGAAATATTTTGTGTATCTTTAAGAAACAATAATTAATACTAGACCACTTTAGATAGATAAAAAGACCATAGATAAAAATCATAAAGGCTATCTGGTTTTACCTGCGGAAACGCAAGCCTGTGAGGCAAATCTTGCAGAACTGTGACAGGTTTTCCAAGATGCTTGCTTCCATTATAAAACTGCATGGCGTTGTACCAAAGAGAACAGATATACCAAATATTTGATTTAGTTCTGCATTGTATTGCTATTTATAATAATATATACCACAGTGGGGTTGAATTCTCAAAATCTGACAGGTCAAAAAGTGTTGATTTAGTTTCTGTAACAGTAGCTCTGACTGTAGTGCAGTTGAAAATCACAGGTATATACTAATACTAAAGTATATAGCATTATATATATATATATAGTATACTTGTGTGGCAGATGCTTTATATAATCTGTGTCTAATAATAAACCTGTTATTTGTTTCAGTTGTCTGAAAGAGGACATTTGTAGAAGCAGTGTACAGTGTCTGTGCTTTGTAACAGTCTGAGGTAAAGTTGTAACTTAAGTTTTCCAATATGGGGAAGTCTTCAGGATTACTAGTTATGGTTTGTCTTAGTAACTTCAAGAGAGAAAAGATTGACGAGGGAATGACTGTTGATGAGGGAATGACAGTTTATAACTGTGATAATGAAAGAAAGAACAGAAACTAACTTGTTTCATTGTATCACAACATTAAATATAGCTATAAATGGATAAAAGAAACTATGAAGTGTCATTGTATAATAAATAAAATATTGTAATTATGAGAAGATTGCTGAAGAGATGCATTTCCGCAAGAAAATGCAAGCGTGCAAGTGCAGCTCATGACGGATGGATGTTTGTGTTGGGTGAGTTGGACTGAGCTAGGAAATGATGTTTGGTGGCTTTCTGATGAAGTGTGAACGAGCAGGATGACCATTGTTCCAAAACTCCATTCATTTCAATGGGGCCAAAAATGCATTGCGGCCAATGGGAGAAAATTTGGTGGATGAAAAGCAATACAAAGATAAGTGCAGGTCATAGCTGATTTCATGTATGTGTTAGGGGAGCTGTCCTGGGATGTCATATTAAGTTTGGTGGCTCTCTGATGAAGCGTGACCGTGCAAGGAGAGTTTGATTCTCCCAGAATTATCAGCTTTGATTGGATCACCATCAGACCCCACAGAACTTAATCAGGAAACTAAAGGCTTTAACTCTCCAAACTAATCAAAGATAACAAAAAAATCCTAGATTCCTATTTAATACAGTAGCAGAATTAACTAGGAGTAAGACCGCCACAGAAAAATTCATACCATAAATATGTAGTAGCAATGACCTCATGAATATTTTCAATGTCAAATTTGAAAAGCTCAGACAAAAAATTTCAGATAATGAAATTAGCACCAGACATTTTGTTAACTAACCCTGTAGACAACAATATAACTATATCAGTTCAGTGATTAGAATGTTTTACCCCCCTTCGAGAGACTGACCTAATTTCACTAATTTCCTCATAGAATTCATCAATCTGTATGTTAGATCCATTACAGGCATGGTTCCTCAAACAGATAATATCAGAAACAATCAAACCTATTCTAAAAATAATCAATTCTTCCCTTATCATTGGATATGTACCTAAATTAGCAATTATCAAACCCCTGATTTAAAAACCTGAGTTCAACCCCAGTCAGCTGTCCAACTACAGGCAACCCTATACTATCCAACCCTTTATCTCCAAGATCTTATAAAAAGCTGTAGCCCAGCAGGTGTGCTCATACCTATATAGGACAATTCATGAAATGTATCAGTCAGGATTTAGGCCTTATCCTAGCACAGACATAGTGCTGGTTAAAGTGGTAAATGACCTAGTACTGGCCTCTGATCAGGGTTTTGTCTTCTGGCTTGTGTTACTTGACCTTAGTGCAGCTTTTGACACCACTGATCATACTATTCTCCTTGATAGATTAGATGTTGTTGGAGTTGAGGGAACTGCCCTCTCCTGGCTCAGGTCTTATTTGACTGATTGTTATCAGTTTGTTGATATAAATGGTGACTCCTCTACTCATACAGTTACACTCGTGCAGTTTGGTGTTCCGCTATAGGTTCTATTTTAGGCCCACTGCTTTGTTCATTATATATGCTATCTCTGGCTAATATTATTTGTAAACATATTAGCTTCCACTAATTTTCAGCAAAGCCAGATGAGAGACACCAGTTTAATAAAATACAGGAATGTATAAAGGACATTAGACAATGGATGCTTACTATCTTCCTTCTACTTAATTCTGATAAGACAAAAGAAGCACACAATATACACTGTCCTTAACCAGTATGTGACAATGAGTATACCCAACAATCTGTTTCTCTCTCTCTCTCTCTCTCTCTCTCTCTCTCTTTCTCTGTCTGTTGAGCTGCACATGCTACCTCTGAGATACTAGTGATCCTGACCACTTCCCAGACCTACCTAATCCATCCTGATATCCTGCTTCTGGTCGGAGTTATCATTACTTGGAAACCACTCACTCCTGCTGAGGATGGCCCCATATGAGCAGTCTGAATTAAAACTTAGAAACTGTGAAGATGGGGTTGGACTGTTGTTGACACAAGTAGTTCTAATACAATGGCTTAGGACTTCAGTTGCCATGATGCAGGCTTGATGGGTCATGTGGCAGTAAGAAAGCCATTCCTTAAGGTATGTAATAAGAAAGTAAGGCTTGCCTGGGCTATGAAATACCAGCAGTGGACTACTGAAGACTGAAAGAAGGCCTTATGGACCAATGAATCAAAATTTCATTTGTATGCCGTTGAGTTGGCGACAGGTTGCTTCCTCAGTCTGTGACACCAACTGTCAAACACAGAGGAAATGTGCAGTCTGGGGTTGCTATGCTAGAGGCCGTGTTGGTGACCTGTACCTGCCATTCTGAACCAAAAGGGTTACCACAACATTTTGCAGCATACCTTCTCTTCTGCATCTAGCAGGTCACGAGTTTGTCCTGCAGCAAGATGACCCAAATCATACCTCCAGGCTATCTAAGAACTACATTACGAATAGAACAAGATAGTACAGTTAAAAACATGGAATGAACTGGACAAAAAGGTGAAAAAAAAAGCAACCTAATAGTGCAACACATTTGTGGGAACTTGCAACAGTGTTGGGAAGAACTGAAGGAATAATTGAATTCCTTCACAGAAAGAATGCCCTGTGTGTGTTTGGCTGTTATATTAGCAAAGGGTGGTTACTTTGAGGAATCAAAAATTTAAATAAAAGTCTGTACACTTAATGATTATGATTCCTTGTCTTCTTTTTTATTTGTTCTATGCCTTGACTTCATGAAACATTAAGGCATTAAACTGCATGCATTTCCATAAAAACTGATAAAAAAAAACTGAGGTGTTCTATAACTGTTGTATTTACTTACTTATTTATGGGTAAATTATGGTATTATGGGATTTATAAGTTTAAAGTTTATAATCGGAATTTATATACAGTATTTCTGTAAAGTTGCTTTGGACAATGTCCGTTGTTAAAAGTGCCATACAAATAAAACTGAATTGAATTGATTCTTTCTGAGTGCATCTTTCTAAAAGCTGTATACAAACAGACTATTTAGGCACAAGATGGATGAGGTGAAGTGGATTTGGGATCAATTTCTCAAAACCTGCAGGAGAAGAAACGGGACAAAAAAAGTGGTCTGACGCATAGCAGTAGTGTGATTTCTTGCACATTCACACTAATAAAACAGTTTGGTACGCGCTGTTATAGGAAAATAGTCAACCTTCGGGTGGTAACAGTATCTCATCACACCACCCTGTTGATTATTATTCTGTACAAAATATACCTTTATAATTTTTTATTCCTTACTAATATGATATTTAGGAAAATGTTCATTTAATTATTTTAAAAATAATTGTACCACAGAATTTCTTTATTTGATTATACTGTAAAATTGTATCTCTAAATATACAGATAATGGACATTTTGTGACTGTTAGTTTGTAATGAATGAGTGTATGTTTATGTCATGTGATTATACTTTGCTCTCAGTGTGTTATTACAGTGGGAAAAGTTGTGGTGTGTGCTTAGTAAGCAGGATTATAAGAATCAGGTTTGTTTATGTGATTAAGAGATTTTGCATGACTGTGCTGAGAAGTGGATATGAACAGCTGTCTCTTTGAACTTTGCCCATAGTCTACAGTAGAAAAAATCAATGTGTGATAAACCATTCATGCTTTAAGAGTAGTCTCTCAGGTAATGCAGGCTGCATTACGCAGGATGTGACGTAAACAGTTCAGTAAGTATTGTAAAGTTACAATGATCTTAACCGAGAAAGAAAGAGAACTTAATTCCTTTAGCCTTTATCTTTCCGCTGTGATACACGCTACCGTCCAAGACGTTGTCCGAAGTGAATGTGAATACAAATGGAATGAGTACAGGGTGGGAAATCAAAAAAACTTCACCATTTTATATATTCACTATATGGCCAAAAGTATTTGGTTGCCTGAGTCTTGAACATCCCACTCCAAAACCATTGGCATTAATATTGAGTTGGACCTCCTTTTATCGTTATAATAACCTCCACTCTTCTGCGAAGGCTTTACACTCAATTTTGGAGCATGGCTGTGGGGATTTGTGCTCATTCAGCTACAAGAGCACAAGAGGTCAGACAGTGATTTCTGGGAAGAAGAAATGGTGTGAAGTCGCTGTTCCAGTTCTTCCCAAAGGTGTTCAGTGTTCTGAGGTCAGGGCTCTCGAGTTCTTCCACTTCATCATGTCTTCATGGAGCTCACTCTGTGCACAGGGGCATTTTCATGCTGGAACAGGTTTTGGGTTTTTGATTCCAGTGAAGGAAAATCTTAATGCCACGGCATCCATTCAGAAAAACGTTCTATACAGTTACCTTCTTTGTAGCAACAGTTTTGGGAAAAGAATACATATGGGTGTTGTCAGGTGTCCACATAGTTTTGACCAGATAATATATATACATTGAACCATACTACCTGCAGCGTTCCACTATAATACTATCATCAAACTTTGATAGATGGAGTCTAAACGGGATGGAGTCATACCAAACTGCCCAGAGATAAAAAGTAATCCTGGTTGTGATCATTCACCTGTGGAAGTTTATGTGATATCGCTGAAGATCTGGATGTGGTTTGAGGTGGATTTTTACAATGTGCAGGCATGAGTTTACAGGCAAGATTATGGATCATATAGTTTACCATTGCTTGTTAGCTATAGCCTTGCAGCCCCAGGCAAAAAAACAAAACAAAACAGAAAACAGAAACGAATTATGTTTCATTTAGTGCAGGAACTCACACTCCTCTGATAATTAGCACAGAATATTTCCGAACCTTCTCTTAGCTACAACTTCCCATGACGGTCGTCGTAATCTAGCCCAGATGCTGCCCCCAGGTCTAACCCTCATCTTGAGTGCTGCTACCAAAACAGACAAAATGCTTACCATGACCTCGGAAATATGTATGACTATGGTGTGTAAATCCTTTGTCTTGTGTTGCTACACAAGAATTACGAGATTCACAGTTTTAGTCTTTCCGTAAATCAATAAACCCGCACATGTTTGGTAACCAAGCTCGTAGATATTTAAGAAGGTAAGTTGTGAGAACGAATAAACATTTCTTTTTTTATTTAACAAGGTAACACATAAATAAACATCAGTATTGTAGCTAACAATTTTGTTGATTTGAAATTTTTATTGAATTAAAACCTATATAACTTTTATTCATGCTGATGTCCAACTGATTTAGCAAACTAACACACGGAAACATTCATGATGTACATAAACAATTTTGCAATTTAACAATTAATCAATCACATTCAAACTCATGTTCAAAAGTAATTGTCATTCACCAATGAAAGTCTTTTTGTTTGTCATTTGCACCACAGTTGACACCTGCAAAAACTGCACATTGAAATTCTTACGGTAGCTCCACTGACAAATACTGGACATATATTAACATAAACAAAATATATAAATATAAACTCAAAACCAACATCCAGGGCAAAGAAACCTACTTATTAGATCTGCCTCTTTGTTTTCACTTGAATTTTGTAGGTTGCTGTATCACTCAAGTCTGGCCTGATTTATTTTGGTTTCTTTTTATTCTACATCACAAAAAAGGCCATTTTAACGGGGGTGTGTATACTTTTTAACCCCACTGTAGCTGGAATTGCATTTCTTGCAAGGTTTGATTCACAGGTCTGATTGAAAATGCAGTTGCTATTACTTTTTCCATATGGCAGACTCGTCCTAGTATTGGCATTGAAAATTTACCGTCAAATTAAATTTGTGTTTTAATTTTGGCAGATGCTGTGCAAATATATTTTGCGTTATTGAATTTGAATTACGTGTATAATAATGTAACTGTAAATACGTTTGAATTTGCATTTTCTAACCAGGATTAGAATTCGACTTAAATATTTAAACTAGTGTTCTATGTCAAAGTCTCTTTGCTTGTACATTTACTTCTGGATCAGTATTGATTAATAAAATGTGCAAGTACAGCTTTTCATTAAGATATAAACATTTGGGCGACAGGTTAATGAGATGAGCTTTACTGAAATATGTCGCTTCTGTTATTTTTTTTGTTTGTTTATCTGTGCATTGTTAGCATCAAATGTGCCATTATGTAAGTATTAATCTATAGCACATAAAGCATGTAGTAATGTGAAGGTCAATTCAGTTTCTATCAGTTTCCAGTGTTGAAATTTCTGCACCGCTGACTGGAAAGTTGTTAGCTCAAATCCCAAGACAGTCAAGTTCAACTCTCAGCTCAGCTCTAGCTTTGCTCAGTGCTTGGATTAGCTCTAGGTTCACCTGTAAATCTCTTGAGGGATAACAAAGATTAATAGAAAACTGCTCCTTAGAAGGTTAAACCCTCAAACCTCAAAAATATCTTAAAGTTGCTGATAAGGATGTAATCCCTTGATATATACACTTTTTCTTTCTTTACATCAGGGCTGAAAATAAAAACTGGTTCAGGCATAGTTACCTTTTTCCCATTGAAACTGTTCCATGAAAAATGAAAGGCCTAATAATAAAAACACACCCATGTAAACATGAAACATAAAGATCTACAACTTCCTGCATAAATTGGAAGACTAAAATCCAACTCACTATTATTCTAGAGATTATAATCTGCAGAAGTTTGCTGTGTGGGTGGCACAAAGAGGCATCTTATGTCCTAAGTCTCGCTGCAGCAGTTTACACACCAAATCTAACCAAATTATATCTCTAAGAGTTCAGATATAAGATATTCCTGCTATGCAATTTGTCTCATCTTGCTTTAAATAACTGGGTGATTCCAAGACTGTAGTGCCATTCATCGCTTAATTCTTAAAAATGAAATTAACATCAAGAAAGTGTCAATCCATCATTTTTCTATGGTTTCTTTGCTGATAGCTGCATTTTGCACTTCTGTAACAGGATTTTATTGTTTTTGTTTGCAATTTGCAAATACCCCAAACAAATAGCAAATAGCACGCACACTAAAGAGATTAAAGACTGTAATAACTTATTGCTTTTTATGAATAATTTACTTTCAAAGTGACCAATATGACATCATACAATTGAAGATGGAGGGGAAAAGAGTGTAAAAAGGTAATTTTGTTCTTCTCATGGTCAAGAAATAATAAAAAAAAAACCTTTCTTCTGAACATTGATGAATATTGAAAACATTTGCCAGTGTTGAATGTGTTCATGTAACAGGGCCGAGTGAATGTTGGGTGACACAAAAGTGAACATTTTTATAACCTATAATGGATGATTCATGGAAAAGGATGTTTCATGAACAAGATGTAAAAAGGATTCACAAATTTATACAAAAATAATAAGAGTCTTGATGCATTTTTAATTATTCCATAATTATTAATGATTATATTAATGATGATTATATATTATATATAATTAATTATTTATTATCATTATGACTGATTTTTTTGTCAACTATTCAGGTGATTCCGCTGTTTTCTCGATTCAGAATAACATGGAAATTTTAATGTAAAGATTAATGGATAACATTTCAGTTTATCCACGTTCTGGCTTACAGCTTTTTCCCTTCCAATTTGACGAAAGTGCTTTAGTGAATCTTACGCTCTTTTACTTGGAGCCAGGAAGTGCTAATTTTAAACCTTTTTTCCACTGTCTGTGGTTTAAACACCCACAAAACAATAACGTTTGGGGAAAAAAATTATAAATCGTGAACTATATTTGTTCTTTTACTTTTTAAATGTCCCAAGGTACTGCATCCTCATTATTTAGGATATTTCATGAATATTTTTTTTTTTATTATGATTTACCGAAAACGATTTCGCCATTTAGTGTTAGCATGCCTAATATGGCTTGGACAGCTGAACTTTATCATTCGCAATTTATGCTATCTACCTGGATTGCATAAACCATAATTAAAAGGATGATTTAGGAAGCTGTTTAAACATCCAGGAGGCACAAAATTAGACCAAGTCACTGTTTTGTGTCCGTGTCGTGGCGAGTTAGCCATCAGTGCGCATGCGCCGATGGAACGACACCGCCATCTACAGACAAATAGCGCGTTAACTGTATTGTTCCTTCTTGTTTCAAAACAGAACTGACAATTTCTTTCCTTTACTACAAATTATTAAAATATAATTTTGTGATTTAAGGCGTCCTTATCTGCAGGAGCTGTTTGAAAGTGAAGGGCTTAAAAAAAAAAACAAAAAAGAAAAAAAAACACACCCGGTAGCGTCCAGATTTTGCAAAGCAAAGCACTCTGGGAAATGGAGTCTGTGTCGAAACGAGCCCTCCATCAATCCAGTAATCAGGGCAACACTGTCCAATAGTTTGCACTGTTCTGGTTTATGTCTATTTTACAGTCTATGTTTAAAACAAAATACTTTTAACTGGCTCAATATCACAGCAAATGAGTAAGCACGTCCTTCTGTAAATAAGCTCAAAAGTCATCACACTAATAACACAAACAGTAGTATGTCTCAAGTCCGTATTGAGCACACGGAATAATTATTCACAACGCAGCCTGGGGAAAGTAAGTGAACCCTGAAGGACACCTACTCCAACAGAGAGTAGCAACGTTCCTGAATTTCCTCCATTTGTAGACAATTGACTGAAGAACACCCAGGTCTTTAGATATGCGTTTTCCAGCTTTCTGCATCTCTAATGGGTCGCCTGAGGTCCTGTGAAAGTTAATGGGTTCGAGGCATGGGTCACACTAATCAGTTGTTCTTGAGAAACACAGATTTCTCCAGAATGTAACCAGACTTCATCTTTATTTAAAGGGAAAATCACCTGTACAACCCACACTTTCCAAACACGGTCTCTCTTGGAGAGGTAGTTAGCACAAGAGGTTCACTTGTGTTACTTTTTCCTGCACTGCACTGAGAATGACCTAACATGTTTGATAGAAACCTTAAAATTACTCCTGTGTGTTCCTAGTTTAGCCAAATTGTGTTTGTGACAAGAATGATCATGAAAAGGCTCTCAAGCTTTTCCCCCCTCAAATTTAAGTGTCCAAAACCCCTCCAACAGGACAGTGGGTTCAGATATGCAGCGTTTAATCCATCCGAGTAGATCCCTGGTGTTTTCTCTCTACGCATTTCTGAAGGGAGGTTGAGGGGCACTGGGGAGAGAAGTGAACATTTTCAATCAAACTCTAGCGCTGCTTGATTGCACTGAGCAAAAGTAACTTGACCCGGAGTGAAGCCAAACGCAGGAAGTGAATCAAACATGCCACATGTTTCGGGTTGCAGCGCTTTCTTGTAGATGTGAGTTGCTAAACTAAGCCAAAGGACAGCGGTGTTGCGCTGAAGAAATGAAAATGCATTCTGTAGGTTTTAACATAAAGAAAAGAGCAAAATGTTTGATTTGCATAAAATGCTTTTGATTTTTTGGGGTGTAACATTTGTACGTTTACACCCCTATTGTTTATATAATTGCTCAGCAGCTTATTTACTGCTGGCTCTTTGTGAGCTTAGATAACTTTCAGGCAAAGATTTTACTTTCTCAACAGTGCATTTCTTACCAAAAAATATTTTTTTTTTACAAATCCTGTTTTTGATCCTACATGCACATCAAACATTTGTTTCACCTTTTGGGTCATTTCAATAATACGCAGTCAGACAAAAATAAACCGAACTAAAAGTATAAAAGTGAATTTGGACTCTAACCAACAAACCTGAGGTGAGGTTTTTTTTTCCTATAACCAACATAATTAAACCTGCCAAAATCATATCACACAGACACTTGACAAATACAAACAAGACCGAAAATCCATTTTTGTTCTTTATTTAACTATACAAAACACATTGATGAGCCAGAGAGGAACCTGAAGAGGGAAAAAAAAGGATTAATACAACTGGATAACAAGTCACACACAATAATACAGAAATGTATTTATATATATATAAAAAAAAATTCTTTAAAATGGTCACCTCTTTACGCATCCTTCTCCGGTGCTCCCTCATCAGTGCCCTTGGTGTTGCGTGTGTAGATCACCTGAGCCCTGTGTTTTGACACAAGCTTGATCATGCCTAAAGATAAAGAGATACAAAAAGATAAATGATTTTCAAATTGACATGGAGAGCAACTTCACATCACTCTGGTGTGTTCTACTGCCACCACTAGCTAATGGATCACATTTACAACATCAGAATATTAGACTATATAAAATTGAACAAGAAACAAAAATTTGAGAAATTTCAGACTGAAAGGCTTTCAGCTACAGGACTTGCCTTCTACAGCACACTTTCTAAAATGTATTTTTAACTTCTGGATTAAATCGCGAACAATTAGTCACCAAAAAACAAAACAAAAAATCGTGGGAGCTGATCAAAAATGTCTGTAAGCTAGACATGATCTGACACAGGGGCTGTTACCCTAACCTCATACCAATATGTTTAATATGTTAATTTTCCAAAATAAGCAGTCTTAAGAAAATATAAACCACACAGTTACAAAAGGCGGCTTCAACAAATTTCTCTGCAGTAGCCTAACGCAACTGATCACGCTTTAGCCATAAACTAATTTTGCCGTTCTTTTTCAGACAATTGACTGCAATACTGGTTAATATTCCAGATCAACACCAACACAAGCTCCCTGGTCATGCTTTAACTCATTTGTTCCTAATGTGGAGTCTGACTGACTTATTTGTCAAACTGTAGCTCTATTTGACTGGATATGAATATCAGTTCAAGGTGCTACAGAAAGAGGATGCACAGCAGGAGAAGGTAACTAGTTATCCAGCAACAAAGCTCTCATGGATTGTTTGGATTGCTTCACATAAATAGCCATCAGTTATGAATCTGAGTGAACTCGCCACAGGTGGAAGCAAGAAAAACAGGGGGCGAAAAAAAAGAAAGAAAGAAGAAACCCACAAAAGCAGAGACACAATGTGGTGTAAATTACATTTGCCACATGAGAGCTGCATGTCTAAATATTTATTCCGCATTAATACAGTTAAGTAATGACTTCTGTTTATTTAAAATGAAACTGCCTTATTATATTCCTAAATCTGTGATTCTCATTTGAAACATTACGCAGCACTGCTCTACATGAGTAATGATTGACCACCATCTCTCTTGCACTGGGTCCTGCGCTACCTTTGCTGAGCAGTTCGAGGAGGGCCGCCCTGGCCAGGGAGCCTCTGATCTTCAGCCTCTCGGACACCACGGCGGGCGTGATGAGCTTGTAGTTAGGGACTTCTTTGTACAGCTTGTCATAAGTGGCCTTGTCGAAGAGGACCAGATTGTTGAGCTTGTCCCTCACCTTCCCTTTGGACCACTTCTACTCCAGGAGGGGGTAGAAAAGAGTTAAAAAAAAGAAATAAGGAAAAAAGTGTTAGCTTATGATGAGACAATGTGAGGAAGAACCCATAGGAGGTTTAGATGATCATGAGGGCAGATTATCAGATACTAGTTGGAAAAACAGGACGATCTTTATGACGGCAGAAGCACCTCTTAAATACACGTCTACGATATATACAGAAGAACGAATAAGACTACAAAACTGATCAGGAATGCCCCGAGAGAGATGTTAGTGACACAAACACGATGAGAGGTAGAAATTACCTTCTTTTTTGCTTTGCCTCCAGATTTATTGACAGGATCCTTGTCCTTTTTGGCCTTGGACGTATCCTTTTTCTGCTTGCTGTCCTTGGGTGGCTAGACAAAGATGACGTCATTTAATGATTACTGTGTGAAAACAAATTAAAGATCCAAATTTTCCTAAGCTTTCCTAAAAGCAAATACACCTGACGTCTGTCTAAAACGTAAAATATCACACACACAAGCAAAAACAGACAAACTCTGTTTAGAATGGTTAGCTATGGCTAAATACAAAAGAAAGAAATATCAACTAATTAATTATTGTCTAATATAAATAGCAATAAAGCTAGAAATTTTCCTGATTGATTATCACTAGTACATTATATTAGAAACGCACTTAAAAGGGTAGGAACTCCATCATGCGTACACTGTAAAGACACTAAAGGGCCAGGATTATGAAACAAAAAATAAAATGAGCCATATATACATATTATGAAGCAAGTATTAATTTTTAAATATGCTTTCAACACACGCACGCGCGCTGCTGCTCAGTCAGGCCGCGTGCACGGTTCGCGAACCCCGACTCGCTAGCTAACATGCTAACTCCATCACTCGCGCATGAATTAGGTGATTAAAACATTAATATTCTAACGTATGCCATATTTTCTTGTCCCTCGCAACTATTCTCATCATCAATGATCACCCATCTTTATCAATATGTTTCAACTTGGTACTTAAATGCATTATTTTTGTGTCATTTTAGCTCAGGTACACACCATGATGAGGCTTTCGGCGAGCTGCGCGAGAGAAAGGAAGCTGAAAAAAATCCACGTCCGCTTTGTCCACGCACTTCTTCGGCTTCCGGTGACAGTTAGGCGTCATGGAGTTCTAGTTCATTATCGCCACCTGCTGGATTCCTTAAAGCCAGACACTACAGGTGAAAGTGGTAATTACAAAATATGTAGATATTATAATCAATATTTGCCAGTTGATTGCTGATATTCTTACAAGTATTGGAACTTTTATTTAAAAAAATAGATTTATATAAGCAAATGAAGCACTGTCTAATTAAACTTACATACATTTACATTCTTAACAAAATAAACAAACAAACAAAAAGACTCTATTGTTTTGATCATGTTAGAATTTAATTATTTTTTTAACTGTAATGACACTCCCAAAAGAAAGACTATTACAGAAATGTCTGTTGGACTATCATTTGGGTATACGGTTATAAATAATGATTTATGTAACTTTTCAGTATAATCAAGTTGAAGATTTCTAGGTAGCATCCTGAGATAATCAGTCACAATTTCAACAAAAATAAATTAATTAACAAATAAATAAATTAATTAAATTAATAAATAAATATATACAGCATTTTCCATACAACATAATAATCGAATGTAAATCCAACAATATTCAACATTTTGGGGAGATTCCTCTGGATTATCCTTCCAGTTATAGGCACGAATAAACAGAAACTGAGATTTCTTATTCTGAAAATAGAAAAAAAAATACAGCATGGAAAAGGAAAATACAGCATGGTTTGATTTTAATATCATTCATAAGATTTATAAAGAAACAAAATCGACATGTATATCATAATGACACATAAATTGTCAAATACAGTACTGAAATGCCTTGTTGATGATAAAACTCAGAGGTGAATTTCCAGGCTGGTCCGAGCCGACAAGAAGGCTATAATAACTCAAATAATCACTCTAAACAACCGTAGTGAGCTGTAAAGCATCTCAGAACGCACAATACGTCAAACCTTAAGGTGTTACAACAGCAGAAGATCACATCAGGTTCCATGTTATAGATACAATATATCTAAAAATCTGATGAAAAAAAAATTTCATCAAAATAATTAATGCAGTTCTTTATTTCAACACTTGGTGCCGCTCTCTGTCCTCTCCAATTTATTTTAGACAAGCACAGAAAACTACAGCTGTGGGAGGAAATTTGTGTGGTGAATTTTTTCTCCTAACTTCCTTTTAATGGGTTTAAATTTAAAAATTCAGTGCACATCCAGCAACATACCCGGAACCTTGAATGTTGTCGTGTATCTGGGCCCTTTAGCCACTGGTTGCTCATTAGCATCCACTGAAACACATATTATATGAGCTCAGTGACTTGGAGCTACTAAGTGGGAAAGAATATGGACGCCTTAATTGTCATCTTTTGTTAGCAATAATCTATCCATCTAACTGTGATGAGTGATGTAAGCGTATTTACCTCCTCCGAACACTGAGCTGTATAAGCAGCGTTATAGATTTAACAAGCAAATATGTCTGTATATCAAGTTCAAGTGACTTTATTGTCATTTCAACCATATACATGTGATACAGTACAGAGTGAAATGAGACAATGTTTCTCCAGGACCAAATACTGGATAAACAGTATAACTTGCTTTGTGCTGAACTCGGGGCTGAGGATAAAATCCTGTTTCCATGCAGGAAATTCTTGGTTGAAAGGGCACTTTTTTTGTCAGAAGTCAGATATACCAAGTTAGCTGTGCAGTAGAGCAGTCATCCAACTCGGAATTCCAAGTCGGGGACTCGGGCATCATCCACCTTGAATAATCTTTCATGTCACAATATTCTGGCAGCATATTAACATGCCAGCTCTGGGCATCCACGTTTTTCCAAGCCAAAGCATGGAAATGAGTTTATATCATAACACCCATGTCAGTATTTTGTGAAACAAACATTTTTTGTTGATATGTTTTGAATGAAAAAAAAAAAGATAAAAAAAAACAGAGATTTTCATTCCTAGATTTGCAAACACTGTGGGTCTCAGGGGTAAACTGTGAAACTGGATAGGCATGCTGGCAAAGCAAAATTCACACCTTAACATCCAAACAGTGTATTATTCATATAATGACCTTAAAAATACATTGATACATTCTGGATCATTATGTGGTTCAGTTCGTCCCACTTTTTTCTCCTGAAAACAAGATTAAACAATATTTTTGAAATGTTAAATATTTCAGTGATCCGCTTTCCACTAAACTGGTTCACTAAATATTTGTTGCTAGTTTGCACTGGCACTCACATTCACACCTATGGGCAATTCAGAGTTGCCACTTGACCTAATCTGCTCGTCTTTGTGCTGAGGGAGGAAACTGGAGCACCGTGAGGAAAATCTATTGCAACACAACATGCAGACTCCATACAGAAAGGCCCCAGTCTAACCCTAACACAGGTTCCAACCCAGAACCTTCATGCTGTGAGATGACAGTGTTAACCACTGCACCACTCCAGTGCACTGTTCATTTAATTATAAATGTTATTAATTATTATTTATTTTATTTAATTTTTTGCCTGTTGTCAGTGATTTGCTCCAGTCAGCTGAGCTAAACTTCCTGTCACGTCAGCACCGTAAGTGGTGCTAAACCCTGCTTCCTGACTACATTACCCATCAGCCCCTGCATGTCACATGGACTAGTCAGGTGTGTCTAGAATCACACACACCTGCGCCTTGTTTGAGCACCATTTAGCACACAATTTAAGTTTGGGTTGCATTTGTGTCAAGATTTTGTTGAAATTGTGTTTCGTAGGGTTTGTGGAAGTGTGTTAGACTTAGATTTGTGATCGCCATTATATGATAGGAAGCCAGGAAGTTTGAGTATAATTTGAGAATGAAAAATTTCTTTTTCCAGCAGCTGTGTTTTTTTTTTTTTTTCTTTCTTCAAATTGTTTCTGGGGCATAATGCCAGGGTTCATATTAAAAAAAAAAAAAAAAAACTTCTAGCATTCGGCGGTAATATCTGATTACTGCTTCATCATTCCTTGGAATGGATGAAAACACAGAATTTGTTCAGATTTAAATTTAATGGGACTTCATCCATTCTCAATTAATAACACCTTATCATTGTTGATGGATAAAATTATTAGTGTGGCCTTTTTATTTGATTATCCTAACTCGTATAACATTGTACTTGTGCTTTTGTGTGACAACTGAAACAAGCTCTGATCTGTTTCTCTTAACTTCCCTTTCCAAAGAGGAGCATTCTGTTACCACAGTCACAACACTCTTTCATTCCCACCGACTGACAAGGACAACTTAACATTGTTTTTCTCTTTCTGCCCTATAGGTATCCTGTTAGCTGAGAAGGGCTACTTCTATATACTCCCACGAATTATCATGTCGTTCCTTAACAATTGTTGGATTCTCAGGAAGCTGAGGCCTTTCTGTAATTCCCCTTTTTTTTTTTAAGCTCCTCATTCTCGGTGCTTGATTGAGTACTCTGTATGCGGGACGTGCTCCTCGTCATTGCATGGCCTTAAAAGGTGATCATTTCATAATAAACCTTACTTGATTTTTCTAACACGTATAACCTTGTAGCTGTAAAACGAGCTCTGATCTGTTTCTGTTAACTGACCTTTCAAATGAGGAGCATGCTGTTAGCATAGTCACAACACTGTTTGATTCCCACCGACTGCCAAGGACAACGGATCTTCATTTTTCTCTTTCTGTATCCTTTTTCTCACACATTCACTCACTAATCTTCTAGTACATTTGGTTACATTTGTCATTTGGCAGATGCCCTTATCCAGAGCGACTTACATTTATACAACTGAGCAGATGAGGGTTAAGGGCCATGCTCAAGGGCCCAGCAGTGGAAGGGCTGGGATTTGAACTCAACCTTCCGATTAATAGTCCAGTAGAGCAATTGTGAACAAACATGGTAAGCACTTTACTGAACTGATCAATAACTCATAGCTGGCTATGCAGCGGTCGAGCAGGAATGAAGGAGTAATACTATTCGCATACTTTATTACCTTATTATTTGCATCTGCTCATTTGGATGACAGTCACCCAAAGTGATTTACACTTGCCCATTTCTTACATGACATATGTGAAGCTGTGTATATTTTATGGTAAACATCATATTGCTTCTAGTCTTTAATTAAACTGATTATTATTGTTAATCAGTTTTGGTTCATCATTACTGGTTGAAATTAAAACTAAAATAGCTATTTTAAGACCTTATTTCCATCAAAATTCCACCCTGGGGGTAAAGGTGAAGGTTATTTAGGAATAATTATGGTTTTCCTGTATAATGTGAATGCACTAACTTTTATTTATATACATCAAATTATATATATAATTTATAAAATCAAATTGTTGACTGAGTGAATTGTTCCATGCCTGTATGTGTGTATGTATATATATACAGGCATGTAACAATTCACTCGGTCAACAATTTGATTTGATTCATGATATTGGTTTCACATTTCGATTTTACTGCGATATTTATGACAAACAAAACAGGAAATTAAGAATTTTATCTATTATCATATTTAGTATTTATTTATTACAGGGCAGCATGGTGGTGCGGTGGTTAGCACTGTCGCCGCACAGCAAGAAGGTCCTGGGTTCGATCCCCGGGTCACCCAGGGTGCCTTTCTGTGTGGAGTTTGCATGTTCTCCCTG
>JAQQZR010000009.1:2096250-2121720 GCA_030068235.1 Notoglanidium macrostoma | reverse complement strand
GCATCCAGACGCCAAACTGGAGAATGAGGTGGTGGAACCCAGTAACGCCATGCTTAACAAATACAGGAGTAAGAATGAACACAATCTTGTTCTTGATTGGTTTCTACCTTCAAGCTGTTTGTGTCAAATAGAGTGTAAGCTATAGGCAATGTGATCTGTTAACAAGACTCTTTCAAGCATAAAATGAGTAAAAAATGGTGAGCACTAGGCTGTATCAGCTTACATTTAGTTTATTGTAATATTATAATAGGAATTCGTAGCTAAATTTGACTATATTCAAAGTATTTTTGCAGTGTTAAAGTAGGAATTGTGCTGCTAGCTGATTGAAACCACATTGCACAATGTTTAACTCAGATTCTCACTACTGGAACCATCTCATATACAGTGGGTATAAAAAGTCTGTTGAAATGGCAGGTTTTTATGAAGCAAAAAGACGGACCTAAGATAACTCATGTCAGAACTTTTTCCACCCTCAATGTGAAATTATGACATGTGAAAAATACTCAAAGATTTTAGGGAAAAATAAAAACGTTGCCTGGTTCCATAAGTATGCATCCCCCTAAATGAATACTTTGTTGAAACGCCTTCTGATTATATCGCCACTCAGTCCTTTTGGGAAAGACTTTATCAGCATGTCACATCTTGACCTAGCAACATTCTTCCAATTTTTCTTCCAAAAACATTCTAGAGCCACCAAATTGTGAGGTCATTTCCTGTGCACAGCCTGCCTCAGGTCAACCCACAGACTTTTAGTTGGCGTCAGGTCTGGGCTCTGCCTTTTCGAAAACATCATGACTTTGCATCATTGTTGTGCTGAAAGGTATTTGTAGCTATCGGCCTTGGATGTTTTTGTCAGAAAGGGCTTGTGTATAACCGCCTTAACCCTTAGCCAAGACATCTAAAGAATACAAGAGAGTAATGATGACTTGTCAGATGTTCCTGCAGCTCCTTAAATGTTGCTGCAGGGCTCCTGGCAGCCTCTCAGGTAAGATTGTGTCTTGTTCTTTTGTAACATCTTGTTCTTGCTGATCATGAAAATGTTTGCCCTTCATTTTCTTCACTTGTTGATGACCTTCACCGTGTTCCTTGGTACAGGCAATGTCTCAAATTCTTTTATACCCTCTCCTGATTGTTACCTTTCAACCAGTGAGATATCATACAGGCTGTGGAAGCTCATAGAGGACTGTGGCTTGATGAAAATGGCTTTGACACAAATGAAACCAAGAAAATGTAAAGAAAAGCCTTCAAAAACAGCTGGTTACATAATAAGTTTATTGATGACAGCTGTGTGATGATTACTTTTGAAACTGAGATTGAATGTGATTGGTTCATTCTGAACACAGGTACATCTCCAGTTATAAAAAAAAAAGTGTGCACATTTTATGCAACCTGGATATTGTATTTTTCATTATTTTTCCCTAAAATGCTTCTGATTGTTTTTCACTTAATTTTTTATATATTGTAATATCAGATTGAGGGTGGAAAGATTTCTGAGATGATTTATCTTAATGAAATTTTTCTACTTTACAAAAAGCTGCTATTTTAACAGGGGGGTGTAGACATTTTATATCCACTGTACATAGGTTAGGTTTCAAGTTTGTGTTATATTAAGGTGCATATTTTACAGTGTGTTAGGGTGTAGGGTTTGGATTAAGGATTAATACTAGGTGTAGGGTATATAGTAGGAAGGAGGGGTATATATTAGACTTGGGTTGGAGTGATGTTAGAGGATCTCACAATAATGAATGAAAATGCTTTAAAATTGCTTTAGCTCCCAAGCCTAACTTATTTCAGTGTTTCAGAATGCACTGATGCGGAAACATTTTCTTCTAGCTGCATTATCGAAGACATCATGCCTAGATCACACCACCTTCAGATGGATAAAATGACCGCAGAGGAGTTCGAGAACGAGTGGAAACTCTAAGAAAAAGCTGCATTTCATTAACATGGTTCAGGTTCGTACTTGCATGTCTGAGTATTCCTTACTGTATTTTTCTTTCCGTTCATAATCAATTTTATGTAACGTTAGAAATCTGGTTCAAGAGACGGATGGCTTTTCCTTCTTCTGCATCATCTAGAAAGATGCTAGCCAATCACAGAGATATAATATTTATTATATTGTTTAATACTAGCCACATGAGAATATGATTAGATTTCTGTTCAGGTCAGTTTGATCCATTTTGGGGCTCTGTGTTCCACGTGATGCCACAGCTGTTTGGGGCTGGTGGTCCAAGAGAGCACAAGAATCCTTCCAAAAGGAGGGGATATGATGGCTTTTCTTTCTTCCCTGTCGATCACAATGGCGCTAGTACTCATGGTTGTTAGCTCATGTGCATGGAATAGAGCAGAGCGTACACACCTCCTATGATGTGGCATGAGCAGCAGTTTGAAAATACGCCGCGTGCTTAATCACAGGAAAGGCTTTTTTGGCTCATCAGTCATTTTTAATATGGAGATAAAAAAAAGAGATATAAAAGCTCTGGGATGATGATTAAAAGCACTAAAGCAGTGGACAGTAATTGCTAAGCCACGAACAGAAGAACATCAAGATTGGCTTGAAATACTGTTTCTCACAGATGTTGTACTATGTGGAGGCCATGATTTCCTTCTACAGGAGTTTACTTCACGAAGATGGCAAAATCCTCATCATTCTAGTCTCAGGTAAGCATATGCTGATTTACTTTAATCTGAGGCATTACAACGTGAGAGCTTTGCTAATGCACAATGTCCTCCGCAGATGCAAGTGCATGGGGCAGGCTAGCGGAAGCCTTCAAAGATCAGCTGTACAAGGACGGAATGAATCTGAATATTACAATCGGAGAAGTCAAGAGCGTTCTGGATTCCAAAAAAATCCGCTACCAAAACTACAAGCTCCAGTCCCTGTTAGACATCACTGAGTGTTTCACACCTCGAGAAAAAGGAGAGCAGCTACTGGACCTCCTGACTGAGATGATCGAGTTCAGTAAGACCACTCCTCCAGAGCTGAAGGATGGAGTGCTGGAGTTCCTTAAACGTCCAGAAAACAGACATGAAGTAAATGGCAGGATCCTGTTCGATTGCAGCACGGAGGCCTTGCTGATCGTCGCCTAGCTCCAGAAATTACAGGTACACTGTGCACAGAAGCACTCGTCAAACATCTTGTAAAATGACGAGGAATTAGAAATTAATTCATAGTTGTAGTTAATAATTTATATGTCAGACTGACTAATTAGCTTTATCTTCATATTCATTAAACAACAAAAACCTGTTATTTGTACCGTGGTATATAAAGTTGGAATGAATGAATGGCTATCCTACTGATTTTATCGTAAGTCACTGTAGCATAATAGTTCTCACACCTTGTGCCGTTAATGCTCTTACCAGGATACAACATATTTGTGCCGTTTGTTAGAAATAAAGTTTGGTGTCAACTTCTTAAATCAGCTTCTACCTTACTCTTTGTTATCCATTTATAATCAACCACTCAACTTCAATCATTTAACTACTTGCTTATAAATTAAGGATTTCTAATACGATTCCTAAAAGAAGAAAATCTTGAATGTTAATCTATCCCTTCAATTAACGTTCTCTCGCCAGTTTCTATTGTTTTGGATTTTGGACATGCTCACTGTCTTTCACATTCACACAATGTAGTAAAGTGATGTAATTCAGTGCATGGTTATTTATTCAGCACACTCTTTTATGCAAAGTGCAGTAAAATCCAACCCACAGAGTACAGAGCTGAGCCGCTCAGAATGATGTCTCAAATGTGTCTCTCTAGCTGTGAACCCACAACATCCCAGTCACTAGTGTATAAGTAACACTACAGATGCATTAAATAAAGAGTGTTTGTCTGAGCAGAGATGATACTCGGGAACTGATGCAGCTCAGAAGGTTCACATTGGCAGGGTTCGAGTATCGATTTGTGTTTGGTGTGTTGATCAGTCGTTCTTATCGTCCACTCGTCCCATCTTTGTGCGCATATTGCGCATCAAGAAGAACCAAACGGTGGTCAGGGCGCAGGCCACCTCCGCTACCCAGAAGGCCGTGTCCCAGCTGTAGCGTTTGGCGATGGTGCTGAACGGCAGGCCAGCAAGAAACGCACCGACTGACACCCAGACACAGAGAGAGAGAGAGAGAGAGAGAGAGAGAGAATTTATAGAACACTTTGCAACAAGCATACCAAATTACATATTCAGATTACATAGATAGTAGTCTTCCTGCACACACTCCGGACATCCATACTGTGTGTTGTTGTTTTTTTTTTTTTTTGTTTTTTTTTAATACTACTAACTGATCTGATGTCCGGATGCTATATTCACTATTTTAAATGTAAACCCTAAGACTATATTTCTATAAAATCTAGCTGTAGGTTAACTGGACATAAGACGTACCGTTTGCCATGAGCGCTACGATGGCATGTGATGTCCCGCAGAAGTTTGAGGGAGCGCTCTCACTAGCGATCACCCCAAACAGCGCGATCGGGCCGTACGACGAGAATCCAAAGGCAGCACCGAGTGTTAATATCCAGAGCTAGATGGAAGGAAAGACAAGAATTTACTCTCTTTAAAAAGAAGCATGGCTGCTACGGCTGTCAGTATTACTGAAGGAGGACAGGAGGCGTGGCCTCTGTGTGTCAATCCTAGTAAAGGAGGCGTGGCCTCTCGAACAGCACCACATTAGGTCATAACCAAACCACATCATACTGAATCAATTGCTTCAGTAAGTAAATCTGTACCTCTTTCTCAGACAGGCCAGTAAGGACAGAGACTGGATGAAGAACAATAACCCAGAATGGAGCTTCCTAAAGGAACCATTCAGGAAATGTGTGATTAATTAACATACAAAGAAACGTACAAGTCATAAACATATGAAAGTGCTACATCTATACTTGTTAAATATTTATTACCATTTAAAAAAAAAAAAAAAAACAGAAAAGAAGAAAAGCACAGTTCAAGGACACAGAGAAAGAAAAAGAGAATGCTTTATACATACTAGTAATGACATAAAATTGAGTTACTTTAAATGTTCCTAAAGGTTTTCAATACAAAATAAAATAACATGCAATACAGACGGCATACTTCTGGGACATCCGGAGTGATGGTGACTCGGAAGAGATACATGGACACGGCCATGCCCGCCATCATGGTTAAGAGGAGTGTGTGCCGAGGGTTGCCATGTGTACCCAGTCCTTGCTGTTTATACCGCAACGAGACATTTTGTGATTAGTTTATGCTGTTAAGCCATTACAGAGACCTTACCTGCAGTACAAAGATAATACACACACACACACCCGGGCAACGGCTCTGTCAGAGATGAAGCCTGCTGCGATGCTTCCAGCGAAACCACCAACCTCCAGGGCACTCATGTATGAACTGCCTACGAAAAGAAGCAAGGGAATGATGCATCTGATTACAGCTAATCAAATTCCACAGTTTACCACTAAGCGTCAGGAATTAAAAAGTCTGTGACCAAAACTAGCCAAAATATTATCGTTATGCATTTTTTTTAAAACAAGCCTTCTAAGTGAATAGTTAATGTTGGATTACATTTGTAAAATACTTTCAAACTGTTTGTGGAACTGCCTGTTTTTGGCTGAAAGTTACCCATCATGGCCGTCTGGCCTTTCTCTTGCATGAGAAACAGCTGCCCCCAGTCGGTGCACGCGATCTTCACCCCGAACACCACCAGGTAACCGAAGGACAAAACCCACAGGTATGGAGAGAGCAGGAACTCTTTTAAAGTGCTCTCATCATTCAGGGCTTCAGAGAGAGGAAAGACAGAGTGTTGGTTAAGACAGGAATCAAACTTGTATGCTGCTTTACAGGTGGCAAAAATCTTTGACCAGTGAATTTTATCAAGGCTGTGAATGTTAATTTGTAAGCAAACTCAATCCTAATTGCAGTTCCTGCTTACTTACTGCTTGCTTTTTCAAGTGAATTAGAGTGATTAGATTAATATGTAATAAAAAAAAAGTATCTTTTTGACCACAACACAGTACAGTAACGCAGGATTTTGAAAGCAATAGACATTTTAGTCTACTGCCTATTGCTTTTACGTTGTGTTCAGGCAAAGTAGGAAAGGTCGTCGTACAGGACGAATTATGAATCGATGAGTCAGATAAATTGGAGAATCAGATAAATTGGAGAATCAGAAAAAACAGCCACAATAACTATAATTTTCTAGAGTTAAAGCAGTTGGAAACTCGTGTTTATCTGCCTTACTCAAGGATTCTTTTCAATTGTTTCTGGATGACAGACAGAACAGCAAATATGTATTTTCTTTGAGATCTGATAAATAAATAAAAAGCATCTTTAAGCACTGCAACCCATTTCCGAAAGTATGGTATGTACTACAACAAGGTTTATTTTTGTTACTCTTTTTGAAAAAAATTCTGATTACTGAAATGATCAAAGTTGCCAAGCTTGAAAAAAAGAGAAATTTTAGATTTTGAAGTCTTCATTTTTGGGGGCCTTTTTATATATAAGAAAACTTTTAGCTGGATTGCATTATGCAGCAGGTTGGGAAGGTAATGTGTGAGAATGTTGGTTGTCGAGGAGAACAGTACTATCGAACCCTTACTTCCTTTTCTGCCTTTGCCCTTCTTGGTGCCAGGCTGGATGCTGGGCAGGCCCACGTCTCTGGGCTCGTTCTTCACCAGCAGGAGGCAGATGAAAGCGAAGGCCATACAGACCACACCAGAGGCGCATATGATGCTCCTCCAGCTATAGTACACAGCCAGCAACGTGGTGATGATGGGACCCAAACTTCCAGCAAGGTTCATGCTGCAGCACAGAACAGCCCACCACGTGCCAAACTGGGACGGCTCGAACCACTGTGGTGGGATGACGGGGGAAATATTACACAGTCACTATGTGCATGTACATATATTTCTCTGTAGTGAAATCCAGATAAGGTTACTACTAAACCAGTGGTTTGAACTTTAACTGTGTCAGCAAAATCTCTGTGGAGATCCTAATATGGGTGCCCACATTTCTCAGCTTTCTGTGTCTGTGTGTACACCATTCGTTGTAACATAATCCATTCCAAAAGCCTATTTATACTCAGCCCTTGCATACATACAGTGATTTGCATGTGTATTTGTATCCTTGATCTTTAAATGTATGTATGTATATATATATGTATATATATATATATATATATATATATATGTATATACACACACACACATATTGTGAATCTAGACAAAATAGCCCATCATATTGAAAGAGGGGATCAATACTGTCTATATGCAAAATTTTTTACAAATTTAAAAATTAATTGTGACTGTATAGGTATGTGACACCTGATCTGCACATGTTCAACTAAAGCTGTGGTGCTGTTGACTCTGAAGAACAGGTGCATGCTGACCTAGTGTAATGGCAAACGTCCAAGGATAAAATCTAATTATGTCAAAATGTCTTGAAACGTGAGCTGGGAAATAACACACTGAACAAGATCTGGCAGCTCACCACATGCACTTAGTAAGCGCCTCACCTTGCGCAGCACTTTACCGCACGGCGGCCAGCCAAATCCCTGGCCGAGGCCATTCACAAACCAGAGCAAGGTGAATGCTGTGATGGTGGAGGACTGAGAGAAGAGCACGTTGATGGCCCCGACTATGAGCAGGCCAGAGGAGAAGAGCCAGCGGGCGCTGATCTGATCGGACAGCACTCCGCTGATGAATTTGCTGATTGCGTATGCCAGAGTCTGACTGCTCGTGATCAGACCTAAGACAGAGGCATGGCACTATTCATTAAGGATTAATCAAACAATCATTCAAAAACAATTTCTGTGTCTACTCTTCAGTAAACCTACATAAACAACTTTGGTGCCAAACAACAGTGAGTGCATATTCACAAAATGTAATTCAAAGAGGAACAAAACTTTTCTGAACACAAATTGATTTACAAATTTGGGAGGAATCCACAGCTATAAACTACAGCAATGGAGACTCACCGAGTTCCTCCTTATCTAGGTCGATCTCCTCCATAACTGATGGCATCAAAAAGGAGAACGTCTTCCGGTTGAAGTAGTACAGCAAGTACCCCAAAAACATTGACGTGAAAATGACCGTGCGGTAATAGCCGTAACCGGAAGCCCCCATGATTCCGACCACAGAGATGAGGGATGTTTTGAGAGAAAAGAAATCCTGCAGAAACCTAAGAGACGTTAAGGTGAGAAGAAGAAGAAGTTTTCAGTGTATGCGTCTGCCAAGAGTCATCTCAGCTCCACACAGAGAAGCAGGACAGATGCTATCCAAATGCTGGTAGACCCAGAGATTGTAGAAGAATCAGAGGTTCCTTCAGCTTCTTTTGGTCTTCTTAAACAAATCTGAACTCCTCATGCTCAGCACAGGTGGCTCATCTCTCTCCCAAACATCTGGAGCAAGCAACATAGAAATAAAAAAGTTATCAAAGCATCATGTAAACTAGTTCTGCAATAACACACCTAAATCTCAGTCACTAAGTGAGACCTGGGTTGTGCTGTCCGGAGTTAAATTAGCATAGCAACCTTAAGTCCAGCTGATAATCATATGAATTCAAATTGTCCTTGCTGCTATGTCAAAAACGAGGTAGATTTTTACTGGTGCTCAAACATGCCACCATCTGCACATGCATATCTCTCATTGGTGGTTCGAGTTACACTTTGCACGTTTGACTCTTTAGATGAATCAAACTCTGCTACTGGATTCATCTGATTCACCTCTCAAAGCAGGCATTTAGAAATATCTTCAAAATGACATGCTACTTTTACAAAACTCATGAAAGTATTGAAGGCACACTACATGAATATTTCCAGTTTGCCAAAGACAGAAGAAAGACCACTGATAAATAAATATGATACATATTGAGTTTTAAAGGTTTATACAGTTAATACCTTCTTCCAATTGCAAATTACTGCAAAAACACCCACACCACTCTGTACTGTGTAGATTTATGCAAAACACATCCATGAAAACTTAAAAAAAATATTTTTTTTCAATGATTGCCAATTTCTTCATACAATGTCCTTCTCGCCAATTACATTTCTTGCCAACGAACAAAGTAAACCTAGGGCAAAACATTTACAACAGTAATATACAAGCCAACTTGTATAAAAAGTCAGTGAATGAGAACAAAGTGGGAAATGCCTATAAAATTATTCAAATATTTATAGTAAAAATAAAAAAAGTAGCAAAATTGCCAAGGTTGAGACTTCTTCTTGCTTGGGAATCGAATCGTCCAAACAGCTCGCCAAAGCGAGTCGTTCAAAAGAGTCGATTCGTTCATCAGTCAGCCAGTCAGCGGCATTAACTAACGTTATTCTTCGCAAATTACAGGTTACATTTTAGAGTTTTATATTTATCGAAACGGTTCAGTGAATCGTTAGAGGACATGCAAAACCGCTGTCATAATTGATTCAGTGAATCGTTAGAGGACGTGCAAACCGCTACGACACACGCATAACATTTTCATACACACGGTTTTTCATAGACGTTTTAAATGTATAATGTCTTTTTTTTTTTTTTTTAAAGAAAGAAAATGTACCTCCATCTGCTCGGCCACGATAGCTCAAAACCGCTTGCTCTGTCAGAGGAACTCCCGCCTTAAATCCCTGATCTGAACTCTAATTGGCTGCCGAGCTGTCAATCATCGCGCGTGCTGCGGTATGGTGCGTCACGCGCGCATGCAGCACGCTCTTGTTTTCCTCCCTAAGAAAGATCCTTTTACTGTATGAAGCAGATCTGAAGGCTTAAACTGTGATTGCACTTCAATTGCAAATCACACACGCATAGATATCTGTGTTAGTGCAGGGTTAAGATTAAAATAGAGCTCTGTCTATATTTCCATTTGGCTGGTGCGTTTGAATTTCAACTCCCAGGGTTTATTTTAGTCTTGCTCCAGTTCTCTGCAGGGAACTTGGCATTAAAGAGGAAGGTCAAGGCAGCACTGCCTTTGGGCCAGGGTTCGGATTGCAGAATCGCACCACAGAGAAAGGCTGTAGTGAGGGATGGGTGAAGCCGGAATAAATGACTTATACAGATCATAAATATCGTACAGATTAAACACATGAATGAGACTGCACGACCAGGTGTTTAAACATAACACACTTGTGACTTGATTGTGATTGAGTGACTTAAATTTGTAAAAGAATGATTCTGCAGTCAGACCACAAAATAGTATTTCTGTTTGTTTATAAATTGTAAAATGATCATTAGATCAGTGTATGTCTAGACAAGGGTGACACCCACCTCAGTAGGTCTCAAGTCTGCATCCAGGTCACACACATACACATACACATACACAGGCTTTGGCATGTCTAATGTTATCCCATTTTTATTGTGACAACCTGACCATGGGGTGCTGCATCAGTGCAACTGACTGCACAAGACTCTGGGAGAGTGTGTGTATACACATTAAGTGTGTATTTCTTTGTAAGTGTGTGTCTGTATGAGAGAAAGGTGATGTGATGTGTGAGAGAGAGAGAGAGAGAGAGAGAGAGAGAAGAGGGAGGCACTGTGCATGCTCAGTGAGTGTGCGTGCTGGTTATAAAGCAGATTTGCAAGATGGCTGTGTGTCAGTGTGCTTTGCAGGCCTGCACTCTGTTGGATGAATCTGAGGGTGTAACATTAATCAACGAGCCTTCAAAGGATGCAGTAAACTGGCCTGGTTTTGCCTCCTAAAGCAGCCGAATGGGGACGAGCAGAAAGTCAGAACTGGGCTAAATCACCTCAGAGGAGCCTTGCAGGTAAAAAAATTTATTTTTAATATAATCTTATTGCTGTGATGGCTTTTTAAACATGCACTCTGACTAATCTGTCTCTCTGCATGCACAATTCCTAGCCTGTAAGTTTTTTTTTTTCTGGAGACGTTAAATACGAAAACAAAACAATGTAGAGTAAGATTCACTAATAAATATGAACATGCACATCGATTTGTGGACTTAGACAATGGGTTTGGATGGATCTTTGAGCAGAATTGCGACACAAGCACGTGGGTGTAAACATGCCAGAAATCTTTATATCAGCCCACCACCGGGCTCTCGCATCAGTCACGGTTACATAAGCAGAGAGACAGAGAAAGAGGGACAGAGAGTAGAGAGAGAGAGAGAGATACAGATAGAGAGAGAGAGTTGTCTGTCACCTTGATGTCTGCTTCCATATTCGGTCCCTCAGTTGCCATAGCAACAGCCATTAGTCATCATTTCATTCGGAAAACCGTTTGAGTTTGAGCTGTTTTTAGAATAGAATTAAATCCCCCTTTTTTCCTACAGATCTGTTATTTCTCCTCATAAAGGCAGATGTAAAAAAAAAAGTTTACTGGAGTACATCAAGTTTCCAGAGGAACAGGACTTAGAGATGAACTCGGCAAGAACATTGCGTGCAAAGATGGTGGTATTTATTTGACGGATCTGTATTTGGGGTCAGATTGAGAAAAAAGACTTTAATCATATAGTACACAAGAGAGGGACGGAGAAAAGGCTGTGAGAGTGAGGCACTAATTTGTGCTTTGAACTTATGTGAACCTCATATTTCTTGCTATGGTGTACTTGTCATAATGATGATAAGGCTGGGGAGAAATTCCAGGTCTTCGTAGCACATGGCTCCTTTTTAAAAGACATCTTGCTTTTAGGCCTGAAGTAGACATACTAAGGGTTCTGGTTTGAACCAGTTATTCTTTGTCTTTTGGGTCATTCTCTTGCTTATGTGTGAGTGATCATGAATATTCAATACAGTGTAATCAATAATATGTGATAATGTATCTTAGCAATGATTTTGCTTTATTTAATCCAAAATTTTTTACATTTTAATTACATTAATTATGTATAATTACATGTAACCACAAAGAAAGAATTCTCTGTATAAAATTTGCTGTGTGCTTCTCTTTTGGACTTGGCAGTCGTATAAGACAACTCTGACTTAAAGTTATTTATTTGATAAAAGTTCCATTAGTTCCATTAAAAGCCTTTCACATGGCAAGTGGCTGTCTGCTCAGTGTGTGAATAAATAATATATATTTTTTATCTATATCTGAAAGAGCTGGGATTGCAGCACAGGGTCATTTGTGTTGTAGTTATTATTTTTTTGGAAGTGGGGTAGTTGTTGTTACTGGGACACTTTGCATATGACCTTCATTTGCAACACTCTATGTATAACTGTGTGTGTGTGCGGTTGGGACCTCCTGCATCTTCATTGCTGCAATGAATAGAGAAAGCTCCCAAGTGCACTTTGTATACTGATGTAGTCCTTCACATCTTATCCACTGAAACCTTCATGAATATTCACGTTACAGCACTCGTCCAGAAGACCCCGCTTTCTCCTGGCCACGTGATACGCAAGACAAAAACGCACTCTCATATTTTCAAACACTTGACTGAGGAGATCTTGAGCCGGTTAGGCTGTATTTTCTTCTCTTTGTTCCGCTTTGCCAGTTTCCATCAGCGTCCACAATTGGTGCCTTTGTTACTTGGATGAGAGGGGACATTCTTCCAGAAGGATGATTTTTCTCGTCTCCGCAGGCCCTGGCACTGCACACGTCTGCCCCCGCACCGGCCTCAGTGCCAGGCTGGAGTCCCTCTCAAGCTGACAGACGCATAAAAGCACCGCAAAGGGATAGGACGTGCGCATGGTTCGTGAGTATGGCTGATTTTTTACATTTAGACATTACTTAGCTAGATACCGACACAAAAGTCATTATCAGACTGGATTTTCAGTTATTCATTCAATTATTCATCTTAAATAAATGCTTCATCCTGGTCAGGGTTGCAGTGGATCCGGAGCCTATCCCAGGCAGGAATACACCCTGGATGAAATGCCAGTCCATCAAAGGGCACCACACACATACACAATCATACCTAGGGGCAATTAAGTGGTAGGTAGGAGGGAGCTGGACAACCCAGAGGTAACCCAAATGGATAAGTAGAACATGGAAAACTTGGTACAGACAGAAACGCAGTCTCAAGATCAAACCAGGAACCCCCAGAGCTGTGAGGTGGCAATGATACCTCCTACACTGGTTTTCTCATCTGTTACTCTTCCGTTGTGTGTTACAGATCCTTGGTACAATGGAAATGCTCAACTGCTTACTCCAGCATTTCCTCCTGAACACGTGTGAGTTGTTCAAATTCATATACCTTTGAATTTCATTTTGTCATGTTATCATTCAGTAGGATCCACAGATGGTGAAGTTGGATAACGCCTTAAATGTGTCTCAAGTCTGTTTTCTCTTTCAATGATGTTTTCTTTGACAGTTGGTTCATGTGCAACATAAGTTAGAGTATTATAAGGGGGTCAAACACTTATTTTTCTTCACTAAACCTGAATAACTTGAGAACCATTGTTCCTAAAGACAAAATTCTTTTTCCTTAGCTTCGTGAGACTAAATTTGAAATTTGGACTATTTAGCTCCACCCACTTCAATTTTGAGCTTAATGATCTAAATTGCAAATGATTCCATTTTCATGGAGAGAAACAAGTGCTTGGGTCCTAATAATAGTCTAAACTATGTAGCACATGATCACTTTGTCCTACAGATAAAATTCATTTTCCCTCTGACTCCTGATATATGGACCATTTAGCTCCGCCAACTTTGATTTTGAGCTAAATTGTTCAATTTGTAAATTTGTTCTCACTGAGCTAAAGAACCAGCAGAAAAATAAATTCTTGGCCTCCTGATAATACTCTTACCTGTGTTACATATGAACACTTAGAACTCCTAGAGACAAACTCTGTCTTTCCCTTGGCTTAGTGAGAACAAATTTGCAATTCGCACCTTTTAGCTGCCCTCGCTTCAGTTCAGAGCTAATTTGCATAATAATATTTGAACCCGCTTTTGCAAATTAGTTCTTGGATTTTTGGTCTGTCCTTACAGAACCGGTGTCAAGTTACCGAGTGAAGTCAGTGTCTCAATAATTATCAAAAGGATTTTGAGATTTTTAAATGGCTGCCACAGGCCAATCATTTCTGGTGGGGTGGAGCTTAATTTACTTAAACAGCTGTAACTTCTGTTAGCTTGAATAGATTATTGTGATTCTTGGTCAAAATTGTGAGGATGTCTGCAAATATGGGGCGTGGACATCTAATGGGGTGGAGATAATTTCAATTAAGCATTTCTCAGAAATTGAACTGAAATTGGGTGTACTGCATCTTTTTGCTAATCTATGAGTGGCTTTTTAAAGATGATTGGTCTGTTTAAAAATGTCACCACTGAGCTACGTTTCCAAAACCAGAAACAGTATGTTAATTACTTATGTAGAACTAAAAAGAAGTGGTCACTGGGATCGTGCTTTGGAATGCTTGGACCCCACTGATTGCTTCTTGCAGTTATACCATTTTTATAATGTATTATTGTATGCAATTCACACTCTTATACACCAGTGCATTTTGCATTTATTAGAATTATCTACTGTATGCTTGTGACTGCTTAATCTTTCAGAAACAGGTAAGACAGTTAAAAAACTTTTGTCTCTCTCCGTCTAGAATGACCATATGATGACCATATGTCCCTCATCGTTACCTGATGGCATGACGTAGAGCAGGATTTGGACATGCCGAGGAGACGAGACGTCCTTGCGCTAGTGCTGATTGTGCTGCCATGGACTTTACTCATCAGCATGTGGCATCAGGGTCCTGTCACACCACAGCCCATCGCAAACAAGAGTAAACAAAGATTCAAATATCTCTCTCCAAATTGCTTTGAGTTATATGCTTCGCAACATTAAATGTATATATAAATGGATAAAACGAGTGCGCCATTCATTATTAAGCTAAAAAATTATAATCATTGGAAAACTTCTGTAGTATAAGAGGAATAAAACACTCTGGGATGTGTTGTCATTGGAAAATAACGGTAGTAACAGCAAGTCCGCTTCATCACACAACCCCGTTGTTGATTATTTTCCAGTAACAGCATGCCCTCTTGTGTTTTATTCCTTACTTTTTGAATATCCTGGTGGTATAGCATGGTACCAATAATCAGCAAATGTTTTCCACTTTGGTATTCCACTGCTGATCATTTTTGTATTTCTGATTTAATTATTACTCCTCTCACAGATGGTAGGCACGATGTCCTCAACGTACGAAGAAATCACCTCGAAGAAAAATGCATCAGTGACATCAGTGCCCTCCGTGAACGTGCGTTCGGGCATCCTCCACCGTGGTCCAACCTGCTGCCCACCATCCACATCATCACACCCACCTACACACGAGCCGTGCAGAAAGCCGAGCTCACGCGCCTCACCAACACGCTCCTGCACGTCCCTAACCTGCACTGGATTGTAGTGGAAGATTCTCCACGGAGGACGCCACTCGTCTCCAGACTTCTGAGGAGCTCCGGGCTCAATCACACTCACCTGAATGTGGAGACGCCGCGCGCTCACAAGATGCGCAGGGAGGCGAGGGGCAGCCGTGTACCACGTGGAACAGTGCAGAGGAACCTCGGGCTGCGCTGGCTCAGAGAAAACCTTGGCCATAGAGCCAGGCATCAGGGGGTCGTGTATTTTGCTGACGATGACAACACATACAGCCTGGAACTGTTTGAAGAGGTGAGGAGAACAGAAATCTGTTATAATTCTACGATAAGCTAGCTGGAGGAAAATATTTTTGAGCCAAACTACAGAATTGCTGAAATACAGATATCTGAAATTGAAATTGAAATCGAACATTGGGTTAGAAGTATCAACAATATTAACCTGTAGCTTAATATTATAGGCACCCTTCATGAAAACAAGTAAAAAACGAACGAGGACAGAAACAAGTTCTAATTTCTTGCAAATTATTCCAGATGTTAAAATGTTTTCTTCTTGCCATTGCTGTGATTGATGGTATTTTTCTTATCTGTCGATTGCTTAAGTTTGTATCCATTACCTTTTATACCTATTATTGACAATAATGTATGCCTTTTGTGTTGAATGAGCTTTGGTTTTTCCCATGATAATGAATGACAAAGCCATTTTACACATGCGCTACCCGGGGAAACAGTTCCTGGGGGCTGAGAGCAACTTTTTATGAGATTAGAGATTTAGAACAAAGGTAAATGTTTTTCCGGATAATATTGTCTATTTTATCCGAAACACTCTGCTTATTTATTTTTTAATTATCCTGATCACCTTTTTCCCACCGTGCTCTAGATGCGTTTGACCCAGAAGGTCTCCGTCTGGCCTGTCGCCTTCGTAGGCGGCCTACGTTACGAATCACCTAAAATCAACACCCTGGGGAAAGTGTATGGCTGGAGCACGGTGTTCGACCCTCGCCGGCCGTTCGCGATCGACATGGCAGGATTCGCCGTCAACCTCCGGCTCATCCTCAGCAAACCTCAGGCCTATTTTAAGCTGAACGGAGTTAAAGGAGGATACCAGGAGAGCAGTTTGCTGGGGGAGCTGGTCACTCTCAGCGAGCTAGAGCCCAAGGCTGACAACTGTACCAAGGTGAATTCATTAGAATCATTTCTGTTTTGATTATGTAAAATGCGTATAGAATTCTGAGATGATCTCTACCACTACTACTACTACTACTACAACACTGTGAACACTTGCTGCCATTTTGGCAAAATGAAAGCTGTGAAACATGTTATTGATTCTTAGGCATGTGGATATTCTGCACAATTTGACCACTATGGACTTCTCCAAGTTTTTTAATCTATTAGATTAAATAACATTAGCAGTTTGCAATAGCCAAACAGTTGGATGATATTCTGGCTGATATTTTTGATTATGTCTTTTCTGCAAAAAAAAAAAAGGTTTATGGGGCATAGTGATGCACACTAAGGTTACTAAGGTTCATACACACAGTGGTACTTGAAAGTTTCTGAACGCTTCTCTGTATTTCTGTGTAAATATGACTTAAAACATCATCAGATTTTCACACAAGTCTTAAAAGTAGATGAAGAGAACCTGATTAAACCTCCATCCATCCATCCATCCATCCATCCATCCATTCTCTTCTGCTTATCCGAGATCGGGTCACGGAGGCAGCAGCTTAAGCAAAGAGACCCAGACTTCCCTCTCACCGGCCACTTCTTCCAGCTCTTCCGGGGGAATCCCGAGGTGTTCCCAGGCCAGCCGAGAGACATAGTCCCTCCAGCGTGTCCTGGGTCTTCCCCGGGGCCTCCTCCCGGTTAGACATGCCCGGAACACCTCAAAAGGGAGGCGTCCAGGAGGCATCCTAATCAGATGCCCTAGCCACCACATCTGACTCCTCTCGATGCGGAGGAAACTCATTTAAGCCGCTTGTATTCGCGATCTCGTTCTTTCAGTCACTACCCATAGCTCATGACAATAGGTGAGGGAAGGAACCTAGATTGACTGGTAAATTGAAAGCTTTGCCTTACGGCTCAGCTCCTTTTTCACCACAACAGACCGATGCAGAGCCCGCATCACTACGGACGCTGCACCGATCTGCTTGTCCTTCTTCCCTCACTCGTGAACAAGACCCCGAGATACTTAAACTCCTCCATTTGGGGCAGGATCTCACCCCCAACCCTGAGAGGGCACGCCACCCTTTTCCGGCTGAGGACCATGTTCTCGGATTTGGAGGTGCTGATTCCCATCCCAGCTGCTTCACACTCGGCTGCGAACCGATCCAGAGAGAGCTGAAGATCACGACCTGATGAAGCAAACAGGACAACATCATCTGCAAAAAGCAGTGATCCAATCCTGAGTCCACCAAACCGGACCCCCTCAACGCCCTGGCTGTGCCTAGAAATTCTGTCCATGAAAGTTATGAACAGAATCATTGACAAAGGGCAGCCCTGACGGAGTCCAACTCTCCCTGGAAACGGGTTCGACTTACTGCAGGCAATCCAAGCTCTATACATCTGACAATCCAAACTCTGACATCGGTCGTACAGGGACCGGACAGCCCTTATCAGGGGGTCCGTTACCCCTTACTCTCGGCGTACCCACCACAGAGTCCCCCGGGGGACATGGTCGAATGCCTTTTCCAGGTCCACAAAACACATGTAGACTGGTTGGGCGAACTCCCATCCAGAACCCTGCTAAGGGTATAGAGCTGGTCCAATGTTCGGCGACCAGGGCGAAAACCACACTGTTCCTCCTGAATCCGAGATTCGACTATTATGATGGACTCTCCTCTCCAGGACCCCCGAATAGACTTTTCCAGGGAGGCTGAGGAGTGCGATAACTCTGTAGTTGGAACACACCCTCTGGTCCCCCTTCTCAAAAAGGGGGACTACCACACCGGTTTGGCAATTCAGAGGCACTGTCCCTGATGTCCATACGATGTTGCAGAGGCGTGTCAATCAAGACAGTCCTACAACGTCCAGAGCCTTTAGGAACTCAGGGTGTATCTCATTTACTCCCGGGGCCCTGCCACCGAGGAGTTTTTTGACCACCTCTGAGACAAAAAATATTATGCTTGGTCATTTATTATTTATTGAGGAAAATGATCCAGGATTACATATCTGTGGGTGGCAATAGTATGTGAAACTCCAGGATTAGAGGCAAATTTGAAGGTGAAATATGGCAATTGTAGAATGCTGATATTCTTTAATCTATCATATACAAAATCTCAGCTGCCAAACTGCTTACATACAAATGTTTTAATGTGGTTTTGCAGGTGCTGGTGTGGCACACTCGGACCGAAAGACCTGTGCTAGTGAACGAAGGGAAAAAGGGCTTCACTGATTTCAACGTGGAGATATGAATAATAAGAGGTCTTTAAATATCAGATTCCTTGCAGCATCACAGCACATAACATGGGACGTTGCAATAATGTTGAAGACAAAAGTTGCACTGCACTGACTGGGCCTTGTAAAAAGCCACGGAATAAACAGCTTACAAGCACTACTGAACTTGTGAGCTTTCCAAGAATTTTCGACAGATCTGTGTTCCCTCACACTGAGGATCAGCGGCAGAAGAAAAAGGCCGTTGTTCGGCGTGAGTCAGCTCTGAGCAATAGTTTCATTATCACAGCGATTGTGGACGTCATCTTTATCCCGAGACACACTGAGCCATTCAGGTCTAAAAGACAAACACTTTTGTTTGTTGGATTTTTTTTTTAGAATGTACACCGAGCTATTTTGGTCTCGGGATCAATTCTCAACACAGAACAGAAGCCCATGGATTAAAGTCAATGTTTAAAAAAATGTTTGGAGTTACATACAGGTGACTTATAAAGCCTGTGCACACAGAATCCTTCACACAGGTTATATACACTGCATGTGAAACGTTTGGGGATACTTCACCTTTTCCACTTACAGATGAATGCAAAAGTTTGCACACCCCTAAGACAAAATGAACCGTTTTTGGCACAAAGACATTTAGTCAGTTTAGTTTCATCAGTATTACTTCATTATCACAAGTAAGCAGATTGTACATTAAGATTTAGTGGAGTATAGTGTAGACCTAGAGACATGGTGAAACCTTCCAAAATATTTTTATGTTGATTTTATGTTTAGTATGTGTATTGAATTGTCACAAATTCAACCTAATTTAAGAAAATCGTAAAATTGTAAAATGAAACAGTTTTACATATGTGTTTTTAAAATGAAATAATAATGTAATAATGACTGATGTAATTTGTAGACAAAAAAATTACAATTATGACACATTGTACAGGTGTGCAACCTCAAATTACAATTATTAACAAAATTTTCATGATTACAAATAGTGTGACATCAAAGGAGAAGCTAATTAAACTCTTATTAGACTTCTATTTCCTTTTTGTGGAACTGACTGAAAAAAAATGAGATGATTTTTTAAATTTATTGTTACTTTTTAAATCGCCCAACCCTTTAATTCTCTTTGTTGCCATATGACAATATACCAGGACTTAAAAAAAACCACTAACTGTCTTTAGGTTTTCGTGTGTAACACCTGATTTTTTTTTTTTACAGATGATTGTAAGGAAAATGTTGAAAGCTACCGGTTAGCAGGAGTCCCCTAACTTTTTGACATGGTGTCATAGATGATTTCTTGATATCCTCCTGGACTCTAACGTCACACTGCAATAACGACTCCGTGATAACTTCCTCCATCACTGCTTGTTTGAAAGCCATGTCTTAGTTCTGCAATTTCTATTCATCACGCCTTGCTACATTTTCTAATGTTTTAGTGTTTTTATTTTGGAAATGTTTCTGTGTATTAGTTTAGTTCATTTTAATTAAGACAGATATCGAGAAAACAGGCAATAAAAATCAACATTAGCACAGCGGGTTAGTTGTCAGAACTTTATTATCAAACCACAAATATCAAAAGGTTCATAAAGAGTTTATAATTATATATATATATATATTCTCAGATTAAAGTTGGATGTTATTAGGATGATAATAGAGCTCAGCTTTGAGCAGATATTTTTGATACTTGTTAAAAATAATCCACCAAGGCTCGGTTTCAGAAAAGGTCCTGAAAGACTCTAGAGTGGCCATCACAGTTGCCAGACTTGAACCCTATAGAAAATCTCTGGTGGGATTTGAAGAAGGCATTTGCAGCACGCAAACCCCAGAATATTAGTGAGCTGGAGGCCATTGCCCATGATTCCTCAGGAATGCTGCCAGAAGCTGGGGTCTGGCTACGCATCACGTTTGCAGCAGGTCATGGATAGAGGAGAAGTGGTCCAAAGTTCACTTTGGTAATCAGGGGAAGTTTAATTTAGTTTGGTCAAATGGAAAACATTACGCTCAACATCAAGCTGGGGAAAGACTGAACCTAGACAGTGTGAAGAAATCAGTTAAATTTGCAAGAGGAAGCATCATGGTTTGGGGAATGTTTTCTGCAGCAGGCGTTGGGCCTCTATAGCTACATGGCCAGGTGAATGCTAATGTTCATCAGAACTTTCAGCAACACGTGGCTCCTTCCCTGCATGCATCTCCCAATTATCTGCAATTTTTATGCAAGACAATGCCTTATCACATTACAGAAGGGGTAAAGAAATCCCTTGAAGCTAAGAACATTGAAATAATGAAATGAGTCCTGATCTGAACCTGGTCAAGAATCTCTGAAAGATCACTGGAGACATTGGAGACATTTGTGTATAGTTACTGAACTCTATGAGACTAGAAAAAAAAGTGGAACAAGATCAAACCAGGGCACTGAGAGAAACTGCTGATGTTCTGCAGCTGCAAATGTACTGAACTCACCAAAAGCAAAGGCCTCTACACTTCCACTACATTTTTTGTGAGTTGGAACCTTCAAAAATTCCAATTGTAAGCTTCTTTTCTGTTGCAGTGGTTATAGATTTCCTCCATTAGTAGACAATTTGTCCTATCATTGACTGAAGAACACCCAGGTCTTTAGAAATGCTTTTTCCAGCTTTCTGCATCTCTAATGTGTCTCCTGAGGTTCTGTGAAAGTTAATGGGATTGAGGCATGGGTCACACTAATCAGTTGTTCTTGAGAAGAACAGATTTGTCCAGACTGTAGACGACTGTTTGGTTCTTCATGATGCGCAACATGTGCAAGAAGATGGGACGAGTGGACGATAAGAATGACTGATCAACACGCACCAAACACAACACAATACTCAAACCCTGACAGTGTGAACTTACTGAGCTGCATCAGTTCCCGGGTATCATCTCTGCACAGAAGAAACACTCTTCAATTTAAGGTATTTGTAGTGTTACCTATACACTAGCAACTTGAATGTTGTGGGTTCATAGCTAGAGAGACACATTTGAGACATAATCCTGAGCGGCTCAGCTCTGTACTCTGTGTGCTGTATAAATAACGACACACATGACTGAAGTTTAATGGTTAATATTATAAAGGGGTAAAAAGAATAAGGTAGAAAATGAGTCAAGAAGTTGACACCAGTCATATTCTTACACACTTTATTTCCGACAGAAACAGCACAAATAATGTATGTCACAAGGAGTGCAAGAATACATCCTGGTAAGAGCATTAATGTGGATTAATGACACGTTCATTCATTCATTCTGACTTCTCCAATTTAGCACAATACAAATGATATAACAGGTTTTTGTTGCGTAATGAATATGAAGATAAACGAGTTAACAGTCTAACATATAAATGATTAACTGCAACTATGAATTAACTTCTTGTTCCTCATTATTTTTATGAGTGCTTCTCTGCACAGTGTATCTGTAATTTCTGGAGCTACGCGTCGATCAACAAGGCCTCCATGCTGCAATCGAACATGACCCTGCCGTTCACTTCTTGTCTGTTTTCTGGACGATTAAGAAACTCCATTAATTCATCCCTCAGCTCTGGAGGACTGGTCTTACTGAAATCGATCACCTCGGTCAGGAGGTCCAGTAGCTGCTCTCCTTTTTCATCTCCAGGTATGAAACACTCAGTGATGTCTAACAGGGACTGGAGCTTGTAGTTTTGGTAGGGGATTTTTTTGGAATCCAGAACGCTCTTGACTTCACTGGTCGTAATATTCAGATTAATTCCATCCTTGTACAGCTGATCTTTGAAGGTTTCCCCTAGCCTGCCCCATGCACTTTCACCTGCAAGGGGACACCGTGTGTTAGCAAAGGTCTCACGGAGCAATTCCCCACCCTGTGCCTCAGATATCACTGTATGCTTACGTGCTATCAAAATGAGGAGAATTTTTCCATCTTTGTGCAGTAAACTCCGGAAGAAGGAAATCGTGGCCTCTGGATCCTCCACATAGTACAGCATCTGTGAGAAACAGCATATCAAGCCAATCTTGATGTTCTTCTGTTCACGACTTAGCACGACTTCACGACTTTATCTTTTTTATGTCTGTATTTAAAAATGACCGATGAGCCCAAAAAGCCAATCCTATGCTTAGGCTTGATGTCAGACAGTTTGTCAAGAATATAACAAATACAATATAATCTTCTAAGACACGTGAAACCAGCGGCATCTTTTCAAACTGCTGCTCATGCCACTTCATAGGAGGTGTGCACGCTCTGCTCTATTCCATGCACATGAGCTAACAACCATGAGTACTAGCGCCATTGTGATCGACAGGGAAGAAAGTAAAGCCATCATTTCCCCTCCTTTTGGAAGGATTCTTGTGCACAGAGCCCCAAAATGGATCAACCTGACCTGAACAGGAAATCTAATCATACTCTCATGTGGCTAGTATTAAACAATATAATAAATATTATATCTCTGTGATTGGCTAGCATCTTTCTAGATGACGCAGAAGAAGGAAAAGCCATCCGTCTCTTGAACCAGATTTCTAACGTTACATAAAATTGATTAGGAACGGAAAGAAAAATACAGTAAGGAATACTCAGACATGCAAGTACGAACCTGAACCATGTTAATGAAATGCAGCTTTTTCTTAGAGTTCCTCTTCTTCCATTTGTTCTCGAACTCCTCTGCGGTCATTTTATTCCATCTGAAGGAGGTGTAATCTAGGCATGATGTCTTCGATAATATGGCTAAAAGAAAATGTTTCTGCATCAGTGCATTCTGAAACACTGAAATAATTTAGGCTTGGGAGCTAAAGCAATTTTAAAACATTTTCATTAATTATTGTGAGTTTGAGTATTGTCTAATGTCACTCCAACCCAAGTCTACTACAGTATATACCCCTCCTTCCTACTATATACCCTACACCTAGTATTAACCCTTAATCCAAACCCTACACCCTAACACACTTTAAACCTAACCTATGTACAGTGGATATAAAAAGTCTACACCCCCTGTTAACATAGCAGATTTTTGGGAAGTAAAAAAAATAATAAATTAAGATTAAATTAAGAACTTTTTCCACCCTCAATGTGAAATTACAATTTATAAAAGTTAAGTGAAAAACAATCAGAAGCATGTTAGGGAAAAATTGGAAAAAAATACAACAACCTGGTTGCATAAGTGTGCACACCCTTTGATAATTGGGAATGCAGCTGTGTTCAGAATGAACCAATCACAATAAATATCATGTTCAAAAGTTATTATCATACAGCTGTCATCAATGAACTTATTTTGATTAACCACCAAATAAACACCATATGTTTCTGTAGGATTTTCATGGTTTCATCTGACTGCTGAAGCCACATAAGAGCTTACAAGGCCTGAAAGCTAACAATCAGGAGAGGGGTGTAAAAGAATTTCCAAGACATTAGATGTTCCAAGGAACACCGTGAAGGTCATCGTCAGCACCACATTGATGTCACCAAGAACAGGACATCCCTCCAAAATGTCTGCATATGACAACAATCTCTTGTATTCTGAGCCAGGAGACCTGTAGCAACATTTAAGGAGCTGCAGGAACATCTAAGTCATCATTACTCTCTGCATGTTCCAACAATCTCTTGTATTCTTCACATGTCTTGTCTGTGGGTTATACAGAAGCCCTTTCTCACAAAAACATCCAAGCCCAACTAAATCATCCCAAACCAGACCTGAGGCATGCTGTGCACAGGAAATGCCTGCACAATTTGATGGCTCTAGAATTTTTTTGAAAGAAAGAGTGAGAGAATGTTGCTAAGTCAAGGTGCTAATAGACTCCAACAGAAAGAGGGATGTAGACTTTTTATATCCACTGTATATGAGATGGTTCCAGTAGTGAGTTAAACATTGCGCAAAGTGGTTTCAATCAGCTAGCAGAACAATACGTGCTATAACACTGCAAAAATACTTTGAATATGGTCAAATTTAGCTACGATTTCCTATTATAATATTACAATAAACTAAATATAAGACGATAAAGCTCACCGCTTTTACAAGTTTTATGCTTGAAAGAGTCTTGTTGGCTGATCATTTTGCTCATTTTTAGCATTTATTTTTAGAATTAAGCTAAATTATCTGCTAATTTGGTTAATGATAAATACTAATTAAATGAGACTATACTAAAGATATTTTTACTTGTTAAGATGGCACTTTTTGCTGTGTACCCTACAAAATGTAAACGCCATGGCCTTTAGACTAAAATCTTGTCCCTTAACTTCTTTAATATTTTTACCATAGTTTAGATGTTTAGTTCTTAGTTCTTTCCATTTATAAAATTTATAGTTTTCTTTCTCCTGTTAAGATTCTCGCCTCTCTTGTGTTTCTTCTCAACCTGTCCTTTATTAGTGTTTTGTCTACAACATAGTTATGACTTGTTTAGGATAAGCTATCGTAAAGAGCATTCCATACTGATCCTGGTTTATCTTGTATTTACCGTGCTGTGGCACACTGGGTACTTAGCTGTCACCGTTTGTTTCACATAATGTCTTTTATCTATTTTCTTGGGAATGTACACTGACATATGCATCTTTATGCATAAATACCTCTAGATTTTCTACATTTCTACATATCTTTTTGCTCCTTCTCCAAGTGTACGTTTGTCACACGGAGGAAGGGAGAGAGACAGTTACTGAGTCTGATATTGAATCTGAGATTGAACCTCAATCAAATCCAATACTTTCTCTTTTAAAATCTGTGATTTTTCTTTTTTTTTGGCAGTTTTTTTGTTAGGGCCTTGCCTATAGCTTACACTCTATTTGACATAAACAGCTTGAAGGTAGAAACCAATCAAGAACAAGATTGTGTGCATTCTTACTCCTGTATTTGTTAAGCATGGCGTTACTGGGTTCCACCACCTCATTCTCCAGTTTGGCGTCTGGATGC
>JAQQZR010000009.1:2070606-2096150 GCA_030068235.1 Notoglanidium macrostoma | reverse complement strand
ATTAGTGTACATAATAGAGTTTTGTACTTGTTATATAGTGTATTAGTGTGTAATGGAGTGTGTTACAATGTGTATTTGGAGATATAGAGATGTGTGTGTGTGTGTACAGTTGTAGTGAGTGTGTACCTGGCCAGGATGTCTGCGAGTGTTGTATGGATGAAATCTTTCATGCACTGGTGTTCAGCAGAATTGTCCAACAACAGTTCAAAACTCTGCAGGTATTTGAATTCATCATCCACCAGGTCCTCCATTTTTATCTTCTGTCTTTCTGAAACACAGGAACATTGCAACTGTCACCATAGATTGCACAGTATTATAATGAGAAGTGAGAAAAAAGCTCCACCCGGAAGCATCATTAAATCAGTACATGTGTTGTTTTATTGGCACAGGCTTGATTGGTTAGCCACAGAAGTAGCTTGATGCTGGATAAAAACAGGGTTAGGGGTGATAAACCGCACCGGGCTTGTGCAGAATAGCGATCAAAAACATAAAAAGGCATGCTAGTATAATGTGTACTAGCTTTCTCATACACTGTCCTAGCCAAGCTTCGAAACCAGCTGCTTATTCACTGTGGAAACAAAGACAAATATATATTAATCAGTTGTAGGGCTGCGCGTCTCTCTCTAACACCTGCAATGTGATGGAATTAGCGACATCATTCTGCTATAGCTGTTAGCATTATGACTATTAGCATTGTTACTATTATGACAGTCATATACATATTAGAATACAGAACTAAGGTACTGTGTATATATGTAAAAAATACTATGAAGTGGCAATTTTTATCATGCACTGCACATGCCTTGATTGCTGCTAATGCTAATTAGCTACTTTATTGTTGCTGTGTTCTTTAGCAACTGGCATAACCAGAATATCTAGCTAACCGAGTGTGAAGAATGTAGCTAGCTATGTACTAACCCGAGAGGTTTGTCTTAAACAACACCTTTGAAATGCAACCCCCACATATTGCATACCCGCTTAACGGGGAAAAAGCTCAACTAAATCACAAAATAAACATTTCTACCTAGACAAAACACAATTCCAACACAAAGCGACTAAATAAACAAGCAGTCGAAGCAAGATGCCTGCAAAAACGGGCTATAACGAACTTCATGCTAGTGAAGAGGAAATGTAAATGGAAAATTTTCCCAAGATTGTAAATTTCTGTTAGGCGGAAATGAAATTTTCAACTTTCTGCTGTTTGCCATCTTCATTTACTATGACTAAGTACATATATTTACTGATTCTAACACCACTACAATAATTTTACAAGTGTTGCCTATTTGTTACCAAAATAATACAAATTAACCTTGTAGTTGCTGAGATATACTCAATTCATTTTAGGCATGTCATTTTTGAGCATGGGCCTAAAATGAGGCCTGGGATTAAAGGGTTTTAAATACACTCTTAGGTGCAATTAAATGTTATTAGGTAAATCAGAGTAACATCTGACCGGATAATTTACCTGTAGTTTGCTAAATTTGGATTTTCTTGAAGGCAATTCAAATAAACAATAAGTTTGCAAGTCCGCTGACCTGAAACAGGACACTCCCTCACTGACTGAAAACAGTTCATGCGTTCATGAAGCCGAAGCTAATCCCGGGAACTCTGGCCATGAGATGGGAATACACCAGTTCATCGCAGAGCACCATGCACATTCAGATTCACACACTCATTCATACCTAGTGCCAACATCAGTAAATCTGCACACACTTCATGTCTTACAGTAAAGATGCTCTGTCGTTTCTCTTTACTTAGTTGAGCGCTTCTTGACATAATATGGATTACTACAGTTGTGGAGCAGAGTTATTCTCTTTATACCAACCCCACCTCGACACATAACATAACTTTGATATTCTCAAACATGTTAAGAAGGCAAGAAATTACACTACCAAGCTTTTGACAAGACACGCCCATTAACTGAAACACATCCCATGTGACTACCTCATGAAACTGGTTAAGTTAATGGCAGCGTTGTCGTCAAGGTAAACTGTGGCTATTTTCAAGAATCTAAAATATGAAACATACTTTTAAAAAAATACTTTTTTATTTACTACATAATTCCATATATGTTCTGTGTGTTATTTCATAGTTTCTATGTCTTCAGTATTATTCTACAATGAAATAAATAGTCAAAATAAAGAAAAACCTATGAACGAATAGGTGTCCACACACACACACACACACACACTCACACACACACACACACACACACACACACACACACACTCACATCTGGCACCTCTAGAACTCAATCAACCCACATTTGCATACTTATTGCTTGTAACTGATATAAAACCCATGTATCATACATGAACTTTAGCGACCACACACACACATTTACATGATGCACAATGTAGACTAAACAAGGACTTACCTGTAGACTTCTGCCTGTTGTTCTGTTGCTCTGTGAACCCACAACCTACTGCAGAAGGTTGTTCACTGCAAGTCACCACTGTCCATTTTAAAGCGGTAACTCCACCCATTTTCATCCTTTGGCACTTTTTATTTGCAGGAGTGGTCCTTTAACAGGTCCTTCCACATACCATGAGCTCATGATTAAGTCTGGGTACTGTCTCTGTGTTGAGAAAGATAGCAGGATAATTGTAGACTAACACAATGATCTTGATCCCCGACCGTTGGCGTTGACTATAAGCTGAGTTCTTGACTTGCCCTTTTGTGCCCTTTCAGTATAATGGGTGCTGACAGTAATCGTGCACTGTACGAATGTTAGTGATCAGATCAGCACAGAGAATCTGCAGATATTTTCTCCACCTATAACTGATATACATTAGCAGGGCTCAAGCCTCAGTATGTTTAATGTCTTTTTTTTTAAAAATGGAAAAAATCAGTTCTCAGCTCTGGGTATTAGTTAGTGCATTCACATTATACAGGAACATTTTTCCATAATTATTCCTATTGAAATTTTGAGGGAACTGTCTTAAAATAGCAATTTTAGCTTGCATTGCAATCAGTAATGATTGACAACTGTCAAAATGATCACGTGTATCAGCTCAGTTAAAGACTAGGAAGCAATATGATGATGTTTAACATAAAATATACACAGCTTCACATATGTTGCGTAAGAAATAAGTAAGTGTTAATTGCTTTGGGTAACCGTCATCCAAATGAGCAAATGTAAATATGAATGTAAAACATTTGGGTAGTGCTATTATAGGAAAGTATTCAAGTATGTGAATAGTATTACTCATTCATTCCTGCATAGTCAGCTATTGATCAAAGTGTTAGCCATGTTTGCTCAGAAGGCATAAATACAGCAAAACATTCTGTACCATATGAATAGACTAAACAGGACCTGCCCCATAGAAGTAGACATGAAAACATGTCAGCTGGATTGTAAGCCACTCTCATTAGTCAGTTAACAGCGTGTGTGCACTTGCTAGTACTTCTATTCAAAGTATACACTCTCACCTGCAATGCAGTGAATGCATAAATGACATGGAGGTGTTGCTGACAAGCACATGACAACAATCTCTCCCATCCTTCACATGCCCCTAGGATATGGAGTAGAGTGGATAGAAGGAATCATTACTCATAAAAAAATTGCCTATGTTTTGCAAATCTCGTCTGGCTGAACATGTTATGGTTAAGAAGTTCATGGGCATAATTATAAAAGATGTGTTTGGGGCAAAAACAAAATATCTTATCAACTAACGAACACCATACCCATGCTGAAGCATGGTGGTGGCAGCATACGGCACCAAAAGGACTGAGTGCTGTATTACAAACAAAAGGTGCTTTAAAGAAACATTAATTAATTTCACTTTGTTTTCACTTGAATTTTGTTGGTTGCTGTATCTGGGAAAAGATCTGACACGATTTATCTTGGTTTTGTTTCGTACACACTCACAAAAACCTGCAATTTTAACAGGGGTGTGCTGATTTTTCACATCCACTGTATTTGTATTTGGAGTAATGCAAATATTTCATTTTAAGTTCCTATCAACACCAAAAAAATTTTTTGCATAATGTATGACTTAACTGTCAGTGCTACAGTTATTATAAGCATTTATTTCTCATTCTTAATAAAATAAAGTTTAGACCCCATATTTGTTGGGTTGTTAGTTATTATTATTGATGGATTCTTCTTCTTACAGAGTTAAAACATTTAAAACTACATTTACTTTTGATACGTTTTGATGCTAATAATAATCATCACAAGTATCTTAATTGATAATTGCTTAAATCCCATTAAGCCCCAGTTTAAATCTGAACAAATGTTGTGTTGGATTTATTCCAAGGAAAGAACAAGCTGTAATCAGATATATTGTTAATTATTAACAAGTAAATGACAAATAGAAAATGCCCCAAAAAAAAGCCAATTCTATGCTTAATCCTGCTGGTGCTTTATATCACAAGGAGAAATGTCCTGTCTTTTGTACTATGACTATGCAGACAGTCTTCCTGGGGCATTTTGTGAAGTCAAGAGGAGCTTCAAGACCATTCTGAAGATACTTTGCTTGTAGGGTTGATTCTGGGAAGCAGGGATCCCTGACCATCATCGAGACACTGCTCAAAAAATTTAAGTAACATGACAGAAAATTATTGCCACTTGGAATGTAAGAACCCTACTTCAAGCAGGAACACTGGACGATGTGATTCATTCATTCATTCATTCTGACTGCTTGGTCAGGCCATGGCTCCTGAGCTCTAGCTCCACTGTTCTGCAAGTTTCTTTTGGTCTGCCACGATTCGTCCTTCGCCGTGACGTCCTTCTATGCAGTGAAATCTCAACCAGTCTGCATATATGGCCAGGCCATTCCCATTGTCATTTTTGGATGTTCTCAGGGATGGTTACCATTCTTGCTCTGCAACTTAGTTGTCACGTTTAGCCAGAAAATCTTCAGAATCCCTGAAAGGCACTTGATCTGGAACACCTCCAGCTTTTGCTTGATGGTGGGTGTTGTCTTCCAGCATGCTAAATTCCATTTGATCTAGCAATTATACAGGTACATGCACCAACAACAGATGAAACAAATAAGGATATAGAAAAATTCTAAAAAAGCAAGAATGGGTACAAATCTCAAGATTTACTTGAGATAACTGTCATGGGATATCTTAATACGAATGTAGGACATGTTGCTGATGAAAATATCAGAGGAATATGTGGACTAGGGGAAAGATGTGAAAGAGTTGAGAAAAGGAGTAGAATTGTGCAAAATGAATAATCAGATCATTATGAATACCTACTTTAAAACCATCGTAGACGCTTGTGGACCTGGAAATGGCTGCCGAGAGAGTGACTGTTTATAACTGCTCTAATGAAACTTGTTTCGCTGCATTACCTGTAACAATAAACTGTAAAACCATGTTCCTAGACATGACAATTTCAAGAACCAAAATAAAGAGCATGTAATGTGGTTAGACAAAGTTTGACACAAGCAAGACACAGCAAACTCAGGTTTTTTAGATCTGATCTCATGATTACACAAGCAGAAAACTGGGGTGTGTCTTTAAAGATGTGAAAGGACAGGTTCCAGGTAGCTGTCATCACGAAGCAGACAAGTTTTTAGCACACATGCAGCTCTGTGTCGACTTTCTGCTGGCCTTACAAATATGAAATGAATAAAAGCTGTGAGCTGTGATGTAATAGGAATATAATCAACGTCAGGGTGGAAACAGTAACCACGCTTCATGTCCAGCCCCTTGTTGATTACTTTCCCTATAACAGCACACCCTAAAGCGTTTAATTCCTCACTGAATAAACTGCATTGCACTGCATCCACAGGTGGATGATGCCCGGGTTCCTGACTTGGAATTCCTGCATTGTATGGTGTCAGTTTATAGAATGAGAACCAAAGCCCAGAATCTGTAACCAAGAAATCAGACTCTGTTAACAAGAGCACTCGTTCTCAGTTACGCTTGTCTCCAACTCAGTTACACATCTCTCGATCTCGCTTTCAGTTCTAAAAGATTCTCGCTTGAATTTAGACAGCTGGAGGATGGGGACGTATTGCTGGATGTTGGAGGGCTGGATCTACTAACTAACTGAACTACTGGCTACTGAACAAGTGATCAACCCAGCAAGTACACAGCACTTAACATCAGCATCAACCTACTACCTCTCGTAGTAATGGCGAACCAGCAGGAGAAGTAAGTTAATAATGTGCCTGTTCCTTCTTTATCATAGGTTTGTCCACAATTTGGTATGGAGGCACAAAATAAAGCTGTCAATGGTAAGGTTTAACACTTACAGATGAATGCAAATGTTTGCACACCCCTAAGACAAAATGAACCATTTTTGACCAGAAAACATTTAGTCTGTTTAGTTTCATACTTTATTATCACAAGTAATGCAAATTGTACATTAAGATATAGATTTAGTGCAGAATAGTGAAGATTATTACAAATGTGTTTTTAAAATGAAAGAAATAATGCAATAATGACTGGTGTAAATTTTTGTCTAAAAATTACAATTATAACACAGTGTACTGTCGTGCAACCCCAAATTACAATTATTAACAACATTTTCATGATTACAAATAGTGTGATATCAAAGCAGAAGCTAATGAAACTCTTATTAGACTTCTGTTTCCTTTTTGTGGAATTGATGGGGGAAAAAATCATGATTTTCCTAATTTATTGTTACTTTTTGAAAATGCGCAGCCGTTTATGTTATCGTTGCCATATGACAATATACCTGGATAAAAAAAACACTAACAGTCTTTTTTATGAATGATGAAAGCTGTATTTTCCTCTTTATTTGTTTTCGTTTCAAAGGTCTTCATGTGTAACACCTGATTGGTTTTTTTTTTTACGGATGATTTCATGGAAAATGTTAAACGCTACTGGTTAGCAGGAGTCCCCTAACTTTTTAACATGGTGTCATAGTTGATTTCTGAATAAAGGACTGATATCCTCCTGGACTCTAACGTCACACTGCAATAACAACGACTCTGTGATAACTTCCTCCATCACTGCTTGTTTGAAAGCCATGTCTTAATTCGGCAATTTCTATTCATCACGCCTTGCTATATTTTCATTCTAAAATGAATTTAGTTAAGACAGATACGAGAAAACAAGCAATAGAAATCAACACTAGCACAGCAGGTGAGCTGTCAGAACTTTATTATCAAACCACAAATATCAAAAGGTTCATAAAGACTTTATAAATATATATAAAACGAATAAATAAATAAAAGCAAATTACACTTTCATATGCAAAAAAAATCAGTGTTGTTAAAAAAATGAAATATACACAATTGTGTTATATGTAGTCGATCAGCTAGAATATTGTAAGTTTGTGCAATGGGAGCTTCCTTAAGCTCTGATTAATGTAGCCAAGCTCTTTTTTCCACGTTATTAGGATGGTGATAACACAGCTCAGATTTGAGCAGATGTCTTTAGTGATACTTGTTAGCAACAATAACCGCAGTGAAATAAATTTAGCACAGGAACATCGTATGCCTTTAATCTTTTGCTATAGGCTTTGGGGTGACCTGTATGAGTCCATCGTGTGGTCACTGAATGTCGACGGTCATTCCGAGATCGGGTGTGGTTTCAAACTGGAGTTTAAAATCAGATTCCTCTTCCTCAAACACGGTGACCTGAAATAAACCACAGTGGAATAAAAATTCAGTGTGTACTTGCCCTAAAGAAATAACAGTTTTGTTTGTAAATCTGTAACAAAAAAAGCATGATGTTGATTAATTTCCAAACCCACCTGTTATCTGAAGAGGGACTTTTGGGGCTCTATTTATTCCTTAATTTATTTATTTAATTTAACCTTTAATTTAATGAAGCAAGAACAGTGGCAGTGTTAATTTACAGAGGAAGTGGAAGGGAAAGGGAAAAAATTACAAAATGTCAATAACAGGCTAAAAGACCCAAAGAAACCAAAGGCACCACAGCACAACAGAGAAACTTAAAACCATACAAGTGCTGATTTAAAGAGTAAACAAGTACATGTATTGACAAGCGCTTTTTGATTTTATTTCATCTCTAATGCTGTCATTGGTTTATCAATCCTGTCATTTATTGTGTTCACCTGTTTTATGTTACTTTGTGATTAGTTTTTCTGTGTATACCCGGCTGATTTTTCGTTTTCTCGTGAAGTCTAATTTAACGTGCACTGAAATGAGGTAGGACAGGTGCAAGGGGAATCCAAGATCTGGCAGAGACATGACCAAAACCAAAAAAAGACACATGGTAAAACAAAACCGGAAACACATAGCTCTCGTCACCATCCAAATTGCAATAACTAACCTGATTGATTCCGCTGTTGAGGAAAGGCCCTGGGATGTAGAGCGCCTGCTGGGGGCCGACGTGCCAATAACGTCCGACGTTCTGGCTGTTGATGAAGATCACACCTTTGCTCCAGCTCTATAATCACACAAACCATATCTGCCTTATTTACATAATGAGCGCAATCTGCTAATGCAGATGAAAGATACAGATACAGATACAGAAAGTATTTATTAAACTTGATCCATGGTATACAGTCAGGTGCAAAAGTTTGTATACCCTTTGTAAAAATGTATGTTATGATTTATCTACTGAACAGAATTTCATGTTCATTTAAAAGGTGATTTCATACAGCTTAAAAATTATAGCAACTCCGTCAGCCTTTCGTTGAATTGCTGTAGATAATTTATTTATATACTGTATGCCTTCAAAACACCGGAAAAGCTTAGTACTTTAAATAAGGGTATTTGAACTTAAAACGGATCACCGCGTGTCACTTACAGGCAGCTTAACGAAGGTGTCACTCGGATATCCATCCACGAACAGCCTTCCCTGGAGAAATGCCGGATAGCTTGGCTTCTGAGGGAGCGACTTCCACGGAGCGCTGTATAAACTGAACACAACAGTTTTCCATACTTAGACAAACCACTTGCATAATCTCATTTAATATGCACTGACTCATATTCAGAATACTATTTCATAAACCTGTCGATAAAGTCGCGTGTCATATCCAGGCTGTAAATGGTGAAATCTCGAAGAGGCACGTTGTTCAGTAAAATGTCTCCAATAATCCCTGGAACAGCAAAAAAAAAAAGATTTTCAAGTAGTGTTATAATAGCATAATAATAACTGTGGAAGCTGAATTGTGGATAGGCACTATCCTGGTACTTTATTTGGTCCAGTACCTTTGCGCTGATTGTCCATGGTCTTGCCAAAGTGCACTCTTCCGCAGTTTTCCACCAGCAAACTCAAAGTCCGAGCCTCCTACAGACACAATAAAATGAGAAAATGATTGCTAATTCTTACTAAAGTCAGCACGAGCATCATGTTAGCAAAGAGATCTGTCCTGTAGCACAAAATAAATTAGAAATTTGATATCATGACTCTGAGGTCCTGATGTGAGTCTTTTAATGGACTCTTAACACTTTATATGACACAGTGTCGTATTAACACTTTTAGCATTCAGTAATAATTCTGAACAATCTTCATTATTAAGATCAATGCAATAAGGATGAGGAAACACTGAGGCGTTCATTTATTTTAAGGATAACGCCTCCTGGCCATTCTCCACTCACAGTACGGCTTTGAATAAATGGTGACACGCAATGCTATGGTTTGTTCTCACTGGTTTTTCTTTTAATAACAGCACAATGTTTGGGTTCTTATGCTTGTTCTTGGTCGATTAAGCTCACTACACTCTTCTATATGTAGCATGTCACCGTCCCTACTGCTCTCAGTTCATAAACAACACTCTCACTTTAGTAAATAACAAAATCGTCAATACCTTCCCATCTGAAACCGCTAACTCTGTATTCTTGTAGTCGAAAATGCCAATGTAGCCTCTGTTCACAAACACCTAAAACATCATACGACCACCAATACGGAATATTAGTATCAGATGATAACACAGATTATCATTTCATTTGTACTAAATCTGCTCGGTTTTTACTAGAGCTCTGTCTCGGATGTTGTTTCCGGATTTTAAGAAGCCTCCGGTGGTGATGCTGGTCTCGTACAGCGTGTATCCATGCGCTTGTCCGTTCCTGTTGTTCACGGGGAGATTCTCCATATTAACAGGATTCCTGGATTTAAAAGGCTTCGGAAATAAAGAAACATGTATTTATTTTTTTAATCACGCCAAACATGCTGGTGTACGCAGACTTTTTAACTTGACTGTAGGCTTGGTATCAATTCGACTTTAACAGAAAGCCACAAGATATTGTCTTTAAGGTTTGTTATTAGTTATTGATAAACTACGTTAAGTGACTTTATGGTTTATTATCTATTATACAATGACCACAGGCCAGGATCAGCCCAATAAAGGTTTAAATCCGGCTCAGCAAAAGAATTTAGAGTCTAAATCCTAAGCAAAATCATCCAGTGGGCCGTGATTTAATGGAAAGGTTTGGAAACAAGAGTCTGTGTTATTCCAGTAGGGGGCAAAATAGAGCAATAAACTTCACACCTCCTGTGTGAAAGGTAGAGCGTCCCATAAAGAGAGGTGTCGGTACATGATGGCTGCCTCGTAGCTTTCCTTCCAACGCAGAGCCGGCATCTCTGGCAGAAGATCACCTGAAAAACAACTCACTAAAATCAGTTCTTACTGAAACCTGCACACATCCAGACACACAAGTAACACTGGTGTTTGGCCAAAATTTTAACGTACATAATGTCCTCCTAGCTCATTACCAGTCGATTAGCCAAAGCTAGTTTGTATCTTTAGTTTTGTACTGGAGCTATGAGATTAATGTCACTAACAGTTAATGAAAATCTAAAGCTTCCAGTTTAGCTTTGTGGTTCCTTGCGTCCTCCAACACACTGTTGTAAACACACACAAAAAAGGTCACAGTACTAAAATCAGTCGCACCTAGTAGCCGAATCCCTTCTTAGTGCAAAACTGAAGAAGCGAAGTTCAGACACAGGAGATGCTTTGGCTAGTCTGTTAGTCTAAGAGGAATACGGTGTATGTTTAATTTTTGGCCAAAGTGTTGCTTTAAAAGGGAAAAGGTTTTTTCACACACTGCCATATCGACCGAGGAGTTCTCTCAGCAGATGGTACTTCGGCGTGTATTCACCGGCCTCGGACAAAGGCGCGTCATAATCTAAAAGAATAAAATACAGCACGATGAAAAAGAGAGACAGATCTCTTTATACATAATGAGAAACTTTGCAGGATAATTTCATAACACTCAGAAAGCGTTTTTATTCATTCCATTCATTTAATGGCTCGATACTGCTCCCTGGTGGTGATATTACGTAGTGTATGCACAGAAGTCTTACTATGAGAGACTATTTAACTACCGTTTACCTTCAATTAACCTCAATTTAGTAAGAAACACACACTCGGTTTAATCTTTTTAGAGCAAATGAATCCAAATGGATATTACGAATTTCCCATGAACGCAAGCCTTGACAAGCATAAATTTTATTCCAGATGTATTATATTAAGACTTGTAAATTCATATTCGGTAAATGTTTTGGCATATCACCCTATGTGTCCAAGAACCACTAGAGACAGCTGGATGGAGACATATGTCCATATTTATCGCTTACCTCTTTTAATTGTGATTGAGATAAAGAATTTGAAAAAGGATGTACACACACTTAATTTAAACGTGGCGTGTTTGACTCCCAGGAGATTGCGAGTTTCTCTCATGACCCCCTGATATATGAAGTGAACCTTCTTAAACTTATTTCATGTACATCACTCACTGCAGTACCTTTGCTTGTACATTGTTTGTATCCTTGGATACAAACAATTTAGCTTTTTATGACAGTGCAGTATTAAAAGATGACAAACCATAGCTTGCGATTAGAGCCTTGTAGGATGGCTTTGCCACAGCGCCGGTCACGAAGCCAAAGTTTGTTCCTCCGTGGAACATGTGCAGGTTGATGGACATGCCGTGCCGCAAAACCTCTCTAACCACCGCAACCATGTCTAACCGGGAAGAGACATAGAAAATTATAATAAAAGCAAAAAGCCTATAATTAATTCATATAATAAAATGATTCGATTTACTGATAACGCAATTCTAAACATTTAGAAATCCTAAACATTTTTTTTTTACCTTCTACAGGAAAGACGTGATGCAGATCTCCCCAACCATCGAAGCGTCCGGTCCACAACTCCGTAATTAAAACAGGGCTGTTTGGCTGTGAATCAGTTTTACAATAGCGTATGTAAGGATTAAAACACTTGGGGTCGTGCTGTTAGAGGCAAATCATCAACGACAGAGCGGTGTGGTGAAGCAAAGTTACTAAAAATCACTTCGTTTTTAGTAATTATGTCACTTATGATTTAGTAAGTATGTCACGAAATAACTCCTCTTCATACAATTTGTAACAATAGCATTTAAAAAAAAAAAAACTTTATTTATATATAATCATACTTTATATCCATTTAATGCTGTGGAATGCCATGAGAAAAGTTACTTCCTGTTCTCACAAACAGTCATTTACTAATAAATGTACATCTAAGACAAAAAACAAAAAAACAAAAAACGCATCATGCCTTGAAACCACAAAGCAGTACGTCGTCTGTCCTGAAGACATTATTATGAAATGAGATTTAAATGTATCAACAGCTTCTGACCAATCAGGACCGAGAGCTCGACAGTGCCGTGATTCAAATCACAATATCGTTATTATAATAATGTTTGCTTGGGCAGTGTTTGGTTACTGATATGTTTCCCATAGAGACAACGTCTACAAAAATGTCACGGGTGCGTTTTCTGGAAACCGATTCGATAATTAAACGGACGTGCTATTAAAGAAAATCTAATAAAAATAAACTATGATAAAAGTAAAGTGATAAAGTCATAAACAATGATTACCTGCACAGACTCCAGATACTTGACGTCGTCGAAGTTTAGTTTCCGCAGATTCAGAGTCCTGAGCACTGAGACGAGGGCAAAATCTGTTAACTTTAACTTAAACACTGTATAAAATATTGATTCTGGGTTATTTCGGATGTAATCTGTGCGTTACCTCCACTCACTCCTCCACTCTTTAAGCCTTCATGGCTGTCTGATGTGAGGAGAAGCTCGCTGATGCCCCTGGACTCAAGGGCCTGAAGAGAAAACAGAAAAATAAATCAGCTGCTAGCCATTTATTTTTTTTTTACATTTTATTTAAGTAGTAATCTCAATAAAGATCAATAAAAGCGTGCCATTATAAGGTCTTATTTTATTGTACGTGCATATTAGCCTACTTTCAGCTCAATCAAGGTTGCGCACAACGGTGAGCTCTGCTTGCTTTTGTTCTGCATTTGTGTTGCTTTTGCCCCATCATGGCATGGATTTGTTCCTCTGTTGTTTGCACCTGTTCCATGTTACATAATCTGGCTATTTAAGCCCTGTTTCTGCATTTCTCTTTGCGAAGTCTTGCCAATCATATCATGTACTTTTTTGTCTATTCAAACTCAAGCCTGTGTCATCGTTTTGAATGGCGATTTCGCCGTCACATGACGGCTCATGAAACGTCGAATGCAACCTCAGGAACAATTGTCCTGACGACCCAATTTTTAATAATGCAAACTTGAATTATAAGAGATCTGTTTATCATGGTTGTGATTTCAGACTTGACAATACGATGAAAAAATAGTAGACCGAGACCTTTTTGAATCAGTCCAGCAACTAATTTGTTAGTAAAAACAGCCTCAGCTGCAGAAGCCGAGTCTCCCAGCGCGGCCTGTTTACCTGCAGCACTTATCCAGATTATAGTATAACTTTCATGTATTCTAAAAACATTACATTTTACTCTGTTTGGATATTTTTTTTTTTTTCATTTCTACAATGAATACTGCAGATAGAAACATACCAGATGAGAGAATAGAAGGGGGAAAAAATCTGGAATTATTTAAATCCAATCCAACAGTGTCTAATTCCGCCCTGAAGCATGTTAAATATATTGATAATGAAATAATTATGACGTGTTTTGGTGCTGATTTGTACTTTCTTTACTCCTGCGAGACTTTAGCAGTCGTGTTCTCCTAGGTTACAGCAGAGCTCTACGAGATGACGAGCGCTTTGTCTGAGGTTTTAGAATGAAAGTTGACGCTTTGGAAGCTGATCTGTTTGAGTGGAGTGTACAGATGAAAGCTGGGCAGACTAAAAGACTAAAGCACTGCTGCATCACTCTCTTTAGCCAGATATAAAGCGAGGGACTGCATCACTATCAGCAGGTAGAATGATGAAAAAAAAAAAAGTTTAAAGATTATTATGCAAGTGTGGATTTTTTCCCTTAAAGGTCTCTTTTGTGATGAGATTTGACCCCACAACCTTCTTTAAGCACTGAACTGATACCTCTTTCAAAAACGCCATATACTTCTTGTCCACCGTGTACGACCCATATTCATGCTCCACTTGCACGGCGATGATAGGGCCACCTTTCCTAAACTGCAAAACAAACCAGGACACTTTTTTTTTACTGCTTTCTTCATGAAATATTTTATATAGTATAAGTAATATGAAACTAACAAACCTGTAAGGGCACCATTTTGGGAACGAGCTTGTCCAGAAAAGCATCGACTGCCTGCGTGAATCCGGCGTACGTCGTCCTCAGCTTCATCTTCCTGTCTCTTAGCAACCAGCTACGATTGGAGAAACGTTAAACGTTTGCGAGATTTATTAAGAAATCTGTAATTTTAGGAAATTGATTCGTAAAAATTTGACCCTCATCCTAACAGAGCAAGATTTAATAATATGTATTGATTCGTTGAGACATTAGCTCTAGGCTTTACGTTGCAATTCATTTAGCGTGCATTTATGAGCTTATTGCCAGTATGACTAAAATGACCAGAGAACAACTTTCTACAAAGATAAATAAATCATACTGGTGTTTTTACATCTCGGTAACAGAAAACAGAAGTGCTGCATCATGAACTGTCGTTTAGCACTCAGTCCTCCATGTTTGTTTTTCTCTCTTGCCTCCCAGCTCGTGATCTGATAGGTCAGGAGATTAAAAAAAGCACTTGACATCACATTGCGCTTTTATGAAAAGCTCATAGAGGATTGAGACAATTGGGGAACCGTCCTTAGGCTCGCAAAAGTAAACGATTAAAAACATCATCCATTCTGTTTATGAAAATGGTGGCATCGAGGGTTATTTCTCACCTCGGCAATCCCCCGAGGTCCAGCTCCGAGGAGATGTACGGACCTGGATTGAGGATAACCCAGAGACCCAGATCAGCCGCCTGGAGGAGAAACGTCCTGAGGAACCATGGGAGAGCTTCCATTGTGAAACAGTGTTAATGGTACATACAGTAAAGGACATAATATAGGACATCCTTAGCAGGCATTCAAAGATAATGTCATTGTCAAGAGGTGTTACGTTTGTTTAAGCTCGAACACTCTGCCTGTCGTTATGGTGACGCAGTGGCAGTTTAATTAGAGCATGCTGATGTAATCGCTGTAGCGTTAATGTCTCCTAAACCAAGCGGCTAAATGTCCCACCTGACTGAATCTGTCAGGGGAACGGCCACACAAATCACCTGCAGGCTGGGTGTGTTAAGAGATGCTTAGCACAACGTTAAGTATTAAATTCCCTGATTGATTCAAATCCATTCAGGAGTAGAATGCATGTGTGTTAAGCACATATTCTGGTTAAGCTCAGGCACTTAACAAACACTATCAGGGGGGTTGAGTTCGTAAGATTTCCTAGCACTAAACACACTTTTCCTGAGGCTGAAGGTTCATTACCTGCTCAGGTGTGTACGGTATGAAAAATTCATGGTGTGATAATCAGACAACCTCATGTTACAGATGGGTGCAAAAGTTTGTATCCCCCAAGACAATGTGTGTGTATGTGTGTGTGTCTGTGTGTGTTAAATGTTCCAAGGTTTCAATGGTGGGAAGAAAAAAAAATTATATTATCATTATATTCATCATTATAGGTACTGTATGTACAGTAGGCTATTTCCCTTGAGCCTGTGATATATATATATATATATCTATATATATATATATATATATATATATATATATATATCACTTATATTTATATTATATTATAATATTATACATATATAAATAATACAGCAATTATTTATTTATTATCAACAATGGTCTAGTGTGATGTGATGAAGCAGAGATAGCATGCCCTGAGGTGTATTATCTCTTGCACCACAGCAATTTGCCAACGATTGCATTTTTTAAATTTTTTTATTAAAGCACATGTTGTACTTTTAATCTATTTTCTATTTCTCCCATATAAAAAGAAGGGGATACAAACTTTTGTACCTAAATATACAGTATGTCTATGTCTATATCTCTTTGTGTGTGTGTGTGTGTGTGTGTGTGTGTGTGGTGACATGTTATTTGTTTATCAAATCAGTATATGAACAGTGATATGTTCAGCTGGTGTGTTTGTTCTATAAAACCTATTTTAAATATATTAGAGCAGATGCGAAGTCATCATCGATATCTGTATATTCACTACAATGTTGACAATAAAACTGTCATCACAGTATTCACTGGTGCATCCTCACACCTGCCACTGCAGGACATTTCCCTACATGCAGATTTTGTTTAAAGACGAACAGAGAAGGATGTAAATGCTCTTACTCCAAATCCAGACCTGTGCTGAACTGGAAGTTCCCTCGTTCGGGCTCGTGCAGGTTCCACGGCACGTATCTAAAACACAGCCACGGATCAGATTACTGACACCGTCCTCATGCCTGAGGATTTTTAATGTGTTCCAAACCTACGTGGTTAGTGTGTTGAGACCACAAGCTTTCATCTTCATCATGCGTTCCTTCCAGTAGGCCCGAGGGACACGGAAATAGTGAAGGGAACCACTGAGGACTCGGAACGGCTTGCCTCCCAGCGTGAACTGGGAAGAGTTTACCGTTAATCCCTGTTTCCTGCTGATCTTCACCTTCTCTGGTTGTCCACTAAAGCAAGAATGATATGATCAGGGTTAATACAAGAGTTAATCCAATGTGGTCTGATGCAATCTAATCAGGGACCCGATGTTGGGACTCGATGCGGAGGAACCGTTTATTTTATGTGCTTGTGCACATGCGATGTGTGAGAACACAAGAGAGCACATTACAAATGTTATTCATTAACAAGTAACCACTACACTAAATGGTTCTTCATCCTGTAACTTTGGCATTACCCTTCTTCAGAACATTTTCAAAAATGATGGAATCTCGAGCTGGCTGTGGTGGCTCAGTCATTAAGGCTTTGAGTTACAGTTCAGAAGGCTGGAGTTTCAAATCCCAGCACTGCCATGATGTTATTTTATTTTTTTACATTTTGATTGTGTTATTTTATTGTATGATATTACAGTTACAGTACTTTATTGTCCTTGATGGCTGTAAATTACTGTAAAATGTACAGCCAATTTTTATAGTGTAATAATAATAATAATAATAATAATAATAGAGCTCCTATAGAAACATATGTAATATTTGTCACAATTTATATCACATTTATGTGATAATATGTAATAACACTTAAATTATAGAAAAGTTCAACATTACTGTCACATCCATGACGCACATAAACAACTATACAGGTTATATTCAGCTTCATCAGCAAAAACCGATTGTCCCCCCTCGTGCAAACGTTGTTTTTTCGTCTCACCTGAAGTGCCGGTAAATGATGATCCCGGTGATACTCAGGAACAGCAGTACAAACCGCCTCCTGTGCGCGCTCCTGACGCTTACAACCACCATCGGGCACAAAGTGAGCAATTCTTTATACAGAGAAAATTCTTTATTTATTATTTTTTATTTATTTACTTTGATACGAAATGTTCACGAGAAAGATCATCTCCTTCATTCACAGCACGGTACGCAAAAAAAACAAAACAAAACAAACACCAAACATTACCCTGCGCTCGTTCCTTAGAAACGCACTCCGCGTTTTTGTTTTTTCTTTTTTTTGCGCCGCCCAGGTAGCGCACGGTGCGCGTAAATGTGAGCCTCGCAACCTTCTATAACGCGCACGGTGAACGCGCACGCATACGCGCACGCGCACGTACTGGCTAGTTTTTAATAGCCTGATACACAGGCCTAGCTTAAATAGCTTTCTGTGAGTATGAGTGTATGAGTGTGTTTTTAAATTAAAAAAAAAAAATTCAACTTAAGAGTACAGAAGATTTAGGAATATTGTGTATATGAGGTATGAGGGGTTTTGTTTTTAATATTTGTTGCTGTAGCGTGATAAATGTGTTTGTGTTTACAGCTGATGTAGCTTAGCTTAGCTTAGCTTAGTTTAGCTCCTCTCTTTAAATCACCCACAGCAGTGGTGTTGGTCTTAGTGTTTTGTTGGTTTGTGCGATGTAATGTAACGCTCGTAGTAGTTATTATTCAAAAGTTTTAAAGCGTTTAAAAGTGAGGCTGTAATCGTGAATAGTGTGCGTAGAAATGAATATAACACCACAATAAAAAAAGAAATAAAACAACAACACTAGCTGGGTGTTTACAAACAAACAAACAAACAAACAGAACATTAATATTTAATGTCTGTATTATAACACTTAAGTATTCTGCTTTATTCAATTAAAAGTAACACTTCTTACACCATTTTTTTTTTAAAGATGAGCTGTTTCTCTGCTCCTGAACCTTGCTCTTGTTTTTGATCATGGACGGTGCAAAAGTTTGCACCCCCGCTTAGCTTTTTAATGGAAGAAAGGACAATTAGTACCTCGGTTTTTGATCTACAAATAACAACATTTAACAGGACGACGGTTTAATCCGATCCAAGGCGAAGCATAGTTTAAAATCAAGGGCTGAACGAAAGAAATTTCTCTTTTCTTGAGTTTGCCTTAAGGGTGTACAAACTTTTGTACACAACTGTACACACTGAAGGTGTGTACAAGGTATTAATCTGCGTTCTTGGTCACTGGTGGTGTTTGTGGCTATTGATCTATATCTTTCACCTTGAAATAGTGGATATAGGGTACCTTCAGGTACATATTTGGACTATAAATACCTTTTTGTTATGTACATGTTCATTTCAAGGTAAACGGTCCATGCTAAATGTTCAAAAGGTGTATGCTTGAGGACGATGAGGAACAGTAGTGTTTACTCTCTCCGCTCTTATTGTAGTTAAGGATGAGCGATATGACGAAATATATCCTATTTCTACATTACACAATAATTAACATGATATAAAGGTTTCCTGGAATACCGTAGTGTTGCACTTTTTTTTTTTTTTAAGCCAAAAAAAAAAAAAGAACCCTATTTATTGAGTTTATATAATGCCTAACAGTAAATGTACCTTATTTCTATATTTATATTTAAGAGCAGTTTTATTTACAATAAGAAAAACAAAGATGGAGGTAAAAACATAAAAAGCTTCGTATCTGGTACAGAATTTTGCGATGCGGTTCCCGTTTTGAGATCGACATGTAAGATTAGATGAAACTTTATTTTATCTTATTTTAAAACTTTTGAGTAAATTTTACTTAGTAAAGAAAACATCTTTGTCTTTACAGTTTACCGGGATTTCCTGCTCCTATCATGAGATTATTCCCCGGCCCACCCTCCTTCTGCAGTTGATGATTCTCCAGCTGGTTTGGAGATGACTGACAGCGTCAGGGCCTTCCTCCGCAATGTTGCGACGGTCAGCACACGTGGGGAAAAACCCCAAAAAACATCAACATAACCTTATATTAAAAACACTACACTCACTTCAGTATCAGTTTCTCTTAGATCAGGGGCTTCCAGATTAGGGGCCTGTTTTCCTTGGGGTCGATTGATGCCCATTTGGGGTTAATTGCCCTAAAAGTTTAGGCAACCCTGTCACGGGTGTATAATCAGCTTTTCGACTCCTGCTATAAATATAAAAAAAAACATCTCTATACAAAATCAACACTTATTATTAGACTTCGGTTTTGACGCGCCACTGTGAATGAACTGTTACTATAGAAACGATAAATGAATTCAGCACTGCTTTGGTAATATTAATGTATTCCAGCATGTTGTTTCAACTTCAGGGGATGAAGGATTCTATTCTGGGGATCGCGACGATCACGAAGCTCGACGCTCGCATCCAACAGAAAAGGGAAGAGCAGCGGAGGCGCCGGGCGAGCGGCCCGCTGGCACTGAGACGGGCGCAGAGTCAGGACCGTAAACATGAGAAGTAGGTGTGATGGGCATCAGCACGCACCAGATGCGATCTTCCACAGCTGTACTGTTTTCACTCGCGTTTAACTTTTTCCTCGTTCTTTTCCAGCGAGCCCAAATTAGCAAGTAGGATTTTTCAGTGTTGCGCCTGGAACGGAGGCGTGTTTTGGGTACGTATTCTCTCGCTTCGTGGACGTGCATTACTTTACTGTTTGTATGTTGTGATGTTATGGGCTTTTGCCCTACTGATACTGAATGAGTAAATGCTATGCTCTCAACAGGACGTGCGCATTATGCATAAATTAAAACGGGGTTGTACCTTTTGTGCATTGACCATTTTTTCCCCCCATTTTTTTTTTATGGCGCTTCGGCTGCAGGTGAAATTTGTGGCGGTGTTTTAGGGCCACTGTGTTTCTATTAACCTGCTTAATGCGCAATTTGAAATTGCGAACAAACATCTTTACCCTCGCATGGGGTGGTTTTCTGGGGATTCGGTAAAGCAATATTTTGCTGAGTTTAAGAAGCATCCAGAATAAACATAAGCAGAATGAGGACATCTAATCCAGTGGAAAGAGACTGGAACCGTATCCAGTATTTTCATTTTTTTTTTTTTGCCCCAATCCTTGCTTGCAGTATTAATGATTGCTACTGAAGTTTAAAATTGGTAATGTTTTCCATATAATGAAAGACCATTATAACTAGTCCTAATAACTGGTGAAATAAACCAAGGCTGCTGTATAAACATACTGTGTGTTGTAGTTTCAACCTTGACTCATGGGTATTTATTTTCCCCCCCAACAGCTAAGTCTGTTTCTTTTCTACCGAGTGTTTATACCACTGCTCCAGACTCTCACAGCAAAAATTATTGGTATGTCCAGCTCTCATTGTTCTTGTGTTCAACTTCGGCATCCATGAGCTCGCGTACAAAAGGATTTATTTTTTGCGTCGATGTTCAGGTGATCCGTCTCTGCATGGAAACGTGTGGTCGTGGTTGGAGTTCATCCTGACGTCAGTGTTCAGCGCGCTCTGGGTTCTCCCTCTGTTCGTGCTCAGCAAGATCGTCAATGCCATCTGGTTCCAGGTCAGGCTGCCGAAATAATAGATATTTGCTTTTACTTTTATAGTTCTCACTATAATGTGTGGAATTTAAATGCCTATGCGGAGCATAGTGGAATACGAGAGTCTTTGTCTTGTCGTACAGTTAAGATGAGAATGTGTGAATTTCTCCGTTTAGGACATCGCCGATCTGGCTTTTGAAGTATCCGGACGCAAAGCTCAGCCTTTCCCAAGTGTGAGCAAGATTATAGCAGACATGCTCTTCAACCTCCTCCTCCAGGCCCTCTTCCTCATTCAGGTACAGGAAGTGCTTTATTCGCTTCTCACGGCGAACCAGGCAGCATTAAACATCTGCAACTTCAGGACCGTTGTATCCAACTGAGACGCAAATCAATTCATTCTAAATCTTTTTTACATGTTAGAAAGGAAGTGTAATTAAAAACAGTGACAAAGTAGGAAAAAAAAGTCAGTGGGAAAGAAATGCTAGTAAAATATAAAAAAAATGAAAAATAAATGTAGAAAAAAAAAAATCCAAATTCTAAGCCAATATATGTATTTATGTTTGATTATTTTTATATACGTCTAGGAAAATCCTTGAAAGATGATCATTTTTAATTTGTTCTTTTAGAAGTCTCGGCATTCGAACATTGTGTACGGATATGCCACTGGTATTTTTTTCTTTTTTTTTTTTTTCCTATTTTCTGTGTCTACGCTGCTACTTTCTAGGGAATGATTGTGAGTCTGTTCCCCATCGATCTGATCGGTCAGACGGTCAGCCTCCTGCACATGTCTCTGCTCTACTCGCTCTACTGCTTTGAATATCGCTGGTTCAACCACGGTAAGTTCCTCCTCAGCTCTCGTCAGTCTGAAATGATCCGAGTGTGTGTGAGCGCTGTTGGAGACGTGTCTGCTTTATGGTTCGAAGGGATCGAGATGCACCAGAGGCTGTCGAACATCGAGAGGAACTGGCCGTATTACTTCGGCTTCGGTCTGCCCATGGCCCTGCTGACTGCACTCCCGTCTTCGTACATCATCAGGTACGTACGTTATTTGGTCAAGCTGCGAATGTGAGACGTTATGCAAGAGCTGCCTATTAATTGTTTTAGCTTAACCATTAATCCATTCAGAAAGCTAGCGTCAGGTAGCATCGAGTCGTGACACGTTGAGAGTCAGTCATGAGCTGGAAGTAAAATTACCATAAAGAGTGAAAGCAGTTAAACAGATGTGCTTTTTATTTTCACATCTATAATGCACTTTAAGGTTTAACACTAATCAGTGTTTCGGGCCAAATGGAGGTGCATTGCTTCTGCACCTTAAGCATATTTACAGAATTACTATTTAATACATGATTCTTTTGCATTCATTTAGTGAACGCTTTATTTCTTCCAGTGGCTGTCTCTTCTCCATCCTGTTCCCGCTCTTCATCATCAGTGCCAACGAGGCCAAGACCCCTGTGAAGCTTTAGTGAGTCTTTCTAACACGTAACGTTTCCACGCATAATTGGGCTACAACTTCTAAAACAAACATGTTGCTCAGAAATGATGTGTCTCATTTTTTATGTGAACTGATGAACTTATTAATGCATATTATATTATTAATGCAGCCTCTGATTCAGTGCAAGGCAGTTTGGGGTGGTGTGTGTTAAATATGAGGAGATGGAGGCCACATCCCTTTCACACTAACTGACATGCACATAGGCCACACCCTCTTCACATTAACAAACATAGAGGCCACTCCCCTTTCACATCAACATGTGCATAGGCCACACCCCTTTCACATCAACATGCACATAGGCCACACCTCTTTCATATTAACATGCATAGAGACCACACCCCTTTCATATTAACATGTGCATAGGCCACACCCCTTTCACGGTAACATGCATATAGGCCACACCTCTTTCACATTAACATGCATAGAGGCCACACCTCTTTTACATTAACATGTGCATAAGCCACACCTCTTTCACATTAACATGTGCATAAGCCACACCTCTTTCACATTAACATACGCATAGGCCACACCTCTTTTCAAAGAAGCCGAGTCTGACTCGCAGGCCACATCTCCTTCATGCTTGCTTGCATGAGGCCATCCCTCTTTTGCTTAGAGTGACCGAGGCTATGCCTCCTCTACTGTTGGTGACTAGCGCAGCTCATTTAATTAGCCCTGGTTGTACAGAGATAACCTGTTGCCTTCGTCTGCAGCCATTTCCAGCTGCGTCTCTTCTCCCTGGTGGTCCTGATCAGCAACAAACTCTTCCACAAGACGGTTCATCTGCAGACATCTCTGACCTCCTCGAGCTCCACGGAGAAACTCGCAACTCCTCACGCGTCCCCGAGCCGCCACAAAGCTCCGCCCTCTCAGTGACCTCAGGCGCTCTGCAGATTGGAGTTTGATTTGTGTTCTTTGTGTTTTAAATGCATTTCAATGTTCTTATGGAGGATTGATCAGGCTTTGTTTTAACTGTGAATGACAAGCATGTGGCATCAGACAGAGCTGTGTTTCGACAGTGGCATCATGTTGACTGATAAAAAAAAAATGTTTGTGCCATTTGGGTGATTTTGTAGAAACTACAGCACAAAAACATTTTATCGTAACCACGTAGTCCCGATCACCGCCCTCACTGCTCTTTTTACCTATCTAATGGTTGAGTCATGTTTGTGGCATTAATTGTCGAGCGATGGAACAATTGAAAAGTCCCTTTAATCCACAAAATGATGTCACCATCATGCTTGCATTCTTGTTTCGTTGTAATCTCTCACCCTGACATTCATTCTTTAATAATAACACTTGATGGCGTTAGGCTTATCAATATGATAAACTAAACAAGCTGCTCTTTTCTATATGCTTGGTCCTGTTTAATATAAATTAAAGCTGGATGTGGAACTCCAATCAAATCTGTCAGTGATCAATACGAAACCGAAGCTGTGTGCTGCTGCTGCTAACACATCCGGAACTGACGTTAATGTCCAAGTCTAACCTCCACTACAGTCGCCGTCCCTGTTGCGATATTCGTATAGATTTTGATATTCATATAGATATCGCTTAGAAGTCTGAACAGGTTACTAATGTTTTACCGAAGCACATACCGAGGCCCCGTCTCACTGTTTGAGACTAACGAGAGATGTGTGGTGTACTTCTTTTATTTTTATTTTATTGTTATTATCTGAAACGGTATGTCATTAACGTAAGACGTGAGTAGTGTTACAGATGCAGGTTGGTATTTGTGAGTGACCTTTTTTTTGTAAAAAGTATTAAACCTAATTTCAATAAATTTGGTCTGTATATACAAGTTTAAAGGTATTACAGTCCTCTTTTTTCTTCTCTGTAATAAGTGTCAGAAATACTGCCTACAGAAGGGGTGCACAAACTTTTTTTTGCAACCAGTAACCTCTTCCAGTGTTAAATAAATAAATCCATGGATCAGCTGATCAGAGCACAGATGATGTTTATGAATATAATGTTTAAAGTGAGTTCAAGTAACAACAAGAGAGCAAAGCGTGTATGTTAAGATATTAATGAAGCAATCACAATCAAGAGATATGAGGAATATAAAACTGTTGTAAAATATGATGTTATGTATCACTATACTGCCAAAAGTAACACTCCAGGGTTTTCTGGAGTGATGAATCACGCTTCACTGTCTAGCAGTCTGATGGACGATTCTAGGTTTTTGGGTTTTCTATCTACTCTAACACACACTGTCACGAGTAACGTGTGGTGGAGGATGGATAATGATCTGGGGTTGTTTTTTCAGGGTTTGGGCCCCTTAGTTCCAGTAATGCTACAGCATACAAAGACATTTTAGGCAATTGTGGTAGCAAAGTTTTGGGAAGGTGCTATTCATGGGACAGTGACACCTTATTCCTTTGTACAACACATGGCAACAATTATAATTACAATGTAGTACAAGGACCCATGCAATTTAAAATACCATTTTAAGTAATATATAGCTTGTATGCCCTTTCCAAAAATGACTTCTGATGTCCAACTGTCGTGCTAGTAGCAATGCTACTGTCGCTTTTGTTACAGAGTCCATACTTAGACCGAGCGGCAGTCGGTCAGTAGTTCATGCAATGGCCTGGTAGGATCTTGCCGTTGTCGTTTATATTCTTTGCATGCTGTTCATGAAGACACTTCTTGGTGGATTTGGTGTTCCAGTGGTCTACAGAGAGCCCTGACCTCAGCGACACTGAGCGCCTTTCGGACAAATTGGAAAGTCAATTGAAAGCCAGGCCTTCTTGCTATCTTGACACCAATGCCTGACCTTACTAATGCTAATTTGACTGAATGAGCAGAAATACCCACAGACACGCTCCAAAATCTTGTAGAAAGCCTTCTGAGAAGAGTGGACCCTGTTACATTCAGTTTTGGAAAGGGATGGATAAGATTATACAGGTGTGATGCTCAGGTGTCCACATACGTTTGGCTACGCAGGTGTAGTATGATAATAATAATAATAATAATAATAATAATAATAATAATA
>JAQQZR010000009.1:2027538-2070506 GCA_030068235.1 Notoglanidium macrostoma | reverse complement strand
AGGTGTCCACATACGTTTGGCTACGCAGGTGTAGTATGATAATAATAATAATAATAATAATAATAATAATAATAATAATAATAATATCAATAAAAATGGTCTCATATAAGGATTAGGCATTGAGCCACTGCACTGCACACTTCATTAAACTCTTTTGTTGCCTTTTAATTCGTTCCTTTTTATCAACTGGTGCAAAAACTATGTAAAAAAAAAAAGGACATAACAGTTCGCACTTATTTCTACTTCCTATACTTTTCTGTATATTCACCGGTAAAGTGGTACATCTGTAAGGACACGTCAGTTCTGAATCGCCATAAGGAAAGTGTGGACTTCGTCATGGTTTGAGTGACAGCGGTACAGCCAATCAGAAACCAGAGAATGTAGACTGTTCGCTGGTTAGCCAATACGCGCGGGTTTTACGTGGCTGGGCGGGGCTCTGAGGGCTCAGAGGGTAGTGTGTGTGTGTGGGGAAAGTGAAGTGTGTAGCAGGAGCGGAGTGGAAGTGAACCGCTGATGAAAGAAACTGGTAATTTTTTTTTTTTTATCATTTTGCTGAATAACTTTAAGGTGAATTATAGATACTCCGAGATGTACTCGGAGATAATTATCTTAGGGAAAGTGTTTGAGAATAGTGTAGCAGGTTAGCATGCTAATTAGCAAGCTTGTTCAGGTTAGCAGTAGGAACTGAATCGTTTTTAATGGTTTTTTATCTTTTTATTGCTTAGTATTTAACCATTCATTATCTAGAGAAAGTAGGAACTGCAGATTTATAGTGCATGAAAAATGAAATGCATTTTCTCGCATTGTTGTCCAGTTTCGCAGGCAGCTAGCTGGATCATGTTATCTAATTGAATGTATTTTAGAGTAACTATTTCCACTGACTTGCTCATTCACGTATTTGGGTTACTATTTTTACTTCATGCAAAACCATAGCGTACATTAAGATATTTTCTTTGCAAAAAAAATAAAATAACCCCAACCTTGATTTATTTCCCTACCCGTATTCCAATAACCCCGCCCCTTGAACGAGGATTGGTTTACACCCGGAAGCCTTTCGTTTGAACCGTAAAATCAGCCAATCAGCGCTTAGGAGATTGATCGTAGAAGCCAATCCTAGTGCAGGGAGGCGGGATTTTCGTATACGGACTACGGGTAGAATAAATACAACAACGCCTACCTGACTGGGTTAACTTCACCTCTGTAGACTTGTCAAACTGGCTGGTTGGAACAATGCCACAGATGCAAACAGTGAATGTTACTTAAATTATTAAACAGCTGACTGTGTTTTTCTGTGTCCCAGGTATCGAGTGTTAGCAGAGTAACGATGACCAAGGTGGGCTTCCTGCGGCTGTCCTATGAGAAACAGGACACGCTGCTGAAGCTCCTCATTCTGTCCATGGCGGCCGTGTTGTGTGAGTGCTTTTTATTTTATATGGCCATATTCTACAGCCAGGCCATGTCTTAGCACCTAACTCTCTCTCTCTCTCTCCGCAGCATTTTCCACTCGCCTTTTCTCCGTGTTGAGGTTCGAGAGCGTCATCCACGAGTTCGATCCGTAAGTATCCACACCCAGAGATGGAGCTCGTGAGGTGCGATGAAGGCGTTTACCATGCGTTTCTCTGTTTGCTCCTGAATTCAGGTATTTCAATTACCGCACCACTCGTTTCCTGGCCGAGGAGGGCTTTTACAAGTTTCACAACTGGTTCGATGACCGTGCGTGGTACCCGCTCGGCAGAATCATCGGAGGCACCATCTATCCCGGTACGCTGAGTGCAACACTCATATACAGTCAACAACCAGAGAAAGGAACAAACCCCTCTTCCCGATTGACTTTTGTAAAAACAAGTCTTTCATTTGGCGTGTAGCGATGTCGAACCGTGATGGTGTAGTGTGACGCACCTGGAAGATGAACATGCAAATGAACAAATCGTAGGTTTTCGGTAACCGTCTTGACCCCTTTAGTACCTTCTGTTCCCATAGCGACCACTATTTTGTCTCTATATCCGCTTGCGGCTTAAAGGTTTCAGTATAATTTGGATCAAACTATGGATCTACGTTGAGTTCACCTCAGATCAGTTTTCCACTGAGAAACTTTTGCCGTGCAGGGTTGATGGTGACCTCGGCGGCGCTTTACCACATGCTGCACTTCTTCCACATCACCATCGACATCCGAAACGTGTGCGTGTTCCTGGCACCGCTCTTCTCCTCCTTCACCGCCATCGTCACCTACCACTTAACCAAGGAGCTCAAGGTTTGTCCCGTCTGTCCTCACTGACCCGCTTCAGGTTGCGCTGTTTCGCTCAGGTGCGAACGTAATGATGGTTCTGTTCTTGTTTTTGTTTTTTTTTTCTTCTTCTCCCTTTTCCTCCTACGACAGGACGCCGGTGCCGGACTTCTCGCCGCTGCTATGATCGCCGTCGTACCGGGATACATTTCCCGATCGGTTGCAGGCTCCTACGATAACGAAGGTCTCACAAACGGTTCTTTCCTAATGTGTGAAGGGTGACGTTTCCGAACGGTGAAGTTTTCTGTAAGATGTTTGTCACATTTACGGCAGGATGGAAGGAGTCTCCGGTTTCAGGCGTAGTGCCCGAACCATTTTTCTTTCTGAAAATGCGTTTATTATTTCCCCGTGCGTGTTTTATACCTTACTCATTAACACAGATTACTGCTCCTGTTATAACAATCGTGATCCGTATCCATGACGACGATAGCCGCTAGTTCTGTATTAATGGCCGAGAATTGTTTGACATGTCGTGACACGTCGCATCTTCTTCTTGCCGTGGGAAGGAATCGCTATTTTCTGCATGTTGCTGACCTACTACATGTGGATCAAGGCGGTGAAGACGGGTTCGATTTACTGGTCGTCCATCTGCGCCCTGGCGTACTTCTACATGGTGAGCATCATCCCAGGGGGTAGCGTAGATAACGTTTTACGCGTGACCGTTAAAGACCTTTATTTTAACATCTCCGCAGGTGTCGTCATGGGGAGGCTACGTGTTCCTCATCAACCTGATCCCTCTGCACGTACTGGTGCTGATGCTCACCGGGAGATTCTCTCACCGCATCTACGTGGCTTACTGCACTGTCTACTGCCTGGGCACCATCCTGTCCATGCAGATCTCCTTCGTGGGATTCCAGGTAGAGCTCATTAATGAGCGCAGAAACAAGCTCAGAGATTTATAACTGCTTCATCCAGTCATGCTTGTGTGTGTTTTTTATTTTTTATTTTTTTAAAAGCCCGTGCAGTCCTCCGAGCACATGGCTGCCTTCGGCGTGTTCGGCCTGTGTCAGATTCACGCCTTCGTGGACTACCTGCGCAGCAAACTCAACGCCCAGCAGTTCGAGATCCTCTTCAAGAGCGTCATTTCACTGGTCGGCTTCGTGCTGCTGTCCGTCGGAGCCGTGCTCATGCTGACCGGTAAGGACACGACACACCCAGAATAATAACGCAGATGTTACCAGAGAAATATAGTCACACGTCAGCAAATCTCGTCTGTTTCTTTGGTTTCTCCTCATCCGCGGTCATACAAGTTTCTTCCACGCCTTGAATTCTGACGTTCCACCGAGTCACCCCATGTTAAAAAAAAAAATACGGAGATGAAAACCCGATTTTGTGATGATCATGTGACTTTCTTTGTCTGTGGTGGGATCAGGGAAGATTTCGCCGTGGACCGGCCGTTTCTACTCTCTCCTGGACCCGTCCTACGCCAAGAACAACATCCCGATCATCGCCTCCGTGTCCGAGCACCAGCCCACCACCTGGTCCTCCTACTATTTTGACCTGCAGTTGCTGGTCTTCATGTTCCCTGGTAAAGAAACCTACTTTTTTTTTTTTTTTTTTTTTTTTAGAAACTCAGAAATATTGGTAAACCCTACGTTTTCATTTTTTTCCTTTTTTTTTTTTTGTGTCCCCGCAGTGGGTCTGTATTACTGCTTCAACAACCTGTCGGACGCCAGAATCTTCATCATCATGTACGGCGTGACCAGCATGTACTTCTCGGCTGTGATGGTGAGCTCCATAATCCTCATAACGTCAGAATCTATACGTCTCGGCAGGGTTGAGTTTAGTACGTGGGCTTTACGGCATAGGGAATATGTTCTACTCACTGTAGTGAGCGTATGTAGTGAATTTTAAGCCATGGCATAGTGATTGATTCTTGCCTGGAATGATAATGAGTCCGTACACGGATTAACTGAAAACCGCCGGCGATAAAGTCGAACATAATCAAGATCGAGAACTTTAATCGCGAGTGCAGAGTGTAGTTTTCACTCATGCTGGATAATATCCTAGGCACATGATTATTCAATTGCCTTTAAATACTACATATTTTGATAATTAACGCTTTGGCTTCTTTTAAAAGCTTACAAGCCTTTTTTAATTAGGCAATGGTGATTGTGTAATTTCTAGCTGCGATCCGTTTTCCCTGCTGTAGGTGCGTCTCATGCTGGTTTTGGCTCCGGTCATGTGCATCCTGTCAGGAATCGGCGTTTCTCAGGTTCTCACCACGTACATGAAGAACCTGGACGTCAGCCGACCGGACAAGAAGTCCAAAAAGCAGCAGGACTCAACGTATCCCATCAAGAATGAGGTGAAGCCTTGAAACGCCGTGTGACGCCACTTTTAATCAGCAGTCACACGTTCCACACCACACAGTACACACAAGCCTGCACTAGTTTTATTACTGCTCAAACAAACCCCCCGTGATCGTCTGATTATCTGATGATGTGTTTTTTTTTCTTCCCCGCCTGCCTGCAGGTTGCCAGCGGAATGATCCTGGTCATGGCTTTCTTCCTGATCACGTACACGTTCCACTCGACGTGGGTGACGAGCGAGGCCTATTCCTCCCCCTCCATCGTGCTCTCGGCTCGCGGAGGCGACGGCAGCCGCATCATCTTCGACGACTTCAGAGAGGCTTATTACTGGCTCCGGCACAACACTCCCGAGGTCAGCGCCGCACCGTTCCTTGTTGCCCTTTAAACACATCCTACACACTTCTGTGCCCTGTGGCGTAGGTGTGATTACCACTGACAGTAACCTGCACACTTTCTCTGTCCTGAGGAAGAAATCTGTTCACTCCAAACTCACGTAAAATAAAGATCTAGGTGTAGTCATTTAAAATGTAACGTCCATTACGCAGGAAGACGAGACGGATATGACGGAATTAAGTCATAATGTTGACACTTTTTATTTTTATTTTTTTCTCCCCCCATTTTTTAGCAAGCTTTATTCTCTCGTTCACCTTCACTTCCTGTTTCTACACACTCCACGTTTTCCCCACAGGATGCCAAGGTCATGTCCTGGTGGGATTACGGCTATCAGATAACCGCCATGGCAAACCGGACGATTCTGGTCGACAACAACACCTGGAACAACACGCACATCTCACGAGTCGGCCAGGTGAACGCAGCATTCCTTACGCTGGTTTTATTAGTTGTTCATTAACAGGTTGTAAGCTGGAGCCGGTGTGTATATCTGTGTGCGCTTTATGTCGCGTGTGTGTGTGTGTGTGTGTGTGTGTGTGTGTGTGTGTGTGTGTGTGTGTGTGTAGGCGATGGCGTCCTCGGAGGAGAAGGCGTACGAGATCATGCGAGAGCTGGATGTCAGCTACGTGTTGGTGATCTTCGGAGGACTGACTGGATATTCATCAGACGGTACATGCTCCTGTGGAGAAGTCAATAAACCAATAAAACCAAAATGTTTATATATTTATTTATATTTCATTACAATACAAGAGCAAATATACATATCCTAATATGTCCATGTAAATGGTTACTGACAGTCAAGCATTTTATTAATGACTAATTATTTTTATTCAACTTGCCATGAACTTACTCACTTTCTGAATTTATTTATTTTTCAAGAAATTCTCATGAAGATATTTTATATTAATTCATTTTCCCCCGCCTTTTTTTCCTGTTAATTTTTGTATATATTTTATTTGTGTATATTTTATCTACTTTTACAACCTTGTTATGAGGTTACTTTAAAAGTTCATTCAAAATATTGCCATTTTGTTATTTTTATATACAGTATATATCTTGTAGTTTTTCTTGGTTTTTGTATTTTCTTAGTTTAGTGTACTTTGAGTAACTTTTCATGAAATAAGATTTCACTTCTTTTTCTAAAATGTTATATTGATTTCTTTTGTCTTTATTTGCCTTTCATGAAGTAACTTTTTACTGTTGTTTCCTAAATATAATATTTTTAATATTATTTTCTTGTGAAGTCCTGTCTGCTTTTTAGTATTCTTTTTTTTCATGAATAAATTTTCAGTTTAATTTTTTTTTTTAAATGTTATGTTTCTCATCTTGTAGACATAAATAAGTTCTTGTGGATGGTGCGAATCGGAGGCAGCACAGACACGGGGCGGCACATCAAGGAGCACGACTACTACACTCCCACTGGCGAGTTCCGCGTGGACAGGGAAGGTTCTCCGGTTCTGCTCAACTGCTTAATGTACAAGATGTGCTACTACCGCTTCGGCCAGGTCTACACCGAGGCCAGTGAGTGTCTCTGTGTCAGGCTGCTCCACTGATCCTGGCTTTAAATTCAGCCTGCACTCTTTTCTTTAGAGAACTAACACGCATGCTCTTTGCAGAACGTCCTCCCGGTTACGACCGCGTCCGTAACGCCGAGATTGGCAACAAGGACTTCGAGCTGGATGTGCTCGAGGAGGCGTACACTACAGAGCACTGGCTGGTCAGGATATACAAGGTAAACCTTGAAACATCGCTTCAGCTCAGCTCTGTAAAGTCAAATGAAGATCTGCTGATCAGCTTGTCCTTCTGTCCAACAGGTTAAAGACCTGGACAACCGAGGCCTCTCGCGAACGTAAAGCCCCGACACTCACAATTTACACACACACACACACACACACACACACACACACAACATGACAAACACACAGCACTGAACACCTTCCCCTGTGATCTGAATAGCAGTGTGGAAATTTTTTATACTTCTGTTGTGATTGCAGGAAAAGATTCTATTGTCTTTTTTATGATTTACAATGTGGTGTTACTTTTTTTTTTTTTTTTTGGAATGAAATGAGACTTCAAAATGTCCAGGAAACTGTCAGTATGAATTTCTGCAATCAGTGACCAACCAAATGATTTGTCTACCAATGGGGAAATAAATGGAGTGAACGGGACAACTGTGTCTTTTTTTTTTTGCTTATCATGTTCATCTATGGTCATTTTTAAATAAATAAATAATAAAAAAAAGGCCTAACCTGCCCCATCTTGAAAGGTTTGGATGCTGAGGAAACCAACATGGCTGCTAATGAGCTTTATGTTATGAAGTAAAACATTGCTCATGTTAGCCAGCCAACATCTGTTTGCACGGAATGCACTCTGCCAACATTTATTCGTTTCGTTGATTTCGGCTTGGTGGTGCTGGGAGATGACCTCACAACCTTCTGTCCAACAGTAGGCCAAAGCAAATGTTCAGTACCAATGAGTAGAATTTTATTTCCTGTACAATCCACATCATTGTGTTCCAGTGGGTGTGATGAAGTGGTGTTTGAGACCCTTTCTGCAATTTAGTTGTCTAACTCTGGCCTTAAGTTAAATGTACGTATATAAACAGCAAAAACAGTACTTATAATGCAAGAAAAGTATGTTCTTACATTACACAGCCTATATTTGATGGCAGTACATTTTATTAATAACTTTTTGTTAAGCAAATTTGAAGTATTTATTGCATTATAAGAATTTAATCTAAGTGATTAAAACTTGCAAATGAATAACAGTTCAATCAGAATTCCAAACGTTGCCCTGGCAACACAAGACTGGAGGCCATTTTGGCTAACAGCTGAAAGACGGGCCTGTGAACCAATCAGAGTTCGCCGTCTCATCCGGGCACTGGCTTGTACACCCTATCGCTAGCTAATGAAAATGGACGATGACTTGCTACACAATCAGAAAACTTTTTGGATTAACAATTTTTTGTGGGTAAAACAATATTTACATGGCTACACATTTACAGGGCGAGTCCGAAAGCGGGTGCTCATGGGATAGGTGTTTTTTTTTATTTAATTTTTTTAGCGCTCTAGAAGAAATAGAGAAATGAAACTAATACAGCATGAAGTGCTGTTACAGATGCTCTCGGTTGCACATAATCATTTCTATGTGCATTTCAAGAGACTACTACTAAAAACTATGTTGTGAAAAGAAATAATAATACGCCTGGAAATTAAAATCAACTACTTCCGGGAGCGACGTATGGTGACGTGGCGTGACGTGACGCAGCGTAGGTGACACACAAAGGGGCGGAACCACGTCTGAGCGCGAGAGTCAGTTGAAGATCAACTCGGGAAGGAGGCTGGTGCGTTAAAAATGCCCGGCTGGAATAGAATCGTGTTTAATGGCATCAGATCCAAATCGCTCTCTTTAATAACCTCTAAACGCTGCAGCTTTGGAGTGAAAGGCAGTCGGAGCTTCAATACAGGCGGACATGTGCGGAAAGACATCATCCAGGGTGAGTTAGATAGAGCTGTGCAGCTGCATGCCTGCTGTACTGTACTGTACTATACTGTACTGTATGTACTGCATGAGTTTATTATTTACCTGTCAGATGAAAAGTGAAACCCTTTCAGCCTCCTCTATAAATCTGTGAGATTTAATTAGAAGTATTATAGTCGCATCAAGGAAATTAAAATAATCTTTCTTGAAAATTATACTGTCAAAATCTCTTAAGTGGGCTGTTTTAACAAGTTTTAATGCAGGACCAAATAACTTCTAGATATGATGGAATTATATATATACACAGAATCATCATTTGGTTGCAAGAAAGTGGAAATTAGAAGAGATTTTAGGCTATGTTTTATGTTTGAAAAAGAAAGATTCTTTGTTCGGATTATTATTATTATTATTATTATTATTATTAACATGATTACTGAAAAACATTCAGGACAACTGTTCCTTAGGGTTTCTTGGATGTTCTATTCAAATTCAAATCCAAATTCGCACCTGAATTGCAAAAATAAGGACATTTAGCTTAGAGGGCCGAACTTAAAAAAATTTATTATCAATTTTTACAGAAATGTTTTGAGAAAATCCCCGACATTTCCAGGGAGGTCCCAGGTGAGTTGGTCTGGAATGACATGAAGAATAAAACCCTTCAGCCGTTCAGTCTTCTCCATAAACCTGCAAGATTTTATTCTAAGTATTATACAGAGCTTATTTCTTCTACGCAATGTCTGCCTGAATCTCATTATTTCTGCTTAAATACGTCCTTCAGTATTTATTAAAATTGCGGCAGGAGAAAATTGCTGCTGATTTTTGTTTAGCCGGGTCATTGTCCTTCTTTTTAGAAAGCACGTGTCCATGTCGGCCTTAAATCAGGGAATTTAGTTGACCCGGGAATCGCGGATCCACATCCGGGTCATTCGTTTGTTTTCTTTTTTTTGTGTGGCCATTTTAGCTCTAAAATGAATCTGATATGATGTTAAACAAGCGAAGAAGTATGAGAAGTTTGTGTCCTATGTTTGGTTTTAAAACCAAAGCCTCTTGGTTAAAAAATAAAAATAAATAATAAAAACAAACGAGCCCAAACGCACTACTCCATTTGTGTCTTCTCTGGCAAACCGAGTACCAGAATGATTTCTTAATCAGCTGATTAAAAAGTTGCTTTGAGTCTGTAAAGAAAGCTTGAAGTGCTTCTTTCTCCCCTCGTTTTGTAAATGCAGATCTAGAGAACCAGTTTAAAGCGTTTCGGGATAAAGCGAAAGCAGCGATGCCCGGCAGTGACTGGAGCCCGATACAGCTGACCCACGGCCTTCCTCCTGAGCGCGCGGACGTCGTGATCGTCGGAGGAGGAATCATCGGCTGGTCCATCGCTTACTGGCTGAAGAGGAAGCTGATGTCTCGGGACTCGCTGAGGGTGGTGCTGGTGGAGAAGGATCCGACCGTGAGTCACACTCTCCCGAGCCGCACGCAGTCAGTCTGTGGCCGTGCACCGTTTGGTGTTTCTTATGATTTCTCTTCCGTCTCTTTGTTTTTGTGTTCTCAGTACAGCCAGGCCTCCACGGTCTTCTCTGCAGGAGGCATTCGGCAGCAGTTCTCGCTGAAGGAGAACATCCAGCTCTCTCTCGCCTCCGCTAACTTCATAAAGAACGTTAATGTAATCCTGTCCCGCTGCACTTACGAGTCTTTACGAGACGTAATGCTCTCAGGAAACAGGCCACAGTAATGATGCCGTTGATCATAAGAGTAATGAATGTGAACGTGGCTTAGGGTTCGACTTTCCCCTCTGTGCAGGAACATCTCGCCGTGCTGAACGAGGATCCCATCGACCTGCAGTTTAATCACTCAGGGTATCTTTTCCTGGCCAGTGAAGCTTCGGTGCACATTATGGAGGAGAACTTCGCCATTCAAAGGTGAGCATCATGTGCAAATTTAAGACCAGGTTCTGTAGATCTGGTTGATGTTGGTCTGGCTTACGTAAAGCTCACACCGTGTCCTACACGCACGCACACACACACACACACACACACACACACATTTTACTTAAGTTCCAATAATTTGAAAATATTCTTAATAATTAAAAAGTAGCTTTCGTTTATTATCAAATAAGCCCTACCTTTATAATGAGCTGCCTTTGGATCCTTGACTGCTGAATCCCAACGAGTCGATTCCCAATGATGCCGAGTCGAGTCCCAACGAGTCGATTCCCATTGACGCCGAGTCGAGTCCCAACGAGTCGATTCCCATTGACGCCGAGTCGAGTCCCAACGAGTCGATTCCCAATGACGCCGAGTCGAGTCCCGACGAGTCAATTCGCAATGACGCAGAGACGAGTCAAGTCGAGTATAAATGGGTCGATTCCCAATGACACCGAGTCGAGTCAAGTCGAGTATAAATGTAACTGTGCAACTGTGTATTAAAATGATGAGTTGGCCAGTGTAATAAAGCTGAATGTTTGGATGACACGAACACAACGACTCTTTAACCTGCTCGTCTGCATTTTCTCTTTTTTTTTTTTTTTTATTAGAGAATTAGGGGCCGAAGTCATCCTGCTGTCACCTACACAGCTGAAGGAGAGATTTCCCTGTCTGAACACAGATGGCGTCGCACTGGCCTCTCTTGGTTAGTCTTTATTTATTTATTTTTTTGCTAGTATATTTATAACACCATGCTATCGCCAGTGAATAACCTACTTTCCTGATCTTTAAGTTACAGAACATTGTAAAATTGCACTTTGTATTGATATTTTTGCACGTAAAGCTCCATTCCATTTCCACAGTTATTCTACATATCACATGATCTCGTTTTCATTATTTAAAAATTGCTCATTGAATGTTGAATTTTAGAGCATATGGACTGTCTTTTTCTTTTCTTCACCAGGACTTGAGAACGAAGGCTGGTTCGACCCTTGGACCCTCCTGTACGCCTTCAGACGCAAAGCCATGTCTATGGGAGTGTATCAGTGCTTCGGAGAAGTCACAGGTTAACTTTATGATCCTTTTTTATAACCCATTAAAAACACTGTAGATGTCTATTAATCATAACCATAGTCCTGTATGCTTGTATGATAGCTAGAGCAGTTACAGTTTTATCTGTTTTTTAAATTTATTTTGTTTAAGGATTTAGTTGCTGGACACAAAATGCAGAAACCATGGATGGAGATCATGTGAACATGAAGAGGATCAAATACGTTAATGTGAGTTTGATTCGTAAACCAAGGACCAGAAGCTGTGTTGATATAGCACGGCAAAATGTCCTCCCATCGCCAGTCCCGCCCACAGAATCTGATTGGGTAAACGCGAAATATATAACAGCAATGCCGGAATAAACTGCTTCAAACCGTTCGCCAAGAAAATTAACGAGAACAAAAATCACAAAATGTCCGGGTTGGAAAGAGAACATACGTTTATTATCATTAATATTTTTACCCCAACAAACGATATTGACATTTGTGAGGATCATTTTGTGGTGGCAGAAGAAATGTCACTTTAAAGATATTTAACACAAACATTCCTAATTTGTTTGCGTTGCTTATTTTCTTTCATTTGCAAACTGCTTGATATTGTATAAAAGCGACGGAGCACTACGACGCTCGACAAATACTGTAATGGCTGAGATGTGGTCTCGGATACGCAAGGCGGGAACACACCTGCTGTCACGTTCTGTTGCTTAAATGTATCAGATATTGAGCCAAATGTCACATTTCTTAAAAATATCGCTTGCCATGTCCTAATGTAGTGGAGTTTCATGGAGTGATGTGTGGAGGGAAACATCCCAGTGTGAATATAGGAAATATAGGCACTCTTGAAACACCACTCGGTTGAGGTGGTTGCTAGGCAGTTGCTTAGGTGTTACGAGGCGGTTGCTATGTGGAAGCTAAGGTGTTGCTAGGTGGATGCCCAGACTGTGGAGCACAACCGACTGATATAAAGACAGTGAAGAATTGAACCGAACTATGAGTGAGCGTGAAATGTGAACGCAGTGACGGCGTACAATCAGAGTGATGTAGGAATAGTGCATCATGATGTAATTAAATCCCGATATCAGTGCCAAGTTGTCATATAATTATCCGATGCTACAGTATCTAATTCGTTCTATAATTCATGATGTAAATGATGGCATGTTGTTCCATTACCACCTGAGCGAAGGAAAGATCAGTCAAACGGAAGCTGAAGCGCGAGCTCGTGCTGTTCCAGGTGCAGATGCCGAACAGTCTGGAGTACCAGCCTGTGGAGTGTGCCGTCGTCGTGAACGCTGCCGGTGCCAACTCGGGGAAGATCGCCAGCATGGTTGGCATCGGACACGGCCCAGAAACCAGCATGGCGTCCGTCCCGTTCCCCGTGGAACCCAGGAAGAGGTAGCGATCCTATCAGACATTCCGATTGACCAGAAGGTGTTGATTAATTTCCTATAACAGCATGCTTTTGCTTGGTTGTCATTCCATATTTCACACCGACCTGCAGGTATATTTACGTGGTGCACTGTCCTGATGGGCCGGGCCTGGAGTGTCCATTCCTGATCGACTACTCGGGATTTTACCTGCGGCGAGAAGGCCTCGGAGGAAATTACATCACGGGGAAGTCGCCGGAGGAGGTGTGGCTTAGCTCTGTGGCTCAGCTTCTGGCTGTCCTGATCGAGATGATCATAACATGTCGGGCATTTTTCTAACAAGAAAATGTTAATGAGGAAACGTGCGCAACACTGAATACATCGCCGGCGTCGATTTAAAAATGATATTCGAGTTTGGTGAGGTCATGGGAAGTAATTCGTGCACGATGCATTATTGTCTGCTTACCTGCTGCAGAACGAGGAACCGGACTGCAGTAACCTGGACGTGGACCACGAGTTCTTTCAGGAGAAAATCTGGCCACATCTGGCACGTCGAGTCCCTGCTTTCGAGAGTCTCAAGGTGAGTAATTTTACAAGTGTGTGTGTGTGTGTACCAGTGTATTAATACCAACTGGCGTTGTTTAAGAAGTCAGTTGTACACTTGGTGCATTATGGGTAAGACGGTAAACCATCTAGGGAGTATAAATTGTCCACCTGAAAAGTGTCCTATGATTACTGGTAACTGATCAAATGAAAGTCTTGATTATTATTTTTAATCAGGTGTCAGGAGCATGGGCGGGGTTTTACGACTACAACACATTAGACCAGAACGGCATCGTGGGTCTGCACCCGCTCGTCAACAACATGTACTTCGCGACGGGTTTCAGCGGACACGGGCTGCAGCACTCTCCCGCCGTGGGCCGCGCCGTGGCCGAGCTCATCCTGGACGGAGGGTTTAAGACCATCGACCTGAGCGCCTACGATTTCCAGCGCATCCTCTGCCAGGAGCCCATGCTGGAGAGGAACATCGTGTGAGCACGGACAAGGAGAACCAGCAGTCTTTAATAATGACCTGGATCTGAGCTGACTGCTGCTTACACCCACACCGTGTTGAAAAGAAATGAAATGAATAACCTGGAAGTGAGTAATGGGCGCTGGAATGAGATCTAGAGGTGATCAGGACATTTTGTTCCAAAGTTGTAGCTGGTGTTGAGCACAGAAATCCTCCGAGATCATAGACCGATCCGAAACAAACGAGTAAGTCTACTATGTGTACAATGCCGGTGTAATGTTTTTATCACTGTATGTGGTGTGGTGTTTTATTTATTTTTTTTAAAAAGTATACTCGCATATCCTTTATTGTCTGCATTTCCCATAATTCTGTGCGTCAGCAACCAGACTGAAATTCAGACAGAACAGTCCCTCTAACTTTTTTCATTACTGATAAAATTCATAATTATGCAGCATTTTATACTGTAATGTGTTTGTGATTTAAAAACTCCACTTTGAGAGGAAATGTGGAATCCTTGTATGTAGTGTTTGTGTAGTACGTGTAATTTGCTTGTCCTTTAGAGGAGTGCTAATCATTCTGAAAATGACTAAGATACTTGATTTCCAGTTTGTGTGCTGGAGAACCGATCATAGATGTGTTTTAGCATCCTAATAAAACCCGCTACGTGGCTCATTTCTGATTGGAATAATTTTTTTTTTCAACAGTACCAGAGATGTTATCAAAGCAAAAATGATTAATGGTTTGGTGAGAAATTGATAGATACAGGTCAAAAGTGTATGAAATTCAGATGTCATTACTGTTAAACTGCGTACATCAGGAACTGTCGTGCTGTACCAATTTGTACCACAGGGTGGCGACAAGGTAACGTGATATAGACTTTTGTGGGTTCCTCAGACTGCAAGGTGAAAAAATAGCTGTAAAATCTTCAGATATTAATTATAAAACTGTTGCTGGGGGAAAACAACCAAACAAACAAACCAATTTTATTTTGCACAAATGAGAAAAAAGTAAGTAAAAAATATGTATATATTTCATGTAATCTATACACCATTCAGGGAAACAAACATGCGAAATATGGTCTAATTGTACTGTTTTTTTATTTTTGTACTCGCTTTTTATTTTTTGTGCGCCTCAGCTAAACAAAAAAAAAAGCAAAAAAACCCAATATATTTATATACTTTTCTCTTACATAGTTTTGCTTACGTACTGTGCATAGCACAACGCCATTGGTCCTTTCGGTCACGTGAACAAAATGGCGGCGTCCCAAATTGGCGGAAACTCCGACCCAAACAACGAAGCAAAGCGGCTAAAAACGGGTGAAAATTATGTCGAGCCCGCAGCAAAGACGTCCATTTCGGGCTTTGAAGTGGGGCGGATCCTCCGTGACTCTGCCAGGGAGAAAAACATTTTCGTACGCGGAAAGGTACGAAATAAAGTGTTGCAAGAAGTCTCTCAGGTAGCCTGTTAGCTAACGGCACTCTTGGGCTGAATCTCAAACGGCGGTTCGCCGCCTTCATTAGTGCACTACTTGGTGTGTGACGTAATGGCGTCAACGCCCTTCACAGTGCACTATGTACCTGAGTCGTTTAGGATTCAGCCGATTTTACAATGAGGGCTAATAATCCAAGACTGTATATTTTACTACAGGGTTTGTTTTTAATAATTAGGCTACATTTATACTGATATTTTATATTACATTACATTTCATTATATCTCATTTTAAGTTAGCTTTCCAAATGTAAACATCCCAAGAGTTAAGACATCAACTCTAAGAAACATTGTTTGAATGCAAAGCAGGCGTTCACATTATTTCTCCACCTTTCTATTGGTTTCCTAAACAAGTTAACGTTTATTCTTTCATCTTCCATTCAACTTTTTTGCGCCTTGCTTTTCTTTAGATTGATGACCAGGAGGCTATTATAATCCTGGAGAAAACGCCGATCACACAAGATGTCCTTCCAGAGATGTTAAAGAACAGCACACAGATACTGGAGATGAGGAACGACATCTACAGCACCTACCAGCTCCAACCACCGCCGCACCTCAACGGTAAGAAGCCTTGATGTAATTTCCACACACGTTCACCCGTCTGATCCCGGGTGAACGTGGGGTCCGAGCTGAATTTGAGGTATTTCTGATGTATGTTCTGCTGTAAATGACCGTGTGTGTGATGGTAGGTGACGAGACCTAGATCTTGCGTGTAGCTTACAATAAAACAGCAGATTTTTAAAAATGATTCCTGTCTCGCCTCAGGTATTAAGACCACGGTGATCTGCCCAGCAACGGAGAAACACGTCAAGAAGTATCTGCGTCAAGAGATGTTCCTCATCGAGGAGACTGAGGATGATTATCAGTCCATCACACTTCCTTACATAAACAGCCAGAGCTTCAGTCCGCAGGTCGGTTAAGGATTAAGGATTCAAGACTGAAGCGTTTTAAATAATGAAGGCGATTTTTTTTATTTCCGCACAGTTTCATGTATCACTTTGCTTGCCGTTTAAATAAGACCGCACCTGAAAATGCACATCTGCCTTTTAGCCTTTTATGTGTCGACAGGATAGTCCTGGGTTCGTATTAGTTGCAGCTTTTTTTGTGTAAAGACTGTTTTGTTTTTTTTATAACGTTGAAAGCAATAAAAACATGGCTGTTTTTCTTCTATAGTGGGTTTACAACATCTTGGAAAAGAAAGCGGAGGCCGATAAGATCGTGTTCGAGGATCCAGACCCGACAAACGGTTTTGTCCTGCTTCCAGATTTCAAATGGGACCAAAAGCAGGTTTGCGAACATCTGAATGTAAATCATACGAATGAACTGATTAGACATCCACGTCATAGTTTAGTCACAAGAAAATAGTATTAAATGGAGGTGTGGCTTAAAGTCTGAACATTATTTACAATACTTTCTGAACGGTTTATGCAGAAATAGTTTTAGTGAGCCAAACGACGTGCGATTATTCAGACAAACTTTAGCTGTTTTAGTGTCCGAGCTGAACTGCGACACTTTGGCCTCCATCATATTGAGCTTTATCGTGTTCCTGAAACAGTGTAGGCGAATGCATGGTTAATGATCATGAAGCATCGTTTCCCCCATTTCAGATCCACGACTTGTATCTGATTGCAATTGTACATCGAAGGGACGTCAAGAGTTTGAGAGATCTCACTCCTGATCATCTTCCTTTACTGAGAAACATCCGTGAGAAAGGACTGGTAAGTGCGAAAGCGCTGAGTAAGATAACAGGATTGTCAGAAAGGTTTAAAGATCACAAATCTTTTCACAAATCCCTGAGACAGGGCAAGATGTCTCTCTCTGTCTCTGTCTCTCTCTCTCTCTCTCTCTCACATGTTTATGAATTTGTGCTTCGTACTGAGGAATACAGCTCTCACTGGTGCTAGAAAATGTTTGAAATGCACACTGACTCCTAACAGGAGGCCATCATGAAGCGCTACAGCGTCGCGCCGTCTAAACTGCGAGTCATGCTGCACTATCAGCCGTCCTACTACCACCTCCACGTTCACTTCATTTTGCTGGATTACGAAGCTCCAGGATGCGGCGTGGAGAGAGCTCACCTGCTCACGGACGTCATCCAGAACCTGCAGCACGAACCCGAGTACTACCGCAAACGCACGCTGACCTTCCCGATACGGGCGGACGTCGCACTGCTGAGCAAATTCAAAGAAGCAGGGAGAGTCTAGACTGTCTAGTCTAGACTGTTTTTTTTTTTACTTTTTTTTTTTCTTACCGGTGCGTGTGTTCTCCGATTTCCCAATTTTGTATTTTAATGTATTTTACACTTCTGTAATGTAACCTTTGATGCGTTTTTCTGTTTTAATAAAAAATTAAATCATCAACGCTGCTGTGCTCTGAGACGTCCGATACAGTCACAGTGATGGATCTACACAGCTTTTCAAATATAGATTGTTTTGAATAAGTTATGATTTTATTTTATTTTTTTCTCTCTCGCTCTCTCTGTAGGATTTTTGCTCTTCTCTGTATTTTGTCCTACATACGTCTCCCATCCCGGCTTCGACCGGATCCCTAGAACGAAAGAACAAAGCTTTGTAGTGTTGATGGTAGTTTTATCATTCTTTTAGCACAGGGTCCCTGGTCGCACGCTGGGAAAATTCATTCAGTTTGCAAAGCCGAGGGGCCTCTTTGGAAAAGTTGGGGCCTCTTTTGAGAAGATTTAGTTAACTTGTTGCTCTTAAAAACTCTTTACAGTTTCGTAAAAAGAAGAAAAGCAGTTTTAAAGATGGTTTCTATAAACAGTGTGGGTTTTAGCCATATCTGTGTGTTTCTGTTTGAGCGTGTGTATGTAACGTTATTATAAATACCATGCACTTGTTTTTCTTGGCAGTTAATAAAGGCCGATCTTGTTGCATGATCGCAGTTTTATTTCTTTTTCCTGAACTTGCAGTTTGCTTACTCCTTGCTTTCTGTTTTCTGGCTCACACTTGCGAGTGTTTCTTTGGATTTTATAAATGCGAACAACGATGGACATTTATTATGGATTAGTTAATTATCTTATTGTACTAGAAGCACATTATCTACTTATTAGTTTCTAATCCACTTCAGTTTGACTTAAATTTCACTTGGGTTAATGTTATTTTACACAAAGCTGAATCCACTACCAAGAACTTTATTTTTTTTCCACCATCGATTTGTTATTTTTTTTATTTTTTTATTTTTTTTCTCCTCCCTCCAGTATTTTTTTTCTCCACAAATTGAAGCTAAGAGTGCGTTATTGATCGAAGGCACATCATCTTTTCTATTCTTTGTTCCGTTTCCACGTACAAAGTGCATTTCCATTTCTAAATGTTGGATTTATTGCGTTCTGTTATTCCTAATAGATCCAGACGATGACAAATTAAAGGAAAAAACAACATTAATAAAATGCTCATAAGGTGAGCGATGACCACCGTTCTTCCAAAAAAAGACCAATTGTTATTATTATTTGTTTTGATGGTCGTAGTGATGGTTGAAAATTTAAAATCTGTTCAACTGAGGTGAGAGCTGGTGAGTGTGTAGATCAGCTCACGACAAGATGAAATCTTCAACCTCACCAAAACATCTCATAAGCCCTTGTGTGCTGTGAATGGGGGCGGGGTCATCCAGGACAAGACCACGCCCATCAAGAAACCGTTTCCATATGAGCAAAGGTAAACAAATGCCCCCATTTTATTTATTTATTTTTTTTTGCAGCATTATGCGATATTTTGTGCAGATGTATGGCATGTCATAACAATTAATATGAAAAACTATGAAACGTGGAAAGGTTTAAGTGGAGTGAATACTTATGTGAGACACTCTATGTAGTACTTCATGTCCATAACTGATTTTGTTTTGGTTGTTTTATGGCACATTGTAGCATGCTGAGATTGTACAGATGAGCGAGGGGTATATGGGGCCCAGAGAATAAAGGCAAGTGTGATTGAAGCATTGCTTTGTGAAGTTGTAGCCCCCTCTGGGGTAAAATCCAAGCAGTGGGGAGGCTCTTTGGAGGGTTTTGTTATTTGTTCATCAGATGGGGTTGGTATTTAAAAAAAAAAAAAGGTCTGTCCAAGAAGCCATGTGCACCCAAAAGCATTCAGTCCCATAAAAGTAGTCATAATTGTTTTTTTTGTTCTTTTTTTTTTTGCTGATTTGTAAGAACGTACATGTGTAAAATGTTTTGAACCACTTTTCCTCTTTGTCAACTGTGGCATGTGCCTGGGATTAGGGCATTTCAATGCGGATTACTTTTTTCGAGGCACCCCTGATTGCGTTTTGCTAGACGGTGAAGGGGAGGTGGAAGGACAGAAGTTTGATCTTGCCTGTTGCAATTTGTTTAAGGCTTTTAAAAGTTGAAGTGGTTCATTAATTGTGCTTTGGTAGATCTGCTGCTAACCTCTGTGTGAGTGGAGGTAAGTTCCTTTTTTTGGTGAACCCTTTAAATTGCATTTCACTAATCGAGCTGGTTGCTGACGCTAAGTAACTGGCAGGATCTCAGCAATGGTTATGACTGAAATGAGAGCTCTGCTACATTCAGGTTCTGAAGTTTGTCGGGAAACAATTTGGTGTTTCGTACATGCCATCAGAGGAGAGTAATTTTGCTTTTGCTTGTGAAGAGTAGCTTATAACCCCACACCTGTTTTACTTAATTTGTTACATAACATCCAACGAATACCAAATACAGGACTGTCAAATCTTGGCAGAATCTTGCTACATCATCTTACCTCTTTTTCTATGTTGACACGTTTCACTTCTTTTTCCAATGAAGGAATGTTGCAGTTCATCCGTAAGGAGGTGCATGATCATGTAGCGGAACGCAGGATTCGACAGACGCGGCTCGTGACCAAGGACGGCCACTGTAACATTGAATTTGGCAACGTTGCATATCATAGCCATTTTGCTTACCTGATGGACTTTTGGACCACCTTCGTTGAGATCCGATGGCGTTTTGTGATACTTTTTTTTGTCACTGCTTTCACTGGGAGCTGGTTCGTCTTCGGCTTGCTGTGGTACTTCATTGCAAAAAGCAATGGAGACCTGGAAGAAGAGGAAGTTCCTGATGGCCATTTAAAGTGTATCGAAAACATCAGTGGTCTCACAAGTGCCTTCCTTTATTCCTTAGAGACCCAGACGACCATTGGATATGGTGGGCGAGCTTTGACAGGTCATTGTGCAGAGACAGTAGCTCTTCTCGTAGTCCAGTCTCTAATGGGTGCCATTATAAACTGCTTCATGTGCGGCCTGATTCTGGCCAAAATCTCCCTCCCGAAAAATCGAGCCAAGACTGTTACGTTTAGCGACACTGCTGTGATCTGTTTGAAAAACGAGAGCCTGTGCCTCCAGATCAGAGTTGCCAACCTTCGGAAAACACTGCTCATTGGCAGTCATATTTATGGCAAGCTCTTGAAAACCAGTGTCACTGCGGATGGAGAGCCCATCATCCTGGACCAGGTCAACATTGACTTCCTGGTGGATGCTGGCAAGGACAACCTGTTCTTCGTTTGTCCGCTGACGCTGTACCATGTAATTGACAGCTCTAGCCCTTTTTCAGAGATGACTGCTGATACACTTCAGCAGCAGGACATTGAGCTGGTGGTCTTCTTGGAGGGCATGGCTGAATCCACAAGTTCCTCATGCCAGGTTCGAACATCCTACATCCCACGTGAGATCCAGTGGGGTTACTGCTTCCTGCCCATCATCTCCCGAACCAAAGGGGGCAAATACCATGTTGACTTCTCTAATTTCTCTAAAACAATTCCAGTAGCAACACCTCACTGCTCAAGCTGCTATCTAAATGAACTAAACAAAGACCTTGTACTTCACCAGAATGGACAGCAAGGCATCGACAACCCTGGGTTTGAGGTAGTTACTGCTGAAGATATGGTGGACAATTCACAAATGTAATGTATTGTAATGCACAAATTGTAGTGCTTTTCCTGCTATAAGACACCTTTCACAGGAAGGGCTGAGTTGGACTGGGCATGTTAGAGCTGGTAAAATGCTGAAATGTGCAGGACAAGGGGTTCTCCAGGACCAGAGTTGGGAACCTGTGGCTTAGAACAAAGTTTAGCTTTGAAACAACAGAACATAATAATGGAGTAGGGACCACTGTGTAGGATCAAGCTGACCAATCATTACCAGGTTGTGAGTATATAATCTTTGTTTTGAATATATAAAGGACAAATAAGGTGTTCCTCATGGTTCTGCACTAGGTCCTTTTCTGTTTTCAAAATGCATGGTATCTTTGGGAGATAACATCTGCAGTTAGCTAATCTTCAAATTTAAAAATATGCATAACAAATCAATTGATTTCCTGTTGTAATTTACAGTTTAAAAGTTTGGATTTCAAATAATTAAGTTTATCGTTAAATACTGACAGGAGCTCAAATCCCACTTTTTTGAAGGCTGCGTATTTTCCTGGTTAAAAGTTTCGGTTGTTTTTACTTCAAAAAGTTACTTCCTTGAAGTGGATATTTTATTTGGTGTTTTTTCCTTTTATCCCCCAAGTACCTGTGGCTCATTAAACATGATCAGCTGCAAATCATCATGAATGCCCCTTCACTGCGAGAACTATTAGAGGCTACACTGAAAGTTTTCTCCTACTGAGCATTACTGATTGCAAAATTGCCATCAAATACAAATGTTGAAGTTGAAACCATTCTATTTTAATTGAAAATAAATGTATGTGACATAGAAACATTGTCAACATTCTTTTCGTTGAGGTGGTTGTGCAGTTTTCTGAGATTTTAGTCATTTTAGCAAATAGGAAAAAAAACAAAACACAAATTGACATTCATTCTAAAATAAATTTGCAAAAAGTTGTATTATCTTTATTGTGCATGTATAGGATTTTTCCAGACCTTAAAATATTTATCAATGTATGTGAAATTCCATTTCATGGAAAGCCCTCCTTATGGCTAGAAAAGGGAGCAGCTCAGGTTATCCGTTTGGCGGCATCTAAGCAGTTTTAGAAATATCTCCATCTTGTGAGCATCCTTTTTGAAGCAGGACAACACAGTGTAGTCCTTCAGCACATGCTCCGTCATGGCAGGAGCAACAATGTGGCGCGCCACACTCTCGTTATTCTCCAGCTCCTGGCTTCCTTCATTCAGCATCTGTGCACACAAGTTAAAGAATGCAGATTTTCAGCTTACTTTGATTACATTTGGTCAAAAGGAGCAACATCAGGGGAAACATCCCTAGGATCAATGATTGTACCTTACTCATAAGGACAATCACTCCCTGCTTAAGGTTCATCAGCTTGGTTGACATCCACCTGGTCTTGCTGAGGAGGGAGCTGGGGGCGTTATCGTACATGTCGAGAGAATCCTGTAGGTCAGCCAGGGGATCGATCCAGAACTGAACCAGAATCAAGATTGAATGGAGGAGCCATTTGTCCTGCAACAATGAAGAGCCCTCAGATTTCCTCAGCAAGCAACATCTTCGATTTCTGGCTGATTAACTCTCTCATAGATGAGTTACTAAAAACACAATGCAGAACTTTTTTTTAAAGTAGTGGAACCTACCGAAATTTGTTGAATTTCGATTTTGGATGTAGGGACATGCACAAGATTGGATGTACAAGAGTTGCCTCCATGTCCTTGATGAGGCGATATCGACAAAGGGATGAACATCTCCTCCTGCAAATCATCAGTAAACTCTTGACACTTGATACACATTTCAAAAAGGCAGAACACAATCTGAGCATAGATCAGAGCAGGTGAATGTTAAAGGCCTTGAATAGGACTCAGGCTCTCTGGCAGTCCTGAGATTTGAAATCAGAACCCCTGGAGTCTATTCACTAGCACACAGCTTAGTTTAGTCAACCAATTGTCAACAGTTTGTCAGTATAGGTTCTGAACATACGTTGGACAAATATGAGGTTCCTCAAGGTTCTGCACTAGGTCCTTTAATGATTTTAGTGTAACCCATGTGCTACCAATGTACATTACCTGTTTTCTGACATGAGGAGTATTTGCAATTAAAAATAAATGTTTACTAATATAAACATGATAGCTAAATATAGGAGTGTGACAATTTTTGGAATCAATCCCACTCCCAGTCCTGCAAGGTTGACAAAACCGATCCAGTCCAGTCAGCCCCTTCCACAGTTATTATTTTTGACTGCACCTGCAAAGTACAAAGTGCACTACTGTAACCCAAACCAGGATAAATTATTTATATGTTATATATGTGGCACGATGCTGTGCAAGCACCCCAGTGTCCTCCCACGTTAATCTGCCTGGCCTTTCTTTGTCCAGTAAAGCTTCTGCAACTTTATTTTTGGGTCCTGAAGGACCAATGAGATCCCATTCCCTGAATAGTACCTCTAAAACTAACTTTGTTGTAGGTCCAGTTGTAATCAGGAGGGAAAAAATGGAGGTGGAATCAGTAGGCTGATCTTCCCCATCTTTGGGTTACATGAACAGCATGCAGAGCTGAACTCTGGTCCTACACTCTAAGCAAAGGTTATTTGAATATTTTAAAGTTTAGCTTTCGAAAATAGTTCTAGATGGAACTTTTTTTCAAAAGGAAATAGTCTGTTTAAGGTTTTACACAAGAACTATTAAGGGTTTTGAGAGACGCAGTACCGAAGAACCTTTCATGCACATTTGGTAAAAAAAGAATCCAAAAACATTCATATCATGACATAATGAGAGCAGAAATCATGATGAAGCTCACACAGAGCTCCTTCACATTCTAAGTCTTAATACAACCTCTGGTGTATTTACTCACAAACAATGTCCTAGCCTCATCTGAGACGCGGTAGATGAGCTCAGCATGCTGGATGGCTCGATCCAGAAGTTTCTCTACAGAAATAGAGCATCGTGCTCCTGTAGGATCACGGTCTGAGCAGTCCAGAGCCGAACCCAGTAATCCATTTACAGAGCATAACAAGATCCCCACCCAAACCTGAAGAACTGTAGCACAAAGCCAGAAATGCGATTTAGAAGACTTTGCAACAGGTGTGATCAGCAGTGTCACACGGTGTGAACATGGTGAATCTGGAAAGTGTAAACTCCTCTTTCCTGAAGATATTTCAAAGTCTGCAAACTTCCTGACAGCGCTGACGCTGGAGACTCCTTCCATAAGTGTTAACTGATTCTACAGAAACGATTACACATTACAACGAATGCTTTAAAATAAAGCTGCACTATTGTCAGAGCTGCTGTTATAGAAAACTAATCAACACCTTCTGACCAATCAAATATAAGTCCAATTTAATCAGGCGATGGTGTAAAAAAAGCCAAATAAGCATATCTAGGTCTCATTTGCGAAACTTCTGTATTAGAGAATGAAGATAGAGTGGAGTAGATACAGTACCTTTGGTCTTGTTCATGATTGTAGAAGAGTTTTGTCTACATTCACCACTGTACCTGTGCTGTCGTGGGGCATGGACACCTTTTATACACCATCTCCTCAATGAATAAACCCAGAGGCTTTTCAGTTCTAACGCAAGTGGTAAGGTGATAGTTTGGGTCATGGATTGTTTGGGTCAATGATTTTATTCAACATTTTTGACAGAAGGACATGAATCCTGGAACATCGCGCCAGCTGCTATTTCTCACACACGTTTAAAATAAATGATTTAGCACATAGTTAAACAACAAAGTTAAAGTAGAATCAGGGTATAAATCCTGAGTGATTATATTGGCAAGGAAGAGTGATGAGAACGATGCCGTTTCCTGCTTACACTTCTATTATTGACTATATCTTTGAAAAGACCTTTACTGTATCAGAAGCTATACTGATGCAGAATATTAATAATAAATTCTTTAGCTAGGCCATGGGCGAGTGAAAGCGCTAATGCGCTGTCTGGTCTTTTAACCTGGAAAACCCAGAAGAGTCATTTTCTTTGCATGGTTGTTGAACCTGAAATAATGATTTGTAAATAAATAAATAAATAAATAAATAGCCTGAGCATGAAAAACAAAATCTGCTTTAATTTTAATAATGAAAAGAAAAAATATATATATCCCAAGCATGAAAAAAAAAAAAAAAGAGCTCCAGTGTAAAAAAAAATCTGCTTTACCTTTAATGAATAATAATAATAATAATAATAATAATAATAATAATAATAATAGCCCGAGCATTAAAAAAAAAAATGCTTTATTTTAAATTTGGCATTTAATTAAAAGAATTTCTTCGGTTTGGCGTTCTTTTGTTTTTTTTATTATTTTGATTAAAATAAAAAATATTAAGCTTGTACATGTTTTCCTTGTTTCATTAATTTTTAACGATTAATTTTATTACTTGATTTCACAGCACTAAATACAATTTCTTCTTCTTCTTGGCCCAGGTCCCAGGCTACTGATTAGCCCACCCTGTCTGACAAAGTCATTTCTTTTCACTTCTCATGTTTCTGCTCTTTCTTACAGGAGTTATTCCTGGATTTGAGCACCTGAACCCCAGGTGTTGATCTGTGGGTTATAATTTAGCTGTCAGCAGAATTATAACATGATTCTTTGTACTGTGTAAAACCTGAACAGTACCTGATACTGATCGTTTAACTATTTAGGGTTTTTGAGCATAATGTTGTGAGTGAAAAATCCCGGTGCGCCACTTTTAAACCTCACCTGCTTAACCTTGACATTTCAGTCTTTTTTCTTCAGGACCTTTTATTAACGAGCACCTGGTTAAATGGATCTGCTGACACTTGCGGACAAATCTCCCTGGCTCTCCTCGTCATGATGGGAAATCTTCAGCTTACAGACATATAATACACATTCCTGTCATATCTGTAATGTTATTCCTCCATATGTGACACTCAATACCAGCTGATTCAAAGAATGCAAACATTTTCTTTATAGTTTTCTTTAGCTACCAGATCTGCTCTCTTACAGCCAGTAAGTGCTCTTTTCTCTTCATATAAAACATCTTTCTCTATAGATGATACTCTTGGACCTTTGATCCTTTTCACTCAGTGTAAATTCCAAGCTGTGGTAGAGCACTGTGGATAAATGTGATCTTGTGATGACATCAGTCCTTTGTTTCTTTATTCATCATGTGTCGTTACAGGTGGCTTTCCACTGGACAGACGATGAGAGGTGCGTGTAGGTGACTTAAGAGATCAGGTTTCGCTGTTAGTCTGACCTTTGGGTTCAGTTTGTCTTCTGACGTAAATAAGGATTTACACTGAAATCAGCAAATCCGTAAGTGTGACTTCCACGCGTGGAACGGATCGCAAAGATGTTGAGGCATAAATTTTAAACCTACGAACATCTCGCAGAGAAAATGCTCCGTATTTTTTTTATATAGTTGTTTTGATGGTTCTTCTCTCCCTCTCTCAGGTTTTTCTTCTATAATATCGTCCGGCATCCTACAGGTTACTTACATTACTTTCTTTAAAAAAAAATAGAAGCTTATTATTCCATCACAACCCGCATCAGTTATACACTAGGCTCTGCTGAACATCCTGTTTAATATTTCAAATTTCGTCTTCGATGATGTGGAGCGTCCTTGTGAGTGAGCTGGTACCATAGAAATAACATAATACATTAGAACGAGCACATTAACGTGAACCTAGATTGGTGATGTTACAGCTTGGATGTTCGATCCTTGCTGTTGTACCTAAATAATGCACCAATTCTGTCATTCAGAATTTCCTCCTCAGTGGTATACACACTAGGTGGCAGTAAACGTCCAGAGTGCTTGTTTGATTATATAATTTATGTCAGTGACTCTTTATTACGATGGCTGGCAGCAGCTGATACTCTCTCTCTCTCTCTCATCTGCCTTTCCTCACCTTTAAAACCTCCTGCAAGGAGTTCGTTCTTAAATAAAGTCTTTTTGATTTCACTGCACTTCAAAGACGATTGAATTATCGTGCGGTGTGTGTGAGAACAGACTTTTTTTCCTGGTCAGACAAGAACCAAAGTCTCCACAGAATGCTCAGAGAGATAGACGTGCGACGTGTCAGTCATCATTTCCCTCCGTGCTGCTTTCAGCGTGTGTATAAATCAGGATTAAGAGATCGAGATTTACATCATGTCCTGTAGATTATGCTTTATGGCTTTGCATTAACGGCTTAGTTTCACTCCTGCTCTTCTGTGCCTGGATAATTTCCCCAATGATGGCTCATGTTCGCGCAAAGCCTCCCTTTAGATCAGATTTACGGATCTGGTAAGAGGCGCTGGTATGTTTAATAGCGTAGTCATGGCGCCAATTTACGATTGGGCCGAAAAACAAGCATTAACGAGATTTTCTAGAAGACTTCTGATTCAGGCAAGATCTGTGATGAAGCAGTCCATAATATGATCGTATGATTTGGTCGTAGACCGAAATGTAGCATCTAAGAATGCTGACTAGCGTCTGAGTGTGCGCTTAGCGACATAACAACTCACTTTAAATATTTACAAACACAAAGACAGCGTCAAAGAGTTACAGCCGGCATCCCGCCAGCGCCTGCGTAGAAGCCGAGACACGGCTTTGTCGTCGTGTCACTTCTGTTAACGAGCTCATCAAAAAAGAAATCCGCAGCATGTCACGAGCGCTGCATAAAAGCCGGGCTGATGTCTTCCTTGAGCTTCAAGACGCTTTAACGAAGAAGGCTTTCTTTCTTCTTTCTTTATGAGGCATCTTCTCACGGTGGTTCTGAAAGTGGAAATGAAAAGAGCCTCCGCTTCAATAGACGGACGTACGGAAATCCTCCAATCCCGTATCCTGGTTATTCTGTAGCGGTGTAATGGTTTTAATAAGCCCTGCTTCTGAAAGCCTTTTTTTTTTTTTTTTTTTAGAGTTTTTATTCAATCTCCCAACTCTCCACTTGTGGCTGAATGGAAGTTGGTCTGAGAGGCTTTGCTTTTATAAAATTAGTGTATTTATGTTAATCAGGCTAGCGCTATTATCCACATCCCATAATGTGACCGAATGCACAGGAAGCTAATGTCTAGATAATGAACAGTTAATAACAGGAGGTAAATGCGTTGTGTCCAGCAAGCAAACACTGACGTCGTCTATTTACCGTGAAAGTGTTAAATAAACGTTAAATGAATTATATGATAGTAATAATTAGGGTATAAAAGCTATTTATAAACTGATTATTATAAGATCTTCTAATGGTCCTCTGTAGGGAACCGCTATGAAAGATTAAGGTTTTAGGAACAAGTTGCGTGTTTATCGTTGTAACGAACTAATAGTGTTCTTATGTGTTTCTACGGTAACAACTTCAACATGGAAGAAACGTGTAATCGTAGATACGGAGTTTTTTTGTAAGGACATGTTTATTTAACATGTATGGAAGGAGTCTCCAGTGTCAGAGCTGAGAGGTGAAGCTGTACATATTGCAGTTTGTCGGTAACATGGCTCTCACTATAACGTAAGTGAGAACGTGTTTCTCACGAATGCTCCACAACAAAAACGATATGTCGTTCTTTCGTTACTAAAGGAACGTAATCGTTGACAGTTTCTGCGGAATAAAACGCTTCACGTTGTGCTGTTTAAGGAAAGTAATCATGATAACATTAACGCCGCTTCGTCGCATCAACTCGCCGGCCGTCGTTTGCCCCTAACAGCACGTCCTGATGAGTTTTATTCTTCCTTTCAGACTACGTGAAGGAGAAGATTTCGAACAGAAGGCCATATGTCCGTGAGCGAGCTCGCAGATCTTTTTCAGCGCACCATTTCACAGACGCCAAATGATTCGTTCATCTTAAGAGCGGATTCATATTTCACGCTGGGTGAAACAGTTACCGGATGCTCCAGGAAATTACTCCCATCCCGCAGGCCTTCTTTATGATCCTGTCCTTATTATGAACAGGTGATGCAGAGCGCTATTGAGTTTCTCTCCGTTTATAATTTACCTGTCCGGCCCCGTCGCTATTTTTTTTTTTTAAGAAACCCGCCATGTTAAATTCCAGTCCACTCTGGAGAAAACGAGCCGTGATCGTTCCTCCAGATCAGCAGAAGTTCAATTGATTTTCTCAACGTGTGCAACTATTTGTCCTGAAATATGACAAGTTGCTGCAGAGACGTTCAGCCATTTTGACTCGTTTATCTCTTGAACCTTTAACTCATTCTTGTCATTCTTCTTCTCAGTCAAGTGGGAAATTTTTAGATTTTCCACAAACACCATCAAGCTCTGAGTGGAGTGTGTCCGTCGTCATTTGAAGCACTGTTTGAGATCTACTGTATGAGGTGGCACGCCGACCTTTACACCAGAGGATGAGCAGCCCGGTCACTGAAAGAAACCCTGACCTTTTTAGGTGCTTAGTCTCAGCAGGCTGTCAATTAACTCCAGCCAAAGCTCACAGTACGAGCTGTGGAATTGGAAACATCTTTAATAAGCAACACTTTCAGTAGAGGAAACTGTGGAAATTATATTTACTACTACTACTACAACTACTAATAATACTAGTAATTAGTTGTGACAGTATTATCATTATCTCTCTCACGTTGTTTTTGTACATTCTAACCACTTGTCAGCATGTTTAATTGGTCGTCTGTACATAAATGTCTCTGAATATCAAACACTCGACTGTTTATATGTGGCTTTAAGAAGCTTCCAGAAGGATTCGTAAAATTATTCTTTTGCTCCAATTTAAATGCAATTAGCTTCTTCAAACAGTTCAAACAAAGAAATAAACTCCCTCAAACCCGATCTGCGCTGCCGACTTCATGCCTTATTTATGGACGTGTTTATTTGGATTTAATCAACCTCGATGTGCAGTGAAATGAAGCGCTGTGCTACTGACAATAGCGGAAAGTTCTCTTAATTAGACTTTATAGTATCACCTCATTTGAAAGTCCATTATAACAATCAGAAGCATTGCATAAATAGTTGTAGCGCGAAGACTCGCGTCAAAACTTGCGACGTGACCTTAGAGCTGTTGTATGACTTTGACCCTGAACTTTCATGAAGGAGACGAGAAGCTGAATTTACTTAGACGTTGCTATTCGACTGATTGGGATTTTAACTGTAGCCGTTCTTATCTTGCCCAGGACGTTGGAGAAAAGTGAGTCATAGCAGTGTTATAAGTGCAAGCAGTTCATTCCGAAGGCATTACGATCATTCAGCGAAGGCTTAGACTATTGTATTGGACAAATCAGTAACCGAGGTCAGGACAAGCAGGTTACATGTCCATAGGCATTGTGAAAATATGAATTTTCAGTCCGATTCTTGCTGCTGCAGTGTTCCCGGGAATTTCATGCATCAGTCAGGTGCTTAATTCCCTCCAGAGAGGGGAGGGATGAGTGCAGGAGGACTTGTCAGGTTTGATTTATTAAGTGTAGCTCTTTCCCCAACTGCTGCTAACCTGTCAGTCCTGACAAAATGGATGAGACTCATAGCTCACTGCGTCGTGATTGGGTTTTTCCTGTATGCTGTGCATATCATCACACAATGTCATGGCTGGAAGAATCTGCCACACATGGACAAGGTGCCCATCTCAGACGCTGTTTCAACATGATCTTAGCATCATGGTTTGGCTCAACGCCACCGTGATCATGTAGACCAGCTCTGGACAGCTCTCAGGATAGAAGAGAGCTTTCACCGAGCTCTCATAGAAAATGACACCGCTTCCATGCTGACCTGAAACATTAATGGTGTGAGTGGTTGTCAAGTGGCGTACAATGAGAAACGGCTGCTGCTTCCTCTTGTTCGTGGTGTAGTAAGAATGTTAAGTGTTTCTAGATTAGCCAGTAGCAATCTCCATTAGTCAATCAAGCATGTGAAGAAGAGTACTGCTGTTTTTAATTGCTATGTTCAACTTAGTAAGGATAACACAACCAGCCCTCTCCAGGCTGCGTCTTTACAGTCGTAAGCCGTCTGTTAAAACGGAAGCCTGGTCTCTTGGAACAGCTCTCCATCGCTGTTGTCTCCCCGTAGGTATGAAGCAGTAATTAAAAGCTCATTAGTTTGCATTAGAAGTGCATTGATGGTGATCTAATGAAGTGGCGGAGCTGTGGTTAGGGCAGCATTGGACAAAAATAGGGGAGGAACGAAGGCTCTGATGTGGTGGTGAATTAGGAACTTAATTAGTGACCGGAGTATAATCCAGTCATTCATTCATTCACGACAGCATACACTACGCTTGCGTCACCTGATATCGAATGTTAGTATTGGATCTTTATTTCCACCATTTCTCTCCCCAGTTTACTCACCTGCCACTTCCCACCCACCTGCCAACGCTCCACTATCATCAAGGAGAGTGATACCTCCTTTAAACTACGGCTACAGTGTAACTGACTTGCGTAAATTACTTGAACTCATATGAAAGGCTAGTGTTGCTCTGATTGACAGGTAGGATAGTTATGACATCCCTCCCACCCAGAGGATTTTTCTTCCTTGGCTCCTGGATGGCTGTGGCATCATCGGGACCCTACAATCATGTTTTTGTTTTTCCCCTGGGAAAGCCACCGGTCTCTAAACCAATATTCAAGTCTCTAGTGCAAATAATTTCTAAATTATTAGGCAGTATCAAGGATGTGATCCCTAACCTCAGTGGATTAAATCCTCGCTCTGCTCGTGCAACTCAACTCTGTAATACTGCCCGTAGTGACCCCTTATCACTGTTCTGCTTGTACAATGCTCACTTTGGAACCGGTCAGTAATTTCCCAGATCGTGCGGTAATGAGTCAGGGCTGAGAGCGATCGTGTCAGATTGTAATGAGCTCTGTGTTAAGGGAGAGAGCTTTAGGTGAGCACGGTGCAGATGAAGCTATCAGACGGCCTGGACGTGTTACGAAGCAACGAGAAGAAGCAGGGAAGAACGACAGAACATGTTCAGTTCAGACCTCGTTATAGGTTTTATCTGGTGCGGCGATGAAATGAGTGATATCCGAGCAAAGTCCTGTGAGACGCTACGTTATATCTGCAGCTGAGGTGTTTATTGAAACGAAAAGTTACCGAGGCAGTTTCAATTAGACTTTCTTTCCATTGCATTTCCCCCCGATTAAGTGTTTGCTTTAATTTCCTGACGCTTATCCTGATAAACCTCTGCCAAACCACTTTTCCCATGAGACACTTTGGGTAAATTTGCCCTCGGGTGCAACACTAATGAATGCTTTGTTTGTTTGAAGTCAGTGAGGATCAGGAGGACGAGCCGTTCCGTTTCCTACGGAATGCAAGGCTCGGATAGAACGCCGGAGTTTGGAGGAATCCTATTAAGGGATTAATACCGTGTTTATAAGTTTTCCGTATGGGAGCGTTTTTTGAACTTATGGAAGGAGTCTCCAGTGTCAGCGTAAAACCGGAACTCTAAGTAGTCTGACATCTCCAGGACAGAGCAGTTTACACGTTAGGGATTCTCGGTGACATGACAGGAGCCGTTTATCGAGGATGTGATGCAACTGCGTTGTTGTTATTCTGTAACGGAAAGTCATTTTAAGATGTTTTTATAGTCGCTGTTTAAACGTCAAATCTGGATCGATTTCAAAATTCGCTCCGATGTTGTCGCTAACTAGATAACCCAATGTAATGGAGTCCGAACTTGCCGTACTCAGTAATGAGAGATTTTGCATGTGTTTTCACAGCGGCACGTCTTGCTGTGTTTGTTCTTAATGTTTTAACGCTCCAAAATCCCTGTGTTCATTTATGTCACACAGGTGACGCTGTCCTCTGTGCTTGGTGGATCATCCCTACAGCATCCCCCAGGTTTGCTTTAAACGATCATTCGTCTGGACGCTATCCTGATGGATTTTCTGTCTGACCTCACACAGTGCTGAGAGAGAGCGAGAGAGAGAGAGAGAGAGAGAGAGAGTATTATAGTTATGTCTCTGGTGTGCGGCTGCCCTGATCCTAATGTCGTATGTCAGCTCTGGCGCTCGTCTGTCCAAACTCATCCATCAAACTATGACACACACACACTCACACTGAAACACACACACACTGAAACCACCTTCTCTGTAATTTCACATTAATACATTCATGAGAGGGGAAATGTATCAAGAGGTGTTCATGCAGCACTGCTGTATACATTACTGAAGATGTTTTTTTCTTTTCTGTCATGAGTGAAATTTCCTTTTCTCTCTCTCTTTTCATTTCCGAGCGAGAGTAAAGCTTTTAGCTTCTCCATGCAAAAGCTCACCTTAATGAAAGAGACTTTTACACTGTTTTACTTCCCCCCCTACACATTTATTTACTCCTACATTCATTTATTTTTCACACACGATTTCGGTTTTTCCACAACTGAAAATGTTAGTCATCACATGACTTCACAGCTGCATCTACACCACATGTGACTGCGGCCTCAGCAGCGCATTAACGTTGACGCGTATTGGCGAGCGAGCTCACGAGCATGTGAATTATCACGTGGCTTGATTGTACCACCCGCTGAGTTTACCTCAGATTTAAGTTTAAGACCGGTCGCTGAAAAACGTTTTTTTTTTTTTTTTTTAGAACGTTAAGAGTGAGACGACTTTTTGGTGAATAGAACGTATAGCAGTGAAAAGTTTCGGCATGCCTGCTAGTTCCTTTCTCACGGCTCGTTGTTTGTGTCTAAACCAAATGAAACTTTCAGGCAAAGTAAGACCACGTTGACGCCGAGTAAATCAGTTCGCTCTGAGAAACGCCTGGTGTAAATAAAACACTTTTGTTACGCCTTGTTGCCAAACTGTAAAGCGAATGGGGAAGAAATGGTGTTCCTTCCTCTAATTAGCCGCGCTGGAGTGCGTTGCGCCTGCACGCCAGTGTTAATGAGACTGGAACGTTGTGCTGCTGATTGTAGTACAGCCTTTTTTATTACAGACATGCCTGCAATTATCGCTTGTGTGTGGATGAACGGAACAGTTGCTATTCTCTGCTTTGGCAGAAAACGTATTTGCATCTAAATTCCCAACGCTACACAACTCTAACTATATAAAGAGGGTTTTTTTTTTTTCCCATATCACCTAACGCCGTCAACTCTTCAACTCTAGCGTTCTAATTGACAGCGCTTAAAAACGGGTTTCTTGGAATCCTTCTAGAGAAAAAATGTATACAAATCAATGAGTGTTTGAACCAATGAGCTGAACAACTAATAAAACGCTCTGGGCTGTGCTGTTATTGGGAATTAATCGATGATGTCGTAGTTTTTATCCATTTATTGTTACATTAATGTTGTGGAACATCAGTGACGCAAAACAATATCCAACATTTATTTCCGTATTATTACTGTTCATGCATCGTCACCTGAAACACAGCGAGGGCTTTTAATATTCCGTTTCCATAAATAATAACCAAGCTTGAGGTACGTTGCTATAGTACAGTATAAAATCATACGGGACAGTCTGGGTCATCAGGACACGCTTTCCTCTGACGTGAATAGAGAGTAAAGATTAAAGCGTCTGATGCAAATGTATCTCAAAGCCTGGGCTTATTATCGTTATTGATATGCCTTCCTGTTTTGATTGATTTCCGAGGTATCAGTTCATCCTTCAGCGCTCCAGCCGACCTTCTTAATTAAAGGGAAGTGAAGACGTTGGCGAATGCAGGTCCATTAAAATGATTAATTATCCAGGCACGGTTTGTCTTTCCTTCTTCTCCTGACAAGCGACGATCGGCGTTCCTTTACATTCCAGATTGGACGCTTGCAGATGAATTTTTCCGAACTATATCGGAATCAGAATCGATTCACGCGCGTCGTCGAAAATCTTGGCGTGTAAACACATCCGATGTGCAGACTCCGCTCCTGGAGCTACCTCATAGTCTCAGTTCTTTCCCTCATTTGGCTCATTAAGATCTTGCTAATTAGCTGATGAATTCAATCAGGTGGGATGAAACGTGAAGCGCTGGAGCTTTCCAGCTTTCCTCTTTCTCCTCGCCAGCCAAACCTGCAGAGACTCACAGGAAGTAGGCACCTGCTGCGCCAGACTGACATTCGAACCTCAGAGTAAATGTGAAGAATCAAGCAGGCTTGCTTCCTGAACATGGCACGTGCATGTCATCATAGGAAGGTTGTTAAATCCCAATAAAGGTCAGTGTTGTTCAAAAGCGGCGCATTTTTAGAAAACCGGCTCGACGTATGAGAATCAGAGCGGAGCCTGAAAAGCACAGCCTTTTATTTCTGTGTGCTTCTAAAAAGCCCCCAGAAAAAGCAATTTCTTATGCAAATCTAGGCTATATTGCTTCAGGTGCCGTATCATTTTGAATGCGTCATTAGATTTCCATTTCCATAAATCATCATAAAGTTTGGAACAAAGTGGTCGGGTTTTTTTCCCGACTGTCCCACTTACTTTGGTGAGGAGTTGTCTGCGCCGACTCTGCCATCATGCCTGTTTTCATCAACCGTAAAAGTAGTACGTTTTGTGTGTCAGTAAAAATAATCGATTTATTATTCAGGCATCAAATAACGTTAAGCATTATTGCGGTAAGATCATTCTAGAAGAATCAAAAGCGTAACGATTTGAATCAAGAAATTCAGCTAGCCCTATTAAGTTTAAAAAACGCTAATGACGCCGATTTTAATCCTGTCGTGGATTATAATTCTGGAAAATTTACGCATGTGACTCCTACCGACCCTATTTCAGAGACGTGGATTCAGCCTCTCACGTCATGCTGTCGGAGTTTCCAGATCGCGGAGCTCCTACTAATCACGATCCCAACTCACGATCATCTCCGTTTGTGTTCAGGTTCCTCCACTTTATAGTTCGTACCTGTGCTAGGAAATGTGGGTACACCTGCAAGTATCAACTTCTCTGACATGTCCTATTATATGTTATTGATCTGGAAGGTTGTGCTTAAATCCCAGAACTGTCTGAGAGTCAGTGTTGAGCCCTTGAGCAAAACTCTTAACTCTTAGCCTGAGGCTAGTTCTGCTGTAAACACTTCAGATAAAAGAAACTGATAAATAATTACACCGCAACTATCACAATTACATAAATAAAAAAACATTTATGGGAATGAATTATGCATCATGTGATGCACGCATCCATTTAGAAACAACTGTGGATGAACTCGAGTGCTAATAACTCCCTCATGAGAAACAATGAGAAGTAATTTATTCATGACGGTAAGGGGAAGAAAGAAAAAAAAAAAAACGCCTCGGGGCACGTTTTTCCGACAGCAGGAAATAATAACAAAAGAAGCAAACAGCCGGATTTTGTTTACTACTATTATTTCCACAGACATTTTATTTACACGAGTGTTTGACTTGGAAGTGGAAAAGAAAGTCGGTTACAGCAGAACGACTGGATCTCCTCTTCATCACGCCGCTCGGTCATTGATTAGTTTCCTATCGATGCATGACGAAGAGTGTTTTATTGCTTATATAACTTGTGAGAGAAGAAGAGGGGGGGGGGAAAAGCTTACGATTATCATTGCTTTTTTAAGACAAGAACATTTCTGACACTTTGACGAAGTGCCTATAGGTGCACATAAAGCTTCGTGAGTCTGGAATATGAATCTGGTGTTTGCATAAGAAATATACACATCACGCGCTTGCATAAAAGCGTTCTTCAATCATCCCTGGGTTTGTATGCAGCAGGTTTTTATTTCTCCTGCATGAAGTGAAACAAGCATTTAATCCATTTGCATGCAGCCTACCGAGTGATTCATAACTGTCTCTTTGCTGCCTTTTCTTTTTTTTTTTTCCCCAGCTCCATTTTTAAGCAGCAGGGACACTTGACACATGCTGATTATCACTGAGGAAAGTGCCAAGTCTTTTGCCCCTTTTGCATAATAAAGTGTGTGTAGACGCTTCACACCGGGAGCGCGTGTGGAAAATATTTACGAGGAACATTGTCACGCATCACCCTCACTGCGAAGCCGCGAGGAGGCGGACTGACATTTAGAGCGGTTCACTTCCTTCTGTGTTGTTGTAGAATTTCTCAATTTGACACGGGTCAGAGCCCGAAGACGAGAAACACAGCTTATTTGGAAACGCCGAGCAGCATGCCTGGACAGTTTCTTCAACTGGAGCCTCAGCTTCAAGATCTTGGCTGACGGGAGCGGAACCTGAGATGCTTTTCTGCTCACCACGGTTGTAACGAGTGGCTATTTGGGTTAGCCTAGTCTACGTGCAAGCTCCCAGAAGTCTTCACTTTGTTCTCTGACCTCATCAGTCTGAAGTGTTACTACAGTCAACAAGCACAAAGCCTCACAGCTCGGCGTCTGTGTGGAACGTTTCGACTTCTCCTTCTCCCTGGGTATATGTGGCTTTCTCTGGAAGACGGACCGGAGATAGACCTTGAGCAGTGCAATCAGACTTCCAATTATGTAGCCTCACAGCAGACGCATTAGCATGTCCCGTCGAAGTGTCCAACAAGACGCTACGCAGACACACGCTGCGTAGCAAACCTCTAAAGCTCTGATTATCAGCCATTGCATTTATTTATTTATTTTACCTGTCTAAGTACTTTGAGCGCAAGTTTCTATGCAAATACAATTTACATGTCCTGTGTGTGTGTGTGTGTGTGTGTGTGTGTGTGTGTGTGTTCTTAAGAAACATGTTAAAAGTCAATAAACTCGCGGGAAAATGGCGAGCCGTCTCTCTTCACACCGCTGTGATAATTTCTGCGGATCAAAGACGCAAAGGATTAATTGATTTTCACAAGGTGCGCAGTTTATACCTTCGGCCATTGAAGAGCGCGCGGATTTATCCGATTTTTGCGAAGGGGTTCAAAATCGAGGTTTGTGGAAATGTGAGGAATAAAGCACTCCGTGACGTGCCGTTGTAGGAAAACAGTCAGCGGTGAAGCAGAATGATACAAACAAACAAACAAAAAAAGTCCTGAAGTGTTTTCCTGTTCTTATAAAATAGCAATTTCTTTTGGGAATTTTTATCCATTTAATGTTGCGGGAAACAAGTTCCTTTCCAGTGTAGGTAAAATTCGATAAATCGCAATTACAATTACAATTCGTTTTTTTTTTTGTTCCTCTTATTTTTTATGATCGCCAAATTTTATGATTTTGGTTTGAAAAGCGAAGAAGCATCTCGGTCACTCTGTCTAAGCTCTCTTCTCTTCTCTCTTCTTTACACACTTTGTCTTCAGCATCACACGCTCTCCAGTAGGTGGCAGTAAAAGCCTGATACACACTTTCTTCACAGGATGCCCGACTTTTGGGCGTAAATCAAACCATGGGTCAGTTCAGAGACTCTAAAGTGATATACTTGTGTAATTTTGAGAGAAAAATCAACAGCGCTTGAGGCCAGGTCATCGGAATATTCTTTCTTTTTAACTTTTCGAAGTGCTTGAAAAATAAAAGTTGTTTTTGCAGGCCACCAAAAGAGATTTGTTTTGCTCTAGTTGGAGCCTTGGGAATTTTGTTCACTTAATAATAATAATAATAATAATAATAATAATAATAATAATAAACAATGTTTATGAGTTTACAGTCATTTCTGTCCGACTGGAACAAATCAGATGTCAATAACAGAAACATACCTAATACTCAGATTTATATCAGTTGCTTTATATTATCTTCCTGTTTTCTAATGCAAGCTGAAAAACCACAGCAGGTTGTTCTCTCCTGTCCAAATTAAGAGCTTTTCACAAAGCAAGTGCCTCTTTCAAACAGGCCCGAAGAAACACTAACAAGACCCACTGAAAATAATTGGCTGCCGTGACACCAGATCCTTCAAGTGCGCTTGAATAAAGAGGTCGAGCCCTAAACACAAATCCACCACATAACACGTCTCATTATTATTCAAATGGGGTGCCGTTTGTGTCCCAGTAATATTACAGTTACTAATGTAAAGTAGATGTAAAACACATTTTAAACATAAATGTCATTTACGCCTGCCTCGGGCCACGAACGTTACACTTTACACTGAAATATAATCATTAAAACATTTCACAAATGATTTCTCTTCCCCTGTTAATGTCTGAAGCTTCATCGATTACAGAACAAAGTTTCAAAAATCCACCCCTATGAAAACTTGGAACATTCCACAAGACAACAGGAAGTTATCTGGATTTCCTGCAGATCATGATGAGAAGAATGGTAGGTTCTCTGAATTCATTCGTTTTTAATGATTATAGATTAAAATTCTTCGAATGTCCTTCCTAGCTTGGATGCTGGTTAACCCTGCTAATACTCGAGTAGCTTTTGCACGCATTATAAACTACAGATCTATTTGTATTACCCGTTACACATTTACTTATGTCTATTTGTGCGTTTACAGAAATTCCTGAAATTTTCACAGGAAATTGTCAAGAAATTATGTTTATTTTTTCTCTCTCTCTCTCTCTCTCTCTCTCTCTCAAAGGTTACAGGAGATAAAGAGCACCGCAATCATCAAATCCCTCTCGGTTCACGGATTATAAATGATTTCAGTGTACAGGTGTAGAAAAGCAAAGATAAATAATGCTACGTGTGTGTTCTATGCTAATACCAGCGTTACCCCTGGTCTAATATGTTGAAATGAATTTCTGAAGCTATTCGAGATCCATGAATGCGCTTATATGGAGGAATTTCCAGAAGCATATCCAGCACACACCTGATGCAGTGTAATATCAGTTCTTTCCAGCTATTCATCAAGTTAATAGGCTGTGTTTGTGTACTTGCACGGAAGTGCCGGCTCTACACCATTAGGCACTTTAATATTCGCCCACACGATGAGAATGTTGACGCAACCGTCATTACGGCGCGGGCAAAACCTTCCTGTGTGAGGTGCGATATGGTCTGAACTGATCAGGTAGCGCAACATGACCGACGACAAAGGATGCAGCATTGTACGACATGTTGTTAGACCAAGGTCTTATGATGCGAGACTGGAATCCAAGAACTTCGCAAGTCGAGCTGCTGAAAACGTTTTCTGTATTGCAACGAAAATGATGTTCGAACATCAGTCCCGGCTCTTTTTTCATCTAACGAGCAAAACGTGAATGATCTCAACAGGGACGCCTCAGATCATAGAAAAAAGATGTTTTCCAGCACACACTTTAACCTTCACACTGTACGAGAGCTGTAAATTATATGCCCTGGAGAGCGTTGTAAGGTCTTTGGCATTGCCCATTGTTCAAGATCTGTGTCCATGAAGCATCAGCCTCGTCTCGAGTAGTACATTCAATTTCGGAATTCAATTTTAACAGTAGACGTTGTCACAAAGCGGCTTTACAGAACTCCAGATCTAGCTTTATATCCCTACACACAGAGGCGACAGCGGTGAGGAAAAAACTCCTTGAGAAAGAATCAAAACACGTCCTCTTCTGAGCGACACTGGATAGTGAGACCAGCCGTGCTATTGCGTCAGCTTGGCTTCCAAGCACTTCACTCCTCATGGATGACCTCTCGGGACACCAGGCAACCTGTATATTTGACTAGTTTTCTTTAATAGCATGTCACGGTCGAATCCTTGAGTTTGATTGGTCTACAGGTGCTGATTAACTGTAGTCTCTCTTTCACATGCGCTACACTGAAACCACTGATGTGGTTTTCTTGTAATCACTTATATAAAGAGGGTTATGGAAGGAGTCTCCAGTGTCGGAGCTCTGTAACAGTCAGAGGTTTTCTGAAAGACTTCCGGACAGTTTATACTTTGTTGTTTCTCTGTAACATGACTTCAATTATTTTCAAGAGCGAAAAAAAACCCCACCCTGGTGAGGGAACGACTGTTAACAGCTGCTCTAACGTATGTGACGATAGGAACTAACTTGGATAGGACATTAAATGTAACTATAATCAGATAAGATGTACATTGTATCATTTTATTAATAAAAAAAAAGGGTAATAATTGGCAAATCGTTTTGCTATGAGAGGACTAAAACACGCTCACGCCGTATTAAAAGTAAGGAACGCGTAGTGTTATTCCTTACTTTCTTATTTAGTTCATTATTAGCATCAGGCTCATGCTGTAAGCTAGAATGCAAATTCCCAGGGCGGATTTGCACAGAAGAACTGTTGTTTTTTTGGTGCTATGTTATGTTGAAGCCCTTATACGTGCTCGTTTTGAGAGGAAGGCAAAGGCCAAGCATTCCTCTGGGATGAACAAGACTGAGCTGCTTCCTCCTACACTCCTCAAAATCCTGCAGCAGGAAGAGACAAGCCGAGCGCTGTGATCTACACCACTGCACAGCTCCACATCCTTCCTGAAGGCCTTGACTACAAAATTCACCCCAGCGAGCCAGAGAAACATAAACCCACTGAAGCGCGGCATCAGACTTAACAAAATCTGCAAACTCTACGCGAATCGAGCAAGGATCAGGGAAGCTAATTATAGAGGATGTGAGAGAATGAGCAGAGAGGCTGAGGTGAATTTAAGATGTCTCTGGCTCTCCTAGTGCAAAAGCAGAGAGATCCAAAGCCAACAGTGTGTCTTTGAGACTCGCTAAGATCTCAGCTGAGGCACCCTTGGCAGTAATACCTGATGCTGAAAGATTTCCAATGTGCTAACACTCCAGCTAGAGGTGTTAATATTTCCAAGACCTTTGGAAGATCAATGATTTACAAACAATATTGTTGACATTTATTCCAGCGGAGCTTGCCAGTATAGGGTAACATAAACCCAACCTCAATCTTCTACAGACTATGCAGGTTTTGACCAGAGGTAGTAAAAGTACAGTTCATCTCAATAAATCGTCTGATTCATTTCAGGCAATGATTTTAGTTCCCGATGGTGCATTAGTGTCTCTTTTTCCAAGAACCTAAGGAATGTGCAAATACTCGCTAATGCTAACTAACAGCAGCACAAACATTAGTTAGCATGGTGATAACTCTGAACATACATGCTAGCTGAATGCTAATGCTAGTACTAGCTGTCAGGAGTGAAATATACAGTTTATGTAGCAGCAGATAGATTAGTGATGGGTCTCGTTCTCACTACCACATCTGTTAAAATATTGCGCTTTTGAAGAATGTAGCCATATGATAGCTTATGACCTCACAAGTGCATGATTATGGAGAAATAGAGTGATATTTGAAAATGTCATGAGTGAAAAATACAGTACTGTAAAAGTACAGGCTTTAATAAAGTAACAAAGTTATTGTACCCTCCTCTACTTTTGACCTTCTGAGGATACGCTGATGTACAAATTATAGCTGTTGAATTTATAATTATCTCTGCTCCACTATATTCATCGATGTAATATGGTACGCTGGGTGCCACATTTTGTCATTAAGATTAAACGTAATATCAAGCAATAATCAAAGAGCTGTCTTATCACAATGTGTAATGGGAATGCAAACCAAGGCTGGGTTTATTTCCCATATCACGATGAAGACCAGATGAGCGACGAGTGCCTGAGACAGTATGCTGCTTTACTTCTGATAGACGCTCAACATCATGCCTGATATAAATGGCAGTGTGTATTTTGAGAACTGAAGCAAGCCTGAACGGTGTAGACATTGGATGAGGCTTGATCACAGCACTAAGTTAACTCTTTCAGGGAAAAGTAGCTAACCATGTCCTATAGAAAGAATGAGCATTCAGTCATGAGAAAACAAACTGGCTCTTTACATTTTTACAGAATTTCTATCAAGAACTTAGACAAAACAAAGCACACAAAGTGAGGAGTTAGGAAATAGACATGAAGGAAACTGTTAAACCTGGAATGACTGACCTTTAATTACATCATTACTTTAATTATCACTAAAAGCATTTGAAGAACATAGATGTGTGTGGGTGGACAAAGAGATGTGATCAGTGGGACAGGTTGTTGGAAATTGTGATCAGTGATTGGTTGTTGAGAACAGTGGTGATCTTGATTGGTTGTTGAGAACAGTGGTGATCAGTGATTGGTTGTTGAGAACAGTGGTGATCAGTGATTGGTTGTTGAGAACACTGGTGATCAGTGATTGGTTGTTGAGAACACT